>JAVYIG010000230.1:0-738492 GCA_035222895.1 Strongylocentrotus droebachiensis | reverse complement strand
TTATTACTAAACAGCTTAGACTAATTTTTAAATAGATTGATGTATCTCATGGTCACCTTCTCATATT
Organism: Strongylocentrotus droebachiensis; assembly: GCA_035222895.1. Lineage (NCBI taxonomy): Eukaryota > Metazoa > Echinodermata > Echinoidea > Camarodonta > Strongylocentrotidae > Strongylocentrotus > Strongylocentrotus droebachiensis. The sequence goes on along the minus strand of JAVYIG010000230.1, from coordinate 738,425 downwards.
TTCTGTCATTCCCAGCTCCTGAACCAACTGTCGTCTGCACTGCATCAGAATTTGAATGTGCATCTGGAAGGTGGGTCTGAAAAACAAAGACTAACCCATTACAGAGCTGCCAACCATTACGTTTTCCCAGGAATTATTCTTTATTTTTCTCAAAATTAGCGTAGTACATTATTTCTTCATAAAATACGTTTTTAAAAAAATTACAAAATTAATTGTTTTATTTTTATGCCTCTGTTACGAAGTAGCCGGAGGCATTATGTTTTCGGGTTGTCCGTCCGTCCGTACGTACGTACGTACGTCCGTACGTCCCGTTCTCGTGATCGCGTTATCTGAAGAACCGATTGATGGATTCCTGCCAAACTTTGGTCATGTATGTATCTTACAGAGCCGGTGAACTGATTAGATTTTGGGGTCACGAAGTCAAAGGTCAAAGGTCCCAGGGCTCATTATGTATGCAAAAACAGCTCGTGATCGCGTTATCTGAAGAACCGATTGATGGATTCCTGCCAAACTTTGGTCATGTATGTATCTTACAGAGCCGATGAACTGATTAGATTTTGGGGTCACGAGGTCAAAGGTCAAAGGTCACAGGGCTCATTATGTATGCAAAAATAGCTTGTGATCGCGTTATCTAAAGAACCGATTGATGGATTCCTGCCAAACTTAGGTCATGTATGTTACTTGCAGAGCCGATGAACTGATTAGATTTTGGGGTCATGAGGTCAAGGTCAAAGTTCATGCGGCTCATTATGTATGCAAAAACAGCTTGTGATCGCATTATCATTAGAACAGATTGATGGATTCCTGCCAAACTTAGATCATGTATGTATCTTGCAGAGCCAATGAACTGAGTTGATTCTTGGGTCATGAGGTCATAGGTCAAAGGTCATGGGCTCATTATGTATGCAAAAATAGCTTGTGAACGCATTCTCATTAGAACTGACAGATGGATTACTATTTAACTCTGGACATCTTGCAGAGCCAATGAACTGAGTAGATTTTAGGGTCATGAGGTCAAAGATCAAAGGGTCATATATGTACATGAGAAATTGCTTGTAATCACGATATTCTGAGAACCCATTAATGGATTACAATTGAACTTGAATTTGAAAAATTTCTTCTGTTTTGGTTTGTAAAATTGCTCTATGACGGAGGCATCATTTCGACTGCGCGCAGTTGAAGTTCCATCTAGTTTTTTGTTATTTTTTTTTTGTCAACCAAATGTTGATCACTGCTTCAATAGAAAACTCAATGAAGAGTATGAATTTAGAAATAGTAAATAAAGAGAAAGACAAAAAGGTGAAAGGTGTAAATATTCTCATAAAGAATGAAACGCTGATAATACCCCAAAAACAAATTGCCTACTTGTAAATAAAGTAATAAACTATAGGTCCTAATATGGAAATAACAGCATGAGAAATGGACATTTCTGCATTGGAAGTGTGTAGCGCAAGTAGTTTTGTTTTAATGAATTCCTTTTTTTGCCATCATGGTTCCTTTTTTGGTTGCACAATTGGCAGCTCTGCGATTATTTATTTATTGTAAAGCGTCGCTAAGCAATCATTCCCCATGAATAAAAGTTTCTATTGATATTGCGGCTTATGAGTTCATTGTGTAATGAATCTGATTTCTTTTCAGGAGCGTCACTACTTAGTGACAGTATGAATGAAGTAACAAATGTTGATTTGATGAACCACTTCCAGATCATTTCTAATCTAATGGCTTAAATTATTTCAGGGTTTGCGCAAAATACACCAACCCAAATAACTCACAAGCACAATTACACTGGTTCGCTCATGCGCATGTGTTAAAGAGCAGATTTAGAAGTGTAATTTTTTTGTCCAAGGTACCAAACCAATAACATTGTGGTTGTTCATACCCATTGGTAGTATTGTCCCTTTTAATGTTTTACAGCAGATTTAGGGGTAGTTGTCATCGGTTACCAAACCAAATAATACACAACCACAATCACATTGTAATCTAAGAATGCACTTGGCCTTGAACCCTGTTTCGTTTCGAGGCAGATCCAGGGGTAGTTGTCATAATTTACCAAACCAGAGAACAAACAACCACAATCACATTTTCGTGGTTTATACACTTGGTATTATTGTCCCTTTCATGTTTTACAGCAGTTTTAGGGGTAGTTGTCATAAGTTACCAACCAAAGAATACACAACCGCAATCATATTGTGGTCTACGAATGCACTTGGCCTTGTACCCTGTTTTGTTTCGAGGCAGATTCAGAGTGTTTTTTCCCCACAATATTAAACCAAATAATACACAACCTCATGCAATCAAGTTACAAAATGAAATCTGGTTTTTGAGATGGCCATATTTTATATCATGTCACTTCTCATTTGCTTATTGGTTCACTTTAGCAGAAGACAAAGATTTATTTTAGTAATTTGGACAGAGGAATTTCTTGATTCCATCCATCCATCAATCTATCAATTTTGTCTTTTATTAGGATATTGTCTGACTTTCCAGTAGTCAAAAGGCTTTAGATCACCAAGGGGGTCATATGTCTCTGCAATTGCGGGGTAATGGTGTCGATACCGCTCTGTTTGTTGAGAAAAAAGACAGTATTTGGGATTTATGAAAGGTATTTGACAAATAAAAGAACTTATCAGTAGCTAGGGTATATCATTGCTGATATGAAGAAAAAACAATCAATTTTGCTTGAGAGATGAATACGGTAATCACTTTAATTTTTGTATGTCAAATGTTAAGGAATCACAAATTGATGTGTCATTTCACTCACAGTGCAGGGGATGGTGGCAAATATTGTAGTGAGCCTACTATACTAACTTATTTTTTAAATACTGAGCAACATGTAGCATTTTCACAAGAGATTGTGCTCAGTCACACGCCATAACAATAACACCAATTATGGCTATTTGTCCCTATCTTTACATCTCCACCATGAACAGTAAGTGTTCCAGTTCTCGATCCCCTCCTCCCCCAGCAGCGACTGCTCCCGTGGGTCGATAAGATTGTTATCGTAATGCTGTCAATATAGATATAGACCTGTGGCTGACATTGATTTTTCACTAATCAAATAATCTCAGCCGTGAAATTTCGCATCTGGTGTGGTCACATGTGTATGACTGTCGAAAATCAAACATGTTTTTAGTGCAATATAATGTTGTGTTTTATTGGGTATTTAAATTTGATAATGTAAAAAGTTGTATTTGAAATGTAAGATTATATTTTGTTTTAAAGGAATTGGTAACTTTGCCACACAAAGATGTTGACTGAGTTCTGCATTTTGGGGTAAATTTCTATAGAAGGCAGAGTTGAAAGATTTGGGGGGAAAGATAACTGTAAAGGTCCTGCTGAAGTGAGGTCACCTGTTTGCAATTTGCACTTTATACCCACTGCCAGCTGTACTAGAGTGTGTCTGGACACATATAATAAATTATTTAGTGTCATGATCTAAAACATCTGACCATCTCATAAACCAGATTTCATTTCAATACACAACCTTATTTTTTCCTCCACATTATCAAACCAAATAATACACAACCACATCCAATCAAATTGTGATTGTATAAACACATACTCCACCTTGCAAAACACCTTTTTTTACATGCATGAAAGCCAATATCTCACAAATGAAGTAAAGGTTTGAGTTAAGTTACCAAATGAAATCTGGTGTTTGAGATAGCCAGATGTTTTAGATCATTTCACTTAAATTCTTATTCGCTTAATTTGTTTCTCTTACGCAAAAAAAAATAAATTAATGTGGAATTAGCTAGGCTATCTTGCTATTCCATCCATCCATCAGTCTATCAATTTCGTCTTTTATTAGGATAAAGAGATAAATTTATGAATTTAAATGAAAGGTATATTTGAAAAGTAAAATAATTTGTCAGTAGCTAGGGTATGTCATTGCTGATATGAAGTAAAAACAATCAATTTTGCTTCAGAGATGAATAATCACTTTAATTTTTTTATGTCAAATGTTTAGGAATCACAATTTAATTTATAAATTTCACTCATACTGCAAGGGATGGTGGCAAATACTGTAGTGAGCCTACCATACTAACTTATTATTTTTAATACCGGTACCGGTACTCAGCTACATGTAGCATTTTCACAAGAGATCGTACTCAGTCACACGCCATAACAATAACACCAATTATGGCTATTTGTCCCTATCTTTCCATCTCCATTAATTATGAACAATTAGCATTCCAGTTCTTCCTTCCTCTGGTAGCGACTGCAGTGCTCCTATGGGTCGATATGATTGTTATCATAATGCTATCATAATAGATATAAACCAGTTTCCATGATACTGATTATCCAATAATCAATAATACCGGCAGGGAAGTTACGCATTTGGTATAATCACCCATATCGTTGTTGAAAATTATTTTTAACCTGATTTTATGATGGTAAATCATATTGTAGATACAATTTTCTTTGCAATGCAATGCATCCTTCATCCCATTATGCAGGTAGAAAAAAGCTCCAATATTTAAACTATTGTCTTAGAAGAATTGACTAGAAAACTATGCATTAATTTTCAACACATTCTTAATTTTTCTTCTTTTTATGTAGTGTATCTTGCGTTGCTGAGAGACTCCAATGCAATGGCCAAAACGACTGCACAGATGGTAGTGATGAAGCTGGATGTCGTAAGTTCAAAATATTAGTTGTTGATCTTGCTAAATGATTTATTTAACAAAGGGCCAATTTTCATTGTGTATTCAAATCTCATACAAGAATATTTGTCAGACCTTAAATTTCATTTATTGAACGAGAGTCAATTTTTCATTGTGTATTCAAATCTCTTATATGAATGTTCATCAGACCTTCTCCAAGGACTGTCTGACCAAGCAACAACTAATGCATGCCGAATTCCTTGATTCCTTTACTTACTTTATTGAACAAGGGCCAATTTTCACAGTGTATTCCAGTATATGAATGTTCGTCTTCACATAGGACTGTCTAATCAAGCAAGACCTATATTGCATTAAAAAACGTTGCAATAGTTTGGAACCGCTAAATGAAATGCCTCATTTTGATACAGGTACAATGTACATGTTTGCTTTTGTTGCATAAGCTGTGTGTGGTCGATCCAACGGCTCGTCCATATTTGTATAGTTCAAGATCAATGGAGAGGAGTTCAATAATGTTTACTTTTTAATCGAAACTCCCAGGGTATGTCGGCCACGTGGAGAAAAGAATTTGAAATAATACTTTGAAAAGTAGTGACTCAGCATGCCCTAGAATGTGACTCATCCTATGTTTATTTGAGTTGGACCACCCTTGGGTAGTAGTAGTCTACGTATATATATCAAGAATGATGGGAAATACAAGGTTTTACTTTGTATGAACCAATCAGGAGATTGCTTTGATAATGGACTCTAAATATAATCTTGTCTGCAATGTGATGATGTCTGCTAAGAGACCCATTATTGCATACACAAATGATGGTATAATATAAGAAAAATTTACATAAACAATTTAATTCAATTTAATTCAAATGCACAATAAAAAAGACAGATCATAAACTTATACAATGAAACATCAAAAACAAACGTGCAAGTAAACATATACATGTAAAAGTGGAAAAGTGGAAAAGTTTCAGGCCGAAATGCCACTAAAGTGGATCTGCGCATGTCTTTCTTTGCTCAGCGCACACAGGTGCGTCTCATGAATAATTCATGACCCTACGCGTCAACTGCATACACAGCCACGTAAAGGCGAGTGCGCGGACCATAACTCTCTATGCTAATGAGCTCGGAGTCTCTCCAAATGTGATTGGATGGAAAAGATTAATCTTCTTTCTTGTTAAAGGTTTCCAACAAATTTTTTAGACCAATCAGCTTGATTTTGATATATGACAGAGAGGGATAAATTCCGCACTGGAAAGTGAACGCGCTGTATGCGTAGGGTAATCCGTTGCTGGGATGCAGAGTCTCAAACACGGGGTTATCGATTGTTTCCTGCTTTGAATTGTGCAAGTACGTGCATTGCTATGGAAGGGTTGGTGTCAAAATTCACTTGAAAATCTTTCTTTCGAGGCCTTTTCCGACGCGAATACTTTAAATTATTTTCTCATATTCTGGAAAATACAAGAAAAAAATAAAGACAATAGAATACCGTTCGCGCCAGCCTTGTTTTTTGCAGCATTGCAAAGTTACACCAATATCTTTGACAAAAGAACGGTTTTTGAAGCCTGTGCCCATTGGTTATAATAAATGCGCGTGAGCATGTATTCGAGACTCACCAAAAGACACCACTTTTCCATATGCTACGCAATTATAATGTGAACGGGACAGCTCCGAAGACAAGGCTTATATAAAATGCTGCCCCCCAAAAAAATAATTACATGACATTATATTAAATTACTATAATGAAATATGAAATATCCCAGTAAGCATTTCCTGTAAAAACAGAAGAGAAAATTACAAATAATGAGGAATACAAACAAATACATAGATATTCTAGATCATTCAGATATTAAAAGTTTTATTTTCAAATATGATGAATTTAAGTCTCCTTTTTATACTGAAATCTATTATTTTTTTAATTGTAGCACCTTTCATTGTATACTTTTGCATTAGAGAAAAGACAAATTTTGTCGTGGGTAAAACACAAGTGTCGTGGGGAAAACACAAGTGTCGTGGGGAAAACACAAGTGTCGTGGGAAAACACAAGTGTCCTGGAATTTGATTTCCACTTTGAATGGGACGTACTGTTTGATCAAACGAGCACATTCCTGCCTGAATTCAGATTAAAGCCTTATTTGGTGTTTGGCTAGTGTCTTGCACCATAATCCATAAACAACCTGATCAGTGTCAATAATGACAGCTGCATACTGGAATCCCACTTGTACAATCAAATCATGTGACAGTCCCTGAACTATATAATATGAATCAACTATATGATAATTGCATATTACCGGCAATCAATTAGTGTTATTATAGCACTCCATATTTCGCTATCAATTGTTGCGTGGGAATTCATCTCGAAACCTGGCTCCACTCCAAATATTACAGCCATTAAAGTACTGTGACTTTATTTAGCAGCATATTTATTTAGGGAGAGATACCGATACTGTGCTCTTGTGCAGGAAAAGAAGTAAAATTGTAGAAGGCAATAACAAAATCAAGTACCAGGTATTTATTTTCAATTCTGAAATTTGCTTTTTCAGTAGGATGAATTTGATGAATAATTTTACAAATTGGCTTTTAAAAAAAATGTTCCGCCAATTGCAAATAAAAGTTATCATGTTAATTCTAGAAAGTAAATGTTGCGAATTCAATTTCTTTTATATGTTGAGTATCTCAAAATAGTGGAAAAAACCCTCTATTTTTCATGATGTTCTTGGGGCTTATGAAAAAAGAATTGCTTGCAACTACAAAGACAGTACCTACATCTAAGAACAAAAATATAGGGGTCTGCCAAAATACTTTTGTGCCAATTGAAATATCACTTTAATCAACAATTGTATATGGATATGCTTTATGCACATTAAATGGTTACGTGTGTTTTAAAAGGCTTCAGTGTATATTGCTTCCCCATTTGTGTTATTTTTGTAGGTGGAATACAACTTTGTAACTGTATATGTACATGTAAACTATATTTAACTTTTCTTTTCATAGGTACTGTACAGTATAGCTTCTGTATTCCCTGTTTTAACCTTGTAGATTTACAAGATCCGGAGTAAAAATCTTAGATATGTCATAATTTCCTGGTACTATACACATGAAATTCACTTAATTTAGACTTCAGATAATAAAGTGCATTGCACTGCACAGCTGTGGTTTCTTCTCAGTTAGTCTACATTCATTGTAAAGAATACGAGGTGGGTGTAATGAAACCTGCCTTGGGTGGGAATGCGTCTGAAATGTAAGTATTTCAGACGCATACCGCCATTCGCGGAGTAAATGCTGCATCTATCTCTGTCAACACAACTCACAACTCCTCTATTTATTATGTCAATCATGGATATTGTATAAACATCCCATGGAGTCTTTGTGTATATAGCGAAAAAGCTGAGGTGACAAATGAAATCAATCCTATATTATGATTTTTTTCAAAGAGATGTGCGTCTTTCATTGATGGCCATGTCTGCGGTCCCAACTACTGTCTCTTTTCTCAACAAATGGAACAGTATTGACACCATTACCCCACAATTGCAGAGAAATGTGCCCCCTTGGCAATATAAAGCCTTTTGACTCCTGGAAAGTCAGACAACTTCGAAACACAATATTTGGAGTAGCTGACAAGTCTAGCTAGTGGGTCTATAAATGATCTTAAATCAACAATTATACAGTCATTGAGAAATCAATTTACATTTCGATATAATGGTATTAAAGCACCGTTAGAGTGCTACCTCTCATTCAATCCAATTCAATTCAATGCAATGTTGGTTTATTAGAAATACTAAGTAGTAGTAGTCCAGGGAATCATTGCAAAACGTTTACAATGTAGAAATGGTATAGGATCCTCAATTGAAGCAAGAAAGAAAATGAATAAGAAGTTAAAGTATATAATTTATACAAACCAAAGTCACATTTTCATACTGGTGCAGGCAGATCTAGTCCAGATTCAGTCTGTTCTTTGTTTTATACTTCTATCACACGCAGCGATCCCACACACAGCGCGGTCTCTCCACTGATTGCGCAATCCCCCAAATGAATGGCTAGGTCTACTTTCAATGTTGATGGTGTGTTATTTTATCAGCTGATTGAGTGCGTGACACAGAAACAGTACAGAGACTGGACTAGTAAAGATCGAGCTTTAGAAACAAAACGTTAATCATCATACAAAATAGAAGTAAAAGATTACTCAAATATTAGGCTGAAAATTAGTTGATGTATCATCATAAGAATGCAATATAAAAGACACATTATCTTAAATGAATTATATTCCAAGATGAAGAGTTATGTGTGAAAAAAAATATATGTTTTGTAATATCAACATAAAGGGAACTTGTGACTGTGATTGATACATGCAGATTCTAACATATGAATACTACCCGTAAATCTCTGTGTATAGGGCGCACCCCTATTTTGGGGGCAATTTTTTTTTTTTTTTTTTTTTTTGTTGTTTTGTTGCCGAAAACCCACGCGGGGAAGGACTTTCATTTAACATCAAGGTGCAGTTAGTTGAAGGCGCCGATTCGTGCTTGTGAACTTGTCACAAATAGTAGTAACAATGTCGTTTTTAGAAGAATTTGTAAGATCATTAATGTAAATTAAAAACAGTAGAGTACCAAGGATAGAACCTTGTGGTACGCTATGAATTATTATTATAAACTACATATTGAGATCTATTAGAAAGATTACTTTCAAACCAAGATGACAGACAAATTTGAGTGTTGTTGTAGTTTCTGAGTGGTGAGTCAACACACAGATTACTGAGCACCGGGCATAGCGCCAGGCATAAATCAAAACGCACCCCCGACTTTCAATTTTTTTCGGCGGCAAAAAAGTGCGCCTTATACACAGAGTTTTACAGTAGATGAATAGTGGTACATGCATATCTGTTGAGTGCAAAAAGGGCGTTAACTCTTTTTATGTAAGATGATACGAGCTCTTCGGGTTCTCAGCAGATGAGAATTTCTTGATGATAAAAGCATCAATTACTTTACAAGCACACAGCTGCTATAAACCAGTCCTATCTTGGAGAAATTGTTTCTATTTTCAGCGGACGGGACCCAAACTATTGCTATGAGCCCTAGATTTGTCTCTTTTTCTGTAAACTGCAGTGTAAAAAGTATATGAAATAGATTGTATTCCTGGATTAACCTTGAGAGATTCCTACCTTTTGCTGTGAAAGTTTGGCAGGTATTCAAGCGTTTGTTTCCTCTGATTTGATAGCATGAATGCAATCCATCCTGAATGCATTCTTACTTTTGGAATGCAATTAAAATGTTCCAGATAAATGTTAGGCATTGCATGGACACCAGGTCTCCATATATCTAGAACATGCAATACAAAATGGCCCATTGAAAGGAATTGATAATGTGATGTGAATTCATCAAATGAGGTTGGTTAACCTTATACATGTAGTAGGTAGTATTATTTTGTTCTTCTCTTTCTTCTATTTTCAGCTGATCCAATGGATGACTTCACCGTCATTGCCGACAAATATCTTCCAAATAGGGAGCCTGCTGTCATCTACATGGAGAAAACAGCCGACGAGTGCGCACGATTCTGCGTCTCGGCCATGACTTTTGTGTGTCGGTCCTTTGATTACAACTCAGCCGACAGAACGTGCAGTCTGTTTAACGTCAGCCGATCGCAAAATGGAAGGCTTTTCAATCGTCAGGGCGTTGCCCACTATGAGCGAATTTCCCAGACAAGTAAGTCATGAAGGGCACCAAAAGAGAAGTAGAAAAACATTTTTGTGTGGTTTAACTGTGTGATGATCGACAGAAGGATCCCCATCAATTAAAAGGCATGTATCTTTCCCGTGGCCCTTATCAGGGTCAATCGGGTATAATAAGACTACGGACGAGGCGACAGCAGCATTCACGTGCGTGCAACATATGCAAAACCGAAGCGTGAGGAGAACTTTGGTCTGTTTCGCGAACGCCAGCGCGCTGACCCAGTTTAATCAAGTCCATTCTTTTACGTGCAGTTGTCCAAACAAAGACGGAGATAGTGTTAACCAGTGTTTGCCATGATACACTCCCTTTAACTCATTTTTACGGGGTCGTCCCTGTGTTAAGGCTATGGCAATTAATAAATTCAGTAGTCAATGGATTAAGTTTTGAATCTAATTCATCTTATACTGTCAACTGTTGCTTACATGTAAATTAGAGAGAGATTGCATTTCTTTGAATAAATGATACATGTTATGTAAAGAGGTCTATAAACAAGTTTTGGCATTTTTCTGACTTTGTGTTATCATTGTAATATCTAGAGATTCATCCCTTGGATCTAAGCTTGAGTATATATTATAGCGCTTTTGCATTGTACACGTTTAAAGTTAAACAATAACAAAGAGGTATCACTTTCAAAATGACTAGGTGAGTCTATACAATCCATTGTCGTCTAGCAATATAAATGAGACTTCAGAAATTTCTTGAATTATACTCCACACTATTGGATAAACTTATTATATATGAGGGTAGATGAGCCCAGGTCTGAGGTCATTTGACATAAATTCTACATTTTCATTATAACAGTTTAATGTAATGTATGAGCAATGTAAGCAAAGATGTTTTACAAATAAAGTTACTGGTACATTTTCCCCCCTCACTCCTAGCAGCTGATTGCACAAACGCTAATGGCATTGAATATCATCCCTGTCCATCGGGCCGGTGTATCCCCAACGAATGGCTGTGCGATGGTGATAACGATTGCGGAGACTTCACCGATGAATCAAATTGCGGTATGTATACTGTATTCACTTTTTGCCATCCCAATAGTCAGATTTGTCATCATAAAATGGTGCCTCCTCGCTTTTGAAGGGCAAGCCAACCCTTGTGATAAGTTCATTTGTATGAAAGCAGAAAAATTAGATACATTGAAACAGAATGGCAAAAGATTGACATGAATCAGACCAGTGATAAGAAAGTTATGAATGTTTAAAATATGAGATCACTGATTCTATGCGAATCTCAAATTGGCAGTTTTGTCAGTGGATTGTGGCCCCATTGTGATATAGTCATGGATAACTCTCCCAAATGCTATTGCATAATCCTTCAAAATTGGATCATAGTCGTATCGTGTAGGGTACAATAGGCTTATTATAATTACTGATTGTTCCACTTCTATTTGAGTAACCCTGTCCCACTCCTGCATTGTCTGAATGATTTCTGTAGGAACCTTGGAAGCATTTGAAGTCTGTATCGTCAATGGAACAGCTTTTCCACTTCTATTTGTATTAACCCTGTCTCACTCCTTTATAATCTGAATGATTTCCGTAGGTACCTTGGAAGAATTTGAAGTCCGTATCGTCAATGGAACTGCTCCAAACGAAGGTCGCGTGGAGGTCAAGTACCGGGGCAAGTGGGGGTTGGTATGCGACGACGAATGGGACTTGAGCGACGGACATGTTGTCTGTAGGCAGTTAGGATACACGAGGTGAGTGACTCTGTGATCTGACGTACGCTCCAGCGGCTTGTCCAATCCAGTCAAAGCCGGAAATATGTAGATATCCAGTGTTTATAGTTGGCTTATCAATTGACATAGGCGAGACTTGGGTAGTGGCTAGTAGTAAGCAATGTCAAATAGGTCTGTGTTAAAGTGTAGCAATCACCCAAACACATTTTGATGTATGGGGTTCCTTGTGGCTATACGTATTCAAATGAGCTTCAAATATTACAATCTCAGTGATCAGTAAAACATCCTGTTGAGTAGACTTGTTGACCCCTGCGTATGCACTCACATAGAGAAGAGCACTCCCTATAGAATAGAATAGGACGAGCCCTATACACAGTGTTTTACATTATCCTTTATCTTATTCATACTCCTTAATAACCATTTACCTATGCAATGCCAGGTAAAGTTTTTTTAGGTTGATAACTATAGAAACACAAATTTATTTTTGTCAGGTGATTGGTACAATTTTAGAACAGTTTTGAAAAAAGCCAGCAGATCACAAGAACGCCGTGTTGGCTATGGGCTTTTATTTGTCAAAGATATAGGGGAGGGTTGAAGTTCCAATTGGTTTTAGGTTACATGTAGGTGAAGGATTAGAGTTGGGAATGGTACTTAGGTGTAAAATGTTTTCCTTGGAGCAATTCTTGCCAGACCATTTGACATACAAGCACTTGAAGACTTGTTTCCACATTGTAGGCCACATTTAGAAGTAGTTGTAGTTACTGTCGTAGTAGACTTTATTGGATAACGTAGCCTGTTTAGCTTAAGGATAATCTGTCACAATAAGACAGATGAGCCTTGTGCCCCCTCTTATTCCAACCAGATTTATTTTCATACCCACAAGTAATCTTTGTTTCATAAATGTCACTTCTAGACTTGTAGTTCACTTATGAACTCTTTCCGCTGCTGATAAACAATATAGCATTACTGGTTCTAAAATCTGTAAGATTATACCATACTCAGTTCAAACAATAGATAATCTGTCAACATTTTTTTTCCCACAGAGCTAGTTTTTTTACCTTACTGACATGATTTACTTACCCACAAGTAATCTTTGTTCCATGAATGACACTTCTAGACTCGTAGTTCCCGTATGAACTCTTTCCACTGCTGATAAACGATGGAGTGTTACTGCTTCTAAAATCTTTAATAATATACCATACTCAATTCGAACAATAGAAAATCTGTCGACATTTCTTTTCCCACAGAGTTACTGGTAGTCTTTTTTGCCTGTGTTTTTTTGACATTGTAAGTGCTGTTACTTCTTTTATTTATAATGCAATATAAATGACCATTATTTGTTAAATTATTATTATTATTTTTATTCCCAAACAGAGGTGCATCAGATGTCTACATCGTGGGTGAATTCGGGCATGGAAACCTTGTCGATATCTTCATGGACGATGTACGCTGCACTGGAAACGAGCAGTCCCTAGCTGACTGCCCCCACCCAGGCTGGGGGGTAAATAACTGTGTCGTAGGAGAGGCCGCGGGGGTCCTATGCAAACTCAACCAAGGTCCTACATTTGTTTTAATTTTCACTTTCTACCTGTGTAAAACCGAGTCTGATGATAGTTTACATGTGTATCTCGAGGGTTCAGTGACACAAAGGCGTAACTCCATATTTTGCCAAAATGAGTACTTGATATCAAAATGGTCAGAAAAATGTGGGCTTTCCAGCAAACACAAAGTTCTGACTCCCCTCAACACCCCATTGAAGTCAATGGCTAGTGAAACATAGACTTAACTCCTTAAGGCCCAAGTGCTCAGTGACACATAAACCACTTTTTCTCAAAATGGCCAATATGGAGTTACGTCTTTGTGTCACTGACCCCTCGATATGTCCTATCCTCCAGTCAGCAGAAAGAAAAAATTGTGAAACGTTTTTCTTTCTCTTGGTTAACCATCCTCACCACCATATTATTATTTCTTATGCATTATGTGGTGATTGAACTGTCATAACATGAATTGCATTTGTCACTTTGGGGTAATGAAAGCCAATTTGCTATCACACTGATTTTCTAATAATACAAATCATGCAGGGGATTGGTTTTGAATAGCAACCACAAACCGTGCCCTGCAACTCCACTAAATGGTTTCCGTTCATGGTTTTCGTTGATCAGGTTGAACAAAGGTTTTGATGCTTCATTGATCAAGCTACAAATATGACAACAATTCCGTGATGAATCATGTTTATAATAAAAGACAAAATTGAGGAGATCCCCTCTGACTGGAATATCTACATTAGATTCTCTGTATTATTTAGGTCTAGAGCTGATAAACTACAAAAAGCAACTTTGATATCCTTTGGATCTTATATTTCTTGATCAAATTATCATATCCACATAAATCAGTCACCAATCCTTACTATACTCCTAGCCAAGTGCGGGTCATATGAGATGATTTTATACTGATGCATTCAAGAAGAAATGTAGTCCAAACTTCATTTTTTAATTTTCATACGATACCTTGTTTAAAATTACTTAACTCAATACCAGAAATAAACAATTGGTAGAGCCTACTTCGAGGTAGTGAATGAGTAAAAAAGGGAACTGTCCTATGCTCTACCACAGATTGTCTGTGTACGCAAATGCACCATGGTTATTTCTTTTGCTAAAAATTACAAAAGAAGACTTCTGTTTTTACTCTGTCTTTCTTTTTGTCTCACTTTTATCTACCAGACTGTCCTGCCAATCAATTTGAGTGTAACAATCTCAAGTGTATTCCTGAGGGGAACGTATGCAACGATGTGGACAACTGTAACGATGGGTCAGACGAACTGAATTGCCAGCCAGGTTAGTGGAAAATTTATAGGATACTACTACTAGGTCGAGTGTACTCGCACTGATTTGACAAGCTTTTTCCATTCAGTTCTATTCTCCATGATCTTTGGGAGTTCCTGCCTTGGTAGACAGGTGTCTTTTTCTAACTGGTCTACATGTATATAAGTCATTGCTGGGCGCCCTCTGGTGCGTTTGCACCTTGTGTCCCTTGAGGGCTCCCAGAAGAGCATTTGTGAAATGATTTCACTTTTGTTCCTCCAGCAATGACCACTGAAACGGAGGCGGCGGTCTCTCAGTCTGTCTGAGATCGGTGTAAGTGTAGGATGATTATATGATATTCCATTTTAGTATAGCATATATGATTTAATGCCCCTATGGGCTTTCAAAGAGCTCTGAGGATTATACCCCCGCTTTAAAAGCTCTGGTAACTGTTTTAGGGCACATGGCGCAGTGCCAGAATATCCCTACCAGATTTCTACACCTGGGTAGAGTGTGGCAAATGTAGATTAATGTCATTATCATCATTACCATGATCATAATCATCATTATCATCATCATCATCATCACCATCACCATCACAATCACCATCATCATCATCAATATCATCGTCATCATCGTCATCATCATCGTCATCATCATCACCATCATCATCATCATCATCATCAATATCATCATCATTATCATCACCATCATCATCATCATCATCACCATCATCATCATCATCATCACCGTCGTCGTCGTTGTCATCGTCGTCATCAACATCATCATTATCATCAATATCATCATCATCAATATCACCATCACCATCATCATCAATATCATCATCATCATCATCACCATCACCATCATCATCAATACCATCATCATCATCATCATCATCATCATCATCATCATCATCATCATCATCATCCCTATAATGTCAAAAGCAATTGCACTGGTCTAACTCAAAAGGACCATTTAACTCTGTCTTGATAATAAACAGTAATGTGATTATTAAACCTCAGGCATTAGAGTATATTTTACAAAACATCCTATACAGTCTGAACCACCTCCTCTATAATCTGCAGCTACATGTAGGCTATTGTGAAACTGTGACTGGAAACAAAAATCTTATTATATTGGATCGCGATTAGAGTTTAAAAGAGCTGCACATCTTTTGGATGCATTTAATTAGACGCAGAGTGAGCAAAATAAGGCATCTGGAAAAGATGCTGTTACAAAATTAAGCACATCTTTTCTCGCTAGATTACACAGCCCATTATCTGAGGCATGGCTTCATTAAAGCATCATTTAGTGTGCATTTGACCTTTATATCAGACAATGGGTATGAATATCATTTATTATGTTAATATGATTTAGACCATCTGGAGTTTGAAGTTACTTTGAGTTGAGGAAGTTATTTGCAAGGCCATGCAACTGGTATGAAGTCTTGTGCGTCATGACAAATATTTGTGGAAAAGAGGGAACATATTTCCATGACTGGCTGACTGCACACACAAATCCAATAATCAATTGTGTAAAGACATAATGTTTTTTTGTATTTTTGATAAATTTTGTTGAAATTTCCATCCCTAATAAACATGTTGATTCACGGTGAAGGTAATCCTTTCCCTTTGTGCCATCATGTATGCTTGATAGCCCCAAAGTTATTAAATATGAATGTTTAGACCGTTATCATCGATTTCCATTGTTCATACCTGGCTGATTCAAATATCAGCAGATTAAATGGCCGACAATTCAAGAGGGTAGGAGAGAGGAAGACAGAGGAGGAAAGAGAGAGAAAGAGAGAGAGAGAGAGAGAGAGAGGGAGAAAGAGAGAGGGAGAAAGAGAGAGAGAGAGGTAGACAGGGGAGAGAGAGGTTGACAGAGAGGAAGAGAGAGAGAGGGGGGAGGGGGCGGGGGAGAAAGTAAAGATAACAGAGATACATGTAAAGAGAGTAAGAAATAGACAGACAGACAGACATAGGGAGGGAGGAAGAAAGGAAATGGTTGTGATACAGAGACAGAAAGAACAAGGGAGAGAGTGGGTGAATGAGAAAAAAGGCACTTGGACAGTTCAAGATTTACAGAAACATATTTATAGAAAGAGAGAGAGAAAGAGATGGAGAGAAAGTTATTCTTTTTAAAAAAGAGAGATGCAAAGAATGTGAATGACATTGCGTGAGAGAGAGAGGGAGATTGAATAATCAAGACACAAGAGTATGATTGAAATAGAGAGAGAGAGAGGGAGAGAGAGAGAGAAGGGGGTGGGGTACAAGGGAGGGAGAGAAAGAAAAGAAGACAGAGATACTGGTAAATGTAAAGAGAGTAAGAGATAGAAAGACTGACAGACAGGGAGGGTGGGAGAGAGGGAATGAGTAAATGAGATAGAGGAAATGGGTGTGACACAGAGACAGATGATGACTCACAAATATTCTATACAATAAATTCTACTTGGTAAGATGGGTTTATTCGTAAACAAAATACCAAAAGTATGTTGTAAGTTGAGGCACTGCTGTTTTTGCCAAGAACTCTTACCATAATTCCCTATACTATTTTTGCATACTTGGCATAAACGTCCATGAGTCCTGTAGTCATTTAAACAAATTATGATTAAATTACTTTGCCATTAGAAATGATAGGAGAGTCAATGGGATTTTGGTGAGGAAGAATATAATGCTGACTAAAAAGTCAATCAAGTCAGTACGGTAGTTACACAGAGGCAATTGACCTTGTGAAGTGCTTTGTTCAATCTGTATTTACAGGTTTTTTAACAGTTGCTGACAACTACACATGAAGAGTTCTGTATCTCTCATGTGCGAAGCCTAGTTTACGCATGATTCAGTAAACAGCGTGAAAAAAAAAGGAATGCAGCAAAATAATAATCATCATTAATATCAACTTCATTATTATCATCATCATCATCACCATCACCTTCATCATAATCATCATCATCATCATAATCATCATCATCACCACCCCCTTAATCATCATCATCATCATCATCAATATCACCTGTCACCATCATCCTCATCATCATCATCATCATAAATTCATAATCATCATCATCATCATCATCATATCATCATCATCAATTCATCATCATTATATCATTATCATTCCTTTAATGTCAAGAGCAATCGCACTGTCTACTTTAATACGACCTTTTAAATCTGTCTTGATAACAGTAATGTGATTAAACTCAGGCATCACAATGTATTTTACATTACAACCCTCCCGCATTTGGAGGGAGTCTCACACCACCACACTCATTCTTCCGCCGTCCCCCCAGCTCGTAGCGGGAGACTCCCGCCACCAGGCCCTTCCTCCCCTCCCACATATTATATTTGATCGTGATTATCGTGAGTTAGAGCTGCACATCTTCGGGATGCATATTAGACCCAGGATGAGCGAAATAAGCCATCTGGAAAAAATGCTGTTGCAAATTAAGCACACCTTTTCTCTCTAGATTAAACAGCTGTGAATTGATTGGTTGAATCAAAGTGATCGATCACCAAATAAGGCTAGTCTTATGAATCATGCATGAGAATACGCTCGTCACAAATATGATACACATAATATGAATAATGATGAGTTCACCAGCGATGATAGGCGCTCGGGCTGACCCCCGCGCCGATGTCAGTCTCCATAACGCGATCAGTATATTTGCCATAAAGCCCGACGCATATCGGATAGGCTACCCTGCCTATAGTTCTGTCATCTCCTCTCTATTGATCACCTATATTTAGATCATAGACCGATCATGCTACCATACATGGTTTAAGATCCTCGTAGTGTTGACATTTCAAAGGTCAGATTTCTTTTCATGCACCCATATCGCACGTGTACGTATTTACTTTTATGAGATCACCCATAACTATAAAAATTGTGGTTAAACTAGTTTGGCATTATCGGTGATTGGATAGTCAACAGGATTTTGGTAAGGAATTATTTGTTGCCGACTCAAGTCAGTAGTTACAAAGAAGCAATTGACCTAGCTTGTGAAGTTTAATCTGTATGTACAGGTTTTTTAACAATTGCTGACAATTGCACATAGAGAATTATTTATCTCTCATGTGCAAAGCCTTATTTTGTATTGTAATGATCAGAGATAAGTGGAGGAGAAATGAGGAGGTGCGATGGCTCAGTGGTAGAGCAGTGGTCTCATAACCGGTAGGTCCTGGGTTAAAAACCAAGTCGATGCGCTAGTGCCCTTTGGTAAGGCTTTAATACTTGATTCCAAGTCTCTTGGAGAGAACTTAAAGCCATCTGTCCCCTCATTGCTTACTTACAAGCATACACATGCTTTGTTTAAGAGCAGTCAAGTAAAATATACGAACAGGAATTTGATCAAACCATGCAATGAACTGCGTCCCCAACTGACACTCTATGATCTGTCTATCAAAATAACCGGTTTTAGTGAATCGTCCTTTGCTCTGATGGGCTTTTATTTTGTCAACAATATAGGTCAAGGTTTGCATGGTCCCGCTTTTGCGTTTAGGGTTGGGTTGAGAGTTGCGGTAACGTTAAGTTTAAACGTTTGATCCCGATTTTAAGTTAGGCTTTGGTGTACTAGTGTAGGTTGTTGACTGTGGAGTAATTATCTGAGAAGTGTGTTTCGTACAACAGAAGATTTATGACGTGCAATTGATAAGGTGGTTTAATGTTTAATGTGTGAACTAGGCTGAGTGTGCTCAGAATGTCAAGCCCATTTTGACAGTAATGAAATAGTACAGATTGAATTATTATCATTAATTTATTACAAGAATAACATATTACATATATGTATAATTAAAAATGTTAGACAGATGAAAGTAGTGTAGTGAAACCAAAAAAAAAAAATGCAAGCTCAAGCTCATTCAGTTTCAACTTTAAAATTGTTCTACTTTATTCAAGTCCAGGCAAAATATCAAACATAAGAGAACAGGCTGTCATATATTATAGACTCTATCTATTGGCAATCTTGCCACTCCCTACCGGTACATCACATCTCTACAGGCCCTAGTCTATCTGCCTTGTGTAATACACAGGCGCCCTTTTATTCTTCCTTCTGGCATGTTAATCCAGCCGAATAAGAGCTCGAGTACAAAACATTTGCATGGCATAAATTAAAGGTAAAGCAATCTTCCATCTGACTGCATGTATGGTTGCAATGTCAGGCAAGATTTGCAAGTCAGGCAGACATCAAACAAAAACTGCAAATATACAGTAGGCTTGCGGGTGCACCATGTGTGAGAGAGAGAGAGGGGGGATTGAGGAGTCCTGAAAAGGACTCTCGGCAAGCCTACTGTATATCTACATCACCATGCAAGCCGACACAAGCAGCATCTAAAAGCTGCAAAGTCATTCCATTACAATAGCCAAAGATCCTTTACAAAAATGTTGCATCAGGTCCTAAACAAATCATATCTAAATACAAATGCGCAAATATTTGATCAAAACAATATATTCATTTTACTTATATTCTGTATATATAAATGTGCATAAGTTGTATGCATCAAACCTATTAAGCATTAAAGGTAGTGTATCCCTTTTACAGCTAACCTTAAATTCTGTAGAATTTTGCAGGAATTTTGTTCATGTCGCTTATGCATGTCCTATCTGTGAACTTTAATCGTTGGCATGCAGTGTCCTAGTATTGAAATTATGCAAGGAAACCCGTTTACTTTCTAGACTTCACTGTCAGACACTATTGAGTGACTGACTGACTTCTTTATTTCTTTGGTAATAACATACATAACATGAGCTGTAACAGGTACATGAGCATTTGTACTCATCAATAACCCACTTCTTGTAATGGTCCAAATTAAGCTGATTGAATCATTGCGCAGCACAAAACGTACGACCATACAGTATATGGGTCTGAAAATCAGACTATTTTCTATGCATAAATTTTGAAATGCGTTGCCAAAATTCCCAATGGTCGATTTAATTCCACAGAAAGGCAATTACCAGTTCTTTTCAGGGGAGTTTTCAGTTGCTATTATCTCATGTTTATAAGATTCACACATGTTTATATGTTATAGCCTGCAAAAGAGACACACCACCTTTAAATGAATATTTACTGCATATATAAAAACAAACAAATATGATATGAAACCTTTTCAATATCGGTAACAATCTCCTATAAATGTAGTGATTAATTCAAAGTACATTTGTCCTCTTTGGTCAACTTTAAGTATGTCCAGTGATAACAGTTAATACCTTTCCATACCCAAGGAACCCAAGGGATCCAACTGGCCAAATAAGACAGGTGGTCTCTCTAGAGAGGTTTTACAACTGATTCATGTACATCCTCTTGGAGATTGCTACATGGCCAAAGTGGCAGGATTTACTGTATTTGGTAGCCAGCTGACATGTTTACCGGTAATCAATACATTTTTACAATTGATAAGTATTCTCAAGTATTTCATGTTATAGTTCTCCTTTCAACATTGATACATACATTTGTTTTTTGCAACAACTGCCTGCTCCATTATTGTTTCTTCAGCCTCCAAGTTTAACTTATCTAAGATATCAAGCTACAGCTTTCCTTTCAACATTATATTGCCAAAAAGTGGCCACATGTACATATTCCTCCCTCTGCATCAATTACCTGCCCAAACTTAAATAACTTTCTTCAGTCTTATCACTTGTGTGTGATCATTACACCAACAAATCTTAAGCATTGCATATAGACCAGTGTTTTTCAACCTTTTTCAGTCACAGCACCCTTTCAGAAATAAAGAATTTTGCATCGCCCCAATCCCAAATTCATCACAGAATATTACTTGTGCATCACTCTGAAACTTGTCAAGTGATATATTCTGGCACCTTGCTGTCAAATAAAATGATACATGGGCACCTTAATTGCCAAAATATGAGGTATTCGTTTCAGCCACCTCTCTGCCTAAAATCTTTCTGTCTATTAAAGTAATACATACTCTAGAGGTTTCTAATATTGGTGTTTCACGAAATTGATGTTATTCCGAAATATATTTTTAATCTAACTAAATTTGTCTCGCGGCACAATGATTGAAAAACGCTAGCATAGACAACGTAAACAATAGACACATATGTACATGGTATGATGGCATACTTACTGGTATGTGAGCTTACATTGTACAATCAGCCTGCCTTACAATACAACATTTTCTTAGCCCTAAATCCCATCTTATTCTACATATAAATAAAAAATAAATATAAAGCACACAAATACATGTCTGCAGTCCTTGCACATTGTTAGGTGAACAGACATGAAGAAGACATGAATTATGGAAAGACTAGAAAACTGCTATTTAACTCTTGATTCTTTTCGTAAGATGGGAAACTGAAAAGTAAAATACTGGTAGAGCTGTACATATAATTTGAAAAGGGTCATGTACTTGTATGTTGCAATACTTCCTGGACAGCTACCCATGCATTGTGACAAAAGGATAACAATTGAACTTCACGGTACAGTAGCCAAACCATGTTTACCTGGGTTTACCTGAAATGTTTATTTACATTGCCACCCCTAGAATGGAGATTCTTCAATATCTATTTTTAAATTCACTGTCCGCAGAAAAAACACACATACATGCACCTGCGGACCCACCCTATTAAACTGGGTTCTGGAGTCATTGCTGCAAACCAGTTTTAACTGGTTTAAGGTGGGTTTTTTTTCCTTGAAAGGAAATGAAATGGCATTTACATGTAAAAGATACATGTACATGGAGTTAGATACCAAATATGTTCCCTAATATCGTCCTATTTTAAATGTTCAGATTTATATTTCCTGCAAAACATTCCATTTACATGCAATAGAACCTTGTGGTACGCCGTGTAATAGAAGAAAAATTGGAGGAATTATTTTTATCAACTACATATTGAAATCTATCAGAAAGATTACTTTCAAACCAAGATGACAGACAAATTTGAGTGGTGTTCTAGTTTCCGAGTGGTGAGTCAACACACCGATTACTGAGCTGGGAGACATTGCCAGGCATAGCGCCAGGTGGAGGGGCATAAATCGAAACTTTAAAAAAAAATTGTTTTGTTTTTTTGGTGTACCGTGTATAAACCGCACCCCCGACTTTGAAGTTTTTTTGGCGGCAAAAAGGTGCGGTTAATACACCGTTAATTACGGTATTAAAACTACCACCTTCCTAAACTGGTTGTCTGACAGGTAAAGAAGGGCACTTTTCAAGGGGTACATTGTGTAAGGGATACATTGTAGTTAACTTCTATATATCTGAGGTTTGATATGGCTCTACCCTCAACATGTACAAAGGCTATAACTCTAAAAACCAAAGCAATAGCAAAATTTATGTGGTAAATCATAACAAAAAACTTACATTTGGAGTCACAAGCTTAGAAGATACCAGGTTACATACAGATGAAGACATTTGGCGTGGAAGTTACAATGTATATTCATGTCACGAACCACACCTCCTAAGTACAAAGCTCAATAAGTTCCTGATGACATGAAACATCCAAAATTGAAAGCAAGGAACATGGTTGTTGAAAGTTATCATATAGATTCTTACTTTGAAGATGTTCATTAAAGGCACTGCCTGTTTTATCAAATGGCTTACATGGAAGTTCGGGATTTTATTCTCCAAATTCTCAAAATAGTTGTGTAAAATCGTCCGGTTTGGTGTTGGCACTGTGGTTGTCCGTTTCTGCTCCTGAATCATGTATCGTTTGCTTGCAAGGCTGGTATCCTAAATCTCATAAAATTTATTTAACTGCACGTCAGCTTACCATGCAATAAAGGCTTTTTAAGGCTTCCAGATCGGTGAAATTACATTGTCATGCATTTGATCCTTTCAACCCATCTGCTGAAAAATGCATTATTGCATAGAGTTAAAGACCGCTTTCCTGAGATACTCTTCACGGTGCTATCTTGCTGTTGAGTTTGATGTAGGCCCTTCCCTGAGACAAGCTGTTGTCCTTCTCTGACTTTTCTTCTAGTTCGTCTGCCTCATAGCGCACCGGGACGGGAAGTGGTAAGGTGACCATGGTGTCTATTGGAGGACTTTCCTTCTCTCTCTGTTCCACATTGTCATATGCGCCGTCGCGGACGGGAAGTGGTGAGGTGACCATGGTGTCTATTGGAGGACTTTCCTTCTCTCTCTGTTCCACATTGTCATATACGCCCTCGCGGACGCTTGCTGGACAGCAATTACCCATCGCACTGTTTGAAGGCTAGAACCTGGGGAAAGAAATGGTTGATGTACGGTCAATTCCATGTTGTCACAATGATATTAGCTAGAATTCTTCACTAAAGTTACACTGTGTGACGCTTTTAAAGATACATTTGTGAAACTACATGTTGTGAAAATCTGTCATGACTCTCAAATAAATCCGTATTGATCTCAATAGCTGTCAGTAAATGCCCGACAACAGCTACGTGAATATGCCCTGAAGAACTGCAGTACAAAGTTATCTTGCTGCACTTCAACGTGCAAAGTCGAATAATGGCCTTTCTTTTCAAGTTTAGGCATTTATGATCATTGAACTGTAAATGTATTTACAAGGAAGCTACCTAGCAACTACTTATTATTATCTAGCTAGCTTATACTGATCAAATAACACTTTTGGCTCTTACCTTGAATCAATAGCGCAAATTTCTTTTCAAGTGCAAAGATTAAGAGTGTACTAGAGCACGTACAGAACTGCAGTGGATATCACGCGGCTTAGTCATATAGCACCCAGACTCCACGACTGAAACAGGCAATATGGTGCAGGGATGCAAGTGAAGTTATTCCACATCTACGCGTGCGTACATTTCTAGGTGTGTGCGTACATGGAAAAAGAGCTCTTTTTTGTTGTTGGAAGAATCCTTTTGTGTCTTTATTGGACTTTGCAAGGTATTGCTTGTCAAATTCGATATCATATTTTCTCCTGCTCTCTCTGTTTCTCTCTCTCGCTCATTGCCCATTGTACCTGCTCTCTTGATTTTGTGTCTGTCGCCTGTGTTTCAGTGTGCTGCCCCCCCCCCCCTGCCCCCGTCTCCCCTCCCTGCCCTCCATTAAATTCCCTTTTCCTTGTCTCTCTATTTCTTATCCTCATTCCTTTCCTTCTTTATACCAGTCTCTCACCAAGTCTCTATCCTGTTGGTCTGTCCGTCTGTCTATCTGTTTGTCTTTTTTCTTCCTATCCTTATTTTTTATCTTGTGGAGTCTCCTTTTTTTTTCTCCCCAAAATTTTGAATGTATTATGCACTCTGTATACATGTACATGTCTGAATACAATGTACATGTACCTACTGTATTTGTATAGACAAACTACTTACGCCAACTGAAAAAATTATGTGATATGGGGATTCTTTGTACAGTTCTAAAATATCTTTTAAATTGTAGCTTTCTGTCATCTTACTTTGTGTTCTGCTTTTCAATTTTTGTTCACTCAACCGACTTGTGAGCACTGAAATAGCATTATATTGGTACTTGCTTTAATATGCCTGTTTCTCATATTTATGGTACTGTATCATTCCAGTCATGATTTTATCAGCTATTGTAGCCCTCTTTTTCTACTCTGTTGTATTTCCTCATCGTCATCATTTATTAAAGTCAGCATTTTCCCTCTTATGAGAGGAAACTGACTTTCGCACCATGATGAAACTCCCTCCCCCCATCACTTCTTCTTTTCTCAAGAATCCTCCTCATTTAGACCAACTTTTCTGCTTTCCTTTAAATCCGCAATCTCTTCCTTTCCCTCTTCTGCCATCCATTTCCAGATCCCACATTCTTGTATGTGTGAAATAAGGTGTATCAAAGTGAATTATGTATTTTTAGTGTGGAGATATAGGCATTGATTGAACTTTAATCACTATGTGTAACCATACACAGGTATATGCCTTGCTGGGTTTTCCTTGCCCTTCAAATGCTGTTCTCTTCTCCTCTTCTTTAGAGCTTCCAGTCTTGCCAGTGCGTCTTGTTGGCGGAAACGGGCGAAACTCAGGCAGGGTTGAGGTCTTTCATAACAATCAGTGGGGCACAGTTTGTGACGATTATTTCAGCGAAGCTGCTGCAAGAGTTGTCTGCAATCAGCTTGGCATCAGGTGAGATGTTGAGATATGTTAAGGAGAAGTCCTTCAGTCCGTAAAGTTGTGATCAGTCAAACATAAATTTCCACAGCACCTTTAGCCTCGGTCACATATGCCATTACGAACTGCTACGAACGCCGTACGAACGATTTTCAGACAATGGAAATTCGGGAAGACAATGGAAAAACAGGGAGATTCGTAAGAAATTATCGTTCGTACGAACCTTTGTGACCGTAGCATAACCTATACCTTAGAAGAAATAAAACCTGGGGCTAAAATTGATGCTCGGGCAAATGTCAGATCACTGAAAATTAAGGAATTGCATTCTTTAGAACCCTTTTCAAATGATTTGATCCATTACAGTGGCGACGTACGAGTCTACCCACAGGCCACGTTCGGCGAGGGGACAACACAGATTTGGCTGGACGATGTGACATGTGCCGGGACGGAACCATCGTTAGCTCAGTGCACCATCCCCAATGGTATTGGAAGGCACAACTGCCAGCACAACGAAGATGTGGGTGTCGAGTGCGGGAGAGAGACATGTAAGTCACAAATAATCTACTACCGGTAGCTCGATCTTCTTCTTCTTTTTCCTACTTTATCTACTTTTGTCTAATCTGGCCTTTTCATTTTGACTAGAGGAATTGAGTAGAGGTGTCGTGGCCTAGTGGATGTGTCACCAAATGTGGATCACATGGTTCACGGGTCGAGTCCCATCACAGCATCAATGTCCTTTGGCAAGACATGAATCTATGTTTGCCACTCAACACCCAGGTAAAATGGGAAAGAAAAAGAAAAAAAAAACCGGGGGGGGGGGGGAATCGGGGGGAAAAAAATCGGGGAAAAAATCAAAAAAATCAGGTAATTATATGGCCTGCTTGCTACATCATGGTTAATAATATGATTCTTGTGTTAAGCGCAGTAGTAGCTGCATGGTATAAATGGACCTATTACTATACTGTCCTTACATACCTCTTTGAACTTCCAGTGCCTTGCGGAGTTAGGGGCATCGAGAACGGCAACATCATGGCTAGAATCATAGGGGGGTCCTCAGCGAAGAGAGGAAACTGGCCGTGGCAAGCTCAGCTGATCCTAAGAGGGAGTGGTCACTACTGCGGAGGAACGCTCATCGATGAAACCCACGTGCTGACCGCTGCTCACTGCTTTCAAAGGTGATGTACAGTTCATCTTACCAACAATGTTCATTACATAAATAGCATTATTCCCATAACAACCATAGCAACAATCACATCTAGTACTGTCGCTCTGACAAAATAGCAAAATATACAATATTTTGGGATTAGCCGACCGAGCAACTAGCACGAAGGGTCGGCTTTTATTTCACAGTACACTGTACTTTGAGTATACCAGTAGATAAGAATAGTTGAATTTACATACTACATTTCTACTATAGTGTCATCGAAAGTTGGTACACAAAGGAAGAACTGCAAGTACAAACCTTGTATACCCATAGTTTAGATGTAGACTTATTACTGTGTCTTTTTCACCCTCATTTCATTAAACTTAACTCTGTTCAGATACGGCAAGAACTCATTCAAGGTCCGCCTTGGGGAGCACCACCAGCACATCAACGAATCCTCCGAACAAGACTTCCGCATCAGCTGTATCTACAAGCATCCGGACTACGACTCCAGGACTACGAACAATGACATCGCTGTCCTGAGGCTGGACCGCCCCGCTCACATCACGTCGTTCGTCACGCCGGCCTGTCTACCGACGGATGGCGAGTTTGCGGCGGATCATCAGTGTTGGATTTCCGGCTGGGGGAACACAGGTAAGTGTCAAATGTCAAATGTCAAATGTCAAATTTTGATGCTAGGACAAATACATCAGCTGTCTACTCCCCATAATTATATTCTACAGGACACAATGTACAGAATTGCGCAATAAGAAAAGAGGAATAAAGAGGCAGAGAGAGGGAGAAAGAGAAAGAGATAGACGAGGAGGAGGAGGAGAGATATATATATATATATATATATATAGAGAGAGAGAGAGAGAGGAGGAGAAGGATATATAGAGGAGGAGAGAGAGAGAGAGAGAGAGAGAGAGAGCAAGGGACTGATAGACAGAGGGGAAGAGGAGAGATTACTGGGCCCTGTTGCATAAAACTTCCCATTGATGGCTGTTGAGTAAAAATGTTGCCATGGTAGTTAATATATTCATGGCAAAGTTGTCATCAGAGGTAATTTTCACGCAACGGGACCCAGGAGAGGGAAGAGATGAAATAACAAAATAAGTACAGAGAAAGAGAATATAACCTGGAACCATACCCACTTATTTAAGATATGTGGCTGTGAATTGCGTCAAGGATAATGCAGCTGCCAACATAACGGAGAGAATACTACATCTTTATTCTCTTCCCATCTACACACAAATAAATTAGTATGCATTAGGTAAATTTCCAAGCAGCTCTCTTTTTTTTAATCACAAATTTATCTCTTGTCATTATTGACATGTAGGCCTATCAATTTGCTGGTGTTTTTGTTTCCGTTTTCGTAGAGGATGACGAGGAAGCACATGAAGTGCTCTTGAGTTGCAATTGCTTTTGTAACATTAATCTACCAGATAGACAGGAGTAATAGAGCTCTTGTTTCGATCACACTTTCATTGATCACTCAAGTCAAGGTTTAGGTAGTAATTAAAGTTAATGGTCATATGATAGGCTGCTTATAGCTCTTGATCGCAATTTTACTTTCACAGGTAAGGTGATCTTGCTTGAAATAACTTGGCATTGTGTCAGGGAAAATGATTATCCACATGTGCGTAAAAAGGGAAAAGAATCATCAGTATTTCCTTGTTTAAAATGCATAAAGACAACTAGCTGTAATTTTCTACAAATTATAGAGCAATAATTTGCTTCATGTTTGGACAGTTTGTGGTATCTGGATACTGGTAATATAAAAGCGGAACTGCACTGCTTGTAGCTACTTGCGCCCTCTATATAGCAAACAATGCCTACGCGGTACCCGTTGGTCCCCCATGATCCCCTTTTTCTATGTTAATTGAGAGCTGATTTGATGAGATAACCACCTGCCAGTGACCATGCAGGGAGGTCTAATCCCTCCTGACGAAACTAGTGCAGACAGGCTTTAAATCTGGATTTATTTGGCGGTGGGTACAAGATACCATCTCTAAGTGCTTTACAGATATTATCACCCTGGTCATCGTTCATGCATAGTGCGAACCATCTTCACTCCCTGGGGAGTATTCCTACCATATGGAAACTGAGGGCAATGGCAATTACTTACAAGGCTTTCATCATCCTACTAGATCCCCATTCCTCTCCTGCGTATGGAGTGGCAAATGTAGATTAATGCCTTGCCAAAAGACATTAGTGCCGGGTCAGGGATCGAACCCACATATTTTGCATCTCCAGTCAAGTGCCCAAACCACCCGACTACAACACTTCAATACCTCTTGCTATTCATTACTGATGGAAAGATTTTGTATGATCGCCCAAAATGAATGACAACCTAGTACCTTTAACCCATCACCTATGGTATCCAGATGGATTCTGTAATAAACATATGGAAAGGAGAGAAATCAGTTGCTTATAGGTTAACAAAGGTGTTGTGGTCCAGTGGATAAGTCTCTGGACTGTGAACCACGAAGTACAGGGTTCAAATCACTGTTGCAGCACTAATGTCCTTTGGCAAGACATAATATACATTTGCCACACAGGAGTGGTAAATAGGTACCTGACAGGAAATAATCCTGTATAATGCTTGAGCGCTGTAATGGGACAGTCTGTATGTGTTGTGGTATCCTTACAGTCGCCTGTATACACCAAGTGTGAGAAGACAATCATATTTTGAGAAAATCTTTTTTTTTCTTTTCTCCTACCTGTCCAGGGAACGATAATTATCCAAGCAGGCTGCAAGAGGCTCGCGTGCCCCTCCTACCACGCTCGACCTGCACCAGGCAGAATGTCTACGGTAACAAGTTGACCCCTCAGATGCTATGTGCTGGGTACCTCAGAGGTGGTATCGACAGCTGCGACGGTGACAGTGGCGGCCCGTTGGTCTGCGAGAACAGTGCCTCCGTTTGGAAAGTGGTGGGCGTGACTAGTTGGGGATATGGCTGTGCCCAGCCCAACGCGCCGGGCGTGTATGCGGTGGTGACACGCTACTTAGGGTTTATTAACGAGAAGATGATTACTCGGACCTGTACTTAATGAAATGAGTCTCCGTGGCTTTCCTGAAGAATAATCCCAGGTTTAAAGTTTAGTTTATTCTGCTTTAAACAATGATGCAAGATGCACAAAGTTTTTATGATACTACAGGGGCACACAAACGAAGGATGTTTTGTTCATATCGCCAAAGTTATAATATGAGATGTGATGTATTATGTTCTGTCATAAAATGAGTTAATGTTAGATTATATATCGTGTCTAAATCAATTACACTGCCCCTTTAAAGTTAAAATTATAATTGTGTACGATAGCATTATTGCCTATTTTCTACAAAACAATGTAATACATATTTTGTATTTTTGTTTGTTGATGTTTTGACAAATAATAAATGAAAATAATATGAAGAATATTTACATGCAAGACAAATCACATAATTTAAGTTTGATATATAACAGAAGGGGCTAAAGGTCAAACAAAGCTTGTTATGGTTAGTCCTTGGTTTATATGTACATATTGATGTGAAGATCGAGAGAAAGAAGAAAAAAAGTATGAAAGAGAGGAGAAGGAAAGAGAAGAAATAGTACCAGAAAAGGGGGTATTTTGAAATATATTTGAGATATTGGTGTCTAGTCCAACTTTTTCTTTGTTGGTGACATCTATAAGATAGATTTTCAACATTTAGAGACAGGGCATGCAGTTATCCTTTAACTCTGTAAATCTGCCACCCCAACAGGGGACATACTCGTAACTATATTAGCTAAGAGTGGCGTAGCATGAGTCCACCTACCGAAGGGGCACTTGAAATTTTGTTGTGGGGGGGGGGGAGGAGGGGGAGGGGGACAAGGCACTAGTCTTACTTGGGGGATGCACATTTCTAAGGCTACTGATTAGGGAGAAGGGACGGGAGGCGGTTCAGGCATCTTCTTTTCTCATCCTTTTACCCTTCTCTTTTCCCTACCTCTCTTGTTCATGCTTTTTTCTTTCTTTCACCACTTGATGCCCCCCCCCCTCCCATGCCCAATGTAGCTTGACCACACTTAACTTACACATATTGAACCCCCCCCCCCCACTCCCTGCCCCCTAAAAAAAATCAACCAATTTGTTAACATTTTGATAAAGCACAGGCAACAGTCGCTGTCACAGTTTGTTGAAATGGCTTATTTTTCCTCAATTCACCCGTTGGACAATGTAAAATGGATGAAGTTTACTGTGTATGCACTCCTGTATGCACACGTAGATAACGTGGTTGTAGTGAAAAGCTAATACAGTTGTATGTAAACATATCAAGTGCCCCCACATATTTGCGATAAAAACATATGTTATCTGTTTGTATTGTGATCGAAGATAGGGAAATCAAATAGCATTTGGTTGTATTTCTTTTGTGATCAATGATAGGTTATACTTCTAAATTTCTTTGACAAGAACAATTCCAAACTTAAACCAGATTTCTCTACCATGTAAATCATTGTCAGATGTGTGCTACTTACTTTTTTTGTCCTTTTTTGTTGTTGTGATAACTCCATTCTGTGGATATCAAGTCCCACCCAGTCAGTCTAGAATCTGGACGTTGTTATTTCATTTTGCTATCGCAATCTCTCCCATCCTCACCCTGCTGCAAGCTGGAGATGGGGTGATCCAGGAATATGTACGCATCGATGGTACGCGTGGCGTTGAAATTTAGTGATCAAGCTATATTTGGCTTTGGGGAGATTGCAATTTTGGTGATTATACAAAATTAGATCTGCCAGATTCTGGACTACACTCAAGATTAAAAGATTTTCTTTTTTAAATATTGAAACAGGAATTGGTAGTTTCATATTAGCGTTGAGAAATTTGTTCCCATGGAATATTATGCATGTATTGACAAAACACCTCAATCAAACAAGTCTGTAAAATGCAGAATTTGACATTTGAATTTACAATCATTCATAAATTAAGGCTCTTGAACTCAAAGGGAGGCGCGATGGCTCAGTGGTAGAGTAGTGGCCTCGTAACCAGGAGGTTCCAGGTTCGAAACCAAGTTGATGCGCTAGTGCCCTTTGGTAAGGCATTAATCCTCATTATCAAGTCCCTTGGAGAGGACTTAAAGCCATCGGTCCCCTGGTTGCTTACTTACAAGCATACCGGTACACATGCTTTCTTAGCAGTCAGGTAAAACAAAACAAAACAAGCAAATAAACTTAATTAGATAGGAGTCACCTCTAATGTTGCTTTTGGCAAGATGTCAATCTATATTTACTCCAGTGAAGAAGGGCGAAACCAAGTAGGAATAGATTCTTTGAATGCTTAAGTGCTGTATCACATGGTAGGTTCGCTAAATCCATGGTAATAAATAATTAGTATTTGCCTCTCCATAACCTCAGGAAAAGCACTTTATAAATCAGACAATCATTATATTGCAGTATTCTGTGCATTTTTCTGTATTACTGTGACTTTAAAAAAAATTGAAAATACGTAGGAGTCAGCTACTGCCATTGTTAAATGGGGAGTATTAGTTGATCAAAAGATTTTGCTCAGAGAAAACATTACATACACAGCTTATTTTTAGAAATTAAAACAGTATTAGAATTAAATTTCACAGCTACGTACACCTACCAATTTAAGATACAATTGGTTACAATACAAATACATGTATTGTCAAAAGGAAATGTTGCATGAAAAACAAGATCTTATTATCAAAGCAAATAACATGTTTTTTTTGCTACAAACCCTATTTTGATTTATATGAATGGCTTTTGAAATCATAGCCTAAATGGCTTGCCATCCATCATCAATACAAGGTTGGCTCGTTGAGTCACGGCGGAATCGCTAGTTCCCAGTCCTTCATTGAAAAGGGACAACGGTACTAGTATTTTATTGGGAAGGAAATGATTTCATTATTGAACAATACAATGTAAATTATGATTTTAATATCAAATTTGTTGCTCCTACAGATATAATACCATTGTTGACATAGGGATGTCAAAGTTTGGCTGGAACAAAATTTGTTCTAGTTTCTTCCAAAACAGAGTGACCTAGTTAGAAAGATATTTCAAGGTTGTAATGGTTGGTGATTAATTCCTCACTACCAGCAACTTTTTATAAGTGTTGTACCATTATGAATATGAAATATTATTATATATAACTTTATAATTCTAAGTCTCTAGCACTCTCTTTCATGTGATCTGTATGGATAAGATGTGGTATATTGATAAGTTGGCAATATTTAACCTATGTAGCAGTTAATAAAAGCAGACATAAACTTGATTTTGCTTATAAATGTAAAATAAGTGGAATGATAAAGAGAAATCTGCTTTGATGGTTCAAGACAACTCCAGTTTGTAGGTCACATAATGGGAAAGCACAGATTAGGATATATCAACTGGAAAGACTAAGAAATGATGGGGGGGGGGATAAGGGGAGTGGGAAAGCATGTCAACTATCAAATACATGGATCTCTGTATTTCATGACTGGTAACAGAAATACCAGCACATTAAAAATTACCAGTGAAAGAATTAGTCGAAGAGCTTTGATCGTCAATGTCTGGAAGAGACAAGGCACTCAGAGTACAGTATCATTGATAATCATGGAAAGATTCCAACTCTCTGTTTTCTTCATTTAAAAGTTAATATGTTTGAGTATATAAGGGAGATGAAGTTCAGACATGGTGCTAAAGTGGATTTTAAGTATGGAGTGACTGATGTCTTGATGAAATTTCTATCAAATAAACATTTGATAAAGAAATGAATGTATTTCCACGGTGCACAGTAGCATGATTTATCTCGTAATCTTGTAAGAATTTGTCTGGTTAAAGCGTGTACAAAGATTAACTGGTGATTTTTTAATTTTAAAGTTCCCTAGCGTTGATACTAGAACCATGTGGTTTCTATAGCTAGGCGATGAGTTGATAAATAGTCTTTATATCAGTGTAAAAAAAAGGAGAAGGAAAAAAAGATTCATGAATGCAACACATTTTATGCAATAATGTGAGTTTGTAATTGATGCAGATTTTATGTTCTTAGGTCCTGTACATGCATAATTATGTAATAAAGTTTGTCTGCACTCTGTGCACAAGACACCAAGCAAGCCTGTTTGAATACTTAATTTGTGGAGGAATATTTGTCTGAGAGTGTGGCATGGGTGCAACAGCACTGTTCATTTATAAGAATTGGATTTTAAACTTGTATGACATTAAAATAAGGTTATGTGAAACTGCATAGAATGGCAATTACATATTATAAAAAATGATTAGAAAAAATAATTAGATAACTCCAGCCCCAGCCATGCACTATACCCCCCCCCCCCCCCCCACACCCCCGATAACTTTGTCTTGATAAAAGTCTAGTTTACACATATCTGGGCATTCTTTCATGATAAAGGTATGTTAAAAAATTATACTGATGAAAAAAACAATGTATATATAAATACTTATGTTTGGATTCTTTTTTCTTCTTCATATATGCATGTAACCTTTGATAAGATAAGCATCAGACTTGGCATTTGTAATTAAATATACTTCTTTGATGTCAAAGCTACATTTTGTGTGAGAACAAGTGAACTTGTGTGGCGGAACAAGTGAACGTTAAATGGAAGTCGACTCTGATCAATCAACCTTCATTTGGTGGATATACTATATAGCCTCATGACCAGGGGGTGGGAAAGTTCGAGTTGAAAAGCACCCTTACAAAAAAGTTGTATAGAATTCTATAGAACGCTTTATAGAGTTCTATAGAACTCTATAGAACTCTATAACATTCCAGATTCTCTATAGAACTTTTAAAAATTCTCTATAGAAAGCGGTTTCCTCTATAGAATTCTATAGAATAAGTTTTCTATAGATTTAAATTTCTATAGAAAAGTTAATTCTCTATAGAATTTTTAAGGTTGTCTATAGAAATCAGTTTCCTCTATAGAATTCTATAGAATAAGTTTTCTATAGATTTAAATTTCTATAGAAAAGTTAATTCTCTATAGAATATTTTAGGTTGTCTATAGAAATCAGTTTCCTCTATAGAATTCTATAGAATAAGTTTTCTATAGATTGAAATTTCTATAGAAAAGTTAATTCTCTATAGAATTGTTAAGGTTGTCTATAGAAATGAGTTTTCTCTATAGAATTCTATAGAATAAGTTTTCTATAGATTTAAATTTCTATAGAAAATTTAATATAAAAAATGGCGTCCCCACTTCTCTATAGGATTTTTAAGGATGTCTATAGAAATCAGTTTTCTCTATAGAATTCTATAGAATAAGTTTCCTATAGATCTAAATTTCTATAGAATTCTATAGAATTTTTTTTATATATGAAGATATGTATCTCATGCATATTCATGATAATTTGCATGTTTTCACAGAAAATGTAATTATCATGATCTGTCAAGCAAATGTGACAATTAACATCAATTTTGTGATTTATATTTTCTTAGACAATTATTGACAAATATAATATATATGTACGATTTTTTTAAACATGTAACTTAAGACTTAAAATAGATATATTAATATATGTAATTTACTAACCAGTAAAAACATGTATAATTTTGTATATGTATGTAAGATCTCCGCACTACTTAATTAACAATATATACTCAACTGTATTTTGCTTCAAATGATCATTGTGATGGAGCAATTGCAGGAGTCTATATAAATATGGTTTAGTCGGTGGCCAGATGTCATGCAATGTTGATTATTAATTATCAATTGATTGCTGGTCGCTACTGAATAATAAACTGGTTTTCAACTGGTAAATAATGGTCTATAGAATTATTTACAACAAAACTTCTATAGAATTCTATAAAAAATATCTATAGAATTTCTATAGGCCATTCTATAGAATGTTTTATAGAGATTATATAGATGTCCGTTATAGATTTCTATAGAATTTGTATAGAAAAGTGGCCCACTTTTCTATAGAATCTCTATAAAACATTTCTTTAGAATTGCTATAGAATAAAATGGTCTATAGAATTCTTTATAAAAAAATTCTATAGAATTCTATAAAACTAATTCTATAGAATTTCTAAAGGCCATTCTATAGAATGTTTTATAGAGATTCTATAGAGGTCCGTTATAGATTTCTATAGAATTCTTATAGAAAAGTGGCCCACTTTTCTATAGAATTTCTATAAAACATTTCTATAGAATTGCGTATAGAAATTCTATAGAAATTTTTTTATAGAATTCTATAGAACTTTTTTGTAAGGGCAAAGAGAAGAGAAAGAGAGTATATAGTCAACAAAATTGCGTTCTGCAAAATTAAAATGCTAAATACACAAATAGTGTTGGCTTGTCAATAGTGTCAATGGTGAATAATAGAATACTTTGATAGTATACCAAAGAAGAGTCGGTTCGGGTTGTTGCATGCCAGTGCCCGAATAAAGGAAATGATTACGGTTACATATAGCGCTTAGGTTTCAAGTTTGATTTTACCCAAAACATTTTCTGAATGTTCATAAAAGTGTACTGTAATCTGTATTTCATGGTAGCAAAATGATCTGATTGGTTTGTCACTTTCTTGTTTATAATCTTTAGTAGATCTAGACGAAGTTTTTTTCTTTCTTTACAAATTAGCCTACTTTACATCCGGTCTCATTTTAAAATGCCATGAAAATGAAAGATTTTTTTTGGTAATCGACAGTTGCAAGCTGTATAACATTTAGAAAAATCATGAAAGAATATGCAGAATCCTTTTTAATTTTCAGTCCCTTCTAAGCTATTATTTTCTCTCTAGTTGATGATCGAAACCTGTCATTTAATTTGATAATGTGAGACTCGCGCGAGGCTAACATGCAGGCACCCCACCGAAACACCTTTCTCGGAGAGTCACTGAACTTGCTGGAGAAAGACAAAACGAATGTCTACGGTCTGTTTGGTATCTTCCATTTTAGATTGACTGATATCCCTGTATCTCAGCTATATACCTATCAATTTGTGAAAAATCGTTTTACGCCATGTCCTTGCTGCCAGCTTGAGCCTAACTACAGGAGCTCCGCCGCCGAAAGCGTGGGCGGAGGAGCTCCCTGGAGTTAGAGTAAGCGCGGCTTGTTTGCCCAAATCATCACGGCTCCCCCCCCCCCCCCCCCCAACCCGCACGCCCGCCCGCCCGCATCCCTTTCTCGGTACTGTATGCAATTGTTTTGTAATTGTGCAGCGGTTTGCAGTGAAAGTGAAACCTGCAAGAAAGTGTGTATTATAATATCCTCATTAAATTCATGCAAGTTTGATTCACATTACTTGCCTGCTATTGCAAAGACCTCTTTTCTTTTTATTTCCCTTGAATGATCTTAACACCTACATAATACATGTACTTGGTAGTAGATCTAGACTACATTACAGGTGTGACTTCAAATTCTGTATCCTTTCTTGGAAGTGTCGAGACATCATGAAGAAACAGAAGGAGCCAGATTACAGCCATGGCGATGGAGATCAGAGGGACAAACTATTCTTCATGACTGAACAAGCAGCCAGCAAAAGAAGAAGGAAACTGTCATGGTTGGAGTGGTAATTATTTAGTGTACTTCTTGAGGATGATGTGGTGGTTGTGGTGTGGTTAGTATGTGGTTGTGCCTGAGCTGTGGTTACTAAAATCAGGGTTTTAGTGGTGGCAGTTGGGAACTTGGGATGAAAAGCATTGTTATTTATAGTCTAAGTACATTTTTCATTTACATTGTAAACCAAGAATGATGATGAAACTATCACGTTACAGTTACATTGTATATACGTAGTATAGTTTTAATTTTAGTTTGTTATATTCTTTAGTATTTGTACGATTTGTTGTTAATTTCTTGTTATTATACTCATCATGTTCATACTCCGCTATTATCCCTATCTATATGTAACATATGTTTTATGGACCACTGCCTTGTGCAGCTGAGTCTGAAATAAAGTTCTGAATTGAATTGAATTGAATATCAATAGATACTGATGATGATGGTTTCATTTAATTTGTAGCGGATTGTCAAAAGAG
Organism: Strongylocentrotus droebachiensis; assembly: GCA_035222895.1. NCBI lineage: Eukaryota > Metazoa > Echinodermata > Echinoidea > Camarodonta > Strongylocentrotidae > Strongylocentrotus > Strongylocentrotus droebachiensis. The sequence goes on along the minus strand of JAVYIG010000230.1, from coordinate 700,479 downwards.
ATAATCTCAGCATTTGATCAGCTAATAACACATCCCTTCAATTGATCTATGCTTTGGTTATCATTCACTTTGCATTTCTGCAACTGGGCGTATTTGTGTCCAACATACTACATGCAGACAGAAATAGGACAAAGGGCATGTGTGACATTTTTATTTATAGCTAATTAGGTCCAAACTAGCAATTCCTCATCAAATGCGAAGACATTTGCAGAAGAATTATTTTCAGAGGATATGATGTTTTCCCAACTGATAATCAAGTAATGAGAAAGCTTCTAAACTATTTTTCATGTTAATTAGAACACCTGACCAAACTTCTCTCTTTAAATCTGTACTTCAGCACATCCGGCAAACCAAATGTTGTACACTGTATATCTAGCAAACATTTTCATTACATGTTCTCTGCAGAACTTTACATACCGGTACATAAGAAGAACATGTCATATGTAATCTTTTTCAAAATGGATATCTGAAACTTCAATTATCAATATCTCTGCATAATTTTCAGCAGATGGTCAGAGAGAGATCCTGATAATTGATCAAGTCAGTGCTGTTGTCAATTCATAGAGGATCAATCTATACTCGGCTAATCTGTACAGCAAGATTTCCAGTGCAACAGAGGATTGGCTGTTGACGACATCATCCAGGATCAATATCTGTTGCTGGTCTTCATTCTCCAAGGTAAGGTATGTTTTCTAGAACCTCACGCCAAACAACTCTAAGGGGTCTTCATTTAGATTGGAGGGTCCATTTATGTTGGCTGACTGATGAATGTTATTATTGGTTGATTTCTGAGCAATGAAACCATGTGGTTTTAGTATGGATGGTCATGATGGAGTGTGCACATATATATGTATTAACAACTCTATATTTTCAGAATCTACGAGATGGTACAAAAAAAAAGGAGGAGAAGGGTATCAGAGGATGAAAGAGAGAGATAGTGAGAGAGAGAGAGAGAATGGATGTGAGAATTCTGTTATCCCCCCCCCCAAAAAAAAAAAAGGAAGATAAATAAATAAATAGATAAATTAAAATAGCAAAAAATGCAACTTTCACCAAGTCATCCAAATGCCCCTCCCCCATAGTACTGTTCCTGCCCCCCTCACTATGTCTTAGTACAGGTACATGTATGTACTGTAGTTCAGTAAATTATCACTCTTAACAGGAACAATAAAACAAAAATGACAGAGAATCAGTGTTGTATGAAAACTATGGGGACATATGCAAAAACTTGTTATTGTATGTAGTTTTATCTACTTCAAGTCTTCATGTTTATACTTTTATTTATCCATATTCGACATTTAATTTGGTGAGGAGGATGCATACTATCATATAAGGGCAACAAAAGTTTCAGTGAGAAAGCACATGCTACTAGATCAGCTGTGCACTATACAAGGTTTCCCCTCCCTTTAATAAGAAGAATTTACTGTACTGTGCTAAAACTAAATGCATGGAATATTAAAAGAGAGATTATGAAAATCTAAACTGACAAAAGAAAATTAAACCCCCACAATGCTGAGCTCTCACCCCACCCATTTAAACCTCTTGAGATTACCATCAGGAAATTTCTGTATGACAACGATTTAATGATCATGCATTTAGGCTTGACAAGGGCCTTTATGCCTATATGAATGTCTCACTTGACTGTGAAAGCATGGACCTACATGTACTTGGTGAAAGTGTGTATCACTTAGCATCGTGCAGACACAATGCATGCTGTAGATCACGTGTAGTTATACATTAAATGTAATTTCCTTGTAAGGAGTACTAGACGGTGGCAGACACTGAATGTATCATGTTTATTGTTATTGAATCCCTTGAGTGGCACTGGCTTGTGGGTTGTTTGCGGTTATGTTTGTATCACACTTAGGATATGAATGCTTAATTGTTAGGTAAGCATGCATGTGCAAAGATTAAATACTAGTGAAACATAAAAAGTACCGGTATGTCTTTTACAGGGATAGACTCATCAACTATTTGTAGTAATGATTTTTACTCTAGAAAAAATAATATACCCTCTTATTGTTTGATTAAAAGAAAAATCATGATTTTTCTTTTTAACTTTCGATCATCCACTAAATTTTGTTAATACTGTGCAGTTTATGCTTTCACCGAAAGCATCTTGTCAAAATCTTTTACAGAATGTGGCCTGTATTGTGTGATAATATAATTATATGATGTACTGAATTGAAGAATAGAGAAAATTTCCACCAAATGTGAAACACAATTGTGAATTAATTCCTGTCGATAAGGTAAGAGGACATTATAAATCAATTATGGGAAACAGACACTGGTGCTTCAATTGATATATTGTAATCCTTGCTCATCCTGACAAGTTGACAAGTGTATGAATTTTGAGTGGTGTTAAGTAGTCGTGGTCGAGTGGTTTAAGGCGCTTGACTGGAGATGCGAAGGTCAAGGTTTTGAATCCCGACACGGCACTAATATCCTTTGGCAAGATATTTACCTTCACTTGCTACTCTCCACCCAGGTGTCAAATGGGTACCCGGTAGGATACGAAAGTTCATATGGTTGGACGAGCAAGTGTGCGCTTGTAAAATGGCGACTGGCTGGAATGGCTCCCCAGGGAGTGAAAAATGTGCATACATTGTGTGTGGGTAAGCCTGAATCTGATGACCGGGGTAATGATATATATCTGTAAAGCGCTTAGGCACATCGTTGGATCGATGTATTAAGCGCTATATAAACACAGAATATTATTATTATTATTATTACATAACTGTCGCAGCTCTCAAGCAAGTGGGGAAAATAACCCAATTTGACTAAATGCTGTAATTGTCGGTATCATTGTTAATTTAGATTTTATGCAGTCTAATAGTTGTTGATTAGCCAACTTCAAATACTAAAATACTTATAACTATATGAATATGAATACATGAAATGACTTTCAATTCTAAACATCTAGGGTGTTCACTCTATACAAAAGATGCAACACAAATTAAATAAATTTACATGCAATCAACCCAAAACTGACCTAAACACAAGACAGATACAATTAATTTACATGAGACATTTGAACAGAATTGTTTTTGTGCCCATGGAAATAATTGATCAACTGTTTTAACGTGAATATTAGCTACCTTCACGTGAACTCACTACAAAGCTACACAAAGGACACTTTTCTTTCAATGAATTTCAATGTACAATTTTATTACTCATCTGCATACATTACATTTTATAAAGCCATAGCTTTCTTACTCCTGACCAGAATGCTTATAATGCCCTAGGTACAACATTTATAAATGTAATCCAACATCTCTCTCTCTCTCTCTCTCTCTCTATACATATTTGTGTGAATCTTATTTTGTACTTCGGTCTTTTTAATTTGAGCATTCATTTGGCAATGAAGCAAAATCAGTCCAAAGAAAGGCAGAATTTAACAAAAGTTACAAAAATATCTCAGCCTAAGTTGTTTACCTCTGTCTAGTCTCGGCCACTTTCTGGCTGTCCCCTTCCAAGCAACTTTATATTATTTTGTACCCATACATGTAAATTTACAATGTTTGTAATACCAATTCATAGTAGTACATGTACATGCTTTGATTCCATGTGCATATTATATTTTAAGTGTCTTAAAATGAAATAAAATAAACTAGTCTACAACTACTGGTACATGTTTTTAAAGCAGGTATCAAAAGATTTATTATAAGAATTGTTTTTACAACTCTGAATTAAATTTGTAATTTGTAATGCCAAAGATTAAGTACCGGTACAACATAAATAATAATTAATACAAGTAATACAAGCTAATAATGACACCCCCAAAATAAAAAAAAACTGAAAATGCACACAATGTAGCTATTAGAGCTGATCTTGAGCTCTGGTATGGAAATATAGTATTTTGAGAGAAATTGCTATGATTTATTCTGGATTGTCTAATATCCTGCAGTAGATTGGTTGTTTGGACCAGTGAAATTAAAACAAACGCACAAAAAATAATACTGGGCATCATCTTCGATAAAAACCACAACTTCCATTTGCACATGGTGATCTGTGTATATAAGCACATGGTGTCGGGCCTACTTACCTGGATTTCCTTATCTTTCTATGCTCATTACTTGGCCACTATACATTTTCTACCAAATTGTTTGGCACATATGTCATTTATTTGTAATCTTGAACATTTAGTGTAAGTTTCGTTGGATTCTGCGAGAATTTCTTTTCTATATTTACCAGAGCTCAAGTTTATCTTTAAGCATTGCACTTAAATATTGAGGAGAAGCACCACGCCATAATTATTAAACTGCAATAGATGGAATTGCACAAGGTAGCACTCTATGAAAGCTTATGTAGTCTGACGTTTTACCATCATAAATGAATGGCAAGCATGAAGAAACCTCTCAGGTCAGTTTATAGATTTAGAATTAATCTTGTGTTACGAAAATACAATTCTATTTAGAGAAAGTGTTTCAACTTATTCTAAATAGTACCATAATTAAACAGTGTCCTTTAAACTTTACATTATTATTGTTAAAACAAAATTGTTTAAAATCCTTGCAAAAACCAACATGTATGGTGGTATAATTGAAAAAAAAAACCTTCTTTCTATGCTATGTACCATTGATCAAATTTATTGTAAAAACTCTGTTTGGTTCTTTTGTCATCCCTGTTTCATTCACTCAGTAGAATAACCTTTGAGCTAAACAATTTCAGGTCTGTCAATTGAGTATTTCTTGAAAATCATTACTTTTGAAAATTGAAAAATCTGCCCTCAATATTCATGTACATATATACGTACAATATCCTAATTAACTTTAAGATACTATTTAAACTTATTCCAAATATATACAGTGTACTTGAATCCTAACATGATTATTGTCCAATCAAATTGTGTAAAGTACTTACGAATACTGACATGGAATACACACATTCAACAAGGCTTTTCGTACATGTATGGTGGTATAATTTGTATCGCTGGCATTAAAAACTCCTTTAATGTACAATTGATCAAATTTGTTTATTTGTTGTAAAAATGCTGTTCGGTTTTCAGAACTTTATTCTCATTTTTGTCATCACTATATCTATCACTCACTCGACTGAGCTTAGATCTGAAAAAGCTGCTGTCAATTGAGTATTTCTTGAAATTGTTATCATATTTGAAAATAAAAATAAATCTTCCTTGATATAGGGTGAATATGCATCGAGAATACAAAACTGCATATATTTAGACAATTTCCCAATCCACCTTGCAAAATGTATGGCATTCCTATGATATGACCCTGCAATTTCATGAAAGATCTTGAGTTAATTAACACTTGTAAGAACTCATTTCAGTTTCTTTGCAAAAGAAAAAATGATTAATTTCATGTAACTATCATACTAAAAAGTCATTAAGACAGTCACTTTGACATTCAGATTAGTTTCTGCCATTAAAAAATAAATTAAAAAACACATTTACAAACACCTGGACCCTGTCTTACATAGAGTTGCTATTGATCCAAATCAATCGCAAGTCCTCTAATCAGTTGCAAGTTTGCAATCACCTATCTCTAATGTACATAGTTGCGATTGATATCAATCGCAAATAAGTTGTGATTAATATCAACTCTTTGTAAGACAGGGCCCTGATGTGTGAACTGTATTTACACCTACCGTACCTCCATGCATGACTATGTACATGTACGTGTAGGTTAATGACAGGTTTAACATTGAAATAAATATCTACCCTTTCAGGACAAGATTTATTTTGAGGGCTAAATAAATCATATATTATTCTTCAAATTGGCAACAATATTTTCTTTTAGTGCTACATTGTTAAATTTAAATGTTATTTCTCTGAAAAAAAATACCCATGGGCAAGATGGTTAGCGAAAAGTTGAACAAATTACAAATTTTGATCGGAAACAAATGATTTTGAATCTCTCGGTGTGTTGCCAATGTAAAGATTTTGAATCTTAATTTTTTTTCTCAAAATTCCTGGTATCAAACGCATTATAGTCATGAAACAAAAAATGGATGCAGTGTGTGCAGAGTTTTTTGCCCTTTGTATACTCGTGCTTCTGGTATATTTTTTAAGGCTCTGAATCAAACTTTATTGAGCAAAACCTCCCAAGTATGGAATGATGATAGTTGCGGAAGGGTTAATATGTAGTTTAGCACATTGATAGATATAGAATGTAGAAGAAAAAAATATATAGTACAATAGTCCAAGGTGATGATAAGGAAGGAGAGAAAGGCACAACACTTGTGGATATGGTTTCAAAAATGTATAGCTACACACCTGAACTCTAAGTAGCCACATGCAAATTTCATTTTTTGCAGCATTTAACATCCTGAGACTGTCAACATTCCATTTTTAGGAACTATTTTACACATTATCAAATAATCATGAATGATGGTAAATTCGTAAAGACTACCAGGGTATTCAATGTATAAATTCACACAAGCAGTCACAATCTTTTCAGCTCTCTTTGATGTCTGATTTTACCCTAGTTCTAAGTGAGTCCCAGGCCCTGTTTCATAAAACTTGTTATCAATAACAAATGCTAACTTTCTCTGACAAATTTGCTCTCAGCCAATCAAGTGCCATGATTTCAGTAGCTTATAATAACAGTTGATTCAACTTATTTTGGGTAACAAATTTTATGAAACGGGGGCCCTGATCCATCAAATAATTTGTCTTTTCTTTTCCAAATGCCATAATATAATTGACTTGCCACTGACTCAAAACTTTTCTTTTTTGTAATTTGTTTAAGTTTCATGCTGTGAAAATCTCTTGCATTCATAATTTGTGAAAGTTTGTGAACTATGTACACACTATTAGCACAAATATGACAAGCTCGTGGATTTGGACGGTTGTTTCAGCATCTTCGCATCTGCTATTTTTAGTTGACTCGAATTTGAAGTTTGTCCATGGAAGACCAGAATAAGGCACATTGCAATTCCCAGCTTGATTCTTAGCCTTTTAAAGGTAAATAATACATTTATGTTGTCTATGAAATGCATCACATGCAACTTATCACTCATCATCATTATCATTATCATCATTGTTTTCCCTGCTGACCTGAGTTGTGAGGGGAAGATTATTGTCTGCGTTATTCTGTACAGTGACTTCCATTAGATGATAGAACATAAGCATGATGAGTAGCAATAAAAGGATGACAATCCAGAGCAAGCAGTAATCCATTCTAGTAAAGCAGTAATCCATTCTAGTAAAGAGAGAAGAAAAAAAAGTTTTTATAGTCCACCTTCATATTTATGTGTTCATATCTGTTTACATCATTTATTGGGTTTCTTTTTGCTAATTAATACAAGGCAAAGTTAGTCGTCGTTGTTTTTTTTTGTTTTTTTTGTACAACAGATATTAGAGTGTTTCATAGTTTCTTTTCTTCTTCAATTTATACATGTACTTTTTATAAATAAAAACATGCTATAAGTAGATGCTGCTTGTAAGTATCGGCTTGCATGGTGATGTAGATATACATGTACAGTAGGCTTGCGGGTGCACCATGTGAGAGAGAGGGAGGATTAAGGAGTCCTGAAAAGGACTCTTGGTAATCTTTCTTGAGGGTTTGTAGTCCTGAAAAGGACTGTTGGTATATTCTTGAAAAAGACTGTTGGTTATCTTTCTTAGCTTATAGTTCTAAGGAGAACTATAGCGCTTGGAGAGGATGAGTGGCGGGACCTCCCACTCTCTCTCACATGGTGCACCCGCAAGCCTACTGTATATGCTATAAGTAATATTTGATTAACAACATTGAACGAGGGGCAGACTCTGTCCTTTCCTCCCCCTTTTACTTTGGCATCAGTTTATTAGTTACTTGGGAGTGTCTTAGAGATTGACTTACTCTTTGGAGTTCTAGATGTACTTGTAAAACAGGAACAACTTCTTTTGGCTCCGTCTTTAATGTTTTCCTTTGCAACACCTTTTGTCCACAAGAAAGGCTGGAATCATTACAAAAGTGATTCAATCCAAATTTCAATGCAATGCCAGGCTGGAAGAAATTACTTGAATGATGTGAGCACCTTGCTAGGTGGACCTTTGAAAAATATGAATATATAATAACATTAATATAGAGTACCGAAGCTGTGACATCATAAAAATCTATTTTTAGAATTTCTCAATTCAAACTTTATTCATTCATTTGCAAATGCTGAAAACCAATTGAATATGTTAAGTATTGGCTGAGATATGACCATCCATATAAATAGATTTCAATAGGAAATCACTGTTCTTCACTAACCTTGATTTTATGATGATAGCAATAATATCTCCATCAATAAATGAAGCAAAATCATCTCAATTGGTTTGAAAGTTTATGTTTTCTTCAGTTCATGTTCATGTGATACTAAGGTTTTTAACCTTGTTCACTTTTTCACCCAAATCTGGCACAAATGGATGTCGATATGCCGTTTTCATAATCATGTTGCTCATTGGAGCTTGCATGGATTAATGTCATCAATGTATCATTTGAAAACATGTTACTTCTAATTTATGAAAGGCAAGGAGTCATATTCATACAGCTATTAATTAGTGTGTTCACAATGTCTGGGTTTTTTCGGGTTTTCATGTGTTTTTTCTGGGACACAGTATACAAGTATGCAAGTAATGCAGCGCTGTTTGTATGCTAAAAAGACTTAACACTCAACATTATATATTGTTTAGGAAGATGGGACTAAATGAACAGTTGACCGAAATGGGTAGTAGACTTATTGGAGATTATTCTAAATGGCTGTTAGCCTAAATGGTTATAACACCAAATGATTATTGGACCATGTGGATAGTAGACAAACTGGCTGTAGACCAAATGGCAATTCAACTGGGAGCCCCCTCATTCATCTTCAAAAGCAAAACAGAGATTCAGTGTCTAGCCTAGGGTAAAAACAAGGTCATTGTCATCTCCTTTCAGCAAACAGGTTGTATATTTATAGAGCAATGGAATGATATACCTAACTGAACGCTGTGAATACAGTATGTATACGTACTGTATTGTAACGTAACACATGTTTGCATGTATTGTATAGCACTAGGATTGATAACGATCAGCGTAATTTTTCCTGTTTAGAAAGTCTAAGTCAACGAATAACAACAAAAATGACATTGACAATATCCGTCAATATTTCTCTTACCTTATCATAGGTCGATCAGGTCTGTCCAAGTCTCAAAGTCCGATATTGTATGTTGTTCTCACCGACATTAACGGTAGTACACTTCTCAATTACGATGTACTGTATGTTTATACACTGCACGTCCACAAGCAACTGAGCAACTACTGTATAGAGACCAGGATTAAGAAAACCTTTTTCTTTTTCCTTTTTTGTGCAGTGCGATTTTATGACGTCATGGGTCTAATAAGAACGTTGTCCTATCTGCCATGTAAGCTAAGACAAAGTCCTTACCATGTTTATAATATGGCTAAGGCAACTTTCTTTTTATTCTAACCAAATTCTAAAACATTTTTCTTAGACTTATGAAAAATGTCTTGGAATGTTTATTAAATACGGGCCCAAATTACTTCATTGTATACAGTATATTTTAATAGCTGCATGTACAGCCCCTAAGATCAACATTATTGGTCTTGATTGTGAGCTGTCGGTCTACTGAGATGCCCCCCATATACGTGTACATTTATAACAAGCACTCCTCTCTCTCTCTCTCTCTCTCTCTCTCTTTCTTTCTCTCTCTTTCTCTCTCTCTCTCTCTCTCTCTCTCTCTTTCTCTCTCTCTCTCTCTCTCTCTCTCTCCCTCTCTTCCTTGGTCTCTCTCCCTTCTGGTCTGTGCTCATACTCTCCATGTATCGTTTTTGTGTGGTCTCTTTTTTTCTCTCTTCCAATCCCATTTTCTTTTCCCTTTCCCTGTCTACAAAATGGTAATTGGTATCATACTAACTTTTAAGATACTTTAATTAACGTTGTATGAACCGCCCTCATATATAAACCACACCCCTCTTTTTCGCCAGCAGGACAAAACAACAAAAAAATCTGTTAAAATCGTTGATGTCAAAGGTTTTTATGGCAGAAAGTAAGCCAGTGGAATGACAGAAATAAATGAGGAAAATGAATGCCAATATCACCTGCGCTTTAGAAAGAAAAAAAAGAAAAAAAAGAGAGGGATCGTGGGAAAGAAATAAGCGAAAACAATTAAATATCACTGATCTTACGGGCTTCTATAACAAAAAGTAAGCCGACGGACCGATAAAAATGAATGAAGAAAATGAATACAAATATCAATGGCGCTTAAAAAAATTAAAATTGAAATAGATCGCGGGAGAGAGAGAAGCAAAAACAATTACATATCGTTGATGTTACAGGCTTTCATGACAAGAAGTACGCCGACGGACAAAAGGAATGATCAATATATAATTGATTTCGCTACTCCCCCCCCCCCCCCCCCCTGCGATTTATCTCTCTTTTATTTCTCAAGCACCTGGTGATATTGGCATTCATTTTCTTCAATCATTTTGGTTTAACCGTTTTGAAAAAAAAAAAAAATTACAAGTGTGTAAATTCTCAAGCATTCAGTTATTTCGATGAAGACATAATGTTTTTAGATCTCCGTAGGGGCAGCAAATTCTTGCCGATAATGATTGTTTTTAGATCTCCGTAGAGGCAACAAAACCTTGCCGATAATTATTGTTTTTAGATCGCCGTTGAGGCAACAAAACCTTGCGATAATTATTGTTTGTGGATCTCCGTCGGGCCAACAAAACCTTGCCGAAATTGTTTTTAGATCTCCGTAGGGGCAACAAAACCTTGCGGATAATTATTGTTTTTAGATCTCTATAGGGGCAACAAAACCTTGCGGATAACTATTGTTTTTAGATCTCCGTCGGGGCAACAAAACCTTGCTGATAATTATTGTTTTTAGATCTCCGTCGGGGCAACAAAACCTTGCCGATAATTATTTGTTTTAGTTCTCCGTAGGGGCAAGAAAACCTTGCCGATAATAATTGTTTTTAGACCTCCGTCGGGGCAACAAAACCTTGCCGTTAATTATTGTTTTTAGATATTCGTCGGGACAACTAAACCTTGCTGATAATTATTGTTTTTAGATCTCCGTCGGGGCAACAAAACCTTGCCGATAATTATTTGTTTTAGTTCTCCGTAGGGGCAAGAAAACCTTGCCGATAATAATTGTTTTTAGACCTCCGTCGGGGCAACAAAACCTTGCCGTTAATTATTGTTTTTAGATATTCGTAGGCCCAACAAAACCTTGCCGATAATTATTGATTTTAGATCTCCGTAGGGGCAACAAAACCTTACCGATAATTATTGTTTTTAGATCTCCGTATTGGCAACAAAACCTTGGCGATAATTATTGATTTTAGATCTCCGTAGGGGCAACAAAACCTCGCCGATAATTATTGTTTTTAGATCTCCGTCGGGGCAACAAAACCTTGCCGATAATTATTGTTTTTAGATCTCCGTAGGGGCAACAAAACCTTGCCGATAATTATTGTTTTTAGATCTCCGTCGGGGCAACAAAACCTTGCCGATAATTATTGTTTTGAGATCTCCGTCGGGGCAACAAAACCTTGCCGATAATTTTTGTTTTTAGATCTCCGTCGGGACAACAAAACCTTGCCGATAATTATTGTTTTTAGATCAGATCGTTTAATCTTTGATGAATTTGTATTAGGCCAGTTTCTAATTAATAAAAGCGATCATAAAAATGGCCGCTGGTTACATTATTTTTACCCGACGTCCAGCGTGTCGGGCTTATTTTGCAAGATGCTGGCAGCTGGCATTTATGTTTTTTTTTCTTTTTCTTCAAAAAAAGATAATTATAACAGTTCGTTTTTCATGTTTTTTCATATTAAAAAAAAAAAGGCAATTGTAAATATATAGTTACTGAAGTACTGAGCAGTTTCTCAGCACCCACACGCAATACACACTCCTATGCGCACCCGCCGCCGACCTCCGAACACTGGAGGTAGGGGAAGTACAACATTTTATAGTACAAGTTCTAGTATACACACACACACAGACAAATGCAGTTAATCTGGCACACTCGACCCTTTTGTGATTGAAGGCATTGCAGTCAAGGTGATTGCATAATAGCTAATTGTCTCTCGCTAGTTAAGAGGATTAGAGATAATTGGATTTACTTGGAGAAGAGGCAAAGGAAAGGACTCAATCCTGAAATTCACCCTGTGAAAGTGATGTCCTGAAACCCGAGTAAGCAGGGACTTACATGTAGTAGGGTAAAGGGAAGACGTGCCGTTTGCGTCATGGTGCACATGTATGTATTTATAACTCTACATTATCAGAATCTACGACATGGTACCAAAAAAAGGAGGAGAAGGGTATCAGAGAGAGAGAGAGAGAGAGAATGGATGTGAGAATTCTATTATCCCCCCCCCCCAAAAAAAAAGGAAGATAAATAAATAAATAGATAAATTAAAATAGCAAAAAATACAACTTTTACCAAGTCATCCAAATGCCCCTCCCCCGTAGAACTGTTCCTGCCCCCCCCCCCCTCACTCTGTCTTAGTACAGGTACATGTATGTACTGTAGTTCAGTAAATTATCACTCTTAACAGGAACAATAAAACAAAAATGACAGAGAATCAGTGTTGTAAGAAAACTATGGGGACATCCGCAAAAACATGTTATTATATATTTGTAGTGTTATCTACTTCAAGTTTTCATGTTTATACTTTTATTTATCCAAATTCGACATTTGATTTGGTAAAGAGGATGCCTATATAAGAGCAACAAAAGTTTCAGTGAGAAAGCACATGCTACTAGATCAACTGTGCACTACAAGGCCTCTTCCTTATTAAGAAGAAATTACTGTACTGTGCTCAGTCTAAAACTAAATGCATGGAATATTAAAAGAGAGATTGTGAAAATCCAAACTGAAAAAAAAGAAAAGAAAATTAAACCCCAAATGCTGAGCTCTCAGCCCAACCGTTTAAACTCTGGAGATTACCATCAGGAAATTTCTTCATGACAATGATTTAATGATCATGCATTAGGCTTGACAAGGACCTTTAATATCCTCCTTCTCTGGGTTTGCCTATGAATGTCTCACTTGACTGTGAAAGTGTGTACCACTTATCATCGTGCAGACACAATGCATGCTGTAGATCATGTGTGACCGTAGTTATACATGTACATTAAATGTAATTTCCTTGTCAGGAGTACTAGATGGTGGCAGCTAGACACTCGGAGTGTATGATGTTTATTGTTATTGAATCCTTGGGCCTGCTTGAGTGGCACGTGTGGGTTAATTGTTTGCGGTTTGCATCACGCTTAATAGGAAATGACTGCCTGATTGTTTGGTAAGCAGGTCAATTAAATGTGCAAAGATTAAATACCAGGAAATAGTACAGGTATGTCTTAAAGGGATAGACTCGTAGTAATGATATTGACTTTCAAACATTCATACTCTCTTATTGTTTGCTTGATTTTTCTTTAGAACTTTCATCCGTTGAATTATTTCGATACTGTGCAGTTTGTGCTTTCTTGAAAGCATCTTGTTGTTAAAATCCTTTACATAATGTGGCCTGTATTGTGTGATATATAATGATATGATGTACTGAATTGAAAAAAAGAAGAAAATTTCCATCAAATGTAAAACACAATTGTGAATAAATTCTTGTCGATACGGTAAGAGGACAATTATAAATCAATTATGGGAAACAAACACTGGTGCTTCAATTGATATATTGTAATCCTTGCTCATCCTGACAAGTTGACAAGTGTATGAATTTTGAGTGGTGTTAAGTAGTCGTGGTCGAGTGGTTTAAGGCGCTTGACTGGAGATGCGAAGGTCAAGGTTTTGAATCCCGACACGGCACTAATATCCTTTGGCAAGATATTTACCTTCACTTGCTACTCTCCACCCAGGTGTTAAATGGGTACCCTTTAGGATACGAAAGTTCATATGGTTGGACGAGCAAGTGTGCGCTTGTAAAATGGCGACTGGCTGGAATGCTCCCCAGGGAGTGAAAAATGTGCATACATTGTGTGTGGGTAAGCCTGAATCTGATGACCGGGGTAATGATATATATCTGTAAAGCGCTTAGGCACATCGTTGGATCAATGTTTTAAGCGCTATATAAACACAGAATATTATTATTATTATTACATAACTGTCGCAGCTCTCAAGCAAGTGGGGAAAATAACCCAATTTGACTAAATGCTGTAATTGTCGATATCGTTGTTAATTTAGATTTTATGCAGTCTAATAGTTGTTGATTAGCCAACTTCAAATACTAAAATACTTATAACTATATGAATATGAATACATGAAATGACTTTCAATTCTAAACATCTAGAGTGTTCACTCTATACAAAAGATGCAACACAAATTAAATAAATTGACATGCAATCAACCCAAAACTGACCTAATATAAACACAAGACAGATACAATTAATTTACATGAGACATTTGAACAGAATTGTTTTTGTGCCCATGGAAATAATTGATCAACTGTTTTAACGTGAATATTAGCTACCTTCACATGAACTCACTACAAAGCTACACAAAGGACACTTTTCTTTCAATGAATTTCAATGTACAATTTTATTACCCATCTGCATACATTACATTTTATAAAGCCATAGCTTTCTTACTCCTGACCAGAATGCTTATAATGCCCTAGGTACAACATTTATAAATGTAATCCAACATCTCTCTCTCTCTCTCTCTCTCTCTCTATACATATTTGTGTGAATCTTATTTTGTACTTTGGTCTTTTTAATTTGAGCATTCATTTGGCAATGAAGCAAAATCAGGCCAAAGAAAGGCAGAATTTAACAAAAGTTACAAAATATCTCAGCCTAAGTTGTTTACCTCTGTTTAGTCTCGGCCACTTTCTGGCTGTCCCCTTCCAAGCAACTTTATATTATTTTGTACCCATACATGTAAATTTACAATGTTTGTAATACCAATTCATAGTAGTACATGTACATGCTTTGATTTCATGTGCATATTATATTTTAAGTGTCTTAAAATGAAATAAAATAAACTAGTCTACAATTAACTACTGGTACATGTTTTTAGAGCAGGTATCAACAGATTTATTATAAGAATTGTTTTTACAACTCTGAATTAAATTTGTAATTTGTAATGCCAAAGATTAAGTACAACATAAATAATAATTAATACAAGTAATACAAGCTAATAATGACACCCCCAAAATAAAAAAAAATGAAAATGCACACAATTAGAGCCGATCTTGAGCTCTAGGTATGGAAATATAGTATTTTGAGAGAAATTGCTATGATTTATTCTGGATTGTCTAATATCCTGCAGTAGATTGGTTGTTTGGACCAGTGAAATAAAAACAAACGCAGTACAAAAACTAATACTGGGCATCATCTTCGATAAAAACCACAACTTCCATTTGCACATGGTGATCTGTGTATATAAGCACATGGTGTCGGGCCTACTTACCTGGATTTCCTTATCTTTCTATGCTCATTACTTGGCCACTATACATTTTCTACCAAATTGTTTGGCACATATGTCATTTATTTGTAATCTTGAACATTTAGTGTAAGTTTCATTGGATTCTGCGAGAATTTCTTTTCTATATTTACCAGAGCTCAAGTTTATCTTTAAGCATTGCACTTAAATATTGGGGAGAAGCACCACGCCATAATTATTAAACTGCAATAGATGGAATTGCACAAGGGTCCACTCTATGAAAGCTAATGCAGTCTGACGTTTTACCATCATAAATGAATGGCAAGCATGAAGAAACCTCTCAGGTCAGTTTATAGATTTAGAATTAATCTTGTGTTACGAAAATACAATTCTATTTAGAGAAAGTGTTTCAACTTATTCTAAATAGTACCATAATTAAACAGTGTCCTTTAAACTTTACATTATTATTGTTAAAACAAAATTGTTTAAAATCCTTGCAAAAACCAACATGTATGATGGTATAATTGACAAAAAAACCCTTCTTTCTATGCTATGTACCATTGATCAAATTTATTGTAAAAACTCTGTTTGGTTCTTTTGTCATCCCTGTTTCATTCACTCAGTAGAATAACCTTCGAGCTAAACAATTTCAGGTCTGTCAATTGAGGATTTCTTGAAAATTATTACTTTTGAAAATTGAAGAAAAAAAATCTTTTCTCAAATAAAGTAAATATAAAAATACAATGCTACAAATACATACAAAATCCCAATCAACTTTGAGGAACTGGTTTAACTTATTCCAAACATATACAATGTACTTGAAACTTGACATTGTTATTGTCTAACTGAATTGTGTAAAATACTTACAAATACTGACATGGATGTACACACATTCCACAAGGCTTTTCATACATGTATGGTGGTATAATTCATATTGCTGGCAAAAAACTCCTTTAATGTTCATTTGATTAAATTTGCATATATTTAGACAATATCCCAATCAACCTTGCAAAATGTATGGTAGTTCTATGATACGACCCTGCAATTTCATGAAAGATTTTGAGTTGACACTTCTAAGACAATTGTAAGAAATCATTTCAGTTCTTTGCATAAGAATAAATAGTTCATTTAATGAACCGGTACACTATCTTACTAAAAAGTCATTAAGACACTCACCAAGACATTCAGATTAATTTCTATGATTGAAAAATAAATTAAAACACAAATTTACAAACACTTGATGTGTGAACTGAACATACATGTTCATGTACCTCCGTACATGGCAAAATGTTAATGTAGGTCAATGACAGGTCGAATATTTAAATCAATATCAACCCTTTCGGGACAGGATTTCTATTTAGGGCTAAATAAATCATATATTTTTCTTCAAATTGGCAACAATATTTTCTTTTAGTGCTACATTGTTAAATTTAAATGTTATTTCTCTGAAAAAAAATACCCATGGGCAAGATGGTTAGCGAAAAGTTGAACAAATTACAAATTTTGATCGGAAACACATGGTTTTGAATCTCTCAGTGTGTTGCCAATGTAAAGATTTTGAATCTTAATTTTTTTTCTCAAAATTCCTGGTATCAAACGCATTATAGTCATGAAACAAAAAATGGATGCAGTGTGTGCAGAGTTTTTTGCCCTTTGTATACTCATGATTCTGGTATATTTTTTTAAGGCTCTGAATCAAACTTTATTGAGCAAAAACTCCCAAGTATGGAATGATGATAGTTGCGGAAGGGTTAATATGTAGTTTAGCACATAAATAGATACAGAATGTAGAAGAAAAAAAATATATAGTACAATAGTCCAAGGTGATGATAAGGAAGGAGAGAAAGGCACAACACTTGTGGATATGGTTTCAAAAATATATAGCTACACACCGGACCTCTAAGTAGCCACATGCAAATTTCATTTTTTGCAGAATTTTACATCATTGTGATTGTCAACATTCCATTATTAGGAACTATTTTACACATTATCAAATAATCTTGAATGATGGTAAATTCGAAAAGACTACCAGCCTGGTATTCAATGTATAAATTCACACAAGCAGTTGCAATCTTTTCAGCTCTCTTTGATTTAACCCTAGTTCTAAGTGAGTCCCGGGCCCTGTTTCATAACTTGTTATCAATAACAAATGCTAAATTTCTATGATAAATTTGCTCACAGCCAATCAAGTGCCATGATTTCAGTAGCTTATAATAACAGTTGATCAGGGTGCTACAAGAATTTTTTTCACCACTTGCCCTGTCGGGCAAGTGGGTTTTCAATTTACTTGCCCAAACAATATTTCCACTTGCCCAAAACTTTAAAGCGAAAAAGGACTCGAGGTTAAAGCATTTATTATCTCGTAATGATAAGTTAGTGTTTTAGATAGCAAATTAATGCACATACATGTACAGTGTAACTGTACTGAATAATAACCTAATATGTCAAAGAAAATGGTCAACAAAGGATGGTTGAAGGTTTAAAAAACGCATTTTATTTTTTATGAATAAATATCAAACATTTGACTTTTTGTACTTACTAGAAAATCCCTGTTGTTTATTCCATTCCGATTCGCACGTGTTCATTTCCGTAGAATAATGACGTCATATTTGGCGTGATTCAACCAATCGGCAATCAGAGAATAGCAAAGGCCTGTCGGTGCGGCCTGCAGAGCTAGAGAGAGAGAGCGCGAATAAGCTCGCAGCTGGTACGATCGCGCTAGCTGTCTCTAGCTAGCTCACGGCCGGCCGTGCGTGGAGGCGGAGCGGCATTCATGGCTTGAAGTGTCACTGTTGCATGCGCGCTGAGCTAGCTGTCTGTGAAGTTTTTTCGAAATCGGAACGATCGCTTTTTTGCTTCTGGATTTTGACGACGGGTAAGAAGTTGACGGGTGAATGGTAGAGTTCTTGGACACTAGGAAATTACTGTAAAAGTATCACTTGCCCGAATCGGGCAAGTGATAATTTGATTTACTTGCCCGACGGCTCAATTTGGTTGCCCCGGGACGTCGGGCAAGCGGGTTTGTCGCGCCCTGTTGATGCAACTTATTTTTGGTAACAAGTTTTATGAAACGGGGCCCTGATCCATCAAATAATTTTTTTCTTTTTCCAAATGCCATAATATAATTGACTTGCCACTGACCCAGAACTTTTCTTTTTTGTAATTTGTTTAAGTTTCATGCTGTGAAAATCTCTTTCATTCATAATTTGCAAAAGTTACATGTCACAGAAGTTTATAATTTTACAGTATACGTCATATAATCTATTTGGTAGCTGCATCCACACAATTGCATTAATAATATTGCATAAAACTCTCTTCCGTTGTACGGGTATGTACACACTATTTAGCACCAACATGACAAGCTCGTGGATTTGGAATGTTGTCTCAGCATCTTCCCATCTGCCATTTTGAGTTGATTGAATTTGAATTTTTGTCCAAAGAAGACCATAAGGCACACTGCAATTCCCATCTTGATTCTTGGCGTTTTTGAGGTAAATAATGCATTTATCTTGTCCAAGAAATGCATCAAAAGGATAAGTCAGAGTTGGTGTATCAGAACAACGCTCCCCCGCTCAGTTTCGGTGATTGACACACTGATCACATAATTTATCACTCATCCTCATTATCACTATCATTATCACTGCCGACGACCTGAGTTGTGATGCGAAGTCTATTATATGCGTTATTCTCTCTGTACCTTTCAGTGACTTTTATTAGGTGATAGACCATAAGCCTGTACACAAACTGTAGTAGCAATGGAAGGATGACAGAGCAGAGCAAGCAGTAATCCATTCTAGTACAAAGAATGAAAAAAAAGTATTTTATAGTCCACCTTCATGTGCATGTATGTGTTTACATCAGTTATTTGGTTTCTTTTTGTACACAAGGCAAACTCAGTCAAGGTTTTTTTTGGTACAATTATGTATACACATACTTATTATCAATACACACATTCTATATAAAAGGAATACTCAATTAACAACATTGAACGAGGGGTAAATTCTGTCCTTTCCACCCCCTTAATTACTTAGGCATCAGTTTATCAGTTACTTGAGAGTGACTTACTCTTCCCAATTGTAGGTACAGGAAGACGCACTTGTTAGCGAGGAACAACTTCTTTTGCCTTCGTCTAAAATGATTTCCTTTGCAACACGCCTTCATCCACTGGAAATGCTGATTAAATGCAATGTCAGGCAGCTGGAAATCACTTGAACGCTGTGAGCACCTTGCTAGGTGGACCTGTGAAATATATGAATATATAATATTGTTAATATAGAGTACCGAAGCTGTGACATCATAAAAATTTGAACGTCATTCATTCATGTCCAAATGCTGAAAACCAATTGAATACCGGTATGTTAAGTATTGGCTGAGATACGACCATTCATATAAATATATTTCAATAGGAAATCACTATCCTTCATTAACCTTTATTGTATGATGATATCAATAATATCTCCATCAATAAATGAAGCAAAATCATCTCATTTTGTTTGAAAGTTTATATTTCCTTCAGTTCATGTGATACTAAGGTTTTCAACCTTGTTCACTTTTCCTCCCAAATCTGGCACAAATGGATTTCGACATGCCGTTTTCATAATCATGTTGCTCATTAGAGCTTGTATGTATTAATGTCATCAATGCATCATTTGAAAACATGTGCCTTCTAATTTATGAAAGGCAAGGAGTCATATTCATACAGCTATTAGTGTGTTCACAATGTCTGGTTTTTCGGGTTTTCATGTTTTTTTTCTGGGACACAGTATACAAGTTAAAACCCTTGAAGTGAACCACTGCAAATAATGCAGCATACTGTGTTTGTATGCTAAACAGTCTTAACACTCAACATTATATATTGTTTAAGAAGATGGGACTAAATGAACAGTAGACCAAAATGGGTACCGGTAGAAGATTTATTGGAGATTAGACTAAAAAATGGCTGTTAGCCTACATGGTCATTACACCAAATGATTATTGGACCATGTGGATAGTAGACGAACTGGCTGTAGACCAAATGGCAACTCAACTGGGAGCCCCCCTCATTCATCTTCAAAAGCAAAACAGAGATTCAGTGCCTTGCCTAGGGTGAAACAAGGTCATTGTCATCTCCTTTCAGCAAACAGGTTGCATATTTATAGAGCAATGGAATATGACATGGATACCTAACTGAACGCTGTGAATACAGTATGTATACGTACTGTATTGTAACGTAACACATGTTTGCATGTATTGTATAGCACTAGGATTGATAACGATCAGCGTAATTTTTCCTGTTTAGAAAGTCTAAGTCAACGAATAACAACAAAAATGACATTGACAATATCCGTCAATATTTCTCTTACCTTATCATAGGTCGATCAGGTCTGTCCAAGTCTCAAAGTCCGATATTTTATGTTGTTCTCACCGACATTACCGGTAGTACACTTCTCAAATACACTGCACGTCCACAAGCAACTGAGCAACTACTGTATAGAGACCAGGATTAAGAAAACCTTTTCCTTTTTTCTTTTTTGTGCAGTGCGATTTTATGACGTCATGGGTCTAATAAGAATGTTGTCCTATCTGCCATGTAAGCTAAGACAAAGTCCTTACCATGTTTATAATATGGCTAAGGCAACTTTCTTTTTATTCTAACCAAATTCTAAAACACTTTTCTTAGACTTATGAAAAATGTCTTGGAATGTTTATTAAATACGGGCCCAAATTACTTCATTGTATACAGTATATTTTAATAGCTGCATGTACAGCCCCTAAGATCAACATTATTGGTCTTGATTGTGAGCTGTCGGTCTACTGAGATGCCCCCCATATACGTGTACATTTATAACAAGCACTCCTCTCTCTCTCTCTCTCTCTCCGGAGCGAGTAAGTGCACGACAAGACTGGTTTGAGAAAGGATCATTTGCGATGGAGAGCTTCTCCTATGGCCTATATCACGCAGTTCATTCACTAATAAAGTTGGCGACATTGGAATCGCAGTCTTATTAATTACAAATAACGGCTGATATTTTGCACAAGATATAGCAGTTTTTGTTCCTTTCTATATATAAAAACAATATTTACATTCTTCCATGGATTTTCAATTCGCTAGTGCTCTTTTCGCTGTTTTTTTAGAGGTATCCCTTGGACTCCTTACTAGTATGCAGCGTCTTCCCATTTAGAGGTGTTATCAAGAATAATAAAAATCTAGTGATATATTCCACCTCAGAAAATAATATTTTCCTTTTTATTTGGGTTATAAACTTCAAATAAAAAGCGGATTTAGTTACTTTGAAATATTTTCCGACACTTCCCAACAAAATTTCACTCAGGATTTGCTGAAATATATTTTTAAAAAAAGATTTCTGCTTACAACTGCGAGTAATTATATGCCCCCGTTTATAAGTGAGCGCCAACATCTTTTCTAATTTTCTAAATTTAGGGATAAAATATCGAAAGTCCAGGTACAGAAACAGCAAGAATAAGCTTTGATGAAAGCCATTCCAGAAAATTTTAACCAGTACCTTCGTAAAAAGTATATAAAAGGACGTATAAATATTTCTAGGATTTTGATAATTTCGGTGTAAAATAAAAATATATAAGTGCGCGTCATATTACAAAGCCAGCTGTATTCATCTCATCACACTCATTCGTAATAAGCATGTTTCTGTTTGAAACTTAAACATTTACAGAATCGTTTTCAATCGTTTCTCTCTTTGAAAAGGATTTTAAATGAATTTAATACAACATTTTAAAAAGGGGGTATTTACAGGCGAAAACGTAAAGCGCCCTCTAATGCTCATTACAGTACACTGTAACCCTAACCCTAGCCCTAACCCTAACCCATACTCATTATTTTCAATATCATATGCTTTCATAATTTAATGTTATTATAAAATAAATTATTCAGCCTCTATTTAGGCTAACCGAGGGTTTTCGAAATTAGTTTCAGTCTCATCTCTTTGATTCATGATTATCATTAATATGTTAATAATCTTTCATTGATATGTTCCTCTAATTTTTCTGCTTTATTAGAACGAACTTGATGTCATGGTGGAAGTTCCATTTAAGCGCTATATAAAAGTGGAATATTATTATTCTTTTTTCTTTTCATTATCATCATCATCATTTTATCTTCTTCTCCTTCTCATCAGCACCATCATAAGTTATCATTATCATCATCACTCTTCTAATCATGATCATCCTAAATTTTGTCTTATCATTGTCGTCACCATCATTCTTATCAATTTTATTTAATTATTTATTTATTTATTTCTAATCTTTTGAAATCAATGTTAATCATTCCCTCTTCTCCTTCTTGTTAGTGTTGCTGCTGTTCTTTTCTCTCTTTCAGTCTCATCTCTTCGATATAATCATTCTTTCTTCTTCCCAACATCATCTTCAATCTGTTTTATCATTAGGTATCATCCTAACCCTATTCTCCTCCCATCGTCATCATATTCACTCTTATTAGTTGCATCATTATCATCTTAATTCTTGCCCTTTGTTTCTGTTTTTTTCTTCTTCTTGTTTTGTTTTATCATCATCATTCTTTTACCTTCCTCCTCCTCCACCTTTTTGTTCTTCGGCCTTTCCTTCTTTTACCAGCTTTGTCATCATTGGTCCATTATCATTATTCAAAAGGAAATATCACATTTGATTTGATTAATTTCATGATTGTAGAATTCAGATTTGGTTAATATCATTTAACATTTTTGTGGCTTTATCAAGTGTCCTGACAAATTTAATTTCTTTTCATTTTTTACATCTCTTTTCTATATTTCTCCTTAAAGTGCTATTCTTCGGTTGCAAATATCTCCAAAGTGCCTTGGGAAAATAAAATTATCAATTCCATTTTGAGACCAAATTCACTAGCACCAAAGCTATGGTACATAATTACTTGTAGGTAAACAAACTGTAATGTATATATGAAGAGTTTGAATGCAAAAACCACTTTATCCATTTTTGTCAAATTGAGTTTCATGTATTTTCAACTAAAGATCAAGAAGAAAAAAAAAGAAAAAAAATTGTGTTTTTTGCATAAAAACTCTTCATACGTTGTCAATACGAAACGCACCCTTGTTAAAGGAAAAGAAAACTTAGTTTTTATTAACAAAGATTTTTGCGGTTTAGAGCAAAAAATGATGCAATCACTGAATGTACGTTTGTATATGCCTTTATTACAGCTGTGGTACAAATGATACTTGGTACTTGATACAGGGAAAAGCAAGTAAACATACAATTGAAACTAGACAGTTTAAAGTAACCTCTACTCTGCGTTCTTCTTCGTGAAAGTGGTGCCTTCAACAGAAAGTGAAAGCCTTATCAAGAAGTCTAAATATTTCAGAAGTCACCAAGGTGCATAAATGTAGACTGCTCTTGATCTGGCTTTGTGTAACCTCAACCAGAAGGACTAGTTAAAGATCATAAGAGAAGAGACAAAAAATGAATCAACGAGGAATAGATCAAGATGGTTCATACAAACGTATGTGTTCACAGTTATACACATAATTACAAAGAGGCTGATTAGTAAACCTGATGGGTTACATGAACTTACGTAACACTGTATACAAAAACTTCCATTCTACTCTGTCAAATGCTTTTTCGAAATCTATGCATAATGCAATGCCTGGGATATTATTACATTTACAATAGGTCAGTGATGTCAATAAACAGACGTATATTCTCTCCAATATAACGACCTTCAAAAAACCACACTGATCTTCATAATAAGTGAATCTAAAACCTTCATCCTGAAAGAAATAACCTTAGCTAAAATTTTGTAATCATTATTCAACAGCGAAATGGGACGCCAGTTTTTCTAAAGGAGTACATTTTTGTCTTTTTGGGGTATCAGAGTAATAATTCCTCTTCGCATTGAAGTGCAAAGATTATCAATTCCATAACATTTATTAAAATTCAATTAGGAGACCGTCTGAACCGGGTGTTTGTCTTTTGCAAAAGTACATGAAGTGAATCATAAACCACTCTTTTGAGAACCTTCATTACAATGAGAATAATCGATATCGGGCGATAATTATTTATATATTACTTGTCACCACTTTTGTGGCTTGATTTGACTAATAGCAGTCTTCCAATCATTTGGTATCTGACCTGTCTGAAAAATTAAACATCTGAGTCAATTGCTATGACACAATCGGTGCAGCTTCTTTAAGTAATTAAGAGTCCAATCCATCAATACCTATTGCCTTTTTAATATCCAGCATTTTAAGAATCTCTAGTACACACTGTGAATCAATTTCCGCAAAAGCAAAAATATGGTTACAAGAAACATGATGCACATTACCATTATCAGAAATCTTGGGAGCACCCAATGGTATAACACAAAACCTTACAAATGAATGATTAAGTTTTTTTTTCTATTTTGAGAGGTTTATGAACATACTCATCATTTACTCCAAGTTTATCAACAGAAAATTGGGCATTACTGCCACTAAGACCTTTCAAGATTGTTCACAGCTGAGTAGGGTTTTGTTTATGTTCAATGATATTTGTCACATAATAATCTTTCTTTAGAACATGTCTATAATTATTAATATGATTCCTACGAAAACGGAAATGTTGCAAATTTCTGCTCTTCTTTTTAACCTATCCCTATTAGTCTTGTAGTAGAGTTTTGTCGTCTAATCTCAATCCAGCCTCCTCATGTCTTGGCGTAGGTAGCACAATCGTAGGTGGGCAGATTCTACCAGAGCTCTGCAAGTAGAAATAAATGTGAAACCACATGGAGAATACTTTATTTTAAGAGCAGTGTGAGGCTGGAGAAAATAGAGAGAAACTACATGTATCCTCAACTTCGTGCAGTCAAAATTAATGCCTCCATCATTGCAAGATCTGAAATAGATCACACATTAACCGTAAAAGACTGGGGGGGGGGGCATCATGGCCCCCTCTACAATTATCGTTGCGAAATGCGAACCGCCACATTTTACTCAACGCCACTTCCAGACTTTTTTCTTTCATGCCTTGCAAATCTTTTGACAACAAGTTTTTTTAAATCAGCCATACCGTTACCAAGTCATGTGACGTTTTGTGACCTCATATCTGCCTGAAAGTGCAAAATGAATAAAATATTTTTAATTCAAGTCAAAGAAGTGTGAATATTGGACTTTTTAAACTGAATACCTCAAGGTTTTATTTCAATTACTTATACAAAGCAAATGCCAAGCGTTGTCTTGCCTCATCTCCTCAAAGATACACAAATTATATGTTCAGTGGCTTTTAATGAAGTTTATTAGCCTTTGTCTTCAAAAGATGCAACTGTGATATATTAATTTGGTGATTCTACATGTACCTCAAATCCATAGAAAGTAATATTGTGAGTGATTTTTACAGAAAGTTCATTGACCTTTTGACCTTTGAACTTGGTCAGATCCAACTCACTTTCGAACTTGACCTGCTGCTTCAAGAGATGTACCTGTGACATGAATTTGGTGATTCTACCTCAAATGCATAGAAAGTTATATTGATTACAGTATGATTGTGACGACGCCAACGATGATGACGCAGGAAATAGTGATGCCTGTAGTCTCGCTCCGCAAGTTATTCCATTGAATGGTTCTGACATGGAGAAATACGAAGACACAAGTAGATAAAGAATTCATGAATGCAGAAAGAAGATTGCCGATTGAAGTATTAATTACCTTTGCCTAATCCAAGGTGACGAACCTCATCGTAGAATTGTTTACTGTCAATACTTTTCCTCAGCTCTATTTTAATTCATAATCCCAGCAACGCCAAGTAATTTGTTATCTTTAAATCCAAGTTGAAAGTGACAATAACAGACAAATACTTTCCAAAAGATATTGTCCTCCTATCGTTTCCTACTTTGCTTTTGTTCATATTTTAAGATTTTTGTTAATACTGTGATTGAGAAAATAACTAAATTGAATTATCTAACCCTATTAGCCAATTAGATACTTTTCAATGGTTATTTAGCTATCCAGAGATCTATTTGCTTATATGTGCACAATGTGGATCTCTAATCAATAACAGTAAAATCTGAACAATTTTCACATGAAATTATCACCCTCTGTTATAACATTACCAGAATGGTTTTAAAACTTAATCTACAGAAAATATAATACATTACTCACAACCACACAAATTCTTACCTTTTTCTTTCTACTCCAAATGTACCTTATGCTCTCTCTGACTTTAGTGGTCAGTTCGAACTTGTCTTCTGGCGTGAAAATGAATTTTCTCTTCACCTGAATAAAAGTACAATAAAAGAAGTAATCAATAGGTTATTCCAAACCAGACTAAATACATTCAGATGTTCGACTAAGTTCAAAGAAGTGCTTCCCTGTTTTGTGGTTTATGATTACCACCGTAAGTCCAGTGACATCGAAATGTTATAAACACTGGATTGGGAAAGTCTACCAGGTAACCAAGAGACGACTTAGTGCCAGATTAAGACATTTCTACTTAATCCACAAGGGAGCATCTCCAATAACATTAACCAAGCTTCATCCCAGAAACGCAAATCATTCAAGTCAGCATTTCACATCTGATGCAGACAGCAGACAATGTAATTGAATCCAGAATTGACAGGAACTTGTACTCTTTCCTACCAAGGACCATACACGTCTGGAACAATCTACCCCTTGCTACTTTTACTTTGCTGCCTTCCCTGGATAGTTTTAAGGTTGTTCCTAGTGATTGACTAATCAACAACAAAAAATTGCGTGCGTGCGGTGAAGGACGTGTTTTTGATCAGAGCTCTGTTTTGGACTTTTAAATTCTGGCTTTTGCATATTTCTTTTTGCCAAATATCAATATTACTGCAAATATTAGCTGCTTTTACATCATATTGCTTCTTTGGAGTAAGATTGGTTGAAATAGGGGAGATTTTAGGTGGATTCTGACATTGGAGAAAGTTCAAAAGAAGCTGAAGAAACTATCCCCCTTCAATAAAAAAGCATTGCCGCTTGACAGCTCGGGGACTCGGCCTGGATCCGAAGACGATGTTGACTCGCCAAAATCAGAGCGGGACGAACTTGGAAGTCAAATGTCCGAGACATCTCAGCCTGCGTCTATCTCGTTGAGTATCTGTCAGGATACCAGGGATCCAGAACGAGATCGTGTAACAGAAGAAGCAGCAAATAAAGCACGAAGAGTGGTGAACTTCTCTTTAGAGAAAGACAAGAAAGAACCCAACACCAAGACCAAGACTAGTAAGAAGTTGTCAATCAAATCTAAAGCTGAAACCAGTTAAGTCTGTAGTTAACCAGCCCAATAATAACAGTGTTAGTGACAATGTCACCAAAGATTTCAAGTGCTCCAAATGCCAGAGGAAGACAAATCGTATGATTGAATGTGAAGTGTGTGATAAATGGTCATGCTTGACCTGTCAACAGATGAGTGAGGATACATACACACTCATTAGTTCATGCAAGAGCAATCAGTTACCTTGGTTCTGTGTTGACTGTGACGATAAAGCCCTGAAAGCAGCAAAGAATGCAGTGAACATGGTGAAAGGTGCACAAACCATGCTATCACATGATGTTGAAGAGATTGCAAGCAGAATACAGAAAAAACTGAGTCAAAATGTCTGCAAAATTGTCTCTCAAGCACATGAAACCATGAAGGACATAGTAATTGATGGAGAAAAGAGACTTAGAAAGTCCTATGCAGAAGTAGCCAATTCTAACCTGACAAGTCAATGCAGTAAGGATAAACCACTATGAATCTGATGGTTCCAAATCAGTTGGCTCCCAGTCTGCAAGTACCTACCCTGAACCTAGTACCAGTAGAAAAGCATATGATGGTGGTAGATCTTTGCACGAAATGCAAAAATAGTCAGATCCATTAGACTGGGCGGAAAAAACCAAAACAAGAAAACCAAACCTCGAGTCTTACTAATAGAACTAGAGTCTGCAAGAAGGAAGAGAGACATATTGGAAAATGCTAGAAGTCTCAGAAATTCAGAGAATTGGAAAGATACTTATATATCACCAGACCTCACACGAATGCAGCGTCAGGAAAAATATGAGCTGAGACAAGAACTAAAACTCAGACGCGAAGGTGGTGAGAGCAATCTCATTATACGTCGAGGAAGAGTAGTCCAAATGTCTGAAAGGTCAACAAACCTAAAAGAAAGAAAGACTAAGGGAGAAGAAAATGAAGCATGGGCTTCTACACTGAGAAACACCCAAGCAGAAAGTAGAAGGAACCAGAACGCCCCCGACCCACAGTCTTCCGTAGAAATGAGCAGGCAGAGCAGTGACAGTGAAGTGGAATTGTTAGGAGCAGTGGGGGGTTCAGAGGAGGACGTCCAATGACTGACCACCCAAGCTGAAGTACAGGATACTGAAGGAGTGAGTCGGAGTACATACATGCACACCCATGCAAAGCCCTCAAACTTGTCTATATTTTACACAAATGCTGACTCGCTTAGTAATAAAATGGAAGAGTTACAACTAGCAATAGCACAGGTGATTCCAGACATTGTTATGATAAATGTAGTTCTACCGAAATCAAGCACTACAAACCATTCAGCAGTCTCATTCAGTATTGAAGGATATGATATGTTCTCAAATCTGGAAAGCGGGGCTAAAAGAGGAGTTTCCATTTATTGCAAGAAGGATTTGAAAGCAACGGAAGTGGAAATTGTTACCGACTTTCAAGAAGCGACATGGTGTAAGGTAAACTTGTCCAAACAAGATCAGCTCTTAGTTGGATGTTTGTACCGCAGCCCTTCAAGCTCAAAAGAAAATTCAGATGCTCTAAGTGAACTCATTAGTACCGTTAGTACCAGGCAAGAATCACACGTAATATTGATTGGAGATTTCAATATTCCAGAAATAGACTGGGATAAGTTGCACGTAGAAGCACCTAGTAATCACCTAGCACACATGTTTCTTGATGCACTGCAAAGCACAGATATGTTCCAGCACGTTCGGGACCCTACCAGATACCGAGGAGGTCAGACAGCAAATGTACTTGACCTTGTCATTACAAACATTGAAGAAATGATCCAGGAAGTCTCACATCGACCACCACTTGGAAGGAGCGACCATTGCAGCCTTCATGTTGACTTAAGTATTCAGAGTGAACCTCACAAGAGCAAAAGACCTGATCAATACAATATGTACAAAGGAGATTTCATCAAAATGAGAGAAAATCTTAGTGCTGTAAATTGGACTGATCTTTTGGAAGATAAAAACTGCAATGAAACATGGTCAACGATCACAAAGAAGCTATATGATGAAATGGAAGAGTGTATTCCTAAAGCTCACCACAAAGGCAGGAGAAAGAAAAGCATCTACATGACTAAAGAAGCTCTTATTCTCCAGAAGAGGAAAAGTCACCTCTGGGATAAATATAGAAAATTGAGATGTAGTCACAACAACAAGATGTACAGAGAAGCTACCAACAGCCTTCGAAGAATGACACGTCAACTTAGGAAAGACCATGAAGACGACCTCATCAGCAATATTGGTACAAATCCTAAAGGATTTTGGAACAATGCAAATCATAAGAGAAAATCAACATCTGGCATTGGAGATTTAATCAGCAGTGATGGCACCCCCCTACAGACTGATGAGGAAAAAGTTGAGGCATTAAATACCTACTTTGCTAGCGCCTTCACTCATGAGGACCTTGAATACCTACCAACATTGACCAGATTAAACAATGATTCCTGCATCGATAAAGTGACAACAAACCCAGAAACTGTGGAAAAGAAACTCAAAAACCTGAATGGAAATAAATCAGCTGGACCTGACAACATTCATCCCCTACTGCTGAAAGAAATATCCAAGGAAATGGCGGAACCCCTGTCAGTCCTATTCAACAGGTCACTGGAGGAGAAATCACTTCCGGAAGACTGGAAGCAAGGAAACGTTACTCCAATCTATAAGAAAGGAAGCAGGAAGGCAGTAGAGAACTACAGACCAGTTACTCTAACATCAGTCATCGGAAAAATGCTCGAAAGTATTATTAGAGATGCCGTAATGAAATACTTTGATATAAACGAACTCCTCTCTGAATGTCAGCACGGCTAGTGAATGGGAGATCATGTATGACACAACTTCTGTGGGCAATGGAGAATTGGTCTAATATTCTTGACGACAATCAGCCTATTGACGTTTTATATCTTGA
This sequence comes from Strongylocentrotus droebachiensis, assembly GCA_035222895.1. NCBI lineage: Eukaryota > Metazoa > Echinodermata > Echinoidea > Camarodonta > Strongylocentrotidae > Strongylocentrotus > Strongylocentrotus droebachiensis. The sequence continues at coordinate 670,037 of JAVYIG010000230.1, read as the reverse complement.
CTTCAGAAAGGCATTTGATGCAGTTCCGCATGAAAGACTACTACTTAAGCTGGAAGCTCATGGAATTGTGAATTCACTACTTTCTTGGATTGGAGCCTTCCTCAAAGGTAGAAAGCAGAGAGTAGCCATGAATGGAGTGACATCAACATGGACTGCGGTGAAGAGCGGAATACCACAGGGGAGCATCCTTGGGCCTATTCTGTTTGTCATCTTCATAAATAACTTGCCTAAGAGAGTTACCTCCAAGATTCTACTCTTTGCTGATGACACCAAATTATACAGAGAAGTAGGAAATCAGGTAGACTCCTCATCACTACAGACGGACCTGACAAATCTCACCTTGTGGGCTGAGAAGTGGCAACTACCCTTCAACCAAAGCAAGTGTGCAGTTATTCACCTGGGTAGAAACAACAGAAAGGACAATTACCACATGAAAGGAGAAGAAGTCAAGATATCCACTCTTGAAAAAGACCTGGGTGTACAAGTAGATGTCGAACTTAGGTTCCATGAACATGTATCTATGGCAGTAAACAAAGCAAACCAACTCCTCGGAATAATAAGACGTACCTTCACCAGGCTGGACACTAAGACTCTACCCCTCCTATTCAAGACATTAGTAAGACCACACTTGGAATATGGTAACATCCTATGGCACTCACGCTGGAAGGAAGATGGCTACAAAGTTGAAAGGGTCCAGAGGAGAGCGACAAAGATGATGCCAGAGACAAGAGAACTTCCCTACACAGACAGGCTAAAGATTTTTGACCTACACTCCTTGTACTATAGGAGACGGAGAGGCGATGCCATTACAGTCTTCAAAATACTAAAGGGCTTAGTAAGGCTGGACCCAAGTCACTTCTTCACCTTATCACTCGATACTCGAACCCGAGGACACTCTCTAAAGATTTTCAAGGAAAGGTCTCGTCTAAATATAAGGAAGTGCTTTTTCAGCAACAGAGTGGTGTCCGACTGGAATAGTCTCCCTCAAGAAATAATTGACTCGAACTCCATCGATATCTTCAAGATGAGACTGGACAAGCACTGGTGGTCTGAGCGATTCGAGTAAAATTTATATGATCAAAACCGTTCCAAAATCTGCGCATGTGCAATAAGTTAACCTCTAGAACATAACCAACCCTGAAGAAGTGACCGAGGATTACAGGATCTACCTCTCCTCGTATCATGATGATGATGATGATGATGAAGTTTCATCTGTACCGGACCAAAGCGTCATGAAGGATTTATAGTTCTGTAGCTATGTAGCCTGTGATGAAGAAGATGATGATGAGATGTATGATCATGACCACATGATTAAATTGGGAAGTAGATGAATTTGGCTGAAATGTTATAACATATAACCCCCCTAAAAAAAAATCCTGTTTAATCGTTACAGGAATTACTATTACTGCCACACATATCTCTGATTACACAATGTAGTGTTATTTTTGGAGATGATGTACAGGTATGCCCTTCATTACACCAATACAGTAGAGCGTCAGTAGAGCGTCTGCCTCACAACTGGGAGGTCGTCGGTTCGAACCCCGGCGGCGTCATACCAAAAGACGTTAAAAGACGGGAGTTGGTGCTACCTTGTTTGGCGTTCAACAATAAGGGATAGAGCAACGTCGATCTGGCGCTGCTCAGTGGCTGCCGGGCTCACGATCAATTGGTCAAAAAGAATTTCCATTTTTGGTTTAACTTAATAAAATTTGGAGTGGACTTTAAAAGATTATTATTATTACTGGAATAATTTGTAAAGCCAGATTTTCCTGATGACTTTCCACTTATGCAGTACAGTCACAGAGAAAGAACTTGTGAACATCTGCAAAGCATAGATTCATTATGGGCAAAACAAAGTAATGAAAACATGAACAATTTATATTTTTGCAGCAAATTGTTCTCAGTGTGCCACATATTTTCAGACACGACCAAGTAAAAATAGTAGTGATTTAATGAATGCATAATTTAATGTATGGCTAAAAAGCTACACTTACTGCTGTCTTTGGTTGGACTTTGAATGCCTTGTTTTTCTCTGGTCTTGAGGATGACTCTCCCCTATCTCTTGGACATGTCTGCATGAAGAATCAAGGAGTCATGGAAGGTTGAATGAAAGTTTAACCCTATATACATGCAGCCCGAGGGGAGGCTAAATTAGCATCCCCCTCAACATTTTTTAACACAAAAATATCTCTCACTAAATTTTCAGGACTTTTGTCCTATGCATCTTTTGAGACCAAATTTGTGACGCCCAGGCATGGGGTTCTAAAGCTATGCATAATTTTGTACTTGCACGTCGGATCCAAAATTCCTCAAAAACCTGATTTCATGTATCATTTCAACATAACGGGAGAGCATAAAGTACAAGATAAAACAAAGAAATGTAGATTGATGGAAGGAAGAAAAAAGAAATACATAAAGGAAGGGGAGAGGATAGATCAAAGGAAAAACAAAGAAATACAATAAACTCTATTTCCTCTTCTCTTTCCTTATGTACTTCATTGTTTTCCCCTTTAGATTAGATCAGGCTCAGCTCGTTCCCGCACATGATGTGTAGTGCATATCTTAGCTGTCTATGAATGGAGTGCATGCTGCTGGACGACTTAAGAATCTTCCACGCTCTTCTACGCAACGGTGTCAAACAGAAACGCCCTCAGGCTATGCAGTTTTTAAATAGCCTTATCTACATGTATATAGGGTTAAATTTGACAATTTTTTTGTAATACACGACGATATCAAAAAGCCCTCTGAAATCAAATTTAGTCATACTGACTTCAGTCAGTTCCCCTCAAGATCCATGAACTCCAGATGCTCAGAAGGCTTCATTTCTCAACTGATTACAAAACATATTCAATTGTTATTTATATCAAGTACCTGTGCAAAACATTCCATTGGAATTACTCACTACCTCAGAAGTGAGAAGTAATTTTATGTATTTTTGCAATAAACTGCCATACATACATTGCCATCTACATCTTCCTCCTCGGTTGATTCGTCCTCATAGAACTCTTCCTCTGTCATGTCAGGTATTGGCTCCTCCTCCTCATTTAGTACCTTCATGAACATAAGAGTGAGAAAGGAAGCAAATCTTCAGCTAATATTTCCTAATACATTGGCTCTTTCTTACAGAATTTTCTCCCACTATGCAATTAAAACTAATTGTCTAAAAAAATTTATCTTGAAATTTCAAGGCAGTTGTGTAACTTTAGAAATAATAAAATAGTATTATTACATGATTTACAGAATTGAACTCCATGTGCAACAATTATTCATGCAATATACTGTTCTTGATACTCATCACTTCATTCAGATGCCACCTGAATAAGAAATCACAAATTTAATATACCACATGGGCGTGGTGACATTTTTATAATACAGTGTAGTATACCGTAATGCAGTATTAATTCAAATAAATGTTCCTGCTATTTTCTCAAATGGTAACAAATATATGCATTAGACTTTTGATACTTAATTACAGCTCTGTTTTGGGGGAACTAAATAGTGCTGAAAAGCAGCATTGTGTCTATGTGCTCACCTCATCTAACAGTAGGGATCTCATCAAATGCTGAGCTTCTACATTTTGCTCCGTTTTCCATCGAGCTGCATAATTCGTATCTGCAGTCTTCAACGAGTGGTTCATTAAGTAGCAACGTGGGAACGTTGATCATTCGTCAGATGGTCACGGGCCTGATGGCAAGAAAATAGAAAAACACACTTACATTTAAAATAGGAATGGAAATTTCATACTATTAGTCTCATCGAACAACAAAATTCAAGAAAACCAATTGACCTTTGTGTAATACAAAACTGAAAAAATGGTCTTATTTAAAAGACATTGTATAATCCACATTTGAAGTTACCCGTCAAGTGGTTCTTTAGTTATCGCGAGAATGAAAATCTATGACATTTGACCACATGACCCCAAAATCTAATCAGATCATTGTCCCTCCCATATGCATACATGATCAAAATTTGCAGTTGTTCCGTCAAATCTTTTTTAAGTTATCGCGAGAACGAGAATGAAAACGAGACTGATGGATGGACGGACAACCCGAAAACATAATGCCTCCAGGCAGAGGCATAACAAATCTATAGTTTTCAAAAAAATTAATTACCATTGTTGCCACCGTCTTCCTGATTGCTCTTGTACTGATGGTGCTATTATACCCCCACCTCAGCCAGCTTTTCTGAAGTTCCGGAGACGGTTTTTTCAATGGAGCACCATTGGTCTGGATGAAGAAGGGCCGTTGATCATCACCATCACCATCTTCTTCTAGCCTGATAGATAGATAGATAGAGTAGGCTGGTACTGATCTTTCAATTTCTCATAAACCCTGTATATTGGGGGAAATGAATACCAGTTCCTACATTCAGGTGAATAATACATACAACTGCAATATCAGGAGCACAAACTTAAATTATATTTGATAATGGAATGACCGGATTCAGGTTTGCATCCCAAATCCACATTATTTTCTCATGGTATTAACCGTCCACATATAATTACTATAATCAGAGCATAAATATGATAATGAAAGAAGACACCCATTTACATGTAGATAATACACTTTTAAGCCGAAAAGGAGAGGAACATGTCAGTGAACGTTTGGCCTATTTGACATCAATCTTAAAGATGTGATCAATCAAACACAAAATGTCAACAAAGTTATTAATAGCACAGTACAAAAATACTTTTTAAAAATCAATTTCTTTTTCCCCCTCAAGAATTATATCCATCATACATGTTGCCAATGATATATTTGCAACATCAAATATTACATGTTACACAAAGATCAATGGAAATAGTACACACATGATGCAGTACAACATTGCCCTTTGATGTTTGATTAATCTCAACACTAGTAATACAAAATTCATAATAATAATAATAATAATAATAATAATAGCCTAATAGTCCACTCCAAATGTTATTAAACCGAAACGGAAATTCTTTTTGCCCAATTGATCGTGAGCCCGGCAGCCACTGAGCAGCGCCAGATCGACGTAGCTCTATCCCTTATTGTTGAACGCCAAACAAGGTAGCAACAACTCCCATCTTTTAACATCTTTTGGTATGACGCGGTCGAGGTTCGAACCCACAACCTCAAACTTTTGTCAACCAGTTCCTTTTACTTTTCTGCTTCTTTTAACTCCAGCTCATTGTCTGAATGGTCTTTACCTTTGAGGTAATTGTCCAGGCAACAACCAACAGCCACAACCAACTCCAAGGCCCAATAGCTCTTGTATTATTAAACATTACCTTGATTACATTGATCCCTTGTCAACGAAGAGTTCCCTTGTCAACGAAGAGTTGTTTCATCCCTCCTTCTCTTCCAAGTAGCTGTTCAACTCGTTTAATATTCGATATGTGGTGGCCAGCCGAGCAGAATTGCACATACCGCCCATACTTTTGAAGAATGTTCAGTTCTTCTTCCTGTTGTTCTATTGAAGGCAAATAAAGCTAAATACAAAATTAAAGGTTAATTCATCAAGGAAAAGCTACAAATATAATCCAATTGTAGCTTTCAACATAAGCTGAAAAACATATTTGCTTTCCAGCTACAGTTGTAATTAAATTTATAAGTATATTGTAAAAAAGAATAATTCAAATAGAATCTATTATTCACCACTTACAATACATGTATTACATGAGACAATTTGTAGAGACTTCTGAATTTCTGTACACAAATACCATAATTGAAATAATGGCATGACATGCGCTTTGCTTTACTAAATACCAAACAATCTTTAACTGTATTCAACAGGAATTCAGTTTACTTCATTTATTTAAGTCATCAGAAGAAAAAAACAATCATATATTCTCTTATCTTGGCTGTAAAATCTCTTTATTTTAGATAATTTTTTTTTTTTATATTGTCATGCACAAACATTAAAAATCCACTTTACAGTCAGACAATCAAGTCTTACCACTTTGTATGTATGTATCTTCTCATGCAAGAACATTAAATCTACTTTACAGTCAGATAATCAAGTCTTACCACTTTGTACATGTACCAGTATTTCTTTCTCTCCCGAATGTTTCCTTTTGTTGTGGTCCAACAAATTAGACAGGTTTTTAGCGGGACACTTGGGGCAGTAAGCTCTTGGGGCAGTCAGCCTTTTCTTCTCTCCTTTTTTCCCTAAGCGTTGAATAGGGACACTTTGTACGAAAAAACAAAACAGTTGTTACTGTGAACTATGCAAGATATATACAAGAACTTGTTAATAGACTTAACCGCCCCCCCCCCCCCCCCAAAAAAAAAAAAAACACACAGATTTAAAAAACATGCTCTAAACAATCATGTCTACAGCATTGAAGAATTCCTACTCCAGCATATAACTATTCCACACTCACTGTTTGACTCATGTGATATTTGTACTTTCATGCTAAATCTGGAAAGATAGACCAATCGATGCACACATGCATGGACAAAAGAATTATGGAAACATAACAAATAAAAAAAACATTTCTCAATTTCATGAATCCCCATATGAATTTATGAAAACCTAATGAAACTATAAAAAAAAATCATGCAAATTAATCAAGTCATTATACATTATATCGGAATAATAATTATTCTTAGAAAATACATTGGGTAATTGCTCTAACGCGATAGCTCAGTTGGTAGAGTGGTGGTCTCATACTCCGGCGACCTGAGTTCGAAACCAAGTTGATGAGCTCGTGCCCTTTGGTTAGGCATTAATCCTCATTACCAGGTCCCTAGGAGAGAACCTAAATCCGTTGGTTGCTTACTAACAAGCATTCATGCTTTCTTAGCAGTCAGGTAAAATAACCAACACTAACACTAACATCTCTATTAGTTGTCTGTCCATATCAAACAGACATATGGTGTTGTTAAAGTGTATAGTGTGGTCAAACATACCTGGATCTTGCTTGATAAATATACTTCCACCGTTCCTCTCCATTTAGTCTGTGTTTCCGTTCAAGATGCTTTGACATATATCTGATGTTTCTTCTCGACATATCAGGCATCGTCTTCGTATGCGATTCCTCTTCCCTGAAGGTAATTTGTCATGGAAAGATGCAATTGTCAGTGAACCAAGAACCAATTCTAATTCATTACCGTATAATATCTACTCTGTTTAATTGTTTCAATTATTAAGCTAAATCATGCTACTACATGCATCTACAAACCCAACCCAATACTTAAGCAACGTTGGGTTGTCTGATATTATTTAATCAGTGATCTTGATTTTTAATCACTACACCGCATACAATTTTATTTTATTTCATTTATTTACAGATGCTTTTTTTAAAGACTTATGCACCCAATGATGTCATTATTAGCAACATATTAAAGAGTTTGCTAGTTTGCTTCATAATGGCCTAGAAAGCTGCTGAATTATTAGTTAGTTTTCATGGCTATGGATGTTATCAACTGTTCGATGGGTGACTTTTGATGGTTATCATATTACAGATATTATAAATAAACTGAAATGTTATTTTCCTTCTCATGTATTAAACATCTTATATGGTACATTATTATCACCCTAGCACAGGGGAACTGTTCGAAAATAAACATTGAAAATATTTTCATTATTAAAAAAAGATCAGTACGAACAATTAACTTTGCTGATTTTCGCTCGCATACTGATGGATATTTTCGTACTGACAACATACTAAAAATATCTGATTTGTACTATTATTGTCTTGGCCTGCCCTCTTCATGTACCAGCTAAACAAAGGTGATTTACCCAGTGTCTTTACTCCCATGTTCATAAAAAACAATGCCGTCCACTCATCCCACCAGACAAAATGATTATTTTCACCTCTTCCGCATCCGCACTGTATTTGCACTCAAAACAATAATTCATTTAGGACCAACATTTTGGAACACGCTGAACAAGGAGATACATGTAGAATCCCTGTCGTTGAATTGTTTCAAGCATAAGCTTAGACAGTCCTTTTTTAATTCATATGACCCACATTGTAATTAAAGTACTTATGATATTCTACATTGAACATTTCATGAATATTGTCGCCTCGGTACGACCTACACAGTTGGCCTTCTCCGACAATTATGTTCTGATGTATCGCGCCTGTTCTCGGAGGGCCTTCGGGAATGCGAATGTGCTCGCTGTTTCCAATTTTGTTTTTGCTGTTTTGGCTATTTTTGCTTGTTTCACTTTGTATATCATCTTACTCTTAGGCCTTCTTGCCCACCTATTATTATTGTTACGTCCATCACCATTGCAACCATTTCAATCAAATGTTAGTTTTATTTAGGGCAACCTATAATCTACAAGCTGAGCTTTTGAATTGGTTCATCACATTTCACCCTGTATAACCTGCTATTCAATACAATTAATTTTGACGTCTTAAAGGTAATACAAAGTTTCGGGAAATTTTGAAAATTGGGTGGATAGCGATTCTTTACAATTTTGATATAGTTGGATGCCCTTGTAGATGTATTATAAGCACTAGAAAATTTAGCCCCTAAAACACTTCTGCTTTCGAGAAAAATTGAACATAAAAATTTACCGGTGCTCCCGGTAAATTTTGATAAATTTCAAATAGCGCCTACGACCGTACAATGGTAGCTGCGACCATGGAATTCTCAGAATATGTAGTTGTGATATATAATTTCAAAACGGGAATAGCTAATCGCTCGATTTTAGTCCAGAAACATTGTTTCATAGCTTTATTAATATTCTAGCCTGGAGAGGGAGCTATACATCATAAAGAGTTTATTATTTACAATTTCATAACTTTAGACTCGATTTCAACCGCGACAACGATCACTGAATATTGTAGGATCGCATATGCTTCAAATATGTTCATTGGTCATTTGAACCAAATACATGACTCCATACCAAAACTTTGTATTACCTTTAACAAAGAATTGATAATATATGTGATACTTTTAGTATATTTCATATCATATTCTAATTTTGTCAATTATGTGAATTCTAATTTCGTGAAATGTGAAACAAACTAAACTTGAAACTTGACCTTGAACTAGATACATGTATATTTCATAGTTTTGAATATCATACCTTTTGGATTATCTTTCATCTTGACTACCGGTAGGCCTACGACCTCCTCCTTCTCCTCCTCCTGCTTGTTCTCCTCCTCCTCCTCCTTCTCATTGTTCTTGCGGTTCTTGTTGTTGTTGTTGTTGTTCTTCTTCTTCTTCTTCTCCTTCTCCTCCTCCTCCTTCTTCTCCTCCTCCTCCTCCTCCTCCTCCTCCTCCTCCTCCTCCTCCTTTTCTACTGATTTGTCTTTGTCTCCCATATCTGCCATGTTTTTGCCTGCCAACGCTGCTTTATACAGGTCTATTTCCTTTCCGCCCCTCTCTATATTATGCCTATTATGCCTAGTACGTCGGGAGGAATACCAACCACCAGCATTCTATTGAGCAGTCTGCAGAAAGACATAGAGAAAAGAACATTGGTCTTTATAATAGAAATGTGGAAGTTCGCATAAATTTGGATTGCTAGCTTCAGTCTCTGATATCGACGGTTTGTTCCGCTGAGATTACATCTGGCTCCTTTGACAGCCTCGATCTATACATAGACTGAAGTACATCCTATGGGTAGTGTGGGGAATGAATGGTTCGGTTCGGCCGGACCGCGATGAATGAGATATGCAACAAGTTTTTCACTCTTTAAGTCTTCACTGAGACCTATCCACTTTGGCTGCAATATTACACTGAATATTATTTAAGATAAAAAATAACACAGAAATAATTGACTTAGAGTCTAGTCTAGTCTAGAGTTAGACAGAAATAACCGTCTGATTTTGTCATTTCTTTAATAAAACTGACATTTGTTGACATTCCCGGAGGTCTAGTGGAGCCAGACGTAGTCTCAGTGGAACAACCGACGATTAGAGAGACTGAAGTTTTCGGTCTAGTCTAGAGTCTACGATAGGTTGCTCATTTAGATCCTAATTAATTAATGATTAATCCGAGAAAGTCTCGTAGTCAACATGATTTGTTGTCAGCCATCTAGCGCCAGTATTAGTAGTAGAGTCTAGTCTAGATCTAGACCGAATTTTCCGTCTCTTTCGTTCGTTAGCCTCTCTCTGAGAGAGCCGGCGGACCCTACCCCCGGCCGACCCTACCCCAATAAGAGGCTAACGAACGAAAGAGACGGAAAATTCGGTCTAGTCTAGATCTAGATGTCTAGTACACTACACGAAATGAACCGCTAAGGGCTAAGCGGACATGTACAAACTTTATACTTATCGTGACATGACGTGAACTAACTCCGGGAAGCTCCAACACCGGCGGCGCGACGCCTGCGGCGCCGGTGTTGGAGCCCGGTGTTGGAGCTTCCCGGAGTTAGACGTGAACGAGCAGGGCAGTGCATTGGCTTCACGAGAATGGTTAAATGTACCTGTGACAAACTTTTCGGGTAGTTAAAAGCAACGTTTCTGTGTGAAGTAACTTACCTAAGTTTCAAATTCACGATCATTTGTCAAGGCCATTGTGGAAAAATGAACTTAAACGTATCTGAAGACCTACGTTGCAGACAGACCATAGAAATCCAAGTTCGTTGAGACAGCCCAACGATGTACGGAGTGCCGCTGCATGTTTATTTTCATGCTATAATATAAATTATACTTTATTACATACCGCCGGTAAATGTTACTTTACAAACCTCATCCAATTATTTTTCTTAATTTAGAATTCAGTATCAATCGTTAACTTGACATTGTTATATTCCACTCCATTAATTGAATTAAAAAATACAGAATTCAAGTCAAGAAAGATTGATTGCGCAAACGGTATTCCATAATCAAGAGAAGACTGGTGAAGATCCTTTCTACATAAAATGCCGTCGACTTAGACTAAGTCGACGACATTCTGTCGTGTACTTATAAACAAATTATGCTATAAGTGCGCGTCCATGTGAGTGAATTGACCAGTGACGCCAACTTATAGATAAATGACGCGGACTTAGGACGCGGACTTAGTATTTGATGACTGGTACTTAGTAATCTGTCTCTCTCTCTCTCTCTCTCTTTCTTTCTCTCTCTTTCTCTCTCTCTCTTTCTCTCTCTTTCTCTCTCTTTCTCTCTCTCTTTCTCTCTCTTTCTCTTTCTCTCTCTTTCTCTCTCTTTCTCTTTCTCTCTCTTTCTCTCTGTGGCTCTCAAGCCTAGTTCTCTCAGTGACTCGCCCTCTCTGTCATGCATATCTAGCACTCCTCTCTCTTACTTTCTCTTTCTCTCACTTTCTCTCTCTCTTACTTTCTCTCTCTCTCTCTCTCTTCCTCTCACTTTCTCTCTCTCTCTCTCTCTCTTACTTTCTCTTACTTTCTCTTTCTCTCTCTTTCTCTCTCTTTCTCTCTCTTTCTCTCTCTGTGGCTCTCGCTGGCTCTACATGCATATATGTAGCTCTCTCCATGACCATGCATCAACCCTCTCAGTAGGCGCATTTATACTGTCAAATACCTCATTTTGAAAAGTCGCGATGATTCGCGCACCCGTTTACACTTGTGCGGAAACATCACCGACTGAAAAGCTCAGTGATGTTTTGGCGTGTTTCAGTTGGTAATGCGCATGCGCGGCACTCCGATGCAAACACTTTCCTCTTTCTATCTTTCCTTGTTATTCTTTGTTTTTCCTTCTATCACCTTCTCTTATGTTATTCTTTATCACTTCCTTCTATCACTTTCTCTTTCTGTGTTTCCTTATGTTATTCTTTATTTATTCCTTTTATCACCTTCTCTTATGTTATTCTTTGTTTTTTCCTTCTATCACTTTCTCTTTCTGTCTTTCCTTATGTTATTCTTTGTTTTTCCTTCTATCACCTTCTCTTATGTTATTCTTTATCACTTCCTTCTATCACTTTCTCTTTCTGTGTTTCCTTATGTTATTCTTTATTTATTCCTTTTATCACCTTCTCTTATGTTATTCTTTTGTGTTTTAATCATTGTATCACTTTCTCTTTCTGTCTTTCCTTATGTTATTCTTTGTTTTTTCCTTCTATCACTTTCTCTTTCTGTCTTTCCTTATGTTATTCTTTGTTTTTCCTTCTATCACCTTCTCTTATGTTATTCTTTATCACTTCCTTCTATCACTTTCTCTTTCTGTGTTTCCTTACGTTATTCTTTATTTATTCCTTTTATCACCTTCTCTTATGTTATTCTTTGTTTTTTTAATCATTCTATCACTTTCTCTTTCTGTCTTTCCTTATGTTATTCTTTTTTTTTTTTCCTTCTATCACTTTCTCTTTCTGTCTTTCCTTATATTATTCTTTGTTTCTTCCTTTTGTATCACCTTCTCTTATGTTATTCTTTGTTTTTTCCTTCTATCACTTTCTCTTTCTGTCTTTCCTTATATTATTCCTTATGTTATTATTTGTTTTTCCTTCTATCACCTTCTCTGATGTTATTCTTTGTTTTTTATCATTCTATCACTCCCTCTTTCTGTGTTTCCTTATGTTATTCTTTGTTTTTATCATTCTATCACTTTCTGTTTCTGTCTTTCCTCATGGTATTCCTTATGATATTCTTTGTTTCTTCCTTCTATCACTTTCTCTTTCCTTATGTTATTCCTTATGTTATTATTTGTTTCTTCCTTCTATCACCTTCTCTTATGTTATTCTTTGTATATATATCGTTCTATCATTTTCTTTAAGGACGACATCTAGCTCCGCTCCTGAAGTTACGTCACATAACATCGCGATGTTACAACTGCGAGCGTTTATACTTGCCAAACACGCCAAAACACGCCAAAAGATCACACTTCGATTTGGAATGTTTTGGAATTGGCATTTCTGCCGGTAATGCGTAGTTGCCCTTGGTAACATCGCGGTCAGGCTCCGGTTTGGCATTTTTTGGCGTGTTTGGATGACAGTGTAAATGCCCCTAGTGCTGTCCTGGGCTCACTCTTGTCTTTGTTATTTAATTTGCTTGTTCACTATAGCCTTCTGGATCCTCTGACCCTCTCTATATAACCCTCCACCTGACTCTAATTGTGGGTAATCACCTACATTCATTTCTGCCTCATTGCCAATTATATTGTTATGATTTGTCAAGCCTCATTCAACTTGTCATTTATAGAGGTGATTAAAGATAAGCTTGAGTTCTGGTAATGATAGAAAATAAATTCTCACAGAATCCAACAAAAATTACACTGAATGTTCAAAATTACAAATAAATGACTTATGCAAAATGATTTTGGTAGAAGATAGGGGCTGAAGTTAAACTTGGCTTTAGGGGACCACGGGCCGTACGTGCAAGACTTGCATGTCCACCGACCAATGGTATTTCCATGAAGTCTGGTTTCAGCAAATTATGACCTTCTATACGTGGAAACTGACGACCGTCAATGAAATTGTTTAGTGGGTACTTGCCGCCCCTGACTTTAGAGGTTTGTGTGCATTTCCTTTTATGTCGTGTCTACCCGGCAAAACAATCAAACAAAGAAAGTCGTAGCCTTGAGTGCGTGTCTCTTTTGATGCTTGGCTTCTCTTTGTCATCTACTTATAAGACAATTGTTGTTGATAAATACCATGATACATGTATTTGCCCACTATTGTGCCTTTTGAATGGCATAACAATCCATATGATTGTTAACACATTATGTACAGATTTCTTTCATTTCATAGGGAAAGGCCACTTTAATAATAAAGATTATAAATATTTATCTATCTATCTAATGTATGTCCCATAGCTTTGAGGCCACAGTGAAATGGATTTTGAGACCGGGTTCTTTTTAGTTATAGTTAGCTGCTCAAATGACATTACTATCCACTGCTTGATGTTATCAGCTAGTCCATGCACTAGTTGATCTGCCCCTCTTTCTTCTCCCATTACCGGGTAATTCCTCCTTGCAAGATGGTGTTTGCCAAGCTATTCTTCCATCTAGTTACGTGCCCAAAGCACTACAATTGTCTTCTTTCCACAATTGTGTTGAGGTGATCATGCTCCCAAAACTCTCCATTATCTCTCTCATTTTCTTGTTGGACGTTTACAAAGTGTAGTGGGTATGATATATATTCTTCTTTTGTTGTCATGATAGAAACTGTGACAGGATCACTGAAATGGATGGTGATTAAATTAGTGCTGATTAAGATTTTGCAAATATTGGTCACGTTGATATGTTGGAGCAATTATTGCCTTTCTTTTATTTAAAAACAATTTTAATGCTTATTAACATGAATGGGGATAATGTATTTAAGTACACTCGGGGAAAAAAAAGTGGACACTATTTTATAATTAAGACTCAATTCAATTCAATTCAATTCAATTCAATTTCGGTTTATTAATATCAACATATACAATGTACAATGCAGTAGTCCAGGGACCAATAATGCAATGTTTACATAAAATGTGCATAAATACAGGAATGATCATATAAATGTATAATAAAAATGATAAAAGATAAAGTTAAAATTATTGTTCATACCTATATACATATATAAATAAATGATAATACCGGTAGATGGATGATAATAAATGTTGAACCAGTTATTGCAAGTACAAATAATCTTTAAATTAAACAATTATTTAAAAAAAAATATATATATATATAGAGGGAGAGAGAGAGAGAGAGAGAGAGAGGAAATTATTATATTGCAATTGTTAACATGAGATCCATAGACTGAAAAAATATACATGCAGGTGTATCTGTTGTGTGACAGGTAAGGTCAAATTATGTTGAATAGAATTATTACATTAAGAATATATCATTAAAGCATTTCATATAAAGTGATGTATAGTGCCCATGAGCATACACAAAATTCTCATAATTGTTGAGTTTCCACATTCAAATTTTAAATTTGAGTTGAGTTACAATTATGTTATTGCAGCAGAATTATACACGGTGGTTTAAGAACAACTTTATAAGAAAAATGAAGAGCACTCAATAAATGTGCACAGAATTTTGAATTTTGGATCGATCTTGAGTTCAATTAAACAAAGTAACAAAACAATAACTCCAATATTATTAAAAAAGAGAGAAAAAAAAATGTGATACATTACTATAGATGATCTACAACTGAGCATTGACCAGTTTGACAAGTGTGGGGACACTTGATTTTCTGTATCGTTCAGTTCTTGCATAAGAAATAGATATGTAATACAAACTTATCTTTCATATATCAAATTCAAAATAAATTAATCCTTATTAAGATGATATACGAAATTTAAAACATATATGAAGTTCTCATATTGGGAGACATGGTTATTAATCCTACCATGTGTGTAGCCCCTCGGCGATCTCAAGACTGTTCTATGCACCTTGATCTTTTCTCAGTGAACAGCACAGTTTCAAGATCGTCAAACTTAAACTGCCTGTCAAATGAGTCAATATTTGTATACTTGTACCATTGACTGGAAAGGAAGCCTTTTTTTTTACAGAGAGAAAACATTCCCACAGCTTATCTATTACTGGAGTAGACTTTACAATCATACTTCAAATCCTATTGATAAGATTGATTTTCTTCAAATATTGTTGGAAGGAGAGTGGGGAAGAGAAACCAATTGAGAAAATAAATCAAAATTTAAAGCCATATTACCTTTAATAAGTTTCAAGTTTATTGATACAAATCCACAAGGTCGGATTATGATTCATCAGACACGATCAACAATACATTAGGACAAAATACATAGATTGGTACAAAATACATACTTTAGTAAACAATACATATTATACATGTACATAAGGTCGGAATATACAAGATATCAGGCACATGGCTGTAAATGAATTAAAAGTACATTACTAAGTCTTATGAAGTAATTTCGCTCTTTCTATATACATTTGACTTGTACTTTGTACACAGATACAAGTTATGTCATACTGGTAGTCAATACTTTGGAGTATAAGATGAAATTTCTCTTCCAAATTGAAAAATTCATATTCATAAATGACGGAACTATATTTATAATACTGTCAAACAAATCAGTTCTCTGGTTATTTAGAACTTGACAGTTCATAACGAAATGACACCTTGATTCTACCTCACTCTGCTAAAGAGGACACATATACGATTATCAAGGTCCAATTGCTGATGTCCCATTTCTACTGTTACTTATCTGTATTTTAAAATAATTTAATAGATGGGATTTATCTATATTGAACAATAAATATCTCTCGAGTATATACATGTACCTCTTTTTAATCTGTAAGTTCTTCGAATCCTAGCTTACGACAAAAAACATTATGAGAGAATTTGTGTTTGTGCTTGTGAGCCTGGGTCTGAATATCGTGTGGATCAAATTTCCTGATTGCACCGGTATCCGGGTACCCTCTCTACTGAGGTGTACGCTGTCGGTGTTTAGCTTTTTTATGGGGGTACTGTTTCTCCTGAGGTTGTGGTTTGTGCTCCAGGAAATACATGTATTATGGTAACCAACCCTGCAGTTAAGGTTCAACTCTTGAGATGAACAGCGTGTCCACACACAAAACAATTTATCCCGAAACTCTATAACGATACGTCGTATAAAGAATCGTCGTATAAATTCCAGGATGTCCACACACAAGAAACGTCGTCACTAAAGAATCATCATATAAATTCCAGGGTGTCCACACACACAAAAAAGTTATCCCGAAACTCTATAATGAAACATCGTATAGGTGCGCAGTTTGCTACTGCGCAGTCAAAACCGAAACAGAGACACATGTGCAGCACCACTAGTACTAGTATTTGCATTGACTGTGCCACTGGAACAATGCATGCAGTATATTTATGTATAATCAGCTGGCTGCGCAGCGGTCAGCTGGAAGCAGAAATGAGAGCTCATATCTCCTTTCGCTCGAGGTCATGTTAAGCCCCGCCCAGTTAGACTAGTTCCGTCCACACACAAAATGTCCGTGATTCTTTATCGAGTTTCAGTTCGAAACGATGCCCAAACCTGCGTTTCGTTAGACTAGTTTCGTTATACGACGTATCGTTAGTGAGCGTCCACACCTACAATTTTGGTCGTAAAACTATCGCGAAACGGTATCACTATCGTGAAACGGTATAGCTAATCATGACTAATCACAGAAAATGTTGTGTGTGGACAGGGGGGAAGGCATTAACCTTAAAGCAGCTTTGTCCGGGGGCGTAGAAGCTAAACTATGACTCTCTCTCTCTCTCTCTCTCTCTCTCTCTCTCTCTCGAGGATGTATAACTCTTTACAAGCATGTTATACCGACTGTAATTTCAAATCATTTATGCCGCCTACGTGAAGAACAATTGTATTGCATCTTTCAAGCATTTTGATATATGGTTTGTCTAAATAGTTTTTGAAATTACTCCCATTAAGTCTTGTCATCCATAATCTTTTTACTGATTGGATCTATTCTCAAGTCATTAGGCGACATGAAAATGAACAGAGTGTTTTCCTCCTTATCGACAGTTGCCTGTATCACATTTTAAACAGCCTTGAAAGAATATGCAGAATCCATATCAATTTTCATTCCCTTCTATTAAAGCTATTATTTTCTTCTAGTTCTGATGATGTAATTCTAAGCAGAAAGCTGTCATTTAATTTGATAATATTAGACTTGAGCGAAGCTATAGCCTTTATAAGAGTATAGGGTAACACTAGCGATCCAGATCGAATTACCGAAACTTTTTTCTCAGAACTGAACTTACTGGAGAAAGACAAAACGAATGTCTACGGTAACTTTGGTATCTTTCATTTTAGATACGATGTTTTTCCAACCGACAATCAAGCAGTGAGAAAGCTTCTTAATTATTGTTCATTAGAACACATGACCTACCTTCTCTTTAAATCTGTACTTCAACACATCCAACAAACCAAATGTTGTATTTGTAGCTAACATTTTTATGCCTTTGCCCTCCGAAAGTGATGCCGGAGGCATCATGTTTTCGTTTTGTCCATCCGTCTGTCCCATTTTCTCTTTGTGGTTAAAATATACAAGGTTTCCTCCTAAAGTTGTCTTTTGATAGATTTTATCTGTAAATCAGTTCATGCTTTCAAAGAAAAGGCACTTTTTTTTTCTTCTTCTCTTCAGTCACTATTGAGATGATGAATGGCAAGACATTCACAAAGGGGTTAGGCAAGAGAGCATCAGTCCAAGGTCCTCATGTGGGGTCTCGGCCTCCACTGTCATTGGAAGCACATCATCTAGGAATGCCTCTCGGAGTGATTCTGGTGTGGTGACATGGCTATCAGGTACGAGACCAACATATCTGCTCCTCTGGAACAGGAATGCCAGGATGAGAGAAAGGGAGATCTCTTATGTTAATTTCTATGTCAACTTCTACATTAGGTTTTTTGTTAAGTTTCAGAGTCGATTATGATTCTAAATCAGTATTAATTGAAGCATTCTTCTGTCTTTCTTACTCTTACAATGATCTAACATAGATAGAATTGAGACACGAACAGCATGGTGACAAGTATTCACATCAATAAATCTTCAAATCCTCCATATATTTAAGAGATCATAATTGCAATCACGCATTTCTTTGTTTATATGAAACAATAATGTGAACATGGTATTGATGCATACCCCAAGATCTGTAACTTTGTTGTCGTCTTCTTCTTTGTCAGGCAGAGCGGCAGATGGGACGAGCGCTGAGAGGAAGGCATCCTCAGCATCCATAGGGTGTTCCTCTGGTTCAACTTCTACTGTCATGGGTAAGTGTTCTATACTCGACATATTTCTCTGGGGTGCTTCGATGGGATGCTTGTCAGGTATGAGACCCTGGTATTTATTACTGGATGGTAAAGTATACAAGTATTTGCTAATTTTATTATTACATGTAATATTCCAGGCTTTGGTTTTGCAAACCCAATACAAATCCCATGCATGCGTTCAAAAAGTATTGTATATGTTTTTACCAAAGAAGTATCTGTTCAGGTGTAGGAAAAGAGAGAGAGAGAATACAATTGTGGAGGGAAAGGGGGATTGGCCATTTGCCACGTATATTCTGCTCCAACCAGACAGTTAGCCAATTTGCCACGTATATTCCGCTCCAACCAGACAGTTGGCCATTTGCCACGTATATTCTGCTCCAACCAGACAGATGGCCATTTGCCAAGTATCTTGTGCTCCAACCAGACAGTTGGCCATTTGTCACATATATTCTGCTCCACCCAGACAGTTGGCCATTTGCCAAGTATCTTGTGCTCCAACCAGACAGTTGGCCATTTGCCAAGTATCTTGTGCTCCAACCAGACACTTGGCCATTTGCCAAGTATATTCTGCTCCCCCCAGACAGTTGGCCATTTGCCAAGTATCTTGTGCTCCAACCAGACACTTGGCCATTTGCCAAGTATCTTGTGCTCCAACCAGACAGTTGGCCATTTGTCACGTATATTCTGCTCCACCCAGACAGTTGGCCATTTGCCAAGTATCTTGTGCTCCAACCAGACAGTTGGCCATTTGTCACGTATATTCTGCTCCACCCAGACAGTTGGCCATTTGCCAAGTGTCTTCTGCTCGAACCAGACAGTTGGCCATTTGTCACGTATATTCTGCTCCACCCAGACAGTTGGCCATTTGCCAAGTATCTTGTGCTCCAACCAGACAGTTGGCCATTTGTCACGTATATTCTGCTCCAACCAGACACTTACATGCCCAGGGCAGGCTACTCTGTTGGCTCCCCAAGGTCATTTATGGACAAAACTCTTTGTTTAATTTAGTTCATGAAGTTCGATTTAGAGCTGTCTGCATGATTATTTTAAAAATTAAATCATGGGAGAGGGTCTACTAACTTGGATGGCACTAAAAGTATTGACAATATTCTGCGCTTCTGTGTGCGTTTACTTGGGTGGGGGAGGGGGTGCATGACTGCATATGTAAGGTCAAAGATCAACTGCAACTGCAATCGATGCCTGCACTTAATCCAATTCAAGACACTTTTGCACAAAACCAATTTTCGCTTGTGCTCTCTCAAGCATAAAATATTGTCAATGTTTCAGTGCCACCCAATTGAATAGACCCTAGCTTGCCCATAATTTCAGAAGAAAAAATCATCCAGATTTCTAGAAATCAAAGTTTTGGAGGATATTTTTATTTATTATCAAACTGTGTACTTTCATTTATGGATAACCACTGTGTAATAGGTATATGAGGAGAAATATTTTTTTAAACTGCACCTCTCCCCTGTGCCTATTTTTGTTGTTTTTATATTATGTTATATCATGAAAGAAATTTTGAAAACGAGAATAAACGGATTGGGATTATGATGAAAAGTGCAAATCCCTGTGTTTCCACACTAATTAGCAATAGTTAAACTTGTTGACACATTGGTTATTTCTCAATATTCTTTTCACTTTTCTTTGACCTTTTAAAGTAATTCAAATGGAAGGTCTGATTGATGCTTTGTCGCTATTTGGGTATGATAAAAAAATCTATAACATTTTAGTATAATCACAAATGTATGCCAAGTAGTCAAATTAAATCATTATGAAACACCAAAATTTGGTTGGTTTACCTGTTGGTGGTCCCTGTTTGCTCTTTGTCAGGTATCTCAGCGTAAGTCTTGGAGGTACTCCCGAGAAGAGGGGCTCCACCGCCATCAGGAACACTATCATCTGATGTGTCACATGTACAGGGACATGTTTTTACAGGTAGGCTCACTGGTGTGGTACGTGTAGCATTTTTTCCAGGACGCAACCTTTTATTCTTTCGCACCATGATGTAACGTACCTACATACATGTTGAGGAGAGAATGAAATATAACTAAGTGAAATCCAATCTTTTTTGTTGATAAAGCCCACAGAGTGCAGTACAGCATTTATTTTCAACGGTCATAGGTTTCTTTTATTACTGCAAAAGAAAATTACAATTTGAGGTAGTGCTTTATTCACTCTACTATTCCTATCAGTGTTGTGGTATTTTACAGCACTACAAAATGTATTTTGATCACATTAAGAAACAAAATGAATGTACTTGACAGAAAAGATTTTTGCTAGCATGATATGTTATTCAAAAGTACAATGGATTAATCTCTCAGTTTTAGTTTTCAGTTCCAGTTTGAAATCAAACATTCAAATATACTGTCTAATGTTATATTATACAAACAATGAATGGTTATGAGTTCAATAGTGTGAATATTTTCATGAGTTGAAAGATTAACATTCTATTCAACGAGGCATCAGCCGAGTTGAATAGAATTAATGTTAATCTTTCAACGAATGAAATATTCGCACCATTGAACGAATGAAAAACATTCATTATTTGTTTTATACAACATCGAAGAAGATCTAATAGAACGTTAATCAACAAATTATGCTTTACCCCTTATATTAAAGATAAATTCAAGTTGGATTCAAGCCTTCTCGATTACATTCAGATTGCCTTCGCGTCAGATACACGCAGGGATACGCGCGCGCACGGCAGAGAGGTACGCAGTCTGCATATAACCAAAAATGCACGGCGCATATAACCAAAAATGCACGGCGCATATAACCAAAAATGCACGACCGTGCAATATACCATCTATTGAATATCATGTGACCAACAATCCTCCAATCAAATGACAGGGATCCACGTAGGTGTTGTATAAACTATACTATATTCTAACAACCCTGAGAAAACGGCTAAGGAGAAAGAGAATTGATATTTTAATAATTGATACTTACTTTTGAGGAATAGCAACCCCAGGAGAATTATGACTGGAGCTGGGAAGATCGAAAAAGAGTATGTGCGTAAACCTCCGGTTCGCGATCTTGGATGAGCATAGCAAGCAGAGGGACCAGCTGATCTTTAGAAATATTGTCTGTTGTGCGTTGTCTGTTGTGCCACCGCATGGATTCACACACTCTACCGGTATATGGTTCAATGATTATATAGTCAATTGTGCGCACGTGGGCACACACTTAACGTATTGTGTGCGAAGATCGAAGCATTAATTGTCACCGTGCATCACAACTTGAATTCAAACACGTTTTTCTGCATTCTTTATGATATTCTGCAACCTGTTTATTTTCATATGTTTCAGAAAGTCATGTAAACAGAGAACTATTGGTACGTTCTACACATGTTTTAGAAATAACAATCTCTACTGATTTTTTTTTTTTAATGGTATGTTTAAAGATTATATTTGACAATTCATCCTTTAGTTGCATCATTAGTATTCAAATTTTTTTAAGATGACTTGGTTAGTTATTTATTTAGCAAGTACTGTTGAAGAAGGAAAACAAATATATATTTGATATGAGTTGAGTCTTATCAGGACAAAAGAAAAAGAAATGCATTTGAGACAATATAAAATACATGTACAAATACACTGTATGAAAGAAAACCTTTTTATTTGCAAGAATTTATATGATACAGTATTTGTATGATAACAAAAGTATCAAAGTGCTTAAAAATATCTATTACCGCTAATCTGGAATTCGTACAAATTTAAACTGTATTAAATCCAGTTGATATATATTGCATGTGGACTCTATAGCTACTGTTAAATATCAAGTATCAAAATCTTTGTTGATGTGTCACACCATCCCAACAAAATTTTGGTGACAAGATTGTCGACAAGAACACTAGTAGGAAGTCAAATGACAAAGAAGTGAAGGTCAGTTGAAAGAAATATTTCTATGCATCCTTGATTCTGTTGAGAACAACATCAGGAAGCGACCAATACATGTTAATTGTTTGTATTGAACATGTCTCCTTGAACATGTACATATATTTGTTCTTTCAATTCACCAATTTGGTTATTTCTGCCATTGTCTCATTCTAGATGTCTCTCCCTCTCTCCATCCCACTCTCCCTCCCGATTAAGTTATTTACTTGCCATCTACCTTTCTTTCTATCCTTTTTTAAAATTTTGTTCCAATATTTTGCTGTCCAAAATATTACTTTAATTTGTACATTCATATTCATGTGTAGTATTTGTGTACATTGTAAAATGTTCAAAGTACATGATCGATCATGTCCATTATAATGATATATGGCGGGGGCGGTGTGCCGCTGCTGAAACCAAAGTATCCTCTGGCATACTGCTGTTGGATAAACTGTTGATTTACAATTAATAAATATCAATCTCCCCAGAAAGTATGGTATGTACTCCCGAGTCCCTGGTACTCCTTAGCTCACTCTGTGTAGATTACAATACAAGTGCTTCTTTGGGGATTTGGATTTGATGGCTGCTGTTGCATTGTGAAAGGACATAACCAACAACTCATGTCTGGGAGGGGGAGGAGGGGATGGGAGGGGGAGGGGAGGGGGGAGGGGAGGGTGGAGGGGAGGGGGGTGTGGATTGCCTCAACAGTTTACAGCCCCGGACACTATTTCACGCAGTCATATTGTGTATTATATGCATCATGTGCAGGGAATAATTTTCCTCAAATTTATTGATTAGCAATTTCAGCCGATGGATAAATATTTCAAATGAAATTCTGTACATTTCTATGGAAGAAAACTGCTACACAAAAGATATTTTGTATAGCAGTCATGCAAAAATGCATAGCAAATTGCGATGCGATACCAGGAAAATTATTCCCTGATGTGATAATTCGATGCTATTTAATTATATTTTTTTACCACAACAAGAATTTGAAATTGTTTTTAAAACCAACCTCAAATCAATTCTCCATAAATAGAACTACAGCCATTTCTGCCTACACATGCATTTGCCAATCAGATAGGGAAAAAAGCAATAGAATTAGAGACAAATCTGTAATTCTGCTGATTAAGTTGGTCTATCATTCTATTGCATTGTCCACTTTCTTCTTTTGGCTTGCGGTATCTATCTGTGTATAAACTTAAAAGCCAGCCAACACATCATTAATAGCAATGGAGGCCCCTTCCAAAAAAAAAAACAATTTTGTTATAATTCAAACCAATATTTATCACTCTTTCCAATAGCATATTGGACCCGCTTTTGACCGAGACAAATCAGCTGATTAATAGAAAAACCCATTAGTATGACGTGAGACAGTAGCAGAAATAGGTGTCGCATCCTTCAGTGAATATCTTACAGCTATTGCCAATCCTTCGAATTATCTCCCTGCCCAACTTTGTCTTGCCACATTGTAATGTACATGGACCTTCCTCCATTCATTGTGAGAGAATTATTAGACATGATTTAATGAGTGGAAAGGATCACTTTAAATGTATTGATGAATAATCATTACTGTTATCACATTAATCACTGCAATATTGATTGTGTTTTCTCTCTCTCTCTCTCTCTCTCCCTCTCTCTTTCCATTTCTTTCTCTCTCTCCCTTTCTTTCTCTCTCTCTTCTTCCCCTCTCTTTCTCTCCTTTCTTTCTCTCCTCTCTTTCTCTCCTCTCTCTCTTAATTTCTCTTTCTCTATATCTCTCTCTTTAATCCTTTCTCTCTTCCCCTTTCCCTCTGTCTCTCTTTGTCTCTGTCTCTGCATCTCCCCCTTACATCTACACATGCATATATATACCATTATATTTCTTCCTTTCTGATATTGTCCTTTCTCTTTCTTTCTCTCTCTCTCTCTCTCTCTCTCACCCGGCCCTCCCTCCCCCAGCCTGTCTTTCAATCTGTAGCTCTCTTTCTGTCTTGTGCTACCTCTGTAAAGCCTTGCTTATTGTTCTTTCTCGTTGTGCTTCAAGAAGAATGCAATTGTGAACGCTACGTTATGGCAGTTACGGTGTACATGTACGTAATTTAATTTGTTTTTGTGAGGATAAACTAATATCAGATCTATTTAGAGGTGCTCATCAACTTTATAAATATATGTTTTATAATGTCTTTGGTTTTTACTCTCATTTTCATCAGGGATGCAGATCCACTTGCACAGGTCTTTACAACCATTTCCTGCATTCCTAGACATGTGTGACTGTCTGAATAAATACAATGCTATAACATACAAGTTGTTCATGGATTCAAAAAGAGAATGCTTATCAAAATAATTTGTAAATATTTTTTGCCAGGAGTCTTTGAATAGTTCATGTTGTTAAAACTCTTCTCATTCTGTCTGCTTTCCCATGGCATGTTGTAAAAAAATATGCACCCACGGTCCACCATACCTTTTATTCCTATGAATAGAAAAATATGCAATGAATTTGGTCCCCAAAGCAATTCTTACAAGTAAGATGGAATGATGATCGAACCGACACTCATTCAACACTCTATTAAAGTAATCGGTACATAATCTATTACCGGTAGATTTATTTTATTCCCAGCCTCATTGTGCACCTCCCACGCAAAGTGCGATGTCTCAACCATATTTGCTTGATCTCTGTAAATTCATTCATCAAAAGCGAGGGTATGAATGAAAGGACAGTCTCTGTTTATGAATTGAGGGTGTGTTATTATTTTTCCCAGTGGACCGGACGTGTGACATGAAAACTGTCTGGCAGTGGACTGAGAGAGGAGGGGGGGGGGGGGGGGGGGATAATCAGCCCCTTGTCAAAACAAAATGTATGATTAGTTGAAAGACATTTAAAAAATAAAAATTGTTCCATAATATACATCATAGAGAAATGATTATTGATGGTAAAGAAGGAGGGAGATTGGGAGAGCAGAACTGAGACAGTGAAAGAGGAAGAGTTGGAGGGAGAGAGAGAGAGACGAAATGAAAAGTATTTTTGAGACAGAGAAAGGAATCAGGAGTATGATGAGAAGGCAGGAAACACAACAGGTTCATCATTAAAACACAATCTAAATCTTTACAATTCCCTGATTGTGTTATTTAAAGCCCAGCGCACACTACATGATCTGACTATACAATCTGAGTTTGGAAGAATTTGTGATAGCATTGTACATGTAAATGAACATTTAAAAAATTTAAATCTTCATAGCCGAGGATCTCAATAATCATATGATTAATAATATCTAAATATCAAGAGATTTCATGCTTTCTTTAATAGAGGGGGAACTTACTAAATAGGATGGTAGTGACGTCAACCCAGTAGTGCGATTTGGCTTTTATTTTGACTAGAAGAGTTAAGTGCACTATAATTCTGGTTAATATTCTTATCATTAATTAGAACCTACATCAACCTGTCAAACAATTAATCAAAGAAAAAAAAATGGAACTCGGTCATCACTTTGAGTGCTTCTCCCTGTGAACGCTTGGCTTGTTTTCATCTGGCGTGACAATTGTGGTTATTCAATATGTTGATGTTTAGTTTTCTGTATAACAACAGGGTTTCCACCGCCATGGATGATGAAATAAAAATCCTCTAAAGGTCATGGAGAGTCATGGAGGTTTATTGTTGGTGCATATGGGCCACTGGGCGTGTATGGCTATGTCATTCTCTAGGTTTGAACTGACAATGGGCGTGGTATTTGTACGCCCCTTGGATGATGTGATCCATATCAAATGATTCTTGCCT
This sequence comes from Strongylocentrotus droebachiensis, assembly GCA_035222895.1. NCBI lineage: Eukaryota > Metazoa > Echinodermata > Echinoidea > Camarodonta > Strongylocentrotidae > Strongylocentrotus > Strongylocentrotus droebachiensis. The sequence goes on along the minus strand of JAVYIG010000230.1, from coordinate 643,844 downwards.
GGTCATGGACAAAGGCAAAACTGGGTAATGGAAAGTCATCGAATGGAAAGGTTCTAATGTGCATGTACTTGTATTATTTTAATGTGCTACAAAGTATAAATGTGATACAGCTTCTATCAACCCTTTTCGTTCAGGTGCATGTAGATTTACTGGTATACCTAATCGAGCGATTTAGGTTAAAAATCAAAACCCCGAAAATAAAAACAAGCGGTTAGCGGGCGAAATTAGCTAAAAACTCGCAGCCCGGCCGCTGAGCAGGCTACTTTTGGGGGATGTGACCATAGCTTAAGTTGTGCAAATGGCTTTAGACTGTAACAGTACCAGACTGCCTTGTAATCAATACAAGCGTCTTTCATCTATTGGAAGCTAGCTGAGGACCAGAAAATACCCAAATATCTGCTATATTGGGGAATTGTAAGGATGTTGTCCAAAACAGTGAAATCTGCTGTATATATTTAATTGGAAGAAAATTGGTACAACCCATATATCTTTCTTTGTGTGTCTAGTGCAGTGTATCATTTGCCCTGTAGCTTTGTTTTGGGCAACTTCTGCTTTTTCGAATCATTTTATAATTAGGAGAAAGTCAAACTGAATAACAATATCATTGTTTTTCCCTTGTTTTCTTTGCATCATGTCGCTGAACAATGATAGGATGGACAAGGGAGAGACAAGCATCGTTTCGACCTGCAACCGCGAGATGTAATCCTACATGTACCAGGTATGGAGTAGCTCATTGTTGAGGATGTGATACACTTTAAAGGTATTATGTCCCATTTGCAGGCCAAAAATTGAAAAGGTTAAATTGTAATGGCATTTGAAAGATAATACTAATTTAGAACTTCCCTCAAAATGAAAGAGCTTGGAAATGGCTTTTAGTGGTAAAATAAAGACCATTAGTTGTCAAATCGACTTTAGTGATTGCAATCACCTAAGTAATAGTCTTATTTTTAGACCCTTTTACCGAATGGTCGTATGTTTTGAGCTGCACAAAGATTCAATCAGTTTAATTTTGGTCATTACAAGTAGTGGGTTATTGATGCTCATGTACCTCATGTAAAATAACTCTATATTTGTGCATCCACACAAAAACATTTTACTATCAATCTAACTTGGATGCTGGTGTGAAAGATTTTTAGGGGGAAAATTGGAAATTTATATTATCAATACAAAGAAATCAGTTAGTGGATAGTGAGGCAATGACGTCACAGACTCATGAGTGACTTGCCAATTTGTCTTATGATTTTCAAAGTTTTCCATGTCATTAAAAATTCATAGCTTTCTTAATAGTTATCCGATTTTGCTCAAACTTGTTTTGATTGGTTTTTCTTTGGTCTTTCCACGCTTTCACATAACTCCATTTTACTTTCTTCCTCTCTCTCTCTCCGATCGCAACGTGTTCAGCGACTACAGTCCTGTTAGCACACTCACACAAACATACACACACTTATGGCGGGCTAATAAAAAAGGGGGGCCAAGCAGGCCAATATTCGGACAACTATATGACTATACGTCGATCCAGCAATCCAATCAGAATGCAGGAATTATTTATCTATACAACTATACGTCTATCCAGCCATCGGATAGACGTATGATTTTAACCAAATGAGGGATTACCGCTGTCTGTAGCTCTATATTGTTCAGTTTCCCTCTACTCTCTGCCTGTGTTTCTCACTGTCTGTCTCTTTCTCTCTTTCACTCCCCCCTTATTTCCTCTATGACTCGCTCCGTCTACCCGGTCTAACCTTCTCCTATCCCATGCTATTTATTACTCTCTCTCGTCCTCCTTCCCTTTCTTATATCTCTTTCTTCATCGATATTCTTTCCTCCATATATTTCTCCCCGTCTATCTCTCTCTTTCACTCCCCCATTATTTCCTCTATGACTCGCTCCGTCTACCCGGTCTAACTTTCTTCTAACCTTCTCCTATCCCATGCTATTTATTACTCTCTCTCGTCCTCCTTCCCTTTCTTATATCTCTTTCTTCATCAATATTCTTTCCTCCATATATTTCTCCCGTCTCTCTCTCTCTCTGTCTTTGTACATTATATCTCTCAATTCAACTCTTCCTTAATACGCTCATTGGGTGCTCTCAGTCATTTCTTCTCCCCAACCCAACCTAAGACAATCCGACGAGAAAACTTTGACATGACGTAAAATGTGACAATGTCAAACGTGCATGCCAACATAAAGCCGCCTGGCCACTGGCGCTTGTCTCGCAGCGGTAATCCCTCATTTGGTTAAAATCATACGTCAATCCAATGGCTTGATAGACGTATAGTGGTAAAAAGAAAAGGAGCAAATAACAAAGTATGAATGGAAATTATCAGAAGTGACAAAATGGCACTTCTTGCACCTGAAAAGGGGCACTCACCTGTGGTGAAAAAAGGGCACTAATAAGAATGAAAAAGGAGGCACATACCAGAGATGAAAAGGGAGCACAAGTAATGTGTTTGCTGAATGTAAAGGGACATCTATCAAATTTTAATAAAGGCATTCAAACGTATCAGCAAACGTTAGTTCCCCCGTTGTTTACTTTCATATAAATTATGGCCAAATTGGCCATTATTTCACATCAAAATTATGACTTGTATATTTTTTGTTTCTATATAATACTAATTAAAAATGGATTCCTCTATGGCCTCCATTTCTTTCTCTTTCTACCCATTTCTCTATCTGTCTGTCTGTCCGTCTCTCTCTGTCTCTCTCTGTCTCCTTCTTCTTTTTCTGATGTTTCCCCCTTTTTCTGTTTGTCACTCTATCATTCTTATTTTCTTTATGTATCATCCTCATCTTGTCATCCTGCTACTGTTTCTTATTTGTTTTTTTGTCTCCTTTATTGCTTTTTGATTCCATAATGTTTTTCAAAATTTAGTTATGAATGTATAAAGTGTAATTATTATTGTGTGAACCTACACCTAACAAGCATTGCTTTCAAGTAGGTTCCTTTTTCATTTCCTGTAACCAAATAATTTTGCATTTTAAGTACAAAACAATGTCAAAGATATTTCAATGCTATATATTATGTGGAATGAAATAAAAAAATTAATTCGCTCTGTATAGAGCGACTACAACATAAGTGATTATGTTGGTCGCCTGCAGAATGCTGTTTACAAAAAACGCAATTGTTTTTGGAGGTCTTTCCCCAACCTGCAAAAGCTGCCCGGTTTACCAACTCCCCCCAGTCTTTCAGACAGGACATCATTTTCATTCTCTCTCTGCCAGTTTTAACTTATGGAATTCATACCGGATGAATTTATCAATTCTAGCAACCTAATCATCCAATCTCCCCCTCTCTCTGTCACTTTCTGTTTTTCTCTGCATCCCCTGCTCTCGCTCGATCAGTGACAGAGAGAGAATCCTCGCCCGAGCATTTTCATTTATTTCCCCCTCTATCATAATCCATTCCTTCTCCCGCTTGTTTTTTTCCAGCAAGGACAGACTTTTGAGAATTAACTGAGCAGGCGTTTCGAGGAGCCAAGTCCGCTTCCCAAATGAGATTTAGAAATCAAACAGGTTTTGTGTATGTGTATCAACATGGATTGAGTGAGAGGCAATCCTGAAGTATTGGGAAGAGAACACGTTGAAGAAAAAAAAAAGGTTTTCTTGTAATTGAAGTGCATATTATCAAGGACGGGTCGAGTTTCTCGAGGAAATTACTGAAAAGGAGTTATATTACAGAAGAGAAACTATTGAATCATGATATACTTACTGAATTAAGTAGTTTTTCCTATGTATCTATTAATGTATATGTATTTATGATCTGTTTTATGCTTTTTACACAGACTTGCTGAAAAGCAGTCTTTTTAGGCCGATGTGAGTTTTACCGTGAATAAATAAATTCAATTCAAATCAATTAAATTAATTCCATATAACACTAATTAAAATGGATTCCTCTATTGCCTCCCTTTCTTTCTCTTTCTACCCATTTCTCTGTCTGTCTGTCCATCTCTCTCTCTCTCTTACCCCCCCCCCCCCCCCTCTCCCCTCACTCTCTCTTCACTCTCTCTCTCTCTCTCTCTGCCTTCTTCTTCTTTTTCTGATGTTTCCCCCTTTTTTCTGTTTGTCACTCTATCATTCTTATTTTCTTTATGTATCATCCTCATCTTGTCATCCTGCTACTGTTTCTTATTTGTTTTTTGTCTCCTTTATTTCTTTTTGATTTCATAATTTTTTCAAAATTTAGTTATGAATGTATAAAGTGTAGTTATTATTGTGCGAACCTACACCTATTAACAAGCATTGATTTCAAGTATAGGTTCGTTTTCTCATTTCCCGTAACCAGATAATTTTGCATTACAAGACTAAAAAACAATTTCAAATATATTTCAATGTTAATTTCTGTTATATCATGTTTATTATTGTCTGTCATTGTTTATATCATGTGGAAAGAAATCAAAAATAAATTCGCTCTGTTAAGAGCGACTACTAATGCATAATTGATTATGTTGGTCGCCTGCATAATGCTGTTTACAAAAAACGCAATTGTGTTAGGTCTTTCCCCCACATTTACTTAGATTTATTAAACCTGCAAAAGCTGCCCGGTTTACCAACTCCACACCCCCCCCCCCCCCCCCCAGGCTCCCAGATAGGACATCATTTGTTTTTCTCTCTCTGCCAGTTTTAACTTATGGAATACATACGGATGAATTTATCAATTCAAGCAACCTAATCATCCCATCTCCCCCTCTCTCTGTCCGGCCCTTTTTTTGTTTTCTCCCATCTCCTATCTCGCCGCTCGATCGCCCAAGCGTTTTCATTTATTTCCCCCTGTATCTTAATTCCATCCTGCTCCCGCTCAAATGATAGCGAGGATAAACGTTCGAAAACCGAGCAGGTATTTCGAGATGCCAAATCCGCTTCCCAAATGAGATTTACAAATCACACTTAAGGCTTAATGGCATTATATGCTCATAATGTTGATGTTGAGTGAGAGAGGATCGTAATTAGAGGAGAGAAACTCACATTTATGATGTTCTGCTGTTCTGCTGATGATGATATTGGAGATGGTAAGGATCTTAGTGGCAATATAGTGATGAGTATGATGATGTTGTTGTTTTTATTATCATTCTCCATCTCTGTAACCAGATAATACATTTACCAACAAATTACACTGAACATGCACATTGATAGTTTATCATAAACATATTTTTAATAATATTATAACGGTGATCTCGTTTTTAAGTTTTCCAATCAAATGAAACATCATTGATGTTGCTACATAGTATACTGATAATCATTGTATCAAGCCATTCTTTCACTCAATGCAATACTTTTAATTGTTTATATTAATTAATGTTAAACGTCTTCAACAACCCTATCCTTCATTTTGTTTGCTGACGACATTTTCATTTCTCATCAAGACCCAGAAATCGTTACTGAGAACGATTAACTCTCAATTACGAGAAGTTGCTGACTGGATCAAGGCAAATAAATTGTCATTGAATTTACAAAAAACAATTATATGCTCTTTAGTAATATTATTGCTAACCTACCAGGAAATATTTGACTTGATATTTACTGTCATACAAATAGTCTCTTCTACAAAGTTCCTGGGAATAATAGTAGATGATAAACTTTCATGGAAGCTGCATGTTAATAATGTTTATGAAATCTCTAGAAATATTTGTATTTAAAAAAAGGTAAAATAGTTTTTCTCATCTCGTATACTGCTTAATTTGTATTTGACTGTATACTTCTTACTTACATTATGGAATACTTGCGTGGGGAAAACCTGTGGAAATACTCAACTCCATAGAGTTTTTTCTAGTACAAAAGAAAGCAATGCGAATCATAGAAGTCACGTCAATATCCGCGCTCATGCATACCAGCAGAATCTTTACTTTCACTGGCCCACGCATCTAAGGAGATGGTCAATCCCCATCTTCTCCACCTCCAGTTTCGACAAGATGCAATAGAGCAGGCCGGGAGGAAAGATAATTTGAGGATCAGCGGTCTGGCTGAGGAGGAGAGGGATGAGACAGAGGGGATGCAGCTTGCAGAGAGCGACATCTCAGCTTGCCATCGCCTCGGAAGGAATTAGGTGGCGGGGAAGAAGCGCAACACCGTCGTGCACTTTGTCGCCCAACGTAAGCGAGACAAGGTCTACCAGGGGCGTTTCCACTTGAAGGGGAAGGAATCCTTCAGGCAGGTTTTTGTGAACGAAGACCTCGCCTCTACTCGCTATGCTGTCTTGATGACAGCAAAGAAATCTGCAGAGGTGAAATCTGTTTCAACAAAGGCAGGGAACATCGTCTGTAAACTGAATGATGATACTTTTAAGATAATTTCAACCCCTGACGACTTGTTCGCAGTGGGTTTAGATAATGTCGAATACAAAAACTTCAGACTCCGCTTGTTGGAGTAATGTCTCCTCATCATAATGTCCTTTTTTTCTGTATCACATTCTTATAAGTTATGTCCAAATTCATTTGATAGTACATTGCCACTTGACGGTAAAAAATCAATTAGTATCTCCCATGGAAATGTATGTTTGCTAATAAAAAATGTTGATTCCTTAAAGTTGTTATATGAAGATTGCGTTAAGTTCAGATTCGATGTAATTGCATTATCAGAAGTATGGAGAGAAAAATCAACCTTGGAAATGGAGGGTTATTTATTGGAGGTAAAGTGCCGGGATGGTAGAGAAAGAGGAGGAGGGGTAGGAGCTTATATTCGTTCTAATTTGAAATACGTCGTGAAAGATTATACAGTGAAGTATACAGAATCAATCTGGTTTGAAATAAACAATGGAGAATTTCAGAAGGTGATGGTAGGTGTTTTATATAGGAAACCAAATACAGATGTCAAAGAGTTTCAAGAAAGTCTTAGAAGACATTATAGTCGACAGACGCAATACCATTATGATAGGAGATTTTAATATAAATTCATTAAGTTCAGACGGAACAACAGAAGGGTTTTCAACAGCGATGAAATGCGTAGGAATGGAGCAGAAAATAAAATATCCAACAAGAGTAACCAGTGAGTCTGTAACCTTATTAGACCATATATACACTAATATGAACAAGTATGATAATTACTCAGGTGTTATAGAATGTGATATTTTTTATCACTACCCTGTGTTCATGATTTTAGAAAATCCATGTAATTTGAAGCAGCTGCATTATCCACAGACTGTAACTTACAGATGTTACAAAAACTATGATGTGCAAAACTTTAAAGATGATCTTGCTGGGCAAGACTGGCAACATATCAATAGCTGTGAAGATGTTAACATGGCATATTCCATTTTTCTTAATTTGTTTAATAATGTTTGTAATAAACATGCACCAATCAAAGAGAAAAGAAGCTGCAAAGGACGCGCTTATAAGAAACCTTGGATAACCAAATCAATAATGAAGTCTGTTCGAAAAATATATAAATTGTTTTTAACAATAAGGAAATCTAATTTTGATGTAAGTGATGTACACAAATTTCGGAACTACAGAAATGTATTAACGACTGTTCTTCGCAATGCCAAGAGAAATTATTACAGTGGTTTGCCAGCTGAGAACAGAAATAACACTAGTAAAACGTGGAACATCATAAATGAATTACTATCTGGGAGAAATAAAGGTAACAAAGGTACTAAGGTAGAAAAACTTATAATGCGTATTAATGGAAATTATAAAGTTCTAACAACTGAATCTGAAATTGCCAATGAATTAAATGATTTCTTTGTAAACATCGATCCAAATCTAGCATCAGCAATACCAAAATATGTACCCACATTATTTGAAGGTTATTTGAATAATAGTGTTGAGCAATCCCTTTTTTGGAAACCGGTCACAATGAAGGAAGTTCATGACCACATGTTGGCTCTAGACGAGAAGAAAGCTTGTGGTTACGACAACATTCCAGTACGCCTGATTAAGGATGGTGCATCTATTTTGACTGAACCATTAAGACATATCTTCAATCTTTCATTGGAAACAGGAAATTTCCCTGATCAAATGAAAATTGCTGAAGTCAGTATACTGTTTAAGAAAGGTAATAAACATGAAACAGGGAATTATAGACCCATTTCTGTCTTACCAATTTTGGGTAAAGTATTAGAAAAAATAGTTAATGTTCGATTGACCAGTTTTCTAGAAACGCATGACATTTTATATAACCATCAGTACGGATTTAGGAAAAAGTATAGTACTAAATTATCATTAATTAATCTTATGAATACGGTATTGAAAAGTATAGACGAAGGATGTGTTACGCTTGGTGTGTTTCTTGACTTTCAAAAGGCTTTTGACACAATAAACCATGACATATTATTTAAAAAGCTATCACATTATGGCATCCGAGGACATGCACTGAAATGGCTCGAAAGCTATCTTAGTCACAGAATGTAGTTTGTGAAATACAAAGAGTCGTCATCAGAAAGTAGATATATCACATGCGGTGTACCACAAGGTTCTGTCTTAGGACCAACTCTGTTTTTAATCTATATAAATGACTTGCCAACTGTGACAAATTATTTCAATTTCAGACTATTTGCAGATGATTCTAATATTTGTCATACTTTTCCCAAAGGTGTAGATCAAATAGATGAGTGTGAAGTAAATGAAAATTTAAAATCAATACAGAATTGGTGAACTGCAAATAAGCTTACTATCAATGCGTCAAAAACCAATTTCATGTTCTTCAGTAGTCGTAGAAGAAAGGCTGTGCTTAAAGTGAGATTAAAAATATCTGGGGCAGAATTAAGAGAAGTGGAGGAAGCGACATTTGTTGACATTACCATTGACAGACATTTAACATGGAATTCACATATACAATCTGTTAATGACTGTATACGGCAGGAGAAAGGTTGGTATCGTCTTTAAATTACGGCACTTTGTCCCTAAACATAATTGATACTCTTGTATAAAGCTCTGATACAGCCACATATTACATATGGCATCGAGGTTTGGGGTAGTACTTATAAATCACACTTGAATTTTATGTTTTATACTCAAAAGATGGATGTATATGCTATAACTTTCAAGCCACATCGTTCTCATACTAATGCACTGTTCCATGACTTCAAATTGTTTAATGTTTTTAAATTGCATAAATTATCTATTTGTACTTTTGTGTTTGATATGATAAATGAACGATTACCTCATTCCTTAAAACATTATTGCAGTATGATACAACATGAATATTCCACAAGACAAAAAACGGGTCGACAATTACCGCCTTCCTTTATTCAGAACAGACCAAGGAAAGTTTTCTGTTTCGTTTGTTGGAAGTAATTTGGAATTTGTAATTGGAATATGCTTCCTATTGATCTAAGAATTGAGAGATCAAGAACCTCTTTTCGTAAAAAACTTACAAAATTACTGTTAAGTGAAAACCACGAATCATAACCTCGTAACTATATAGTTGTATATAGTAACCAGTCTCATTTTTATATAATACACAAATCTTATTTATAAGATTTGGAAACCCATCATATATTTTTAAATTAACTTTATTTTAGGCTTTAGATAACGAGAGTCAGACTCGACTAGCACATGTGCTATTTTTACTCTATTTTACCATCGATCACAAACTCATTGTAAGTAGTCATTTATTGTTTTACTCTTGAAGCAAAGTTTACTTTATATTTGTCATAATGTTCATGTATATCTCCTTTTTTTTATAATTCATGTCATGCATTTATGTTATATTGACATTGTCATTGTACATTTATCTTTTGTTTCAATGTTTTCAATGGTGGTGAATAAATAAATTCGATTCAATTCATTTCAATTCAAAATATTGGAATGCCCTTCCCGGCACATTACAAGAAAAACCCTCACTAAGTGGTTTAAAAAATGCTCTCAAGCACTTTTTTACTTTTTTTTAAAAACTTTTTTACTTCTCATATAAATGATGGTCAATTTGGCCATTTTTTCACATCGAAATTGTGACTTGTATATGATTTGTTTGATAATATCAATATCCACGTAAACGGAATCCCTCTAAAAACTGTCAAGACAATAGAGTATCTAGGAGTTATTTTAAATGAGAAAATGAATTGGGAAGATCAAGTCACACACGTAAAGAAAAAAATATTATCAAGTATAGTATTGTTTAGAAAGTGTGAGACCATATATTTCGCAATATACTGCCGTAATGTTATATAACACCCTTGTGCAACCTCATTTTGATTATTGTTTGGCATTATGGAGATTTGCTTGCAAAACTCATCTTAAGTGATTTAAAATGTCTCTCGACACAAATCTGTTCTATTCTATCCTAAAAGTTGACCGTGTTGACATACGTTGGAAAAAACATGCCCTAGCACTAATCTTTAAACTAGTACACAATTTGCTTCCTAATTTATATATACCCACCGCAGACTCGAGCATCTACCATTTCGATGCCCTTTACAAGTGCCAGCTGACATTTTCTCCTGATTCCTACAGCAAATTAGCTATATTCCATCTTCCAGGGGCGTAGACAACGGGGGGGGGGGGGGGGATGAGGGGGATGCATCCCCCCACCTCACAAGGTGGGGGGGATGGCATGTACAATCATCCCCCCCAGGTTTTGGGGAATGATATTTGCTTACTTAATAAGTCATAATGATGATAATAATAGTAATAATAATAATGATAACAATTATAATATTAATAATAATAATAATTATGATGATGATAATAATAATCCTCATCATTATTGTAATTGTGTTTATTGTTATTAGCCGCATTCACACGGTGAAAGCCAATTCAGACGGTAAAAAAAAGAAAATCTTACAAGTATTTTGTGGTTATCTCGTGGTTTGGAAACCACAAGATAACCACAAGATTAAACAGGCGCGGATCTACGGGGGGGGGGGGTTAGGGGGTTTAACCCCCCCCCCCCCTTGGGCGGCCCAAAAAACAAAGGAAAAAAAAAGGAAAAAAAAAGAAGAAAAAAAGAAAGAAAAAAGAACACACGCTGGAGAGAAACCCTTCCAAGTGCAAATATTGTGAGAAGATATTCAACTCATCTGGTAACTTAACCAAACACATGATAACTCTGGATATAACTGTGTATTTAACTGTTACTTGATTTAAAAAGACGTTATCATGCACTGCTTTTTATGGTCTCCATTGTGTTAATAGATGCCAGGAAAACATCACTTACGGGGTTCAAATAAACACCCCAAAAAAAATCGGCTCGCCGCTTCGCGGCTCGTGGACGATGCTCCGCATCGTCATTATTTTGGTCAACCCCCCCCCCTTAGCAAAAAGCTAGATCCGCCCCTGAGTCATCCCCCCCCCCCCAGGTGTACGAACCTGTCTACGCCACTGCCATCTTCATTATGCGAACGCATTTCCCTAAAAGAATACACTCACAGGCTCGGGAATTCTGTTAATAAACTCACTTTCGACAAACCCAAAACCAATTTTAAACGAAAGGGATTTATCTATTCAAGTGTTCAATAATTATTCAACGCCTTGCCTGAAAGAATTTGTTTCTTGTCAACTACCCCAGCAATTTGAACTGGAGGTAGATGCATTGTACTAGTCCGTCACTCTCACCCTCTTCTTCTTCCAGAAGCGGATCTAGAGGGGGGGTTGGGGGGTTGCAACCCCCCCCCCCCTTGGGCGGCCCCCCCCCCAAAAAAAAGGGAAAAAAAAGAAAAAAAGAAAGAAAAAAGAACGCACGCTGGAGAGAAACCCTTTCAAGTGCAAATATTGTGAGAAGATATTCAACTCATCTGGTAACTTAACCAAACACATGATAACTCTGGATATAACTATGTATTAAACTGTTACTTGATTTAAAAAGACGTTATCATGCACTGCTTTTTATGGTCTCCATTGTGTTAATAGATGCCAGGAAAACATCACTTACGGGGTTCAAATAAACACCCCCCAAAAAATCGGCTCGCCGCTTCGCGGCTCGTGGACGATGCTCCGCATCGTCATTATTTTGGTCACCCCCCCCCCCTTAGCAAAAAGCTAGATCCGCCCCTGTCTTCTATCCCTCTTTTTACACATTCTCTCTTTCTTTGTTCTTTTCTCATCCCTATTCTTCTTCTTCTATCTCTCTTTTTTTTCACATTCTCTCTTTCTTGGTTCTTTTCTCATCCTATATTCTATTCTACTCTTTTATGCCTAGCTATTTATTAAAATGACACTTTTTATGACACGTATCTATGTCTGTTATTTTCATTTAATATGTTAGCTTCTTACTTAATTTTGTTCTTCCTAATTTATTCATATGAAACCTTTTATATCATATATCTTTATGATTGTTATTTTATTTGATACAATACCTTGTTATTAAATGTTGTATGATATGCAGGTATTTATTTATGTATATGTATTTATGATCGATTTTATGCTTTTTACATGGACTTGCTGAAAAGCAGTCTTTTTAGGCTGATGTGAGTTTTACCTTGAATAAATAAATTTAATTTAATTCAATTCAATTCAATTCCATATAATACTTATAAAAATGGATTCCTCTATGGCCTCCATTCTTTCTCTTTCTACCCATTTCTCTATCTGTCTGTCTGTCCGTCTCTCTTTGTCTCTCTCTATCTCTCTCTTTCTCTCTCTCTCTCTTCCTCCTTCTTCTTTTTTCTGCTGTTTTCCCCCTTTCTGTTTGTCCCTCAATCATTCTTATTTTCTTTATGTATCATCCTCATCTTGACATCCTGCTACTGTTTCTTATTTGTTTTTTGTCTCCTTTATTTCTTTTTGATTCCGTAATTTTTTCAAAATTTAGTTATGAATGTACAAAGTGTAATTATTATTGTGCGAACCTATATACTAACACACATTGCTTTCAAGTAGGTTTTTTTTTTCTTTTTTCCTGTAACCAGATAATTTTGCATTACAAGACTAAACAAATAATGTCGTTGATATTTCAATGCTAATTTCTGCTATATCGTTACGTTTATTATTATTTGTCATTGTTTATATTATGTGGAAAGAAATCAAAAATAAATTTGCTCTGTATAGAGCGACTACTACTGCATAAGTCATAATGTTGGTCGCCTGCATAATGCTGTTTACAAAAAAACGCAATTGTGTTAAGAGGTCTTTCCCCCACATTTACTTATTTATTAATACAAAACGAATACCACAGTTCTCATCTTCCCTCTCATCTTCCCCGCTCAGTCTCTCGTAATCATTCCCTTCGCTCTCGCCCGGCTGGTAATGAAACAGTTTTAGCGGATACCATCTGTTTTTGGCGGATGGTATCTGCTAACAATATTTCATTACCAGCCGGCCGAGAGCGAAGCGAATGATTAGAGAGACAGCTAGAGAATCGAAGTTGAGAGGGAAGTGAGAACTGTGGTATTCGTTTTGTATCTCCTCTTTAATTGGCGGTGATGTTGAGTGTAATTGTAATCTGTTTTATGCTTTTTACACGGACTTTCTGAAAAGCAGTCTTTTTAGGCTGATGTGAGTTTTACCGTGAATAAATAAATTTAATTCAATTCAATTCCATATAATACTAATTAAAATGGATTTTCTATGGCCTCCCTTTCTTTCTCTTTCTACCCATTTTTTTTCCATTTCTCTATCTGTCTGTCTCTCTCTGTCTCTCTCTCTCTCTCTTTCTGTCTTCTGCTTCTTCTTTTTCTGCTGTGTCCACCTTTCTGTTTGTCACTCAATCATTCTTATTTTCTTTATGTATCATCCTCATCTCGTCATCCTGCTACTGTTTCTTATTTGTTTTTTTGTCTCCTTTATTTCTTTTTGATTTCTTAATTTTTTTCAAAATTTAGTTATGAATGTATAAAGTGTAATTATTATTGTGCGAACCTACACCTAACAAGCATTGCTTTCAAGTAGGTTTGTTTTTTCATTTCCTGTAACCAAATAATTTTGCATTATAACTAAAAATCAAAGTAAAAGATATTTCAATGCTAATTTCTGCTATATCATTACGCTTATTATTCTCTGTCATTGTTTATATTATGTGGAAAGCAATACAAAATAAATTGGCTCTGTATAGAGCGATTAATTTAATGAAAATTTGTGTCCTTTGTTACAGTCATAACATTTTCTTTCCTTAAATTGCAGAATTAAAAATTCAATATCACAAGGAGCTCGTCGTTTATCTTTATCTAGAAATTAAATTTGAAGTATAAATGAACCTAAATGCACCAAATGCCATTTCAAAATCCATGTAGGGCCTATCTATATTCGTAGCTTTGCAACTTAAGTCGTTATTAAATCATAATTAAATCGTATACTTCGTAAATACAACAATGTCTTAAACGTCTCGTCATTGTGCATGTGGCACGGCAACATGCAAGCGCTGCGATTAGAATGCTCTCTTTCTCTCTCTCTCTCTCTCTCTCTCTCTCTCTCTTTTAATCTTAGTCTTAGCCAGGTGGCTGATTGAAATTTTCATTACTGGCCGGATAAAAGCGCCATTTTCTGAATGAGAGAGAGAGGGGTAAAGGGAGGAAGAGAGAGAGACAGAGGAGAGAAAGAGAGTTAGTCGGAGATTTAGAAAGAAAGCAAAAGAAACATGTAATGAAAGAGAGAGAGTGTGTGTAATTGGTTTTTTTTTTACAGACGTGTATCAATCAGATAATGATTATTAACGTCTGGGGACCGACCTTTATACGTCACTATCCGAAAGACGTTTCATTACAAGAGCGACAGTCAGTCCGCAAAGCGTATGCAAAAATGAGATTCGAGGCGCAAAATCCCGTTCCAGCCACTCCCAGCATGCTCCCTGTCAGTCCGCAGAGCGTATGCAAATTAGGAATCGCGTTCCGAAGCGAAGCGAATAAAATTATTGATGCCGCTGAGGCTGCTGGTGGCACGTGTTTTTACCTCTCTTTAGCAATCTAGCCATCTGATTGGTCGAATGATGTGCCTGCTGGGGGTAATGTTGCTGTTGATGGGGTTGCTTGGCCTGCATGTTATACATTGGCTGTGATGATATAATGAGGGTTGGGACATCACCGGTCACTCTTGCCAATATTGTAGTTTGCCTCTCCATCATGGCTATAATTCTCTGTCTTCGATTTGTTGCTGCTTTGCATGATCTCTGTCCTTCCTCCTCCTTTGCTCTTCTATCCCCATCCTCCTCTGCCAGTCTCTCTCCCTGAGCGCCTCATCTGCTTTCCTCTGCCTTTGCTCCATTTCTTGAATGTCTTTCTTCATTTCCTTGTAGGACGTATCCATCGCCGCAACAAGCTTCGACGCCCCCGTTACTTTTTCTGCCTTTCTTTTAGGAGCTTTTTTCTTGCCTTTGCCTTTCGTATCTGTGAAGAAAAAAAAAATCTAATTACACATGAAACAGAACTTAGCCATACCATTTAAATAATCAACATTAAATTATTTTGGAACTCTGTGCAGCACTATACATTTCAGATTGATATTGTTTTTGAATGAATTTCCCTGAACCCCTTCCAATAAAGATTTGAAAATTCAAGGAAAATTGTATATTTACAATGGGGCTATGGGAGACAGCTGTAAAATGTATAAGCTATTAGGGGTAGATCGTAAAAATGACTACTTAAATAATTCAAATACATATTACGAAAAAGAATACATATAAAAGTTAAAAAACAAATGAATAGGTTTCTGGTTTGAATATATTATGCAAAATTGCAAATTCACTCACATGTGTCCGCATGATTTGTTTTTTTGTGCACTTGTCTTTTTGTGCTTTTTTGTGCACTTGTCTTTGGGGGAAACTGTAAATGAGTTAGATAGTAACTATTGAGTGATTATCACTATGAATTATAATTTATTTTTTTTTTTTTTTTTGGGGGGGGGGGGCTAAAAAACATTTATTGGCCAAACAGGGCCAAATTATGAATGTGGTATATTTGACCCAAATCATGTCAACTTCAAGTTCAGGCACCACATCTGTATCCAAGTCTGATCGAACTGCAGTAACTGAAACAAAAGACACATTGGCAATGTAAGGAAAAGTGAAAACATGCATCACTAGAGAGACAGAAAAGGGAAGATGAGAGGGAAGTGAGAACTAATTCGCTTTGTATCTCCTATTTGGCGGTGATGTTGAGTGTAATTGCACATGAATTATGTAACAACTATTACACGGAAGAGAAAGAAATGAGATTAGCCAATTTGCCATGGCAACAACCAATTTAAGGTAGGCCTACCATGTCCCATTCGCAGGTCGAAAAAATGAAAAGGTTAAATTCCAACGGCATTTGATAGACAATACTTATTTAGAACTTCCCTCAAAACGAAAGGGTTTGAAAATGCCTTTTTGTGGAAAAATAACGACCAATAGTTGTCGAATCGAAATAATTGATTGCAATCACCTAAGTAATAATCTGATTTTCAGACTCTTGTACCGAATGGTCGAACGTTTTGTGCTGCACAAAGATTCAATCAGTTTAATTTCGGCCATTACAAGAAGAGGGTTATTGATGTAGACAAAATGCTAATGTACCTGTTACAGCTCATTTCATGTATGTTATTACCAAAGAAAAAAAGATGTCAGTCAGTCACTCAATAGTGTCTGACAGGGAAATCTAGAAAGTAAACAGGTTTCCTTGCATAATTTAAATACTAGGACACTGCTAAAGTTTAAATTTCACAGATAGGACATACATGACATTATATTCATAATTCCTGCAAAGTTCTACAGAACTTGATGTTATAGCTGCAATTATTCTTTAAGTGATGACAAAGTGCCCTCCTATATAATGCTTTGGGTATAAATAAAACAATAGTTTCTGTTCTTCACATTTCATAATAAGAAAATGCTATTTTGATACTGGTGATCCTAACAGAGGATGCACAATATTGTTATAATTATATAGACGTTGAAGACTCCACAAATAGTTCTATGCATCTTGTGAATAATTTAGCGGTTTTGTTTGTTTTTTCGTTTCATGATTCATAACAGAACCTACATTTTGTGAGCACATAATTGTAGTACCTAAATAAAATATGTACCCCTACATGAAGGGGCCTTAGGGTTCTTGAACTGAGGACGTCCTCGTTTTCCAAGTGGTCGTCAAAGCACACGCAGACATGCAGGGACCATTATTTTGACAGAGATACGGGATAGAGAAGCTAATAATTGATGGGAAGAATTTGAATCATACATGTACGTATTATCAAATTTTGTGTATTCAAGATAATGTTATATGGTATATTGCCGATTCAGCGATTGGTCGATAGTTTTAACGACAATGAGGGATTTTAATGAAGCCTGAATGGTCTGGCATGGTCATTTAATCTTGAACATGTAAATAACCACAAGCCTGTAACTAGAGAGGGAGGCAGGGGGCGATCCCTGAAAAAGGGAAAATCCCAACAAAAGTGTAAATACAAAAGAGATGTTCCATATTGCTTAAATTGGGCTTTATTTTCCAAAACTGATTTTCCAACTTTTGAGGGGAGGTACTGGAAATTAATAGTGCATAGGCAAAAATGTATATACCCTAATAAAAGCCCCCCCCCCCCCCCAATTGTGTCTGGTTACGGGCCTAAATAACCAGGATAAATAAAACTAGTTCGGTAGTAATATGTAATATCACGTTTATTCAGCGATTGATGATTGGATGGTCACTTCTCTTCCTCTCCCTCACAATCATCTCCATAATCCGAGTCAAATAAAAGAAACCAATGAGACATTAAGTTTTATACTTCGTTGTATTTTAGGGGTAATGCATCTAGTGTATGATACAAAGGGCCTAGTCGGAACACCTAACACGTAATTTAGAGCCAATAAAAAAAAATTGAGCGTGGACTATAGGCTTACTTATAATTGCAATATCCAGGGTGTAGGCCTATGTGGAGGTAGACAGAAATAACCGTCTGATATGGGTCATTTCTTTAATAAAACTGACATTTGTTGACATTCCCCATATACGTATGTATAGCGGTCAGAGGAGCCAGATGCAATCTCAGCGGAACAACCGTCGATATCAGAGACTGAAGCTTTCGGTCTAATGTGGAGGGTGCTCCAGAGATGTTCCCTCAAACCTCAAACGGACTTAAAAATATTTTCGAACCTCAATCGCGCAACGTCTTTCTGCTGAAATTCTTCATTCAAGTATACCTAGGAAATGGCAGAATTACGTTAGAGCGTTAAGCGTGTATAAAGAGTGGAAGAGTCGGCGTACATGACAATGTAGCAGGAGATAATATTATAACATGCATTTTAGTCTACTAGTCAAAAAGAGAATGTCCATTGTGAGGCGTAAATATACAAATAATACACAGCAGTGAGGGCATTAGTAATTTGCTAATGCCCGAACAAAATGATGTGTTTTATTTGTTTTATAAGCTTATGTTGTATTTTGTTTTATAAACTGATATTTAATAACATGATTTTGATAATGACCGGTCATTATCCAAATTACGCGTTAGGCAAAATAACGCTTTCAACCAATCATTCGATTAGGATCCACGTCATCATCTTATAATGCAGAATAATGAACAGCCTTGACTCGATATCGTGATGTATGCATTGATTTGACAACTACGCGAACCCCTCCCCCCCCCCCCCCCCCCAAAAAAAAAAAAAAAAAAAAAAAACGGCATGATTCTGATTTTTAGGTTTCCCCTTTTTGTACATTGGAACGAGTAGTTCGAGAAGAACGCGTGTAGGTCAAAGACGAGCCCCCGCCAACGCCCACAAATCGGGCCAATCAGAACGCTTCAATGTGGTACACACCTCCATTATGACGCATCTTACTGTACTTTAAATTCAATTAAATTCAAATGATTTTATTTCCCATGCAAAACATCATCCACAATGCATAAGTATATTACAAAAAAAACATACAATGAAATAAGACATAAATAGTAATGGCACGAGAAAAGAGGAACTAACTATATTATAAGCAGAGATTGTTGAAGTATTTGTCTCACCTCCCTGGTTCCTCAAAAGGCTGTTTTACAATACGTCTAGTATACGATCCCTTGGGCTTTACTATACAAATACTGTGTTTAATAATTCACGCTGAATGCACCACTAGTTTCTAGAATACGTTTGCGGGGGTCCCTTTGCTCTATTAATGCTATGCTGACAATATATATATATATATATAATTATAATTAAGACACACAAAAACACAAGATCACTTTATTAAATATTATATGGGTCCATGAAAATGCACCTTATCATGTAAAACATAAAACGTACACACAAAAAGGACTTAATCGTCTAGTCACACTCTAAAAACTGAAATGTTAAATCACCATTTAAAAGGGCCGAGAAAATGTCAGATTGATACTTTTATCCTGCTAGATTCAACCTTTATAATGTTGGATCCAGCATGTTCAAAGTGTTAATCTACTATTTTGAAAAAGTGGTCACTCCTCGGCCCTTTTAAATGGTGATTTAACATTTCAGTTTTTGGAGTGTTGCAGGCACAGAGCAATAACGTTTGAAGAAATCATTAAAACAAGTTTGATACAGTATATGTATGACATTGGCGAGATGAATATTTAATAAAAGTGGGTCGGAAAAAGCCCCAACAAATCTATGCCCTTGACCAAACACAGTGCATTAACTTTAATAGTTAGAGAGAGAGAGATAAGATATACAGGATATGTATGCTGATATTCTACGAAAAGATTGGATAAACATTGCATTTATTTTCAAAATTGGAGGAGGCTGTATGTTATGAGAGAACATAATTTTGCTCAAAGTCAAATGTAACATTCGAAATGGGTATGAGAGCAGCAACAAAACCAAGGAAGAAAAGAGTAATAGAAAGACAACATAGAGATTGAAGTGGTACAATATTCTATCAATTGAATACATAATGCCCGAGTTTTCATTCAATACCACTATACAGAGGGGAATGCCAATAAAGGCAAACGTGCATGGAACTTCATACATTACAGTCATGTCTGATTTAAAAAAATGCATACATGTTTCTTACATTAAAAAAAAATGATGTAAGCAGTCATCATATAATATTATGTCATTCTCTCTCCATTTCCTCGTAACCCCCTCTGGGTAAAGTGTATCGTAAATTACAAATGATTTAGAATTGGTGAAGGGCATTAGAAGGGCATACTATAGACGAGCCCCCGACAACACCCACAAAATCGACCAATCAGATAGGCGATTTGGCATCACACCTCCGCGGTAGTTTACAGGTCTGCTGAACACGAGTCATGACTTTGTGCTTGTCTACACTCCGTGTCGTTTTAGTTTGCACAGTGCAGTGAAACTATTGTCATGTCGAGTATTACAAAAAATATGATTTCAAGAGTTATTCAGCACAACTGCCGTCAATAACATTGCCTAATCTTCTGCCTCAACGAATAACTAAAAAGCGCCTTTACCTTGTGAGCCTGAATACAGTAGTGTAATGAAATTGAGCAAAAGTTGAGGGAATTATTCCCCGGGATGTAATTTGGAATGTCTCAATTATTGGAATATAGCAACAGATTTTGCTTTAATGTTCAATGTACATAGCAATAATACCCTTACCGTTACGAATGTAACCCGGGACTAGATTTCGTTGGAACTCGTTAAATTATATATTATTAATAATTGACATCGGTATAATGCCTTATTTTCCTTCGGTTCACAATAACAACAAACTGGCATGGCCAGTTTGCCATGTGGCAACGAGAATTAATATAAAGAAAGTCCAACAAGTTGAATATGAAAAATATGGAACTATGGAACGATTTAATTAACACATTTTTGCCGATGCCGGTGTGATTATTTTTTCCAAACGCACTTTAATGGAAGCATAAATAGACCTAATGCGATACTCGATCGCACGTGGATCTCCAAAAACAAAATATGTGTTTGCTAAATTTTGGGTTCGTTATGGTGCCCTGCCCCCCCCCCCCCCCACTCAGTGTTATTTAGGGTACGCATATGCTTGTTCCCTCTTTTTGAAAGCACCCCCTATCTGAGGACTGCCAACATTTCCGAACCCCCCTTTCGCGGGGTTTTCGCGGGATTTTTCCTGCCTTGGAGACCCCCCTAAATCAAGAAAAATGCTCAATGTACCCCCTAAATTCGGAATAATTTCTAAGGAGTCCAAAGAGATGAGAGAAGAAAAAAAAATACCCCCTTTTTAAAGAAATCTCCGGGTGAAAAGTCAAATACACCCCTTTTTTTTTACAATTCTCGGGCCGGACTTTGTCGCACGAAAAGTACAGTGCGCAGAGTAATTTGTACATTAATTGCATCACCTTTTAGAACTAGAGCGAGTGGTACGTTATAATGCTACAATACGAGACGAGTAAAATATGTACGAAACAAAACTGTATCGTCCACACATAGAGGTCAACATTTTGCTTTAAGTCATAATGTAACATTAAAAATGGGTATTACAGCAGAAACAAAACAAAAGAAAAAGAGTAATGGAAAGACAACGAAGAGATTGTAGTGGTACAATATTCTATCAATATTATTGAATACATAAATTGCCCAAGTTTTCATTGAATCTCAACTATTATATTATACAGAGGAAAAGGCTAATAAAGGCAAACGTGCATGGAACTTTATACATTACATGTCTGTTTAAAAAAAATGCAGGAATGTTTCTTACTGTCCATTTACAGGCTTTTTACTATACACTGTGAAGAAAGGAGCAGCGCATAATAATTCATGCTTATCGTGATAATTTCCCCGTAAACACAATATAATGCATATTATGGTTCTTTCTTCAGCATTCATTCAATATTTAAAGATTTTTTTTCGCAACATTTAGAAGGTGTAAAAAGAGGTCGGCAAGTGATAATTATGATAAAAGCAGCAGGAAATAGAATAGTTCGAAAATAGCGTCATTTTCGGTGTCATAAAAGCTGCTTCAATATGACTATAAGCCGTCATTGTCACTCCACTTCCTCAAAACCCCCTCTGTGTAAAGAATGCTTTAGAATTGGCGTAGGTCCTGAAGGACATTAGAAGGGCATACTATGAGTACTAGACGAGCCCCCGACAACACCCACACAATCATCCAATCAGATTTGGCACCCGCGGTGTTTACATGACATGTGCTCTGTCTACATACTATGCAACATGTGAGTCGTCAATCTACGTTTTTCTCTCAGAATTTTACCAATTTTACCAGTTTTTACACTCTCTTGCCAGCAATCTTTTGCTAGTAATGTGGAGGTATTACTCTATAGCAGCAGCAAGCATCCTTGTAGATATATACTGGGACTATTAAGTGGTGAAATTTAGAGTTTGGTTTGCTTCAGCAGGAACTGGATTTGGATATCTGGCTTTGTATTGTCCCACCTATATACATTTGTGTAAGTACAGAACCGCATTGTCTGCTTTGTACTATCCTGTATTACTATCACTGAGTATTACTGTCATTCACTTCAACGATATTCAACTATCACCATGTCTGTTGCTAATGCATTTGACTTGCTGGAGGTGGAAGGTGTTCGCGATGGGGACGTGTCATTTAGACTTGATGATGTAGTACAGGGTGCGATGGAGCACATTCCTGAAGGGGGCATTAACCGGCAGCTAGTGGGAGATGTTGTCAAAGCGGTGGTTGCTGCATTGCTACCAGTGATGCAGTCGATAGCTGCACAGGTGTCCCCCAAGGTTTCGGTGCAGAAGGTGCAGGCATCCCTGCAGAAGCATGATGTGCGGCTCGATGAGATGGAGCAGTACTCCAGAAGGGACAACATCGTGCTGCGGGGGGTGCCGGAGAAGGAAGGGGAGAACACCAATGATGTTGTCATTGAGGTGTCGGCGTCTACTGGCATTAAGGTGGTGGGGGCTGACATCAGCACCAGCCATAGGATTGGACGCCCCCAGCCAAACAGGTCAAGGCCAATCGTCGCCAGATTTGTCCGCCGGGATCTGCGGACTGACATCCTCCGCAACAAGAGGAAGTTGAGGGACTCTCAACACAAAGACATTATGGTGTCCGAGCACTTGGCACCTGGCCGTGCCAAGTTACTACACGCCGTCAAGCAGGACGACCAGGTGGAGAGGGTGTGGACAATTGACGGAAAGGTGCACTGTATCCTGAAAGGTGATCCCAGGAAACAAATTATACATGGACCGGATGACCTTTTCCGTCGGCTAGGCTGGTCGGAAGATCGATTGAAACAGTCTGGCCTGTTTACTGAAGTCTCCAGCTAGGAAGTATTCGGCCCTCTCTCAAATCTTTCAAATCTTTCAAATCTTTCAAATCTTTCAATGCTCAGCCTTAATGTTAATGGTTTAAAGAGTAAACTTGACACTGGACTTTTGGATTTATACTCTAGAAATTTTGATATAATATGTCTCACTGAAACAAAAACAGATACACCCGATCTTTTAAATACTTACTTGTCCGAATATAAATGTCATAGCATACAAAAGAGCTCGAATAAGCAGCAGTATGGTGGTTTTCATGGTATGTGTATTTTAATGAAAAAATCTATTTTTGAGTGTTCTACACGAATTCAGCCTACTCTCTCAGAATCCGTCATATGGGTGAAGGTCGGGAGTGAGCTTCTAGGCTTTCCGTTTATTCTTGGTGCTATTTATCTCCCATGTGAGGGATCCATTCATTATTCTCATGAAGTGTTCGATGATTTATGTAATGACATCGTTGATATTAAAAGTAAACATAATGCACCATTTTGTTTATTAGGCGACTTTAATGCCAGAACAGGGATGCTTGATGATTTTTTGGATGTAGATGATTTTGTGGACCAGTCCAGCCTAGGAGCTTGTGATGGTGACTTGGACATGTATGATACAGATATTTTTAATTCTCGTTCTAATAATGATACAGTTGTTAATAATAATGGCAAGAAAGTTATTGAGATGTGCCAAAGTTTTGATTTAAGAATTGTGAATGGTAGAGCAGGTAGTGATCACACTATTGGAAAGTATACATGTTTTAATAAGAATGGTGGGCGTAGCACTGTTGATTATGCTATTATGTCAAAACGATTATTTCCATTAGTAAAAGATTTTAATGTTGATATTTTTGATAGATGTTTGTCTGATGTACATTGCCCTATTATGCTGACCTTGCAATCTGAAGATATTCTGAACAGTGATTCATTGAGAAATGAAAGTAGGGAAGCACGCACAGGGCTAGACAAGTCAAATTATCTCGCCTTTCAATGGAATAGTAATAGTATGTTAGACTTTAAGCAGCATACTAAAGATTATAGCGAGGTAATGCATAAATATGTAGATCAACTTGAAGCTGATGTTAATCAAGAAGGTATTGATATTTTTTATTCACATTTGTGCGATATGTTTTTGAGTACGGCAAAGGAAGTTGGAGTGTGTAAATTAAAGCATCATAAAAAAGATGGAAGTAAATCAGGTAACAGTCAGAGTAAGCAAAGTCAACAGCCATGGTTTGATACTGAATGTAGAGATGCTCGGAAGGAATATTTGAATGTTAAAAATAGATGGAAGAGGAAGGTAAAATTGATGAGGAACTCTGATGTTCCTGTTGATTCAAGTAATTATGATGGTGCAGGGAAATCTTATAGGAATTTGTTACGTTGTAGAAAGAGGTTATATTTTCAGGACTTGAATAAATCATTACGTTCATTGCGGACAAAAAATCCTAAGGAATATTGGCAGCTACTGAATGGTAAGAATGAACGTAAGGAGAAAGATATTGGAAATGTTTCATTAAAGGATTTTTTTAATCATTTTAGTCGTCTAAGTTATAAGGAGGTTGATGAGCCAGAACCCCCAATTGTTATGCAAGAGTTATCTCAGGAAAATGTTTGTCTCGATGTTCCTATTACTTTGAAGGAAGTTGACATGATGATTAAGAAGCTTAAAAATACCAAAGCTTGTGGAAGGGACTCTATTAGAAATGAGTTCCTTAAAAGTTGCCCCCTGGAGATTCTCCAGGTTGTAGTTAAGTTCTTTAATGTTGTATTGGATTCTGGTATTGTTCCTACAGAATGGTGTATTGGGATAATTATTCCTATATTTAAGAATAAGGGAGAGAATACAAACCCTGATAATTATAGAGGCATTACTTTATTGAGTTGCTTAGGTAAGCTGTTTACATCAATTTTGAACTATAGGGTCACTCAGTTTTTTGAGGATGAGAGTTTGTTAGGAGAAGAGCAAGCTGGCTTCCGGTCCAACTATTCAATCACAGATAATGTATATGTTTTAAAATCTATTATTGATGTTTATTTAAAGAATTCTAAACGCCTTTATTGTGCATTCATTGACTATAAGAAAGCCTTTGATTTGGTTGACCGTGCAGCATTATGGGTTAAAATGTTTAGAATGGGAGTAAAAGGCAAGATTTTTAATGTTATAAGGAACATGTACAGGTGTGCTAAATCATGTGTTGCTAACGAGGGAGACATGTCCAGTTTATTTACATGCAATATTGGAGTGCGTCAAGGTGAAAACCTCTCACCTCTCTTGTTTGCTATTTATTTGAACGATTTCCAACAATCTATAGGAAACTCGTACAAGGGCTTGGAATTTTTGAATACTATTATTAAAAATAAGTTGCCTTTTGATGGTATTGAAATATATAAGGAGTTATTTTCTTTGTTATATGCTGATGACACAATTATTCTAGCAGAAACTCCTGAAGAGTTGCAAAAAGCCCTAAATGCAGTGAAAGATTATTGTGATACTTGGCACTTAACTGTTAATGCCAGCAAAACAAAAATTGTTGTTTTTTCACGTGGGAAAGTTAGAAGAATTCCAGAATTTGTTTATGATGGTGGTGTACTGGAAGTTGTTTATGACTTTGTATATTTAGGAGTGACGTTTAATTATAATGGTAACTTTAAAAAAGCAATTGCTAAACAGGTCACACAAGCTCGAAAGGCGATGTATAGTATGTTAGTAAAGGCAAAAAGGTTGCATTTATCTGTTGATACACAATGTCATTTATTTGATCACTTAGTTTTGCCAATTCTATTATATGGTGCTGAGGTCTGGGGCTATGAGTGTATAGATCAACTTGAAGTTTTCCAAAGAAAATTTTTAAGAACGATATTGTTTGTAAATAAGTGCACACCTGACTGCATGGTTTATGGTGAAACTGGACGTGGTAAAATACTCGATAAAATTAAGTGTAGGATGATTGGATATTGGGTTAGATTAGTTAAAGGGAAGCAATCAAAGTATTCATTGATTCTTTTTAAGTTTCTGTTGCAGTTGCAAAGTGAAGGACAAAGTTTAGTTAATATAAAGTCACAATGGGTCGAGTTTCTTGCAGACAGTTTTGACTATGCAGGACTTGGGAACGTCTGGCGAGCTCAAGGAGAAGGATATAGTGCTGCCTGGATTATGAATACTATGAAAACCAGGCTTTCTGACATGTCTATTCAGGAATGGAGCGCAGCTACCTGGTCAAATCGTATTTGCACGAACTATAGGATGTTTAAGAATGAGTTGGTTTATGAAAAATACCTGCAGATATTATGTCAGAAGGAAGCAATAACTTTAAGTAAATTTAGATGCAGAACACATAGATTACCAGTTAATAAAGGTAGATTTGATGCAAATGTAGTAGATGATTTGCAATGCCCACTCTGTACACCAACAGATATTGGTGATGAATTTCATTATATTTTTGTATGTCCATTCTTTCAAAATGAAAGAAAAATGTATTTACCAAATAACTTGTGTGGTAGTAGCTTAAGACCAAGTTCGTTGCACATGGATAAGGTTTTTAATACAGCTCACGCTTGCCAGCTAAAGAAATTAGCAAAATTTGTTAGAATCATTATGTCATATTTTTCAAAAGATTCAAGGGTAGATGGTAATACTGTAAATGATAGCTCACAAATAAGCAATGTTGTTAGGCACACTCGTAGCGGTAGGAGGGTGAATTGCCCAGTTCGCCTTGATTTGTAAATATGTTTATTTGTATTATCACATGTTTATCATTGTTCATATTATCACATGTTTATTATTGTTCATATTATTGTTCATATTATCACATGTTTATTATTGTTCATATTATCACATGTTTGTCTTTGTTTATATTATCTTATGTTTATCGATTTACATGTTATCACATGTTTATCATTGTTAAACTATTGTTATATTGATACTATGTTGTAAATATGTTTGTACTCTCATACCCCGAGAGGGGGTCGATAGAGTCAATAAAATCTTACATCTTACTCCTCAAGACACAATAGGAGAAAAAGGGGAATCCCCAATATTTTATCAACCGCGCTCTTTCAAATTCATACTGCGTAGGAAGGGCACCCGGTGGGGTCACTCAATGTGACTTCTGGACCGCATGACCGTTACCACAAATGCATATAACCCCCTTTTGCGGTCAACTCTTTTGCAATAAACGGGGTATAGAAGCTCTAAGGTATATGCGGCATAATTGTTATCATGAGTGTTATTGTAAATATTTGTCTAGTTGTTTGTGATTGCTCTCTCTGTATTTTTGTGACGTGATGGTTTGAGCCATTATAGGATTGTGCATGCTTGTCATGGCATTTACAAAACTCTATCTCATTCAGAACATTCCAGATAGAATGCATAGGTTTCGTTAGAATATATCAATGAGAAATATGTAAGGATATGTACTCATAAAATGATGTTTTCATAACATGATTTTACTAATGACCGGTCATTAGCATTTGATAATGACCGGTCATGATCAAAAGTACGTGTTAGGCAAAATAAATGCCTGGTCACGTGTACGCTCTCGACCAGACATTATTTTGATTAGGATCCACGTCATCATCTTATAAACTTCATCATGAAATGCAGGGGTGGCTGTGCATGCAGGAGGACGGAAGGTGTCTCAATCTGGAGTTTTGCTCATCAAGAGGTTGTTCCCCTAAAATACAACACAAATAATGTCTGCCTGATAATACGGACTTTTAGATTTGCGTGGACTGATACGTGTGACGTCCATTCAAGGCAGTGCATTAAAAGGACGTCGATCGTAGCAATCCACGTTGTCGTTGTGCAAATCTAAAAGTCCCTAATGTCACGCTGCCTGATACTAGAAAGCCTAATGCTAGAAAGACAAAAGATGTAGATATTGAGACCACACTTTATTTGCGTGATCACAGGTAGTCTTGAAATGGTAAAGTTATAGATTACAAAATGCGAAATTTTCTTGCTTGGTCACTATGACTTGTAACCTTGCAAAAATGATAATGACAATTTGAAATGAACTGGTTGTTAATACCGCAAAGAATAATTACCCGTAATTTCATTTGCCTAGAAATTGATTAAATATCGTCTGCAATTACATAAGTTATTACTTTGCAAATCAGAAAGTCATATTTTTTCTTCCGAGAAACGATGTAGGCCTAATCCAAATCGTGATTTGAAAGGGGAGCTTTATTACTGTATGAATCGAAACTGATATTTCATGCAGATAAAATGCAAATAAGCCACTTTGAAGATATTATCTGTACATTCTATGATACATAGGTTGACGTATTATTTTCAAAAGGGCAAACCAAATGTATTCATGAAGCACCTCTGTCACATTGGCAGTTATTATGAAATGCACAAAATAGGACGTCTCCGAGTGTAAAATCTCTGGATATTTGGGGTAATTTGTAAAAAAAAAAAATCCTGAAGTGGCTTATAAAATGGTTTGTCTAAACTGTCAATTCATAAGCTCACCATCCCGCCCACAAACCCATATAACTTTTACTGCGGCTGTTGAAATGAATATTCCAATGAGAACTTTTGTTTTGGATTAAATTTTTGTTGATCATCAATAATATTGATGTGTTTGAACTAACTTTTTAAAACCTAGGTGAACTACCTGTGAACTTTGATACCAAGGTCTCAGGGGCGTAATTTGTGCAAGAGTGTGTGAGAAGGAGTGATCGAGGGGGGGGGGGGGGGTACTATAGGGATACTTTCATTGTCATTTGGGTTAAACTGATTAATAGACCCCACCCCGGCCACTACTTATGAAAAGTAACTCTTTTGGGGGATTGTAAGTCCCATTTTCTACTAAAATTGAAACCCGACGCTGGTCTTGATCTTTTGTTCAAATCGGGAAGTTCGTCCGAGGTCTAATTAGGTTTTTTTTGCTAAATGATGACCTTAGACCTAGGGTCACGTTCAACTGAATCAGTAAAGCATGGACCTTTGTGTTTACGGTTCATGGTCGATGGTTTTATGTAAATTCTCAAATATAAGGGTATCATGTTGAAATTAACGTTAATCACACGTTTAGGATTTTTTTTGGAAGAGGGTTAATCTGTCTCGCTTACAGCTCCATGGTTAATCCTATAATGTGGGACAGGGGTACATAATATATCAGGCATCATGATATAAAGGAAGCAGAAACATTATTTGATTGTGATTTGTGCTTCGCCCCATTGTGTCATAACTGTCACAAAGAAAATATATAGAAATAGAAATAAATAAAGAGAGAGAGAGAGAGAAAGAGAAAGAGAGAGAAAGAGTAGGGGGAGGGGGTTGGCGCACATTATGATTATTCCCCTACAACGTTGTTTTTCTGTTCAGTATCTTGCTCGATCTCTCCATGAAGGTTGTTTTTAACAATTCCCGCAACAAATCTGTATTATTTTGTAAAATTCTCACGGGAATGTAAACGATACACAATGTGTACGAATTCAAACATAAATGTATGCATATCTACTAAGGCGACGGAGAATCAATATTGCCCATTCTATAAATGAATGTCTACTTCAGATTTTCTTAAACTGGGAGAAAAAAAAATCATTTACTGATATACTGTCATTGAGTATACTGTGAGAAAGTGAGAGATTTTTTATATAACCTTGCATCTTTGGGAAGGAATTTCCCCAAGCTATTGCAATTAAGGTCCCCATAATGTACATTCTCGATCTGTAGATCGCGGAATTGCATTCTATAATATACATAAGTATGGATTTACAAAAAGAGACTATTTCCACTATTCCCATTATATCAGCTGTATAAAGATCCCGCGAAACACGCAGACACAAACATGGCTTGCACAAGCCCGAATCATGCATGTCAACAGGCGGGATGTCTGCATGCTTCGCGGGATCTTTATAGACCGCGTGGCGGTTTCTGGCAACCATAAACCAGGGAGTTTCCCTGGGTATAATATTGATGTCAACAAACTTTGAGGTTAAGATAAGGGCGCCAATAGTGATTGTAAAATGGTGTGGCGGGTAAATATTGCAGCTGGGAAAAGTATAATATAAATGATGATGATTAATAATATTAAAGATAAACTCCAGTACTGGTAAAAAAAAAAAAAAAATTCTCACAGAATCAAACGAAACTTATGCATGAGATGATTGGTTTCAATTGGCCCTATTAGACTTTAATGGGATTTCAATTGGACCAATCTGCCCCATTAGACTTTAAAAGGTTTTCAATTGGTTTCAATTGGACCAATTGAAGTCCAACTTCAGGCCAATTGGGGTCCCATTAAAGTCTAATGGGGCATATGCCAATGGGGCCAATGGGCCCAATTGGTCCAATAGGGACAATCTGGACCAATTGAAACCATCTGAAGTCCTATTAAAGTCCCATTGAAACCTGTTAAAACCTATTGAGACCAATTGAAACCCAATTGGTGTTCAATTGGTTTCAATTGGATTTTCGTCTTGGGATATACACTGAATGTTCAAGATTACAAATAAATGACATGTGCCAAACAATTTTGGAAGAAAATGTATACTGGCTGAGTAATGAGCATAGAAAGACAAGGAAACCAAGGTAGTACCATCCCCGACACCATGTGTGTTGTCCCATATATAGCTTTCTATGTGAGTGTTTGTTACTTTACCAAGACTCGGTCAAATTTATTATGATTTTGATGACTCCAGAACCTTGCAGTGCACACCAATACTTACATGCTACATGATCAACTGTTTCTGATCCTTTCACACCTTTTCTTTCACAATGCAATCGCATTACCAGTACTAAAGTTTATCTTTAATAATAACTTTGTTTACCCAAAGAAGACTCACGAGTATAGTACTCTTCGTGTTATCCCATATTCTTGATTCAAGTACATGTATAGTGCTTTATAACTATAGAACTCATTTAATGAATTTGTTTTTGCTACCTGCAATTATTAAGTGGAACACTTTGTTCCAAATGTTGACTCTTTTTTATCATCGTTTGCAAATATATTTGTTTGATACTGTCTGAACACATAATATCTGTACATAATTAGCGCATATAGAGAAACTTTTGTTTATTATGCGCTTAATAATATTATTATTATTAGTAATGATGGTGTTTCAGATTCTAGTAACAGCACATGAAATTGATAACATATACCCCCTGAAATATTTGATAAGAAATGTGTGTGCACATCTAACTACATGTAGTTCAATCGCATTAACCCAATTAGTTTATGGCAGAAAAGACAACAGAACACAGAAGGCCCTGCTGGTTGCAGGAAATGTGAGCATGCTGAAATCTCATGACAGTAATATTACGGCTGTATAAGTTTTCTTTCATTTGTGTCCTTTTTCAGAGTCACACCTACCGGTCTTTGATTAATACATTAATTTTAAAATTATATTTATGACCGTTTATATGATATATATATATATATAGTCATATTTAGAGAGTGTTTAATAAATTAGAGGGTTATACAAGCTTATGCATTTTCTGAATACTTTGTTTTTTCTGATAGTATAAATGTTTTGTCATAATATATATACAAATTGTTGTATCCCATTGTTATTCCTGGTAACTCAAGCTGTATAAAGGTTGTGTTTAATATGTGTTTTAATTTTGCAACTGGTGAGAAAGAATTTGACAAAAATAAGCCAGAGAAAAAATGTGCCTGTGTAGGAGAGATGGAATATGAGAGAGAGAGAGAGACAGATATAATAGAGAGAGAGAGAAAGAGAGAGTGAGAGAGGAGTGCTCGATATAAATGGTAGCAGCAATGAGCAGGCGCAGATCCAGGATTTCTTAGAGGGGGGGGGGGGCAAATTTGAAATCAATTTGAAATTTAGTGTGCTGAAATATTTTGCTCAGTTGGGGGGGGGGGGGGGTGGATGGGTAGTGAGCACTATTTATTTTGTTGGCCCTCGAAAATTTAACAGATCGCACCCCCCCCCCCCCCCCCCCGGATCAGCCACTGGCAATGAGAAAGACAGAAAGAGAGAGACAGGTACACAAACATGTTTCTCGTGTAAATTGAGGAGGCATACAGGTTTGTAGGAATGTAACATCCCGAGGAGGATATGGAAATTTACTGCATAGCCAAATTACATTTATTGAAATAACATTAATAATTATTGCATTGATCAACTTGCATTTATCAAAGTTAGATTTAAAAAGTCAGATAATATACATTCTGAGTTGCATAGATTGGCAATGAGAATATCTTTTATAATAATTTATCGGATCAAAATTGCATTTAACTAAATTATATCTCTAAAAATTACATTTCTTTTCTCAAAATGAAATTCTTAAAAACGGCATTTTATCAAAGTTCTATTTATCAAAACTATATTCATAAAACTACATACAAATTCAGATAGAGGTTTAGGATTAAATAGCTAGACCTATATGAGGAGGTCGGGATTCCTATTTAGTAAACGAACAATTGATCTGATGGGATACTAGAATTGTAATATCTTGTGGTCTTGCATTTTGGTTCATGGAGAAGATGTGAGTTGCGTAACTGCCTTCCACACAGTGATCGTCGGGACTTTGGAAGAAAGTCACGATGGCGAGCTGACGTGAGAAGGTCACGTGCAAAAGAGAGGAGAAGACCTTCTCGTCGTGAGTGGAGAGAATCAAGACGGAGGTGATCCAAAGCACCGCGGTAGGAGTCATACCCACCAAGGATGACTCGACAGACCCTTTTCTGCACACGTTCAATGTCATTGGATTGAGCAGTGGTCATGTAGATGTACATTTTGGAGAGAGGGGAGATATATATACAGAGAGAGAGCGAGAGGGAGAGACAGACAGAGATAGAGAAAGGGGAAGAAAGGGAAAGAGAGATAGAGAGAGACAAGAGAGAGAGAGAGAGAGAGAGTGCATGACGTATATACAGAGTACCAAAGTGCTAACGTCATATTCGCTCGTCGTCCTGGTTACTTGTTCTAAACAACAAAGCCTGTGCATGAGCATGGGACTGGTGTGATCACTACAGCAACCTTGAAAACTTAGCTGGTATGATGTCACACCTCGGTGCTCTATGGCAGTGATTAGTGTAATAACACTAATGAATATTTATGAACAAATTATAGTGATCATTTCCACTCATTGGCTCATCACGTCTGATAAGGGGAATTCTCTCACAAACAATGAATGGAGGAAGGTCCATATAACAAGGTGGCGTGGCAAAATTGGCCAGGGGGATAATTAGAAGGATTGGCAATAGCTGCAATTAAGATATTGCTGAAGGTTGCAACACCTACTTTCAGTACTTACTCACGTCATGCTTCTAGATAGGTTTTTCTATTAATCAGCCGATTTGCTGATTTGATTAGTCAAAAGCAGAATTGCCAATTCGAGATTGCATAGCTCTAGTGACCTTATATTTCAAACATTCATAACTCTCTTATTATTGGTCCAATATATTACATATATTTATTATGTATCCATTGAGGGTAGACAAGCTATCAAGCTTTGCTTTCTTTGTCAACCCTCCTGTTTGATGTTTTTGATTAGTTACAACCAGTCTTACTATATTCTACATATATTCTTTTGTCATGATTGTGTAAAATTTGCAATGTATTGTTGGTTATATATTTGTAAAAGTGCAAAAGAAAAAGAAAATCAAACAGAAATAAATAAATCAAATCATCAAATCAATATAATGTTCTCTTATAAAATATAATTGAAAATTCTCAAAAGAAAGAAGAGCTTATTGGAGCTCCACTGATGAATGTGATACTGCGGGTAACTGAATGAGTCTGGTACAGATTTTACAACAAGGATTTTTTTAACTGCATTTTAAAAACCAATTGTGGATAATAATTACAAGTGTTGACTAATGAATAATGATAATGATAATATTAATAATACATTGCTTAGTAAACGCATAATATCAACATGATCTCTATGTGTGTTTACTAGAACATCATTGTATTAATGTCACACAAAAATAGATTACGCATTTAAGAACAACTGTGTTTCCAACTCATGGTTTAAATTGATTCAACTGAGTGCTACTCCTTAAATAAATCATTTTTATATCAATACAAAATGAACTTGACTCTAGAAGTGTAAGCATATAAAGCCATTCAATAACCTGTTACCGGTAAATGCAAATACATTATTGGATATCTACCAACAAAGCAAACATGTGAACCCAGTAATACACACTTTGCACAGAGCGTGAATTCCTGAAAAAGTAGGCGGTTGAAAAAAGGGAAGAGGTTACGCACCAGCATGCAGGTATAGTGAACACATGTTGGACCTTGAACTGGTAAGTTTTCTTTTAATGGGGGACGGAGGTGGGGGGGGGGGGGGGTGAAGAAGAAGTACTTATGGTAGAAAAAAAGAAGTCTAAGATCAAATTTACCCTCATTTGTTTGTGCCCTTGCCATTCCCTTCCATTTTTTTTCCTTCACTTCCTCCCACTCTTACTGTTTTTTTCAGAACGTTGACATGATCTCTGAAAACATTTCATCGGAGCATCTACAAATACAATCATGAATCAAGCCTCATCTAACATCTATATGAAGGTCTCATTCCAGCTCATTCCAGAAGGGTTGACCAAGATCTGCAGGCAATCCGGGGGGATGAATCAACAGAGGTTCATCTCAAGTTAGTCATCTGTCTGTCTTTGAATGACCTAATATAGGAGATAGAGTAAACAACCTAAAGTTTTAAAGATATACAATGTCCAAATGTACAAGATATGTTATAGATAAGACACTTTCTTTAT
This sequence comes from Strongylocentrotus droebachiensis, assembly GCA_035222895.1. Lineage (NCBI taxonomy): Eukaryota > Metazoa > Echinodermata > Echinoidea > Camarodonta > Strongylocentrotidae > Strongylocentrotus > Strongylocentrotus droebachiensis. The sequence goes on along the minus strand of JAVYIG010000230.1, from coordinate 609,157 downwards.
TCCAAAAATAGTCTTTTCCTCATGTTTTTTTAGCCAAATAGAGAGTAGCATGTTACAGCAAATAAACAATACTCTTCATCCACACCTGCCTATATATAGCTGCAAAGAATTTATTCCCACACATCTTTTGTTTGCATGGGAATAACGGTGAAAATTTCATGCTTCACATGTACACCGATATGTGTTTCATTTAGATGGTACAAAGTTCAGAACACCATAATAGGATTGAACTTTTACCCACGTCCTGAATAGAATTTCAAACTGATCATTCCATTCATAATTTTTTTCATTGCATTTGGCAACCTTTCATCCCTTTCGTCCCCATCCCCCACCTTCAATGATTGCTATCAAGCCCCAACAATCAAAGGGGATAATTTAAGTTAGATTTACAGTTGGGTAAAGATAATTCACAGTAATATACCATTATGGGTCAAGGGTCACATAGTCCAAAACATTAGATGCCTGTGCTTACCCCAGTTCTCCCAGTATATTTATATCACTTTTGAAATTTAGGATTCTAACGTACCAGGCACTACGATGCCCATAAAATGATGTGTATTAAAGTTGTTTTGTCATTAAATGTTTGGTATGAATATAGTAACTTTAGTAAAGATTGTCATTAATGTTTGGTATGAATATAGTAACTTTAGTAAAGATGGATGTATCAGTCAATGCACAAAGCTTAAAGAAAGTACAGAAGAAAAAGATCTAGGGGTTCTAGTTCACAAGTCCCTGAAAGTTGCCTCCCAGTGTGCTGCAGCAGCTAATAGGGGAAACATGACACTAGGAATGATCAAACGCAACTTTACATTGAGGAGTAAGGAAGTGATCTTAAGACTTTATAAATCACTCGTCAGACCCCACCTAGACTACGCCAAGCAGGCCTGGTGTCCCTACCTGGAAAAAAGACAAAAAGAAGTTGGAAAAAGTTCAAGCAAAAGCCACAAAACTTGTCTCAAGTATTCAACATCTATCATATGAAGAGAGATTAGCAAAACTGAAACTAACTACTGTGGAGAAAAGAAGAGAGAGAGAGAGGAAACCTACTACCGACCTAAAGGATAATGACACAAATCGACAAATCCAAGCCGAGCAATTATTTTCAGTGTGCTAACTATGATAGAACAAGAGGCCATTCCATGAAGCTAGCCAAAACAAGAAGCCGCCTTGACATCAGGAAAAATGTCTATAGCCAGAGAGTTGTTAATAAGTGGAACAAGCTGCCACAAACTGCCATTAAATGCTCCCGCACTCCTCAGCTTCAAACGACATTTATTCAACCTGGGTTTTTAAATGGGTCCCATGGGACTCCCTTACCTAAAAGAAAGAAAGCTTTAAGGCTCCAATATAGTTGCACCGTAAGTCTGGGTCTCAGTACCCTCATCGTGGTGTACGATTCACTAATCTCCGGCCCACTGTTGCTAACGAACCGCTCGTTAGCAAGAAAAGGAGAGAGATAGGGAGAGTGTGAGAGCAGGGACATGAGAGAGGGAGTGTGTGAGAACAGGGACATGAGAGAGGAAGTGTGTGAGAGCAGGGACATGAGAGAGGGAGTGTGTGAGAGCAGGGACATGAGAGAGGGAGTGTGTGAGAGCAGGGACATGAGAGAGGGAGTGTGTGAGAGCAGGGACATGAGAGGGAGTGTGAGAACAGGGACATGAGAGAGGGAGTGTGTGAGAGCAGGGACATGAGAGAGAGGAAGTGTGTGAGAGCAGGGACATGAGAGAGAGGAAGTGTGTGAGAGCAGGGACATGAGAGAGGGAGTGTGTGAGAGCAGGGACATGAGAGAGGGAGTGTGTGAGAGCAGGGACATGAGAGAGAGGAAGTATGTGAGAGCAGGGACATGAGAGAGGGAGTGTGTGAGAGCAGGGACATGAGAGAGGGAGTGTGTGAGAGCAAGGACATGAGAGAGAGGAAGTGTGTGAGAGCAGGGACATGAGAGAGGAAGTGTGTGAGAGCAGGGACATGAGAGAGGGAGTGTGTGAGAGCAGGGACATGAGAGAGAGGAAGTGTGTGAGAGCAGGGACATGAGAGAGGGAGTGTGTGAGAGCAGGGACATGAGAGAGGGAGTGTGTGAGAGCAGGGACATGAGAGAGAGGAAGTGTGTGAGAGCAGGGACATGAGAGAGGGAGTGTGTGAGAGCAGGGACATGAGAGAGGGAGTGTGTGAGAGCAAGGACATGAGAGAGAGGAAGTGTGTGAGAGCAGGGACATGAGAGAGGAAGTGTGTGAGAGCAGGGACATGAGAGAGGGAGTGTGTGAGAGCAGGGACATGAGAGAGAGGAAGTGTGTGAGAGCAGGGACATGAGAGAGGGAGTGTGTGAGAGCAGGGACATGAGAGAGGGAGTGTGTGAGAGCAGGGACATGAGAGAGGGAGTGTGTGAGAGCAGGGACATGAGAGAGGGAGTGTGTGAGAGCAGGGACATGAGAGAGGGAGTGTGTGAGAGCAGGGACATGAATCAGGGTACTATTGGATAATTCGTTTTTCTGATTCTGTCACGACACAGAAAAGTCCAAAATTCCTTTGTCATTTCTTAATTAAAAACAAAAAATTAAAATCACGAAGCAAAAAACGTGTTGCTGTTTCGTTTCTGGTGTTAAAAAAAACAAATCAGAAATCAGAGAACACAGAATAGAAAAAAACTCTTTCTGATTTATAATTTGTGTTTTTTACCACCAGAAACAAAATCACAGATCGCAAACGCGGTCTCGGCTCTCTGATTTCTAATTTAGTTTTCATTTCACGAATATTAAAGAGCGCCCTCTACGTTATACGAAACGTCGCGTACGTACGTACACGTATTTTCTCGCGAAGAAGGTATACTTTTACATGCACATACGTACAGTACGTAGATATGATAGATATTTTTTAGTCGAAGATATATTATTGGTCGCAGCTAGCTAGCTTGTTATAGTTGACCATAATGGCACTTGAACTACATCTGCAAGATATTCAGAGGTGGGTCAGTGAAGGGCTGAGCTACAAGGATATCAGCAACAAATTGAGGATAGAGAAAGGTGTAATCAGGGGCTCATCGGTAGCAAACATTAAAAAGGTATGCTTGCAGGCTTGCTTGCAGGGGAAAAATGAGAGGGAAAGGGAAGGAAAAGAACGAAAAAGAGGACGAGCGGCTGATAATGTCGAAATGAGAAGAATATTACTGTACAATACTTATAAAAAGTGAAACTTTTGAATGTAAATCTCTGTTGCATCAAAATAAAATGAAACGTTTATTACATTATACTTAAGCACAAAATAGTTATCTAGAAGAAGGTGGACAACATAATAAGAGAAAGAATGAAACTTTCTCTTTTATTTACAAACATATAAATAGCATAAAGAATATTACTGTAATATAATAAACAGTAACACTTTTGAATATAAATCTCTGATGCATCAAACTGATATCTAAACAAAAAATGTTTATTATGCTATATTGACGGTATACGCGTCGGACATTATATAAACAAACAAAAAAGAGACAAACTAAAGAAAAAATCTGAGCTGGGGGGGGGGGGGGGGGTCGGTGAGAAAAATATCATAATAATGATACAGACTGCGTCCAATTTTCTATCTCCCCGCCACCCCCCTCCCCTTCTCTCTCCCTCTCTCTGTCTATGTCCATCTTTATCTTTCATAATGTTGTCTATTCCGCCATTTGCTTGTATGACGGGCATCATCCCTTCCTTGAGATTAATTACATAACATATTCCTGATGTTATACGTCGGACATTATACTTTAGCGAAAAGATATGATCAAACCAACAGAGACTAGCTAACTAAATAACAAATTCAGAGCCACTGGGGGAGGGGGGGGGGTGATCGGAGAGACAAATATAATACATATATAAATACAGTATACAGGCTACGTCCAAATTTCTACCCCCCCCCCCCCCCCCCCCCCCCTCTCACATACCTTATATTTAGTTTAGGGAACGAAATAGAGAACAAGCGGCTGATAATGTCGAAATGAGAAGAATATTACTGTATACAATACTTATATTATAACAAATAAACTTTTGAATGTAAATCTCTGTTGCATCAAAATAAAATAAAACGTTTATTACATTATTATATTATTACACAAAAGAGTTATCTGGAAGAAGGTGGATAACAATATAACAGAAAGAATGAAACTTTCTCTTATATTTACAAACATATAATAAACCTGATTCTGACCGCTGCACTAGCGTACTGCCTTTGTACGTAGGGGGCGACTGTGTATAGTCTAGGGGGCAACTGTGTATAGGGGGCGACTGTGTAGAGGAGGCGACTGTGTATAGGAGGCGACTGTGCATAGGAGGCGACTCGACCACACAATTTGGGGGCGACTACGTTAGGAGGCGACTGTGTATAGGAGGCGACCTGCCAGGGGGCGACCTGACCAGACACCGTTTGTACAACGTGCGCATAAATTAAAAAACCACATGCTGGCATGCCGACGTAGAGGGCGCTCTTTAATATTCAAGAAACAAGAAACAAAATCACGAAGCAAAAAACGTGTTGCGATTTCATTTTCTGTGGTGCGAATCAGAATTCAGAAATCAGAAAGAGTTTTTCTAGTTTTAGTTTTCTGATTTCTGATTCGTGTTTTTTCACCACCAGAAACGAAATAGCAACACGTTTTTTGCTTTGTGATTTTAATTTTTTGTTTTTAATTAAGAAATGACAAAGGAATTTTGGACTTTTCTGTGTCGTGACAGAATCAGAAAAACGAATTATCCAATAGTACCCTGATTGACATGAGAGAGGGAGTGTGTGAGAGCAGGGACATGAGAGCGGGGGAATGCCCTATCATCACCATCTCACACACACCCCCAAAATCTGTTTTCCGCCACAACATGTAATGTTTAAGGTGACATGTTCAATACAAACAATTGTCATGTAGTCCACTTAACCCCATCTCGCACACAACCCCAAAATCTGTTTTCTCCCACAATATGTAATGTTCAAGGTGACATGTTCAATACAAACAATTGACATTGAGTTTGCAGGATTGTTTATCAAAAGTGCATTAAACTTCAAAATAGTACAGGTGCTTCCTGATGTTGTTCTCAACAGAATCAAGAATGCAAAGAACCATTTTTTCAACTGACCTTCACTTCTTTGTCATTGACTTCCTACTAGTGTTCTTGTTGACAATCTTGTCATCAAAACACCATTTTGTTGGGTAGGTGACACATCAACAAATATTTTCATTCTCAATATTTCACGGCAGCAGGAGTCTACCTAATATATCAACTGGAAGAAATTAATGTTTTTTCCAAATTTCAGATTAAAAGATGTTTCTAAGCACTTCAATACTTCTTTTTAGCAAAAGGAACAGCTGGAATTTTTCCTCTTGTAATATCATGACTTTTGTTTAGTCTTATCATACAAATATCATACAAATCCTTGCAAACTATCTACACATGTATTTCTCATTTTCTCAATTGCATGTATTTTTCTTTTTCCTGATAAGATAAAATAACAAATGTTAATGTTTTTTATGTATTCAATAGTATACAAATGATGCATGTGCATGAGTTCATTATACTATCTATCCGCACTCGAGTTGAGGCTTTGTGTATCTATCGCGCATCAACGAGGGCGGATATACAGGTTGCAGAGTATCATAAAGACTGCACAAAAATATATGGTTGTGTTAACCTGAACGCAAGCACGTGTATAAAAGATAAATGAATAATTGAATCAGATTATTTTCGCACACAATGGCACACGTTAGTGTGTGCACCAGCGCCGTTGCACCAGCGCCATTCCACCAATAATCATCGACTATGACATGCGTGACTGCACAAGGAGGAGGAGCCTAAAGATCTATAGATATCAGTGGAGCAGGTCACTCGGCTCGCATGCGGCTAGCTCATTCAAGCTTACGAACCCGAGGAATACACACGTTTTTTCCAGTTCGACAAGAGTCTTCGGTGTTGCACATTAATATTGTCCAAAAGTAAGTATCAATTATTAAAACATTAATTCTTTCTTCTTGGCCATTTTTTCAGGGTTGTGTGATTTAATATAATTTTAGACAGTTTATTTGAATGTTTGATTCCAGTATTCAAGAAGTAGTAAATCAACGTAATTATACATTGTAGCAATGGCCTGCTAGAACCTGTGATACTGCCAAAGACCTAACAAAGATTTTCACGATCCATGAAAAAGTACCGGTAAGTTAATATATGAATGCCTATTGATCGAAGGACATACGATGTTAAAGACCATTTCATCTATCGGTGTATCAGCAGGGCTATAATGATTTGAGCTTTTCCTATGACAGATCTGGAATAAAAGGAATGGCAAGTGAATAATACTTGAAAGGTTTGAGCATTTTATCATAAAAGCTCAGCAATGGATAATAATTGTATAGCGGTTTTTATTGTCACACACAAAAAACTAATACCATTATTATCGCAATCGTAGTCAATCAATCAAATCTACATGTGCCACCCACTAATGCCCAATGATATAATGGCAACACCAGGGGAAACAAATTATTGTATCAGATTTGTTATTGTATTGTGTCGTATGGAATGTGTTTTTTTTTTCTGTCTGGGGTTATTACATTTTTTTTGTGTGTGTGATTTTGCTTGTCAGGGGTTAATTTTGTCTTCTTTTCTTGTCAGTGGTTTACCGTTTATTTATTTTATTTTTTTCTTGTCAGGGGTTTAGTCGTTTTTTTTTTTTCTTGTCAGGGGTTTAGTTGCTTTTTTTTTCTTGTCAGGGGTTTAGTTTTTTTAATTTTCTTTCTTGTCAGGGGTTTAGTTTTTTTTTTTTTTTTTCTTGGCAGTGGTTTTTTTTTTTTTTTTTTTTTCTTGTCAGTGTTTTTGTTTTTTAGTTTTTTATCTTGTCAGGGGTTAGTTTTTTTTTTCTCCTTCTTCTCAGGGTTTTTTTTTTTTTTTTTCTTGTCAGGGGTTAAGTTTTTTTTTTTTTTCTTTTCTTGTCAGTGGTTTTGTTTTTTTAGTTTTTTATCTTGTCAGGGGTTAGTTTTTTTTTTCTCCTTCTTCTCAGGGTTTTTTTTTTTTTTTTCTTGTCAGGGGTTAAGTTTTTTTTTTTTTTCTTTTCTTGTCAGTGGTTTTGTTTTTTTAGTTTTTTATCTTGTCAGGGGTTAGTTTTTTTTTTCTCCTTCTTCTCAGGGTTTTTTTTTTTTTTTTTTGTCAGGGGTTTATCGGTATTTTTTTTTTTTTCTTGTCTGGGGTTTATTGGTATTATTTTTTTTTTCTTGTCAGGGGTTCATTTTTATTTTATTTTTTTCTTGTCAGGGGTTTATTATATTTTAATTTTTTTTTGTCAGGTGTTATTGTTTTTTTCTCTGTGTGCTTTTTACTGTCGGGGTTGGTGTTTTTTGTTTTTTTGCCCTCAGTAGAATAAAATACGCTATTGTAGTACTTGTACATCAAATACAAATTACCCGGTAGTGTTTTTTTTCTTTCTTTCTGTCGGGTGTTAGTATGGTTTTTGTTTTCCTCCTGGGAGCATAGTAAGTTAACAGAAGGAATCAAGAGGAAAGAGTAATAACCATGACGTTTTAGTCATTTAGCCTCTTCAAAAACTGCACAATTGTGAACTTATTTCTGTGATAGATAGAAATTTTTTGTAGTGCTGTAAAATACAACACTGATAGGTATAGTAAGGTGAATAAAGCACTACTAGTACTTCAAAGTTTCATATTTTTGCAGTAATGATAGAAACCTATGACCGTTGATAACGACTGCTGTATTCCACTCTATGGGTGTTATCAACAAAACAGTTGGATTTCACCGAGTTATATTTTATTCTCTCTTTATGTAGGTAATTTACATCATGTTGGGAAAGAATGAAGAGATGCATCCTGGAAATGATACAGGTACCACACCAGTGGGCCTACCTGTAACAACATGTACCTGTACTACCTGGCGATTGAGCCCCTGTACCTGTGACATCTCAGATAGTCCTCCTGATGGTGATGGAGCCCCTCTTCCCGGGAGTACCTCCGAGACTTACGCTGAGCTACCTGACGAAGAAGAAACAGGGACCACTGATAGGTAAACCAATCAATTTTCGGAGTTTCTTACAGATTTATTTTGACTACTTGGTATACAAGTGTGATTATACTAAAATATCATAGATGTTTTCATGATGCCACTAATACAGTGTATCATATGCAAATAGCAAAAAAGCATCAATGAGACCTTGCAGTTTTATAACTTTAAAAGGTTATGAAAAAACATTCAGAAACAACCCATGTGTTAAAAAGTTAAAATATTGCTAATTAGTGTAAAAAGTCAGTGATTTGCACTTTTCATCATAATCCTAATTTTTTTAAATTAGCCTGTGCTCACTCAAACGAAAAATTTTGTCAATACTTTCAGTGCCATCTAATTAAGTAGACCCTCTCCCATAATTTCATTCTAAAACATCATGCAGATAGCGGGAAATACCGGTAAAACAAATGTGGATATTTTTTAAGTCTGTACTTTTTGATATGCACTGTATACAGCTCTAAAATCAAACTTCATGAACTAAATTGAACAAAGAGGTTTGTCCTGAATGATCGTGGGGAGCTAACAGAGTAGTTCGCCTTCATATAAATGTTTCTGGTTGGAGCAGAAATACTTGGCCACAATTATGAAGCTTGAACCTTTATAGTTATTGTATGATATAGTTATCATATGATATTATACTATATATATCTTTCTCTCTCCCTGCCCGCCCCCTCCCTTCTCTCTCACTCTCTCTCACTCTCTCTCTCTTCCTACACCTGAACAGAAACTTTAAAACTTCTTTTATGAAAACATATACCATACTTGAATGTGTGCATGGGGTTTGCATGAGGTTTCCAAAACCAAAGCCTTGAATATTGCATCATTTAATAATAATATTGCTAGTACTTGTATAAAACATGAACATTTTCTTTCCATTTTTTATCCCTCACCACCAGTACATGCCAGGGTCTCATACCTGACAAGAGTCCTATCGAAGCACCCAGGAGAAATCCGTCGAGTACAGAAGACCTACCCATAACAGTGGAGGTAGAAACAAAGGAACACCCTATGGATGCTGAGGATGCCTCCCTCTCAACGCTCGTCACATCTGCGTCTCTGCCTGATAAAGAAGAAGACCGCAAAGTTACAGATCTTGGGGTATGCATAGATACCATGTTCACATTGTGCTCATGTAAAGAATGAACTGTGTAAATATCATCTCCTAATTTATAGATTTACTGATGTTAAAGGCTATTAAAGTCCACTCCAAAAGTAATTTGCTTTTAATAGATGCAGAAAAACAATAGAATCAGAGGAACAAACTAATAAGGAGTTATGGATTTTTAAAGAAGTATGGAACAATGGAAATCACTTCACAAATTGCCAATTGGTTATCAGTTTGTGACGTCATTGCCTCCCTGTAATTTATCAATTGCTTTATATATTTTTATCCCATTAATTTCTCTTTTTATCCCCCAAAACTTGATATTGCCTTTGCCCAGGGTTAATCATTTGTATCATATTGCGTGCATGACATTTCACAAAATATTTTATAAACTTTGAAGAATTGATACTATTTTCCAAGTATTGTATATTCACAGTTATTGATTTTTATATGAATAGTTTATTGAAATTCAAATTTTTCATGATTTAACCGAAATAAATTACTCTTTATAAGTGCAACCACACAAAAACATATTACTATCAATGTAACTTGGATGCTGCTGTGCGGAAATAAGATTCTTAGGGGGAAATGGGAAATTCATATTATCAATATAAAGAAAACAATTAGTGGAAAGTGAGGCAATGACGTCACAGTCTGATAAGTGAGTTGTCAATTTGTCTTGTGATTTTCAAAGTTTTTCATGCCATTGGAAATTCATAACTTTCTTATAAGTTATCTGATTTTGCTCAAATCTTTTTTGATTGGTTTGTCTCATTTTATTGAAAGTAAGTAATAATTGGAGTGGACTTTGCTTTTAAGACTTTTAAGACAAAAGAATGCTTCAATTAGTACTGATTTAGAATCATAATTGACTCTGGAACTTAACGTAAAACTTAATGCAGTACTTGACATAGACATTAACATATGAGATCTTCCTTTCTTTCATCCTGTTATTCCTGTTCCAGAGGAGCAGATATGTTGGTCTCGTACCTGATAGCCATGTCACCACACCAAAACCACACCGGGAGGCATTCCTAGATGATGTGCTTCCAATGACGGTGGAGGCCGAGACCCCACATGAGGACCTTGGACTGATGCTCTCTTGCCTAACCCCTCCATGAATTGTCTTGCCATTCTTCATCTCCAAGTGACTGAAGAGAAGAAGAAACAAAGAATGCCTTTTCTTAATAAAGCATGAACTGATTTACAGATCAAATCTATCAAACAAGAACTTTAGAAGGAAACATTTTAACCAACAAAAAGCTGAATGTTTCAGATTCTACTTACAGAGTTATCAGTGCTAGGGGTGTTATTTAAGTGGCTACTACTGGGGTAGCTGTATTTGTAGACCCCTCCCCCCCCCCCCCCCCCACCCCAAAAAAACAAAACATGGTAAGGTATACAGCAGGGCTTCCCAGGGGAGACTCTTTGCTTGTTTTACCCTAAAAGGGCCGGGGCAGAATCCACCTTGCCCCTATCTTTTTGTTATCAAATGTATATCAATTTGACCAAAGGGTAACATTGGTATTGCGTAGTGTCAAAAATCGCTGCGCTGCCAAAACGAACATTTCCCTGTATATGTACTGTACACAATGCAGAATTGTTACACCGCTGATATGTGAATAGTTAATTAGTAATCATTCAAAAGCAATTTTTGACATATACATGTATATGAAAAATGATGGGACTTATTCCTTATGAGATATTCTATCAAGATGCCATCTTTAATAATTGTTTGTCATTCTGTGGCTGAGATTCCGTGGAGGCACCCCCCCCCCCCCTGCCCTCCCCCTTTGGCTGAGAGCTCATGTTTTGAGTGGCATTTGGAAATAAAAATACATTGAATTGAATTAAAAACAGTTGTTAAACTGTAACAAATCCCTTTGATCAGATATTGACTGAAAAACCTCATTTTCTACAGTATACAAGTGCTATTACTGTAGATTTTAGGAGTAGATTGTCTGAGCATTTGTAACAATGCCTTAAATCGTCTTGCAATCGCTCCACTTGTGCCAATGTATAGGATTTATATTATGATATGATTATACATGTATTTTAACTTTCTTTTAGTAATATATATGTACCTAGTTTGTATATTATTTTATATTATGTTGAAAAAAATTTAGTAATAAAATCAAACAAACAATATCTAGAATTTCAGAAATTTGACGTCTGTGACCTTTGACATATTAACTCAAAATCTAATCAGATCGTTTGCCTATGGTGATACATATCATCATCAAGTTTGAAGTGCATATCTCAAGTGGTTCTTGAGATATCGCTAGAAAGAGGAAGCGGGACGGAGGTACGGACGGACAAACGAAAACACAAGATAAGAATTTGTCGCTGAAGTTGAATGAGGTGGTTCTTCCTGTATTTATCAAAGGATATATGGTTTTAACGGTGAGATGGAGAGAGAGAGAGAGAGAGATATGGTAGTAGATAGATTTAGAGAAGGAGAGAGAGGGAGACAGGGTATAGTCATGTCAACAAAAAAATGAGCTGGAAAGAGGGATAAAAGAGGAATCAGAATGCAAATTGAAAGAAGGCAGGACAGAACGGAAACATGGTAGTGGTGAAATAAGAATACAAGGGGCAAAGGGTAGAGCAAGAAGAATTCAAGGAACATCGAAAGACATAAAAGATGGGAGAACGAGAGCCAGAGGCAGGAAAGGGAGAGGTTGAGATAGTAAGAGAGAGAGACAGAGAGAGAGAGAGAGAGAGAGACAGAGGGAGACAGAGTAAGAGAAGGAGAGGGGGTAGAAAAAGAGATGGGAAGGGAAACAGAGCGAGAGAGAGGAGAGAGAGAGAGATGCAATGGAGAACGATGCATTCAATATTTCCAGCATAAATAGAATTTAATATTTACTACATAGAGAAAGAGATGAGTTATATAGAAGAGTAAACAATTCTATGTCTGCGGGAGAAACTTAAACACAATCATGTCCGGGTATACCAACAAGACTGACACCACCATGCAACCACTGTGACTGGCGGCCAACACCTGTTGATGCACTGCTGTGTGTCAGCACCATATTAAGTCATGCCAGTACCCAATAGTATCGTCAAAGGGGCGTTCCCTGTAGGTGATTACTCCAGGGATGGCCCAGACAATTAATTGCCTTTATTTGAGATCCAAGAGCAGCTTTGTTCTCCCCTCTTTTTTTGCATGAAAATCTTAACATTGTCATTCAGTTCTGAATTGCTTGGGATTCACTTTGAACTAGATGTTCGATCTTTAAATTAGCCTCCCCCCCCCCCCCCCCCAGGCTATATAGGGTTAAGCTTTCAATTTGAGTCGTACAGTTGTAGACACATAGTGGCGTAGACAGACACAATCAACATATTCCTAGATAATGATAAAATGTCATTGTTAAAATACCTCCAAAAAATAATTATTAGACCATGTGGATAGTAGACAGGCTGGGTGTAGACAACATGGGAATAGACTAATAAGGTAGAAGACGAACTGGTTGAAGACCAAACCGTACTTCACCAAATAGTCTTGCAATTTAGGACAATTTAATACTGTGACAGGGATCGAATGATGAATCAAAAACAACTCTCTCTCTCTCTTCCCCCTCTCTCTCTTCCTCCTCTCTCTTCCCCCCTCTCTCCCCCCCCCCCCCCCTCTCTCTCTCTTCCCCCTCTCTATCTCTCTCTCTCTCTCTTCCCCCTCTCTCTCTCTCTTTCTCTCTGGTCAATAATAGCAGGTCCCTACAATGCAAATTGGGAGCTCTGTAATACACAGACCTAAACAATTCTAATATTTCATCAACCAAGCAATTGCTGCAACGGTTAGTACCTACTTAACACCACTCAAAACTCATACACTTGTCACAATGAGCAAGGAATATAATATATAATTTAAAGCGCCACTTTTGTTTCCCATAAATTGGTTTATAATTTTCCTCTCACTTTTAAAGACAAGAATTCACAAGTGGGGCTTACATTTGGGGGAAACTTTTTTTTTCTTCAATTCATATCGTAATATATCACACAATACAGGCCACCTCCTGTGAAAATATTTAAAAAATCAACAAAATGCTTTCAGTGAAAGCACAAACTCCGCAGTATTAAAAAGATTTAATGGATGAAAGATAAAAAGAAAAATCAAGCAAACAATAAGAAAGAATAAATTTTTGAAAGTCAAAATCATTATACAAGCCTAGCTATCCCTTTAAGACATGCTTGTTCGATTCACGAGTACCAGTAGTTAATCTTTACACATAATTGATTTGCTCACCGAACACTTGCACGTGCTACCCAATTTGTCCCATTAAATCAATAATATCATACACACAGTGTCTAAAGCAATTACATACCGATACATGTATCTTTTGTGTGTCTTTTGTGTGTACTGTACTATACTATGTACAGCATGCATCGTCTCTGCACGCCTGTGTAATGCAGTCAAGTGAGACAATCAAAGTCAGAGAAGGGGGATATTAAATGTCCTCGTATAATGCATGATGGTAATTAATCTCCAGAGTTAATTTACACGGTTCGGCTGAGAGCTCACTTCATGGTTAAGAGAATGTTAAATCCCGGTCAAAGTGGGAGGGGGGAGGGGGTTGAATTTCATTTTTCCTTATACATGTATATGTCTGTTTGGTTGAAGATTACAAAACTTCCTTGATAGATCACACACACACACATTCTCTCTCTCTCACACTCTCTCTCTCTCTCTCTCTCTCTCTCTCCCTCCCTCCCTCCCGCCCTCTCCTCTCTTCCAATTTACCCAACTTCATCATTTTCCCCTCCCTTTTTTTTCTTCAGCTCAACTCATTCGCCCCATTCGTGATGGACTTTTCTAAAAAAAGATCAAGGACAACACTCTTCAAAAAGGCGATCTACTGCAGTAGTCAGACCTATGCTTCTTCCTCCTTTCCATGCAAGAACCTGATGTAAAGTCTACAAGGCAGGGAAAATATTTTTTACTTTTATGTATATATGACCCTGCACAATAAGAACAAAACCCAGCTTTCAAGGCCCGGGAGAATTGTATTCCCAGAAAAACGATACTTATCGATATGGCCGACTGGCTATCTGGGCCAAGCTTGGCTTAGTGCGGGGGAAAGTCCAAACAGCTAGCTGGAGCTACGTATTTTGTGACATGACTCATCGTTGAAGAATGCTCCCAATCAGCCAGCGCTCATTTTTTGTACACATGCATATGCAGCTGTTTAGCCAGTTCAGTCAAATATACTGTGTGAACGACTGAAGACAGAGTCTAACATTGGCTTGCTGGAGCTGTACCTACTGGCACGTGTGGCTTGCAGCGGCTGCGATTACCTAGTGTTTGAATTAGCCCTAATAAATTGCATATACCTATTGGAGAGCCAGCTAGCTTAAATCTATCCTCTTCTCTTTTGTCATGTATTTCTTTGTTTTTCCCTTTGTTCGATCTCCTTCAATATATCTTTTTCTCTTTCATTATGTATTTCTTTGTTTTTCCTTAAATCTATCCTCTCAATTTACTTTTGTTATGAAAATCAATTCCCCCCCTTCAATCTATCCTCTTCTCTTTCGCCATTTATTTCTTTGTTTCTCCTTCAATCTATCCTCTTCTCTTTTGTTATGTATTTCTTTGTTTTTCCTTTGATCTATCGATCCGCTTCTCTTTTGTCATGTATTTCTTTGGTTTTTCCCTTTGTTTCTCCTTCAATCTATCCTCTTCTATTTTGTTATGTATTTCTTTGTTTTTCCTTCAATCTATCCTCTTCTCTTTCGCCATTTATTTCTTTGTTTCTCCTTCAATCTATCCTCTTCTCGTTTGTTATGTATTTCTTTGTTTTCCCTTCAATCTATCCTCTTCTCTTTCGCCATTTATTTCTTTGTTTTTCCTTCAATCTATCCTCTTCTATTTTGTTATGTATTTCTTTGTTTTCCCTTCAATCTATCCTCTTCTCTTTCGCCATTTATTTCTTTGTTTCTCCTTCAATCTATCCTCTTCTCGTTTGTTATGTATTTCTTTGTTTTTCCTTTGATCTATCGATCCTCTTCTCTTTTGTCATGTATTTCTTTGGTTTTTCCCTTTGTTTCTCCTTCAATATATATTTTTCTCTTTCATTATGTATTTCTTTGTTTTTCCTTAAATCTATCCTCTCAATTCACTTTTGTTATGTAGATCTATCCCCCCCCCCCCCTTCAATCTATCCTCTTCTCTTTCGCCATTTATTTCTTTGTTTTTCCTTCAATCTATCCTCTTCTATTTTGTTATGTATTTCTTTGTTTTCCCTTCAATCTATCCTCTTCTCTTTTGCCATTTATTTCTTTGTTTCTCCTTTAATCTATCCTCTTCTCGTTTGTTATGTATTTCTTTGTTTTTCCTTCAATCTATCCTCTTCTATTTTGTTATGTATTTCTTTGTTTTTCCTTCAATCTATCCTCTTCTCTTTCGCCATTTATTTCTTTGTTTCTCCTTCAATCTATCCTCTTCTCGTTTGTTATGTATTTCTTTGTTTTCCCTTCAATCTATCCTCTTCTCTTTCGCCATTTATTTCTTTGTTTTTCCTTCAATCTATCCTCTTCTATTTTGTTATGTATTTCTTTGTTTTCCCTTCAATCTATCCTCTTCTCTTTCGCCATTTATTTCTTTGTTTCTCCTTCAATCTATCCTCTTCTCGTTTGTTATTTCTTTCTTTGTTTTTCCTTTGATCTATCGATCCTCTTCTCTTTTGTCATGTATTTCTTTGGTTTTTCCCTTTGTTTCTCCTTCAATATATATTTTTCTCTTTCATTATGTATTTCTTTGTTTTTCCTTAAATCTATCCTCTCAATTCACTTTTTTTATGTAGATCTATTCCCCCCCCCCTCCTTCAATTTATCCTCTTCTCTTTCGCCATTTATTTCTTTGTTTTTCCTTAAATCTATCCTCTCAATTCACTTTTGTTATGTAGATCTATTCCTACCCCCCCTTCAATCTATCCTCTTCTCTTTCGCCATTTATTTCTTTGTTTTTCCTTCAATCTATCCTCTTCTATTTTGTTATGTATTTCTTTGTTTTTCCTTTGATCTATCGATCCTCTTCTCTTTTGTCATGTATTTCTTTGTTTTTCCTTCAATCTATCCTCTTCTCTTTCGTTATGTATTTCCTTGTTTTTCCTTCTCCATATCCTTGGCGTGAATACTGGATATAATTTCCTGTTTTTATCAAATGTATTGGTCGACGAGGTAAAGAGTGCTTTGAGTGGCTAATATTTTTCCTCAGAGTCTGACGAACTTTGAGGTCACCAGACATTCTAGTTTTCTTGTAAACACGGCAAACCACACAATGTAAATAAGGTAAACCACACAATTGAGTTGAATTGAAGTGAATTGAATTGAAATGTATTCAATTTACGTGAAAAGTTTGTTGCCCTTCTATGATATCATGCATCCACTTAACCAAAATACATTGTAAATTTATGTCTAAAATGGATGAATAAATGTGTAAAAATGAGGTAGATAAAAATATGCCAGGTAAAATACATTGTAATTTTATGTCTAAAATGGATGAATAAATGTGTAAAAATGAAGTACCGGTAGATAAAAATATGCCAGGTAACTACAAATATCAGGGTTAATAGTGGGCACCTCAACCACCCCCCATCGAATTAAAAAAAAAGCATCTAACAACATCCCCCCCCCCCCCTTTTGAGTATGGAAATTGGGAAGAAATAGGGAAAAAGTGAAAAATCTTGAAAATTGGGGGGGGGGGGGGAAGTAAAGCAATTGGGAAAATATAAAAAAAAGGGAAACGCTCTCGGCCGTCTCGCCTGCAATTTGATACAATGAAAAATTGAGGTTGGGACATTCCACAACATAGTCAAAGTCTGTTGACCATGTAATTGGGGTAACTTGATAACCCTTTAGTCCAAGTTTCATTGAATAAAAACTTATACTTTCAAAATTATACAAAAAATTCAAAAGCTTAACCTTAGGTTAAGTTTTTGATGTAGATGCCGCCGCCGCTGTCACCAGAAAAGCGGCGCCTATGTCTCGCTTTTTGCTACGCAGGCGAGACAAAAATCGGGTAACTATCAGGCCTGAAATATACAAGTAAAAAAATGGCGGATGCCCCCACAGTTTTCAAACAACCATGATTCCCTCTAATTTTTGTTTTATTGATCCTGGTTAGAGTTTAAATGTTCTGAATTATACATGTACTAAAATAAGGCAAAATAGGGAGGGAGGCTTTTGGATGACTTGGGGGATTTTGCATTCATTTTTTACAGTTGCCTTGCAATTTTGCTATTTTCATTCATCTATTTATTCATTTATTTATTTATTTATCAATTTATTTATTATTATTAACTTATATATGGGGGATATAACAATTCTCACATCCATTCTCTCCATCTCTCTCTCTCTCTCTCTCTGTTTCATCATCTCCTTATCCTCTTCTCCTCCTCCTTTTTCCTACCATGTTGTAGATTCTAAAAAAGTAAACATAGAGTTCTTAATACATGCACACAATCTATGTAGACCCTCCCTTCATGCTGACCATCTATACTAGAACCACATGGTTTCATTGTTCTGAAATCGACTAGAAAACATACCTTTGCTTGAAGACCATCACTAGATATTCTTGATCCTGGATGGTGTCGTAAACAGCCAATCCTCTGTTGCACTGGAAATCTCGTCTATATCAGGCTCTCTCTCTCTCTCTGCTGAAAATGCAGGGATATTGATAAGTGATGAAAAATTTCAGATATCCATTTTGAGAAAGATTAAACTGTATATGGCATGTACAAATTATGTAAAGTTCAGCAAAGAACATGTACTAAAAATGTTAGCTAGAGATACATTTGGTTTGTTGGATGTGCTGAAGTACAGATTTAAAG
Source organism: Strongylocentrotus droebachiensis (assembly GCA_035222895.1). Lineage (NCBI taxonomy): Eukaryota > Metazoa > Echinodermata > Echinoidea > Camarodonta > Strongylocentrotidae > Strongylocentrotus > Strongylocentrotus droebachiensis. The sequence continues at coordinate 591,203 of JAVYIG010000230.1, read as the reverse complement.
AGAAGGTTGGCCATGTGTTCTAGTTAACATGTCAAATAGTTAAGAAGCTTTCTCATTGGAAAAAAAAATATCCTCTGAAAAGAATTCTTCTGCAAACGTCTTCACACTTTAATATTTGATGAGGTAGTGCTAGCTTGGACCAAATAAGCTATAATGCCACTGTTTCAGTACTCAACGTTATCTTATAATTTGTCATCAAGACCCTGTCTCATACATTTTATTGATGTAAATATACGCTGGCTACAACAAAGTCTGGGGATAATTGTTCTGGATAATGTGACCTAAAGTTGTATTCATATTTTTAATAGAGAAAATATGATATAATGTGTTATATCCTTTGATTGAACTGGTTGGACAAACTACACTTGGCTGCAGAGATGCATAGTGAATGATAAACAAAACGTAGATCAATTGAAGGGATGTGTTATTAGCTGATCGAATGCTGAGATTATTTTTTTTTGACAATCCACTACATTTTAAATGAAAGCATCAAATCGACCTGAACACTTTGCTTTTCATCCCAAGTACTCAACTGCCACCACTAAAACCCTAATAGAGTGAAACCTGTCTTTAAAGACCACCCAAGGGAGACAAGAAAAGTGGTCTTTATAGGCAGTTGATCTTTGTAGACAGGTGCCTATAGTACATGTTTCAATGAGAAATCGGTTTCAAGGGAAAAGAAAAATGTAGTCTTTGTAGAAAGGTAGTCACTGAAGCAGGTTTGACTGTATAGTTACCACACCCACAGACACCAACCACACCACAACCACCACATCATCCTCACGAAGATAAAGTACACTAAATAATTACCACTCCAACCAAAACAATTTCCTTCTTCTTTTGCTGCTTGCATGTTCAGTCATGAAGAATAGTTGTCCCTCTGATCTCCATCATCATGGCTGTAATTTGGCTCCTTTTGTTTCTTCATGATGTCTCACTTCCAAGAAAGGATAGAGATTTTGTAAGTCACACCTGTATGTATTGGCGTAAAGACCAATCATGGGAAATAAAAAATGAGATCTTAATTAGCAGGCAAGTGGATGCACAGGTTGCTGGTGGTGGGAAGGGTGATTACTAATGCATTTCAGGTATCTATTTCCTCTCCTTGTGTGCTACATAGTTTAATATCATGTGTGCATTAGGAAAAGTTACTTCATCAACATATACCATACACGTATCTAATGCATACAGATTTTTTTTAATCACTTAAAACAGTGTTAGCGTTGAAAATTTAACGCCTGTAGAAAAATTTAAAGTGTTTTTAATAGCACCGCCTCTGCAACAAAATCTATTGTAGCAGATGCCAGTCCAAGCCACCATTATAAAGTACAAACAAATTTGGTTCCCACCACAATTGACATCTTTGTGTCAATGATTATGTTCTTGAAAACAGGTGTAACGGTTTTTGATACATAAATCATACCATAATTGCCAAACTTACAATGAATTGTTAAATAATGACATAAGATTCCCCGCAAATACCCTTGTTCCCTTTCATGCTCATACCAGAAACCTATTAGTTCTGCATCGATAGTTGCCTATGATGACTTCAGATTCAACCAGCAAAAAGATGATGGATGGGAGACCGTATGGAAGAGATTTCAAAAGCTATCCAGACAAATCATAATTACGGTAAAGGTAATAGGGCTTTAAAAGGAAGCTTTATTTGTTCAATTTGTTTCTCTTCCCCACTCTCCTTTTGTAGAGAATCAATCTTTTCAATAGATAAGCTGTGGGAATGTTTCATCTCTGTAAAGAAACTGTGCTGTTGACTGAGAAAAAGTCAAGGTACATAGAAGTATAGCCTTGATATTCAATTCAATTCAAAGTTTATTCAACACTCTTCATAAAAACATTTAAGACATACCAATACAGAATGGAATGATACAAAAGAAGATAGTGATAACAAATAACAATGGCAATTTATGAGAGCATTTGGGATAGGCAGAAATGAGGGATTCCTTATATGAAAGCCTACCTCTAAAACACATACATACAGGAAAACAAGAACAAAAGAACAGAACGAAAAACAAAAAAAAATGTACTAAAACAGAAAGAGGGGGTGTACATCAAGATTCACAGATGTATGTGGTAGTTGGATTTCAATTTGATATTATGAAGATAAAAAAGAGGATGCACATTTGAATATTGGGTGGCCAACATGGGATATATTATAGATTGAGAAGACTTGCGGGGTTGCGGGACAATATGAATAAGAATGTGAGATCAGCGAGCTGGTTTACAGACTGTAAATCTGGGCCTGTGAGTCAGAGCCTTAATATATTTGTATACAAAACAGTGTTTAGTCAGTATCCCAAGTAGACCACTCTTTATTCATACGTTTATTCATACCAGGTCATGGAAGATTATACCGGTAATCACGTTCCAATGAATGGAAGCAAAAAAAGTAAGAGTACTGAAAATTATAGAGTTTTGTAACGACAGGTATAAGATAAGAACTTATGAAGATTAAAGAGATAATGAGCAATAAGAAACTTTTTCACCGCTCTTTTAAAAGATAGCATTGTATTCATCGATTTTATTTCAGGGGGTAGTGCATTCCGGACTGACAAAGTTAGTAATGAGGAAGTTCTTACACGTGCTGGAGTGCAAAGGAAAATGATACGTGAGATGTTGATTAGGCAGTTGAAGTTCATGGGTCACATTACACGTAAAGAAGGCCTATAGAGAATCTTGCTTTGACAGGGAAAATTGTGGGAAGAAGGAGTAGGGGAAGAAGGAGGATACTCTGGATGGACAGTCTGCAGAAATTGTTGGAAGAGAGACGAGTGAAAGAACTGGGAGTGGTACTAATACAAAAGGCTAGGAACCGAGGGTTGTGGAACAGCATGATCGCCATGCAAAGTCAAACGATATGGCACTTAGAGAGAGAGAGAGTGCATTCCAGGTATCAGAGCTAGAATGTCTAATTGAGTTTTGAGCTAAGGCTGTTTTGGCGTTAAAAAGGTGATAGTCATTGGAATGCCTGGTTGGGTAGTAATGAAAATTAGCATTATGTTAGAATAATATGACTAGTGATGGGGGGAGAACGCCGGATTTAAGCCGAAACATAAACAGAATGGTCATATGTTTTGTGCTGCGCAAAGATTCAATCAGCTTAATTTTGGCCATTTTGGTTATTGATGTAGACAAATGCTCATGTACCCTTTACAGCTCATTTTATGTATGTTATTACCAAAGAAAAAAAAAGTCAGTCAGTCACTCAATAGTGTCTGACAGTGAAGGCTAGAAAATATACTGGTTCCCTTGCATAATTTGAATACTCAAATAATTTTCTGTTTGCGCATGCTCTTTTAAGATTTGGTGTTGTATAAGTGCAATTTACTCACAGTGATATTTAAGTATTTTATTATTTTCTTTTTACTAGAGCTCTTTTTTCCATTTACCAGAGCACATTTGGAGCTTTCAAGAGCTCAGCCGCTATCCTCTCCCGTGTTTTTTAATCGCTGCAACAGAGAAATAAAAAGGACAAATTAGACAAAGATAGATGCAGAAGGAAAAAGAAGAAGAGCTAGTAGATTATTAGTGACTTACGTGTCTCTCTCCCACACTCGACACCCACATCTTCGTTGTGCTGGCAGTTGTGCCTTCCAATACCATTGAGGATGGTTCACTAGCTGAGCTAACGATGGTTCTGTCCCGGCACATGTCACATCGTCCAGCCAAATCTGCGTCGTCCCCTCGCCGAACATGGCCTGTGGGTAGACTCGTACGTCGCCACTGCAATGGATCAAATCATTTGGAAAGGGTTCTAAAGAATGCATTTTCCCCCTCAATTTTCAGTGATCTAACATTTGCCCAGGCAACAATTTTTGCTCCAGACTTTATTTCTTCTAAGATATATGATTATGATTATAAAGGTTAGGTAATGTGGAAAGTTAAGTTTCATCCATCCCAACTTTATAAATTCACCCATTAAATCCAGGACAACTTTACAAATTCACAAGGTCACAAAGTTGTCAGATGTCGATTTATGTCATACAGGGGATGTGTGTCCAATAATATAATGAAATCATTTCTCCAGAGAAAATAGGAATCTATACAATTTTAAGTACTCAACAAGTGGGTAAGGTGTTCAAACGTTCCTCTAGTTAACATTTCATGAGAAAAGTTTGTAAAGATGGGTATTATCCATGCAGCTCTTTTTTCTCACAGCTTATTAGTGAGCAAAAGCTAGAGAATCACAATGAGTAGTATAATTTCTATAACGACATTAAAGAAAGATATGCAACCAATACAATCACACACTGAAAGTCCTCCCTCTGACCAATTTCTAACAAAATGTACTTTGAGCGATTTGATTCTTCATGGAAATGTGGATGGATTCTGAAAACTTGTGGATCGATCTCGACGTGTGCTTTTCAGCTTTTTCAGCGTTTTCAGTATTTTAATAGCATTATCAGACTATACACAGTTGATTAGTCAGCTGAAACTCCTGTATACTGTAGCGTGGTAACGCTGAGATTTGACTGACTCTCAAACATGCCAAATCCCTTTGTTTGAATGGCATTGAGCCGTGGATTTCTAAAGAAAATCTCACAAATATGCAAGGACCTTTAAATCAGTTTTTATTCTGCAATACTATAGGTTTGGCTAAATGATTGTCTGTTCAGTCCCTTTTTTTCTATTGTGAAGGATTTGAAAGCTGTCATTAATATACAGGGGTGTACATAGATGTTATTTTGCCGCTACAGATATCTATGTTCATACATTCAGTAGACAATTTCTTTCCAAGTTAAAACCAAGTAGCAGAATATAATTTCAGGACAGATATGCCCAACATCATTTGTTACTTAATTCCTACTTTCACACATGGCCAAAAAAATTGCAAAGAGTACCATAATGATTTCAATTAACTGCATACAAATTATATGTCTTTAGTATATAAACAGTGTATGCCTTTGATTTCCCCCAGGATTGAAAGAAAGTTGCACTACAAAGAAACGCTGGGATGATGTAAGGAGGAATGAGAAGTTTTTTGTCAGAAGAAAACTTTGGCAGGGTGGTCTTGCAGGGTCGGCAGGAGCCGAACTGTGGCAGCGTGCTCTGGCAGGTTCGGCAGGAGCCGAACTTTGGCAGCGTGCTCTGGCAGGTTCGGCAGATGCCAAACTTTGGCAGCGTGCTCTGGCAGGTTCGGCAAAAGCCGAACTTTGACGGCCTAATCTAGCCGGTTCGGCAGAAGCCGAACCTTGGCAGCGTGCTCTGGCAGGTTCGGCAGAATTAAGCAATTGGGAGCGTGCTCTTGCAGGTTCGGCAGGAGCCAAACTTTGGCAGCGTGCTCTGGTAGGTTCGACAGAAGCCGAACTTTGGCGGCATGCTCTGGCAGGTTCGGCAGGAGCCGAACTTTGGCAGCGTGCTCTGGCAGGTTCGGCAGAAGCCGAACTTTGACGGTCTACTCTGGCAGGTTCGGCAAAAGCCAAACCTTGGCAGCGTGCTCTGGCAGGTTCGGCAGAAGCCGAGCTTGCAATTCAATATCTTGGGCAATACAATAAAGCTGCCGCACTTTGTGATTACTTTTTTAAATCTAGTTTTGAGTACAATTATCAAAATTTTAAGCACCCATTTTAATGAAAATCAGTCAATTTTTTTAGACTAAAATAGAAAGTCTATTTTTCGAATAGAATGGGTTATATATATATATATGCCAAATTGCTTACTAACTCAATGATGGATAAAAACAAAAAGTTTTATATGTTATTGGAAAGCATGGCATATACATGTACTTTAAAGGTTTACACTACAAGGGAAGGGTGTACATATGCAGTGGCTAAATATTAACCCAGCGACTATCTGTGATTCCTATATAAAGGCTTAGTATAGGGAATACCCAGTTCTGAAAGTCAAAGTTTAAATGCTAGTATTTTTGTTGCAAGTAAGGTCTACTAAAAACCAGGTTTATATATACAGTGTATGTCTATTTTACATTGGTAGGTCCACTCTCACATTGAACATCACCCATCAACCCCTCCATAAATCATTCCAAATGTGACAATCACGACATTCATTTATACTTCTGGTTATAGATGACTAAATTGTGTTATTACAGAAGTAGAAATTGTACAGAGGGGATAGGCTGATGTACATTTACGATTAGCACTCCATATTAAAATAAATGGACTAAAAGCCAGGTCTATTTTTGAGACCACTAAGCTACTAGCTGTCACATGCAGGGGTGATAGTGAGCACTAACAATTTTATTTTTTTTAAAGATTTTTTTCTCAACCACCCCCCCCCCCCCCTCCGCCCAAATAAAAAAGAACAGTGCATGTAGAGGTTCATTTTGTTTACCCCCTACCTACTGGAGCCGGGTGGCTACTGCATTAAGCCTATGGGAATGAATGAATTCAGTAGTCAATAAGTTAAGATATCAATGTCCTTGAATGTCCATGCGAGGTTGAAATGTGTTCATGCACACAGCGACAAAAGGGGTACGATGGCGAGCAGTGAAAGCTCTATTATCCTTCAACTAATCATGGATACAGAAGAACCAAGACATAACCCTCCAGACGCACCAAGCCAGAAGTGACACAGACAAGTTTGCATTTGTCCAATGCTCTATCCCAGAATGGAACAGTCTTCCAGCAAATGTAGTGCACGCCGACAGTCCAGAAAAATTGCAAGGACTACTCCTGAGGCATATACAGGTAATGCACTTATCCCACTAAAAAATCTTTTGTCTTCCTCACACCACTTGTAATCTTTAGTTCATCTTTGAAGATTACCAGAAAAAGAAGAAGAAAGGGGTTTGATGCCCTTGCATCCATTTATGCCACAAAATGGACGAAGTAATGGCTGCAAGACTACAAATTGTGTATTCTGTACCAACAATAATTGCAAAATGACATCAAACAATATCTGCTTGACAGGAGCTGGTTAGGATGTAATTTCTCAAGAGACTTACGACATCCTGCTTCGTCACTCCCATCTGTACAGTCACTGATTATTTTTACCACTGATTATTGAAAATCAATGTCAGCCACAGGTCTATCACCACTTTGACAGCATTACGACAGCAATCTTATCGACCCATAAATCAATCACTGTAGGTAGGAGGAAATTTGAGAACGGAAATGCTAATTGTTCAAGATGAAAAGATATGGATACTTAATAGAGGTAATTGGTACTATTGTTGTAGAGTGTGCTTGAACACAATCTAAAGTGACACTGATATGGCTTTTTGAATGGTTGGATACATTTCTCTACATACAATTAGAACTCGATAAATAGATTTGAGGCTACTAATCTGGAAATTAAAATCTATCAATTATAAAATTGTGTTAAACCCTTGCTTACTGGAGCTGGATAATTAAGCCTATGGGAATTAAAGAATTCAGTAGTCAATGAGTTAAGATATCGATGTCCTTTAATGTCCATGCGAGGTTGAAATATGTTCAAACAAACAGCTACAAAAGGGCTACATTGGAAAGGAACCAAGAATCAAGAGAACTTCATGGTTCAAAAATTTATCCCATATATGGTTTGAATTGATTCAATGCTTTTCAAAAACCATGGTAACTAAATATATATATATTTTGTTGACATTGTCTCAGGTGGTGGAGGCATAACAATGATAAAGCAATATTTACATAATGCTATTAATACAGTCTTTTCATCTCATAGTTCAAGGCCATTCACATTAGGCCTAATTCACATGATCAGCCAACCGAAGCAAAAAATCCTATATTATGATCGTTAGGAGAAATATACCGGTACATGCATGTTACAATGTAACCATGGAAACATATGTTTCATGATTATGATTACTTTTATTTACTTGTACAATCAAGATTGGGATTTACGATTAGGATTAGGATCGCCAGTGTGATTATGACTACTACTATAATTAGGTGGGCTGTATCTAATACAGACCACCTTATAATTTTGTTAAAATTGCCTTTATTATTTCTTTATTATCAGGTGGGCTGTATCTAATACAGACCACCTTATATTTTTGTTAAAATCGTCTTTATTTATTATTTATTATTTATTTATTTTTCTTATTTCGACCCACTTTTTTGTGTGCAAGATAATTTGAAAATGGCTCAAACAAATATCTTAAAATTTAACACACATATGTATAGGCATATTCACAAAACACAGCAAATTTTTCGACCTTGACCTTGACTGATGACGTCATCTAGGCGCCATTTTGTGAAAAATTTTGAAAATCAACTCATGATCATATCTTCATAACCAAAAGTAATTTCTCATTCATATTTATCATGATCAAGGTCAATATCAGTCCGTTCAATTTCAGGTCAAAAAACGCGCGCGTGCGCGTACGTCCGCGCGTCAATGCGCGCGCAAAATTTCAAAATGCTCCAAATCGTCTCAAATTTTTTTTTACATACGTTTCAGGCCATTTTAAGCATTTCATAAAAAATCGCGCACATGTGCATGCGCGCGCGTTTTCGCGCGTAACACCATTACATAACATAGAATCGCCATTTTTTTTTCTTTCATGATATTTCATATATTTGTTTGTACAATTTGATACCACGTTCATATCTTTATGACCATTAATAACAAGATGAGCGTCCATTCAAGATAAATGTCCGTGCGCGCGAGCTCTTTTAATACATAGCATATATGGGCAAAAACATGCCTATACAAAATGCATTATAGCTCTTTGGAATGCACCGGGATCCTCAATTTGTTTTCATATTTAGATAGAGTATGAGTCGGAGATATGATTTCATGTCTCATTTGGCCATTAAGTGTATCGTGACATCATCACAATGGCCTTGGAAATCAAAATACGAATTTGCATATTATGACGTCAGCATATTTATGGAAAATTGATTGTATCTCTGTAAATATTGATCAATTTTCTTAAAAATTTCGATATGTTGTAGCCAAGACAATTCTCTACAAGCTTTAAAAAATAACCATTTTTCATTTTGATGACGTCATCATAGTGAAAATCTCGATTAAAGGCCTCATGTCAAAAGGCCTTCATAATTTGCCTTATCCCTATAGAAGGTGAATTTCGTTCACGTCATGAAACTATATACATGATATTGTTTTTTAAGAATTTTTAAGCAGTATCTCGCTTATTTTTGCTCTATTTTGTCTCAAATTTAAGTTGACCAGCCCACCTATACTTGTTCCAAACAAGTATTATATGTCTAGTTTATTTTTCTTATTTCGACCCACTTTTTTGTGGACAAGATAATTTGAAAATGGCTCAATCAAATATCTTAAAATTTGGCACACATATGTATAGGCATATGAACAAGGCACAGCAAAGTTTTCAACCTTGACCTTGATTGATGACGTCATCTAGGCGCCATTTTGTGAAATTTTCTGAAAATTTACTCATGATCATATTTTCATAACGGTAATTCATTTCTCATTCATATTTATCACGATCAAGGTCAATATGTGTCCGGTCAATTTCAGGTCAAAAAACGCGCGCGTCCGCGTACGTCCGCGCGTTAGTGCAAGCGCAAAAATTTTAAATGCTCAAAATCGTCTCAAATTTGTTTTGCATACGTTTCAGGTCATTTAAAGCATTTTATAAAAAAATCGCGCGTAAGCGCATGCGCGTAACACCATTACAAAACATAAATTCGCCATTTTTTTTTCTTCATGATATTTATTATATTTTTTCAAGGAATTTGATACCATGTTTATCTCTTTATGACCATTAATAACAAGATGAGCGTCAATTCAAGATAAATGTCAGTGCGCGTGAGCTCTTTTAATACATAGCATATATGGGCAAAAACATGCCTATACAAAATTCATTATAGCTCTTTGGAATGAACCGTGACCTTCAATTTTTTTTCATATTTAGATAGAGTATGAGTGGGAGATATGATTCCATGTCTCATTTGGCCATTAGGTGTATCGTGACATCATCATAATGGCCTTGGAACTCAAAATACGAATTTGCATATTATGACGTCAGCATATTTATGGAAAATTGATTGTATCTCTGTAAATATTGATCGATTTTCTTCAAAATTTCGATATGTTGTAGCTAAGACAATTCTCTATCAGCTCAGTAAAAACCATTTTTCATTTTGATGACGTCATCATAGTGAAAATCTTGATTAAAGGCCTCATGTCAAAAGGCCTTCATAATTTGCGTTATCCCTATAGAAGGTGAATTTCGTTCACGTCATGAAACTACATGATATTGTTTTTCAAGAATATTTAAGCAGTATCTCGCTTATTTTTGCTCTATTTTGTCTCAAATTTAAGTTGACCAGCCCACCTATACTTGTTCCAAACAAGTATTATATGTCTAGTTATAATTGTGATTGTGATTATGACCATTATGATTTTTACCACTATGACTAGAAACAAATATATCATATGCAGCATAATCTCAGAAATATAAGGGTTCTCTGAAATTTGCCAGATAGTATTACCCTGTAACTCTGTCCGTGATGAATTTTTGACACAATTAAGTGAATATACAGTATATGTTGCTTAAAAATTAATCTTCATGTAGCGTAAACTTGCCTTATCAGGCCAAAATAATATTTATATGTTATAAACATGTAAGATTATGTGCAGAATGCGCTGGACGATTTTCTTAAACCTAAAGAGAAGGCATGACCTGTAAATTTATAGTAAACTTGTCAATCATGCAAGAAATATCTAATTTAGGGGCTTAAATTTGTCTTATGCCTACCAGCACAATCATATAAATGATTTGCTGATTTGTAGACTCATGCTCCCTGCTTTCTCAAGCATTTCAACTAGGCTTGAGTCGGTACGGTCGATCACACCGGGACCCGACCGTTGCCGTCGGGTCCCGGTTTCGTTTTTTGAGAACCGACGCTCCGAAAAAAATAAAGAAATATGTAAGAAAGTGCAGTTTTGCACACCACTAAAATCAATCCACCTTAAAACTTAAGTATTTAATTGTTACCAATCATATTCTAGCTCATCCTGAATCAATTTGAACTGCTGATATAAATTGCAAAGCAGTTCGCCCCATGGGGTTGTTTTTGCCAGCTCCTAGCCAGCTACTGTACTGGCCGGGTCTCTCGGCAGGATTAATAAATCAGGTTGAAAGAAACATTAATGTTTGAATAATAAAACAGCTTTCTAAAAAGCGCTTCTTTACAACATACCGATCGAATAATTTTTAAAAGACAAAATATATATTTTTTCTTTGATTTTGAACACCGCATGCTTCTTTTAAAAGCTGAAAATTACTTGGTAATCACAAGAAGTTTCGATACGGATAGCTGTTGAAGGCAAGTTCAGACTAGTCTCGGAAAATGCGCAGTGCTCCTCGTCGTGAGTAGTTGCCTTTCCAATTGTGCTCTCGTAGCTTTTAATGATTTTTTTCTCGTTACGAACACGTCTTTGTTTGGGTTCGTTCTGGCACGCCTTACAGCTAACGACGAGCACTGCGCATTTTTCCGAGACTAGTCTTAACTTGCCTTGCAACAGCTATCCGTATCAAAACTTCTTGTGATTACCAAGTAATTTTCAGCTTTTAAAAAAAAGCATGCGATGTTTAAATTAAGAGATAAATATTTATTTGTCTTTAACAAATTATTTGATCGGTATGTTGTAAAGAAGAATTTTTTAGAAAGCCGTTTTATTATTCTAACATTCATATTTTTTGACCCGATTTATTCAACCTGCATGAATCAAAATGGCGGCTCGAATGTTGTCTTTATATTTTTGCTCGAGTTTTTTTACTTTGAGAGGCACGATAATGGCACTAAACATCGCCAATCATGGATGAAAATAATGTCAAATGGAAGAATATACCAATCTGTGTCAAGGTATTCATGTGTTGATTTATTTATACTGATAAAAAAGGTCACTTTTAAGGGACATACTGATGATATGCGCTTTTTATAGAGGCAAGTGACAAATCCTGCGAGCTGATTTCGGGACACCGGGTCCCGATTGGTGCAAGGCCGTCGGGACCCGGTTTATGAAAAACCCGACATGACTCAGGCCTAATTTCAACTTTTACGTATTTGACAAAAGCTCTCTATATTCGGGTGCAACCATGGCTATCCTAACCCTTTGAGAGCGAGCCCGCGCACAGCGATTGTTTCCCCTGTGACGGAGCGATTTCGGTTACATCGCGAGTAATGGGAAATTTGGCGGTGCTTTCTACTTTCGCCTACCATTACGCCTCATTCAGTCATTTTCGTGATTTTTAGTAAATGTAAAAATGAAAGATCAGACTTTTTTCTTTCTAAAAATATAAGTTTTGTTCTTCAATACAAAAAATAAGGTCTGTTATATTTGAGGGAAATTGCCGTCTTATTTTGCTGAAGCTTCACGTCTTTACTTTTCAATACACTCACAATACAAAATGCGCAAGCACCTCCGCACGCGCAGATCGGTCGATACCTCCATTCATTTCCCTATTGTCAATGACAATGATTGTCTTCTGCTAAAGCTCGGCCAATTATTCTACATCCTCTTCTTTCAAAACAGTAATCTTCCAGGGTAGATACTTCTTTACATTCGTTTGTTCCTCTAAGGGTAGGGTCATGAGATAAGCTGAGATAAGCGTGTCATAAAAGAGGAGGTCCATACATGAATGATTCGCTAAATTGGTCAAATTGATGAAACGAAAAGGCACTGGTAATTATAGGGGAGAAGAATTACCAACTCCTTTTATCAATGCATACTTGTATACTTACACAGTTTAGGTCGGTTATTTGTAGCCAAGTGAAACACGGCGAATCGCAAATTTAATTTAAAAGAAATAGGTCTTTATGAATAGGACTACTATAGGCCTAATAATATTATTATATGAATAACTACAATACATCTATCGAAATGTGGGAAAAAACGCCCTCTCATATTGACCAGCGAAAATCATCTAATCACCGATGGAAAATCGCCATGTAATCATCTTCACCAACAAAACCAATAATCCAAAGCCTTGAATCAAGGCAAGAACGTAGAACGGATGCGCACGTACGCGTCCGTCTCCAGCTGTACGGTTATTTTGATCCGAACACTAACTTAGGGTAAAGTTGAAATGATATCACCTTTTTCTCGATTTTTTTCCACGTAACTTTATTATTTTTTTAATAGATGAGATGAATGAATATATCTAAATAATACTTCAAAGAACTTTAGCACATAATAGCTAATAATAAGCTGGAAAACTTTGTCAATAAATTAGGGATACATCTCGGCTTCTGTAGAAGCCCGTCGTCACAGACTTAACAACTCGCTCGGCTTCTGTAGAAGCCCGTCGTCTCCAAAGTGCTAATAATACATGTATTTTCAAGCGGATAATAGCATGAAGAATATCGCCTTACACAATGATATTCTAAATATCCCCTTTAAACATCTTCTTTTGAGTAAAAGCATCCACTTGTAACTCTTTTCACTACATAGCATCATTCACAAATTACGGCATTTTCAATTTCTTTATTATGGTTAAAATGCTTTATGGACCTGCACTTGTCAATGACGGATGTTCACCTAGGATGACTGAAAACGATTTTAAAGAGAATGCATGTTTTGCAGAAGGATATTTTTGGTGCAGAATTTATAAAAGGTGTGCTGGCATGTCACTGTAAATGACAGTTTCCAGCAGGTATCATATTCGTACAAGTCTTCACATTAACAAAATGCATCATGAATTTGGCAGGAAAAAAAATCCCGGTTGAATTTGAAGGACTTATATAAACTGTATCTTTCTCACGTTTCTTAATCACAAACATAATGTTATTATATGTTTAACCCACCAAATACAATAATTTCTGCCCTTCGAAAGTTGCATAAAAGTCGAAAGCACATAACAAAATACCTGGCTAGATTTAATTGTCTCAACCGTCTATACATGTAGGCCTATTATCTGACATTCTTCATGCAAAGCTTTCATATTGTTTGTTAAACTTTTGTAATAAAGTATTGATGAGGGGCTATCATAGACTAGCCCAGTACTCGGTAGCCCACATTTTCTGCCTCTTTCGTTCGTTAAGCCTCTCATTTGGGTAGGGTCGGCTCCTGAGAATGAGATATTGTACGGCACTGATTTTTTTTTTTACCTCCGAGTCTGACATTTTTACCTCCGATCGAGTCCGACATTTTTACCTCTGACATTATTAACCTAGCTCTGACATTTTTACCTCTGACATTATTAACCTCTGACATTTTTACCTCTGACATTATTACCTCTGACATTTTTACCTGCCACCTGCACCTCCCGGACAACAAGCAGCTGCACCACTACACTTACCGCGTAGAGTACAGGCGTATACTACCAGGAGCGAAGCGGGAGCTGGAGATGGCGGAAGGGCACGGTGTACTGCGACTCTACCAAAACCAAATCAGGCCGGGCACTCGGGCAGATCATTCATTTTCATTAACTTCACTTTCTAAATTTGTACTTACAATACATTTTCAGCAGCCAGTTTGGCCGGCTGGGTGGAAAGGGAGGACTTTACAGTGCAGTGCAGTGCTCGATCCGTACCACCAGAGAGCCGCCGGAGTTGTGCGAGGGGTGCGATCTTGGAAGAGGGGTACACAAGACGAGGAGTGCACGGATGACCCTTGGACGCGGAGTTAATTCCTGCATGTCGCATCTGTTTTTTTGCGGCTCTCTTCGATCTTTAATAATAATAATAGCTAGTTCTAATTATAGCGCTTTTCAGGACCGAAGGCCCTTTCAAAGCGCTTTACAGATATATTATTACCCAGGTCATAGGATTCAGGCTTATCCGCGCACAGGCGCGTACGCAGGATTTTTTCAAGGGGGGGGGGGGGGGGGGGGGGGGGGGGTTTGGGGTTGGGGGTAAGGTCAACTTTTTTAGGTCAGCCATTGGTATAGTTTTTTTTTATTTTTAATTAAAAATAAATAAATACAAAATACAAAGGGGGGGGATGTATTCCTCCAAAATACACACATAAAAAATACCAAAGGCTAGTTTACTGAAAAGGCGGGAAACCGTTTATTGAGTATAACCATCTGTTTTTCGCTCCAGTTTGTTTCGATATCTCCACTCCTTGTGTTCTTTTTTCATCTTTGAGCTAGAATTCTTAAAAGAAAAATTATTTCCTCCGTACCACGTACCGTGATTGCAGAAATCGTTGAAGCAAAACACTGAGTTGAGGTGAACTATATAGATACCAGAATAAGTTTGGCGGGGTATAGAGAGACATAATAAAAAGGATATACAATATAACTACAAATTTTGTTTGCAGAAAATGCGGGAACAGTGAAGAATAAAATTAAAACCTCACTGATGGCAAAAAAGGTAGGATAGTTAACAATAAAACTACAAAGTTGTTTGGCAGAAAATGGCGGGAAAACAAGCAATAAACTACAAGATTGTTTGGCAAAAAAGATGTGAAAAGTGAACAATAAAACTACAAAACTGTTTGGCAGAAATCATGAGAATTGGTAGGGAAAGTATATAAACAAGATTGTTTGGCAGAAATGTTGAAAAGGTGAACATTAAAGGTACTATGTCCCTTTTGCAGCCAACCTCAAATTCTGTAGAACTTTGCAGGAATTATGAATATGTCATGTATTATCTATCTGTGAAATTTAAACGTTATAGCAGTGTCCTAATATTCAAATTATGCAAGGAAACCCGTTTACTTGCTAGACTTCACTGTCAGACACTACTGAGTGACTGACTGACTGGCTTTTTTTCTTCTTTGGCAGTAAGATACATAAAATGAGTTGTAAAGGGTACATGAGCATTTGTCTACATCAATAACCCACTTCTTGTGATGGTTAAAATTAAACTGATTAAACCTTTGCGCAGCATAAAACGTAAGCTCATTCGGTACAATGGTCTGAAAATCAAGACTATTACTTATTGGCACTATAGCTCCTAAGTCGATTTGACAACTAATAGTCGTTATAATAATAATAATAATAGCCTAATATTCCACTCCAAATTTTCCCACTTGAAGACATTTTCAAGCCCCACTTTTTTAGGGAAGTTCTAAATTAGTAGTATCTTTCAAATGCCGTTGGAATAGTTACCTTTTCATTATTTTGACCTGCGAATGGGACATAGTACCTTTAAGCTACAAGACTGTATGGTAAATAATGAGAAATGGCAGGAAAAGTTAACAATGACCTTACAAAATTCTATATGGCAGAAAAAGCAGGAAAAGTGAACAATGACATTTGAAATTGTTCGTTTGGGACAGTAACATTGTGTACATAATTGTATGGACAGGAATCCAGGTGAAATGGCAGGAAGAGAAAAAAACAGACGTCCTCGACTCCTCGTAATGCGAGTGGTCGCCAAAGTGTCCTCGGTATGCACCCCACCCAAACACCACAGACAAAACCAGGCACCATGCAGAGACCGTTTCCGTGTCGCGCACCCCATCAAGTGATGAAATAACACACCCTCAACCAGGGGCGTAGACAACGGGGGGGATGAGGGGGATGCATCCCCCCCACCTCACAAGGTGGGGGGGGGGGGGGGATGGCATGTACAATCATCCCCCCCAGGTTTTGGGGAATGATATTTGCTTACTTAATAAGTCATAATGATGATAATAATAGTCATAATAATAATGATAACAATTATAATATTAATAATAATAATAATTATGATGATGATAATAATAATCCTCATCATTATTGTAATTGTGTTTATTGTTATTAGCCGCATTCACACGGTGAAAGCCAATTCAGACGGTAAAAAAAAAAAAATCTTACAAGTATTTTGTGGTTATCTTGTGGTTTGGAAACCACAAGATAACCACAAGATTAAACAGGCGCGGATCTACGGGGGGTTTAGGGGGTTTAACCCCCCCCCCCCCTTGGGCGGCCCAAAAAACAAACAAAACAAAACAAAAAAAAGGAAGAAAAAAAAGAAAAAAAGAAAGAAAAAAGAACGCACGCTGGAGAGAAACCCTTTCAAGTGCAAATATTGTGAGAAGATATTCAACTCATCTGGTAACTTAACCAAACACATGATAACTCTGGATATAACTGTGTAATTAACTGTTACTTGATTTAAAAAGACGTTATCATGCACTGCTTTTTATGGTCTCCATTGTGTTAATAGATGCCAGGAAAACATCACTTACGGGGTTCAAATAAACACCCAAAAAAAAATCGGCTCGCCGCTTCGCGGCTCGTGGACGATGCTCCGCATCGTCATTATTTTGGTCACCCCCCCCCCTTAGCAAAAAGCTAGATCCGCCCCTGAGTCATCCCCCCCAGGTGTACGAACCTGTCTACGCCACTGCCCTCAACGTTGACAGTACAGTTAAACCTTGCCATTCCTCTCATTCTGTAACCCAATAACGTTCTTTTCGACGAAACTTTCGGGGGGATCTTTTCAACAAATGAAAGATTGAATGGCAATTAACAAAGGGTAGAAAAGTTAACAATATCTACGAGGCTGTTTGGCAGAAAAGGAGGGAAACCTCTACTTTCTATTATTGGTGTACATTATCTGTTTTTTGCTTCCTATGACCCTAGCTCTACTCCTTGTGCCCTCTTTTCATATTGCTTTGTGCTAATTCTAAAGAGAAATTTCCCTCGAACTCGTTGATGCAAAACAGAAGTTGAGGTGAACAATATACATTTACCATTTGGCGGGATAGAGAGAGAGAGACATAATCCCAAAGATATGAACAATAGAACTACAATGTTGTATGCAGGAAGTGCGGGAATAGTGAAGAACAAAATTAATAGATTCAATTCAAAAGTTAACAAAACTAAGACTGTTAGGCAGAAAAGGCGGGAAAACAAGCAACTGAACTACAAGATTGTTTGGCAGAAAAGGCGGGAAAAGTTAACATGAAACAAGATTGTTTAGCAAAAATGGTGGGATAAGTGAACAATAAAACTACAAATTCTATGGCAGAAGAGCCGTGAACAATGAAATTGATGGTTTGGGACAGATACAATCATGTGTACATATTATATATGGCATGCAGGAAAAGAAAACAGCAAAAGTTCATGCTGGTTGCAGTCAATGAAAATATTTATCACTGGGTTTTTCTATCCAAATATTCATTCAGAGAAGTGTTGGATCTAATTCCAGTATGACAATATTTTTAGATACCAGCTATTCTTGTACAGACACTTAAAAAGCCTATGTTTATCCAACATATTGTGATAGAACTATTACATGTATAGCCGTGAAACCGTATGTGTATGTTTGAGAATCGAGACACACATGTTTGGGGGGGGGGTGTAACTGCACAAGGACGGTCTGCATACACCAGAATGTGAGAAAAGTCAATGATTTTTGCTTGTAGTGTAAATGCTACTATTTGTCTCTCTCTGTCGGTTTAATAATTACAGAGCAAACTTTGATAGAGTTGTGTTACTATCTTGATCTTTGCTTATAGAATATATTTTCTGACCTCTTTGAAATTGGCTAATACTGTGCAATATTTTAATCCTCTTTTAGTGCCTTTTTGTCTTTTCTTATTTATTGGTACTTGGTCTCTCTCTCTCTCTCCCCTCCTTCTCTCTATGCCTCTCCCTTCCTTCTTCCACCCCTCTCAGTGCTTCTCCTTCCCCTCCCCTCCCCCAACCCTTCTCTCATCCCTCACTTTACTTTTCATATGGCAGATAACAGCACAAGGAAATAAATAATCTGAATTGAGAGATTTTCTGTTCAGCAAGACAAAAACTTTTAATGCAGAAACCATTGATACAGCTCGAAACACGCAAGAGTACACATGATTACAATGCTACAACTTGCAAGTTAAGACATCGAAGAACAAAGGAACCCTAATAGTCCTGTGTCCTCTCTCACACACACACAGTCTGAAATACAAACCTTAATACAGACGTACAACAGGAGACACAAATGCATGCATCCACACACACACAAAACGCTCGCAACCATGCCAAACCATTCGCTTTATCTTTGGTCTCTCCTCGCTTTCACATTACTCCATTTTACATTCTTTCCATCTCTCTCTCTTTCTTCATCTCTCTCTCTTTTTCTTAACCCCTCTCTCTCTCTCTCTCACCCACACAAATATATGCACTCATGATACTAGTCACACTCCAAAAGCAAACATATATCATCTATATATATTACACATTCTATTGAATTCATTTCGAGAATTGGGTAAAATACAATTTTTCCCTACCACAATTTTTTCACTTTCTGGAGCTCAGATACAAAGATCATGATTCCATACCGGTACATCAAATAACAAATGTGTTTTCTGTTTGAGAATTTGAGGTAAAAATGCATCACAGGAAACGATTTATTTATATAACTAACCATGAATTGGAAGATATCCCTGCTTTTAAAGAGAACCACTGTCATTTTTCCAGTCATAAAATCAGAGTAAAATCTTCGGTAATTTCAACACGGTAGCGTATTGTCAAATTGCACGTTCATATGAGTGACATATACAACAATGTTATAAGAGCAGCCCTGTATATAAAATTTGGTGATTTCCTTTTTAAAAATAAGAGAACTTCAACACCATTCTAAAGATAAGATAAGAGAGATTTTTGTCCCTTTCTTTTGCAATTTAAAAATGGTGAGTTATCCTGGATTTCTTTTTGCAGACAGTACTTTTTATAGCTATATTTCCATTCAATGCCTGCAAGAAAAAAAAATGAAGACAGAAAAAACGTCGCTGCTGATGTGGGAGTCATCTTTCTTCTTTTTTTTCAATTGAGACAAGCATGGATCCTTTCAGATATGACGCAGCAAAACCGCACTTTAACAAAAATGATAACGTCAACTGTATGACGCTTCACATTTCTTTATCTTAGAACACAGGGATCAGTGAATACGCACAGGACATTCGTTTGTTGCGTGCAGTTGCCTTTTATTTACTAGGAAATATTTTTAAAAGGGGGCAGTTTGTTTTGCAGCAGTTAACTAAACTGTGTCATATCTGAACGACCCTTAAGTAATGCATATGACCAAAATCAGAACATGTCTGATGCCTATGAAATGAAACAACCAGGGCTTCTCCTTTAAAGAGTTGTGCCCTTGCTGTAGAAAACACACGACAATAGCGGCCTTCTTGCTGTAAGCTGGCACGTATCTCTTGATGAATGTATTCAGAGACGTCCCTTCAAAATAGTGGTATTGCATTGGACTACAGTATTTCGCCATAGGAGGCGGATGCATAATTTCACACACAATGATCTACACACGTGGGACTAGGCCTATTTGAATATAAAGCCTGTCAATACAATGAGTACATTATGGAGCTTGAATCGCGAATAACCTAAGCATGTTCATAGTTTATGCATATCCTTCGCCCTTGGTGGTTTGAAAATAAAGAAATTAAAGCAGAGAATTTATGAATTTTAAATCAGAAGGAAAAGAGGGACTTCGCAAGTACCCAAACCCAAAGATTCTTCCATACAGCAAAACCATTTCTATTACCCTTACGAGGCGATGCATCGCAGAATCCACCAAATTTGCGAGAATCTACAAGTAATTATATACAGATGAGAACGGAGAGCTATGTACAGCAACGTCTTACACACATATAATATGACTTTCGACAATGGAACAAGTTAAACGCTGAACCTTTCGCACATATTCTTCAAACATTAGACAATGATACTTCTAAAAAGTAGCTTAGATTAAACCTGAGAACAGAGAGTTATCTTTTTTTTTAATCTTTTTTTTTTCTTTTTAGTTTACATATAGTTATACACATATTACACACAGGAGAACATTGAAAAATATACATTTTGGAAAAAGATCTCTTCAATAAATAAGTAATGGGAATTCAAATTCTTGAAATTAAAAAATTAAATAAGTGAAATATTCTAAATTTATAGCAAAATTCATTTTAGACTTCATATTGTAGAAGGAAAAAAAGTAATCATAAGTTGCACTATCTATGCAAATTGTGACTGTATTCCGTTCACTGTCGATACGATACATCCTCAAGGAGGATTTTCTTGACCCAGTCTATTGCTTCAAAGAGTAACAGATGA
The DNA here is from genome assembly GCA_035222895.1 of Strongylocentrotus droebachiensis. Classification (NCBI taxonomy): domain Eukaryota; kingdom Metazoa; phylum Echinodermata; class Echinoidea; order Camarodonta; family Strongylocentrotidae; genus Strongylocentrotus; species Strongylocentrotus droebachiensis. The sequence goes on along the minus strand of JAVYIG010000230.1, from coordinate 570,310 downwards.
AGAAAGAGCAAGAAAAACAAAGGAAAATAATGTCCCACATTTTGCATGATATAGGCTGCTTTCACATTCCTGATAGATAGAGAGGGATAATGAGACTGCCTTGAATAACAAATTTCGGTAAAAGGTGACTCAAAATATGAGGAGGAATTCATAGTCAACGATCCCAGTCAACTCTTAGGCCTCGTTTGGATATGACACGGCAAAACCGCGCCGTTCCTTTTATGATGGTAAGCATAATAAGCTCTACATTTCTGTATCTCATAACACAGAGCTCAATGAATAAGCACAGGACCATTGTTGCACACAGTTGCCATTCATTAACCTTTACAAAAATTGCGGCGATTCTTTTGCATTAGTTAACCATGTCATATCTGAACGAGCATTAAATGTTTATGAATATATCTTCTGGTCGGTCTTTGTACACCATGGATAGAAAAGGACTCAATTTCTTTTATAGAGTTGATTTATAGTGCATCATATAACACCAACTTCAGACCATCTTCTAGGGTTTGTAAATACAAATTTGTCAACTTTAAACAAAAAACAGTGGCTTTTAAAAACATCTACAAAGAGGGAGCACTTCTACTTTATCAAGAGCAGACCAAGTTGACTTTGTGCACTACTTCCTCTTGTCGAGATTTGGAGGTAAATGTTCTCAAAAATCGGGAGCGAGACACTCTAAAATGTCGCTCTTCGTCACAGCCAACCACAAATTATTCCTCCTTACCTTTACGCTGCTACTACTTTCCTCTCTCTTTTCGCAGTCTTGCCACCATGACCATCTTAACACTTAGAGTTCAGAGAGCCAATTCTTCAAAGTCTTGCCTTTAATTTCCTTCTGTCTACATTCCCGGAATCGTTTCTATCTTCCCATATTGCAATCAAAATAGCAGTTAATACCTCGGCCTTTCCTCTTACCCATCCTCTCACATACTTATATACAACATTACACGTCCTTCGATCAAGCTTGAACATGGAGGTTAAACAAACAAACACAAAAATAAAAGCACTGGGCTTTTTATTACTACAAATCTATTAAATAAATAAACATTACAATGCAAAAAAAAATCAATCTGTACAACTTTTAAGAAAAAATAAAATTGGGTGGGACAAATTTTAAACTGCTCTCTTGGATAAAGATGGGTAAAAAGGAAGAAGACTTGCTTTGAATTGAAAAAGAACCAAAGTTTATCAAGTATATATACATCCCATGGGTAATTCTGAGACACATTTGAAATTTCAGGTCTCATCCAAGTCCAAGTCTCATCAAAGTTCCTTGGACATTTAATAGCTGTCTGGGATTTTCAAGATTGTGAGCATCAAATCTTGAAGTGATCAAGGAAGATTCAGAGAGAATAAGCTTGGTTAACTTCTACATCACAGAGGTAAGAGGGTTTTTTACAGAAATACTGAGATTCTGTTCGCTGCGAGAGACTCACAGTAGGCCTAGACCCCTAGATTACACACACTTCCACAAAATGAAATAATATTTGGCTGTTCCTAGTCTAAACGTCTGACTGAACAGGAAGTATACATTAACACACAATATCCCATAATTCACAGCGAAGGAATCGTCTCTATCCTGTGCATGGTATCTTCAAAAAGATTTTTCTTTCTCCATGAATAACTCATCAGCAATCGAAATCCAACCGATCAAAGACTGTTCCTGATTGGCTAGACCTGCCTGAGCGTGGATGAGACGCTGTCAGTGATTGGTCGAGACAGTAGTGGTGGAAGGAGAGGAAGCGGAGGAGGAAGAGGAATGCTCAAAGAGGCTCGGCGACAGCGTGGCCGACAACCGCACCCACAGGTCATGCTTGCATCGAGGCAACCTTCTGAGGGACTGGATGAAGTCCTTGAACTGTGCCTGCCCGCCTGCCTGCATCGAGAAGGCCTTCTGTGCACTCTGGACCACGCTGATGAAGTCGTCGTACTCCGGTGGCGTGATGTGGTACATCCTTTGATGGATACACTGTATGTACATCTGAACACACTTCTGTACGATCGGACTCAGGATGGGGGATCGTAGATTGGCCTGCACCGATGTGTGGTTCATAGACGCTAGGTAATGCGCAGCCTCCCAAGTTATTGTATGTAGAACAAATGGACTCACTACGACGCTTAGTACACATGCACAGAACTGTTGAACATAACTTACACCTGTAGGTGGTAAAAGAAGTGTTACAAATATTGTCATACATGTACAAGGAGGTCCAAATTAACATGCAATATACAATGAAGATATTTGATCAGAAACAAAAGAATTATTCTTTGTAAGTTTTCTATTACATGAATATATTCATAATAGACTTAGAAGTACTAAAAGTTTTATATTAAAACAAGTGCTGATAAACAGGATCGATTCTTAGTTCATAAAGCAAACTTCAAAACCACCAGATCAATCTGTTACTAACTCTATCACTAATCAGTCGAGTGTATAACGTTTGTAAAAAGTATAAAGAGAGTGAGGTTACAGAGAAGCATGACAACGTGGCTTAAAATGTATTTCAAAAATACATCTGGCAAAATAATGAAAATCAATCGACTTATACATTTTTGGATTATCAACTATCTTGGGTGTAAAAAGTGCACAAAAGACTGAAATAAATACAAAACTTAAGATTGATTATGTACGAAGGTTGACGTGGAACACTTACCTAATCTTTTAGCAATCTCCATGAGCCACTTGATGTCTTCACCGTACGGAGGATTGGGTGAGAACCTTGACTGCGTCCTCTCGTCATGAACTCTCCTAGCCAGGGTATCGATACCCAACATGCCAACCCTGTAGGTGGCATGAAGATAGAACAGTCCCGGATGCTGCTGTGGGGCTATGGGTTGGGCCATGTTGGGGATGGGCTGCATCGGGTGCTGCTGCTGCTGCTGCTGCTGCTGAGGCATCACGTTGGGCCTGGCATGGATGATCGTCGGAGGCATCGGGTACTGGATGATGGGTCGCTGGGCCATGACTTGTCCAGGCGGAAGCTGCATGATCTGCGTGGGCTGGAAGGCCGTGCGGGGTACGGACACAGCCATCCCAGGCATGGCCACGTTGGCGTTGTAGGGACACGGACCGTGGTATTGGTGATGAGGAAGCCACTGCATGTTGTGGGCGTCCTGCGGCATCGGAGGCCGATGCTGCAACCTGTGGTCTCCGACCGGCATCGCGTGAGGTGCGTTGCCAAATTGATGCCTTGCCATGTAGGGATCAACTGCAACATACTCCTGGTATTCTGGGTGATGATAGACGATAGGTACCGCATGAGGCTGAGCCAACCTGTACGGAAGACCGACCACACGTTGCTGCGGAACAATACCCCTGACAGGTGCGTTCACAAATGGCACCACAGGTCCGATCTCCTCTCCGGTCCCCTCGTCGGCTGCTACCACTTTGTCGTCATCCGAGTCGTGGTGCTGATGGTGGTGGTGCTGGTGCCGCTGGTTGCTATGGTTACCCTGTCCGGTTGAGTTGTCGTGAAGCCACTCCCATTGCTTGGCGACGTTGAACAGGACTTCTGGGTAGACGTCCCCACCCTTTGCCGCACTCTCAACAGCTACACATGCCTTCTGTAACATCATGATGTCTTGCTCCTTGCACTGAATGGGAGAAGATATACTATATAATGGTACCCTTATAAAAGATTCAGAAACTAGCCCAAAATTATGAAGACACAACCATATCTGCCATGCAGTACTTTCAAGATTTTTTTTTTTCTCTTTTCCTCATACGAGGCACTTTATTACTTTATATCATTTTAACAACATTGTACATAGAGTTTAATTACAATATATATATATATTCACAATCAACAAACTGATATAATAAAATAGGGGAAACATAAGGAAAGTGGAAGGGAAAGATCAAGGCATGAATATAAATGCGTTAAAGGTTCAACTAAGAAAGATTCATCTTGATATTACTTATTAATTGTTCTTGGTTTCTGTATTGCCAATTGACATAAAACATAAAATCGCTTTTGAAAGTCATCCAAATTGAATGACTATTGAAGGATTTACTTCTAAGATGATTAAGTATATACACCTTATAAATTGCATATTGTGCGTAAACAATTAATACATTCATGAGCAAAAACTCTGGGTCTTCAATGTTGAAACCAATTAGTATGATTTTTTCTCCTAACTCAATATCTTTTTGGAACAAGTTCGTTACCAGATGATGAATTTTTTGCCAAAAGACTGCGACTTGGCGACATCTTAGCAAAATGTGTATAAATGATTCTGATTCATTGCAATATGTACAAAGCATATCGGATGTAATTTTCCACTTGTAAAGATTGTCTTTGAAGGGTAAAACTTTATGTAGCAGTTTGAAATTAAATTGTCTTACTCTGTTGTCTTTGATCTTTTTTAATTTAAAATCTAAAACATGCCTCCACTCAAAATTGTTTGGTAGTTGCAGTATTTCCTGCCAAAACAATGACACCGGAGGATTTTCTTTTTTGAACTCATTCAAAAGAATATAAAAGTGTTTTGCTTTCAGTACTTTCAAGATAAGTAAAACAAAAAAGGGGGCAAAGTTAAGATGAACTTGCACTATGAATATGACTGACAAAGAAAGCGGACAAAATATACAGTTCCTCAGGTAGACAAAGGAAAATCCATTCACTGCTATTATGTAAAAATGTGTAGAACAGGTGAATATGCATGTGGCACCTGTTCTACACATTTTACATAATAGCATCGAAGGGATGTTCTTTTGTCTACCTGAGGAACTGTATATTTTGTCCGCTTTCTTTGTCAGTCATATTCATAGTGTTGTATCATGGGATAAATCCGATTAACTCTCCTAAAAAATGTGGATCAAACAAAAAAGAAAATGTGTATTTGATGATTATTAACTCGTCCGTTTCCATTGATTGTAATCACAGATCACATTACTACAGGCAACTCTGAAAACCAGATTATCTTTCTTTCATTTGAAAACTGGATAACTGAAAAAGTGGAGAAAATAATATGTAACTTTGAGTAGGTCTTGCATATTACTAGCACTTTGAAAGTGGACAGGGGGAAAAAGTACCAATTTCCCTTTAAAATAGGAAACATCCCAGACCAGATTCTTCTAACCATATCAGGCAAATAAGATTTCAAGTTAGGAGATTTCAGATATTAACGATGATTCTAAAATGCTAACCTGCATGAGTGCCCTGTTCACATCTGTTGGGTTCAGAGCGTGGGCGTGGCTAAGACAAGACAGAGCCAGTTGGGCTGCTGCTCGCACCATGTTGGGGTCACGACCTCTGGAGGCCCTGTCAGCCAATGAGGCGGCTTCTGTAGGTGTAAGGTGCCCCTCCCATGTCTCCACCAGCAGGTTGATGGCTGCACTTCCGATCTCCATGGCTTGGCCTGAACACAAGAGGGAGGGGTGTATGAAAACAGATTTAGGATAATTGATTTTTTTTACCTGACTGCTAATTAAAGAAAGCACGAGTTTGCTTGTAAGTAAGCAACCAGGGGACCGATGGCTAAGTCATCTCTGAGGGTCCTGGAAATGGAGATTAATGCCTTATTACAGGGCACTAGCGCATCAAATTGGTTTCTGACCCTAAACCTCCCTGTTACAAGACTACTGCTCTACCACTGAGCCATTGTCCCTCATAAAAAACTAATAAAAGATTACGACAGCAGTTTCAACGGCGATAAGAATGCATGGTTAAACTACCATTCATAGAACCATGATTATAATAGCTTCCCCTCAAGAATACAGTATTTACAGCAAAATATCTCCTTGGTTGATTTATGTTGCAGCAAGGATGCTCAGAGAGAGAAATTGGCTCTTCCACAATAAGAAAAGGTTATTTACAATAAAACCCGTCTATAGCGACCACCCAAGGGAAACACAAAATGCGGTCTTTGTAGACAGGTTCCTTTAGTACATGCTTCAATGAGAAACAATTTTCAAGGTTAACAAAAAAAATGTGGTCTTTGTAGACAGGTGGTCACCAAAGCAGGTTTGACTGTACTAATGTACTAAGAGCCTTTCAACAGTTTTTAATGTCCATTTTCATAGCAACAAACTCTTTTGAGAATCTGGACTCACCAAATTCAATTCTTATTTAAATGTGCACAAATGTGTTACATACACCGAAAGGCTCTAATTTTTTAGTAACCTGGGCATAATTCAAGAGATATTCGATACAGAGCAAAGGTTAAGTACTAAAGGATCTTAGCAAAATTAATGAAAGAAATCAGCGGAAACACTCTGGGTTACACCAACCTGTAATCCAGGAAACATGAGAAGAATACGTCCTGGAGAGCCAGTTGGGCGTGACAGCATTGTGGAGTCTCAGCGCGTACAGTCCTATCTCAAACGCACACAGATGCAGGCCTCGGTGCGGCCCGGAGTGGTTGGAGTTGGTACACTCCTGGGTGAAGAGCGCCGTGCTGCTTGAACCGCCTGCTCTGTTCAGAACTGTCTTGGCCAGCTCGAAGAAGAAATGGGCAGAGGCCTCGCTGGGCTGGTTGGGGACTGTCGGGCAGTTGTCGTTACGACCTCCTTTACGACCCCTTCTGCAGGAAATGTAGAGGGTGGAGAGGAGAACGGTGTTTAGCATCAACTTGTATGGTTTCATACATAGAACTCATATAAGTTCATATTTTATTTCATGATCTCAAGTCCACCATTCAACTTACAAATGAACAACAACTGGACTTTGAAGTGACTGCAAGAGAATTAAATATATATTTTTTCAAAAATGGAAATTACAATGTATATCTGTCTGAATTCCCAAATGGTCGTTTGAACATTGATCCCAAAATTGCATGCAAGTCTTCTGGTCAGATAAAAAGCCAAATTACCTACAAGTATGTGTGACATCACTATGAGTCACAGCTAATCAGGCTTTTTCTGCTCCTGGAAGGCTCTTTTAAAAACCACATCATAGTCGGGTCAAGAGCTGTGCAGTGGCCATTGAATACTATCATGTATACGCCGACGATATACAGGTGTATATACAATGCGACCCTTCTAGCCAGGACTCTGTTGATCATGCTGCATGCAGACTACGGGATGCAATGAGAGATGTCTACAGGTGGATGACATCCAACAAATTGAAACTTAATCAAGACAAAACTGAGTTAGTAGTCTTTGCTTCGAAAGTCCATCAACGATTGCTCCAGAACTTCACTCTAACTCTTCATGATGGGACTGTGATTAAACCGTCAAAGAAGCTGCGTATTCTTGGCGTCGTCTTTGACAACCTCATGCTGCCAGATGTTCACGTCTCAAATGTAGTCAGGACTGTCAAATATCATATCCGGAACTTATGCAGGATTACAAAATATCTTGACGAAAGTACCACTCATGCTGCAGTCCGTGCCTTAGTTTTATCTCGTCTTGATTATTGTAACAGTTTGTTGAGTGGCACAACAGCAAAGAACATTCACCGTCTTCAGCTTCTCCAGAACCAGTCTGCACGCCTCATCTTCAAACAACCAAAGAGCACACACACCACGCCCTTGTTGAACTCTCTGCATTGGCTTCCTATTCAACAGCGAGTGCTCTTCAAGACCTCCACCCTTGTCTTTAAGTCGTTACACAATCTCTCTCCCTCATATCTTACTGATCTCGTTCATGTTAGGCACTCCAGTTACAACCTAAGATCCAACACTCGTACAGTTTTAGATACCCCAAGGTGTCGAACCAATGCTGGTAAGCGGGCATTCATAGCCACTGCTCCAAAATCATGGAACAATCTCCCCAATTTTGTACAAACTGCTGATTCTCTAATGACTTTCAAAAAACACCTCAAAACACACTTGTTTAACTAATGCCCGCTTACCAGCACTTGTTCTTGCTCTTCTATTACCTGTCTTACCCTTTATTTTGTTCATTCCTATATTGTTACATACATGTCTGTTGTTAAGCATCTTTCTATTTTGTTAATTGTTCATTGTATATGTTAATTAAGCGCTTTGTATCTACTTGTAGAAAAGGCGCTATACAAATGTTCATTATTATTATTATTATTATTGAACACGAAACCGGACTGACCTATGACCTTTATTGACCTTTATTGACCTCTTGACAGGAGCATTGTCTGGACTCACCAGTTAGCCTTACCTGCTGCTATACAAGCCCTGTTCTAATTCAACCCTGACCTTGATTTACATTTTGAGGGGTATATTATCTACACTCACCTGTGTGAGTTGCCTGCTACGATACAAGCCTTGTTCTCAATCAGCCCTAATCTTGTGCTAAGCTAACTAAATTGCTCGGGTGACTACGCATTTTGACTACGATTTTTAACCGGGTGACTCTGGGTATTGGTGCCAATGCATTATTTTGTATACAAATGTCCTTATTTCATTGTATTTTAAATTCTCTCCTCTAAATTACGTCTTTCTCTACTGCTACTGTTTTTCATCTACATTACTTCTTTTTCAGGAACCTATATTATACAAGCACTGCTTTTTACTAGTTTCCTCACATTCTACTTTATCTATTATAGGAACAGTAAACTTGAATGGACTTGAATGAATGAATGAACATTATTTAGACTCACCTGTTAGCTTTGCCTGCCGCTATACAAGCCTTGTTCTCATTCAAGTTCTCAGGTGCCACGGCTATGCTGACTGGGTTAGCACGCATCAGTGACGATACAGGTATACTTTGCCCTGGACTTCTACAAAATTGACAAAAGAGACATAAAAAATGAGGAGTTTATTTTATTTCTTTCCATTATAATGAAAGTACACTTTGCCAACATTAGAATTCAAGGTTATCACATATTTAGTAAGGGGAGTACCTAACCATAATACAGCAGATAATAAAGATGACAAACACTAATAGTAAGAGATATAAATCACTCTCTAATAAAACGTGTTGATACAACGTGCTGATAAATGTTAATTGAAATGTAAACATCTTTTCATGCACAATTCACAACATAAGGAATCTTTCTCGAAAGTAAACTTAATAACTAGCTTGTTGTCTTGACAAAAGAGACAGTCTGCACCCATTTTGATACACTGTAGATTCAATATACTAGAAACATGAGCGTGTGTGTGTGTGTAATTGGGTTTTTACAGACGTGTATCGTCACCATCCAAAAGACGTGACTCAGTTTCGAACCTGCGTCCTTGGCTGAGTTAGTTTTTAACTTCCATTGTTAGCTGGATTACAGGCGTACGCCCCAACGCAACGTAATAGACTATACTTGAATTCATACTAACAATTTGTGCCACGTCCATGAATCGTATCTTACTAAAAATTAAAATGAATTTTAATGTTTTGGAAAGTGATAACTACAAGGCCTGTAGTCTTACTAAAGCTTAACTTCAAAGTTTTTGAAAAACTATAACAACAAGGCCTGAGTGAAATATGGGAAAAGAAGCTAAGAGAGGTGATTAAAACTTAAGTGTTTAAAAAAAACATCTATGATTATCAATGTCGCACTGTAAATTGCAATCCACCATCATTCCAATCCAATCCAATCCAGGTATTTATAAAGCGCCAATATCTAGTTGCCTAATCAAAGGCGTTGATGTGACTGAAAAACTACCAAAAATATCTGTTCATGATTCTAACTGGGAAAGATAAAAAAGCAGTGACTCATTGTAAGCAATATGAAATAGGTATGTCTTTAGTGAGTTATGAAAGTGGATAACTGGTGACAAGAGCGAGGGATTTGGAGAAGACCATTCCACAATCATTCTACCATCTACTTACGGTTCAGCCTCCCGTAGCTTCGGCCTAGCGCCGGTAGCTCTCTCCCCTGAACTGCTGGAGCTGACTGAATCGCTGGAGTTACCGCTACTTCCACTGTCGCTACCAGGTCCATGGTACCTTCCCCACCCCCCTGGGGGTACTCGCCGCGCTAGGGTGGGGGAATTGTCGCTGGAGGTCGTCTCGGGTGCACTGCTGTCTATACTAGCCATACCTGAAGGGATGACAAGAGCACAAATATCTAATCCAATCCAAAAGATATTTGAAAAAGCCCCTTTTCCTTGTGGTTACAAAGTGCTGCACACAACGCTCTACAATGTTTGGGCCACTTATAAATAAAGTCAGTCACTTCTCAGAGAGATCAGTTAAGTATAAATAGGCTGGTAATAAAGTAGGAAAGAGTAGAGGCATACGATGTATTATTGTTTTTACAATTGCAATGCTGGAGTTTACGCTGACCTTAAATACTATATTCTTAAACTACCAAAGCCCATTTTAAGCATGAAATAAAGTACCTCTTATTAAAAGCCTCTACGTGCTGCTTACTGCGATTATTGAATTCAAACTAATATATATAAAGATTACTAGTAGATTAATGACTGCTGTTTCAAATGATCCCAGACCACAATCAGCTTCTATGTACTTCTACATGTACCACAAATAAAAATTATGATGAAAACATATTTACACAAATTTCTCACTTTTAGTTTTATAGAAAGAATAAGCAGAAAATTACAAATTAGTAAAACCAATCAAGTAATGAATGTGAGTATTTTAATGAGAGAGATACGGTGTAAGGATGAAAAGAACTTCATTAATTATCTTTAAGCATCATCATCCTTACCTTTACTTTTCCTAGGGTGTCTGCCAAATATCCTTCCCCAGTAGCCGATACCGGTGGTTGTCGAGGGGTGGTTGGCTGCCCCTGGAGGACCATGGGGAGGAGGGTGATGGCTACCCTCATCCTCTCCACTGATGGTGGGGAATTCCCCTCTACCCCGCCCTCCACCAACCTGTCCCATACCAGGTTGCCCCACCCTGCACATGGCGGGATCGAGGTTGGAGTTGCTGGGAGGCGGTCCGGAGGGGACAGGGCGTGGTCCTGGAGCCTCAAGTCTGGATTTGGATTTCTTGTCCTTGCTTCTGCTGCTGTCGGACCCGCCCTCGCAGCTATCATGGCCATCCTTACCCCCGCCTTTACCCCGCTTCGCATCCTGAGGTTTGATCCCTGCTGGTTGGTTGGGAGGCGCACCTGCCATTGCCATGTGTTGGGCGATGCGGGCCGCTATGTCATCACCGGTGGTCGTTTGTGGGTGGGGCATATGACCGTGAGGGTGGGCGTGGTTATGGGCGTGCCCGTGAGTGGGGACCTGTTGGGATGGTCTAGATAAAGCCGGGTTGGAGGGGACAGGGGCTGCACATGGTGTCTTGTGGGTTTTGGGACCTTGCTTGTCAAGGAGGGCATCTAGGATCTGAGAGACAGAAAGAAATAGCACAGATGACTATCATTTTCATATAATGTATAAGTACATGTATAAGCTGTAAAATGATCTGCTTTTCAATAACATTTGGAAATACATAACGGGGTTTAATGAATTCCTAACCCATTTTAAATTAGATGTAATTCATACAAACCCTGAAATGCTCTTTCTCTCTTCAGGCATTTAGTGTGATAACAATATTTACAAACAACAATACTAGCTGAATATGAAATGCAATTTCCTGGTGTAGTGAATATGACATGTAATTTTCTGGTGCTCCTCTGTTTTTGCTATATATTCAAATTAGTAATCTACAAATTACATAAAATGCATGAATTTTCTTTGTCCCCTTTTCAAATGAATTCTGCTGTATAGTGTAATTTTCATTCATTAAGGCTCATCTTACAGTAGGTCCAATTTTTTTTCCCTTGAGAATGTAAAAACGCATTGCTGCCAACATGAAGAGGCATATATCAACCCTTTTGCCCTTTGTAAATTGCAATACATCTTTCAGAGTGAAATAAGAATTCAAATCATTAAATTGGCCCTAGAAGTTACATCACAATGTAATACTGTGAAACAAAATTAATTGTTGACTATTTGAAGAGGAATATCAACACCTTACGCCCTTTGTAAATTGCAACACATCTTTCAGAGTGATATCTGTATGGTTTGGTCAGCAAGACGTCCTCACCAGACACATCCACACTAACTTTGTGATGAGAGAAGCGCATTGCCTGTGGAAAGACTTATCTATTTTGTTTAAGTTATTTAAATGATATAAGCATTCAATCATTAAATTGGCCTTAAAAGTTACATCACAATGTAATACTGAGAGACAAAATTAATGGATGGGTACGAACCTGTCTGAATTTGCCTTGGTCTTCCTTGTAATGGGAGAGCATGGCCAGCGCCAGGTCTCCTCTCTGCCTCCTTGTACCCTCGCACAGCAGAGGATGATCCGCCTCGCTCACGTTGGCCTTCATCGCCATAGCAGCCACGGCGGCTTCAAAGCCCATCTTCTCGTCGTTGGGGCTGCGCTCCCTGACGAGGGCCAGACGAACCGACGTGCGAGGTAAGTTTGCAGCCGGCTGGCCTGTAAAGGGAAAAATTATCAGATGAGAAATCGGTCAACAGCATCAAAATGTGGGTATTTCACTTCTGGGGGTTTCACAAAACTTGTTGTTGTTATAAGCTACTGAAATCCTTGCTTCTGATTGGTTATCAGCAGATTTGTCACTGATATTTGTCATTTGTCATTGAAAAAAGGCTTTGTGAAACGGGTCCCAGGACTGACATCATATATTCTTTCAAAGAAATAAGAGCCCAAGAGGAGCTGTAGGGATTTTCTCAATGCTTTGCGCTCTATGGAGAGGTTCTTTGTTGTTCTGGTTATCAACGTTTCGATGTGTATGATTGTATCATCTTTAGGAAAGGGATGATAATTCTCAAGACTTTCAGAGAATACAATGTAGAGTACCAAATAAAGCTTAAAACTGAGCTTATGGACTAAAAGCACAACAAATAATAGGTCATTTTAAGCAGGAATATCGGGATCATCAAGAACTTTAGATGGTTATTAATAATGAGCCTTACTCTCTAGCAAGTACATAGCAGTTCTTTGCAAAATTGTATCAATCACACAAATACATGATGTTACCAATTTAATGATTTAAAGCCCCACTGCACTACTTATAGCTACTTGTGCCCTCTATATAGCAAACACTGACTAATCGGTGACCATCGGTCCCCCATGATCCCCTTTTTCTTATGTTAATTGAGAGCTGATTTGTTGAGATAACCACCTGTCGGTGACCATGGTGGGGGGGGGGGGGTCTAATCCCTCCTGACCAAACTAGTACAGACAGGCTTTAACCAAGCAGTGTGAACTTACCTGGTAAGCACAGTGCATCAAAGATGAAGCTAGCGAGCATGATGGGGAGCAGGGCCTCTCCCCTGGACCGTAGGGTCCCCTCCCTCAGCTTCTGGGCCCTCTCTCGGATCATACCAAGCTCAGAGGGCCCCAGGGGTATCCTCTTCAGTAATGTCACCAAGTCTGTCTCCTGGCTATTCAGCTTCACCTATAGAAACACAAAACAAAAAGAAAGTGTGTTACATGTAATACAGATATCAAGTTAGCAACGTTTTTTGTCTGGGCCCTCTCTCGGATCATACCAAGTTCAGAGGGCCCTAGGGGTATTCTACTCAGTAAGGTCACCAAGTCTGTCTCCTGGCTATTCAGCTTCACCTATACACAACAAAAAGAAAGTGTGTCACATGTAATACAGATATATACTAATGTCCTTTGGTAAGACATTAATCCACATTTGTCACACTGCATCCAGTTAAGGTAAATGGGTGCCCGGCGAGAATTGATTCCTTAACATGCTCGAGCACTGTAATGGGAGCCGTGCTAGAGCCAGGGTAATGATAATGGAGCGCCAATGATGAGCACTATACAAGACTATTATTATAACATAAAAAAAACAATAATGGACCGAACATGAACAATAAAACTTCTATTTACATGTATAGTGATGATATGCCATGAGTTTTCCCTAAATGCACCCCCTCATCCTCCTTTTCTTTTCCCCTGCAATATCGGGCATGCACGTCTGCAGAGGCCCTCCATCCCTCATGGGATACATGACTAAAGGATTGTTATTTTCAGCAGCTCTGTCATTTTTTTTCCTTCTAAATAGTAAATTCATGATTGACATCATCTGAGCAGCAGCGCACCGTTTGACTGGGATTATGGGACTCTCCTTGACAGGTACTTCTGGCTTGACCAGCTGTCAAAACTTGTCTAATGATAGATACCTGAAGAGGGCATTGTTCAAAATTTCAAATTATGTACAAATCAAACAAATAACATGATTTCTACCACACTGCCTTGGCTACACAAAAAAGTATAGTCATGGTATCTAATCAGTTAATCTACTGTAAAAGTAGAAATATTCATGGTACAATAACTTCCACGGATTTCGTGCTAAGATCGGCAAGCATGAATTTTAGAACTTGTGAAAGTATGTTTTGGGGTGGCTAAGCGCGAAAAATTACTCAACCTAAAATAACAGCATTTACAGTATATTCCAGTCATCAAATATGTTTTGAATAATTGGCATTTGGTTCAGCTTCAGCTTCAGAAGATATAACTAAGGACATAACTACAAGCTTCTATATCCAGCAATCAGTGAACTTGTGGCTCTAAATCCTATCCAATGAGAAACTTGCATGTTATGAACATTTTCCCTAAGGTATTAGTATGACCTACTTGGTTTTAACCCACAATGTCCTTCTTTTAAGACCATTTCCCGAACCAACGAACTGGTGCACATCATTCACACATCTTGAAGCCTTACAGACTAAAAAGCCACCCCAACCTCCTCCATGTTCTAAGCATTTTCTTCCATATTTTCCCAATTTCCTCTTTTCATCATTCTGTGTCAGAACTTGTAAAACGTAGTAATGTCAGAAATTTCCTGCCAAAGATCGTTTCACACCTTACAAATGTTGTGACCAATCATTGAAAATCTGTAAATGATTGTCTGTCCCAAACCACAGACATATGTAGCTGTCAACAACTAGCGTATAAGGCGCACATAGCTCAAGTTTGAGTTTAATACAGACTGCAAAAGATTTGAATGAGTTTTAAACATTTTCATTTTGTAATCTTTCATCTCTATCTCTCTCTCTCCTTCCCTCCTTTCCTTTTTGTTTCTCTTGCCTTCCCTTCTGTATTTCTTTCTTACTGTCTGTCTGTCTCTCCTTCTCTTCCCCCTCCTCTTCTTATTATTTCTCCCCCCCCCCACCCCCCTCTCTCTCTACTCCTTTCTGTTCGTGTGTGTGTGTCTCTCTCTCTCTCTCCTTCCCTCCCTTTCTTTTTGTTTCATCCTCTTTCTCTTCCCTTCCCTTCTGTATTTCTTTCTGTTTGTCTGTCTGTCTCTCTCTTCCCCATCCTCTTCTTTATTCTCTCTCCCCCTCTCTTTCTCTCTCTCCCTCTCTACTCATTTCTGTCTGTCTCTCTCTCTCTCCCCCTCAAATTTTGCAAGGGTCATGCTTGGTCATGCACTTATTACATTCAATAGTTCAATTTTTGTGCATAACTAGAAATATTTTTCTCAGTAATTACTAATCACAGGAAGATATCCAACTGTTATTTCGATCATTAGAATTGTTTCAGGAATTGTCGGATATCGATGCCATATGGGGGCGCTTCCTTACTGTACCTTACTGTAAGAAAACAAAAACATTCATCAGAGAGATAAGATCAAACTACATTGAGCGGATGGTAGGTCATTGACGCCTCCTACAGACTCACCGACCAAGAAACTAAAGGATTTGAATTAAAGGCCATTACAGTATTTGAAAACAAATTATAATGGAGGAAAGACAATGTGACTAGAAAAGTTTTTACTTAATATAGACGCTGTTAAGATGCGACTGGAGTTACAACTAAAACAACAACAAAAATTGTATGTGAGGTCTATACTTGGGATTGAACTTTCATTTTTGATTTGATTATCATCCAACTCAAGGAAAATAATTTGTACCGTGGATATAGTATTTCAATGTTCATTAACTAAATCAAAATTTACCTGACAAAAACAATTCCCTTTGTGTCCTTTTTCATTTTTTTCTTCTTAGGGTAGGGGGTTTAAAAAGAACTGAAGATAAAGATGAGCTTTAAATCCTTCTTGTTGTATCACCTTCAGAACAACTCTCCTTATTTGCTTCACCAGAAAAGAACCCTGGAAATTCCAACCACATGTTTGAACAATTCCCGGATCTGTCAGATGAGATTCTGGGGGGTTCCTGGTTAAACCTCTCTATTACCGCCACACTAGGCGGGATGAGGGGGGCTGTCACAGATCGTGGGAGGCATCCGCATCAGTTAGCCCTGGGTCATGCATGCTACAAACCCCCTCAAACCAACTCAAATATTGTTTCTTTAGGATATCTCTTTGGATTTGTCTTTGGGATTCTCGCTGAAGGGAGAGCAGGGGGGTGTTTCACAAAGATCCTAAGTTGAACTTAACTCTAAGTTGGACTTAAAAATTATGGAGAGCCATTTGTAGCCTTAAAATTAAATATTTCCAAAAGCAAAAATTGAAGAATTTTAGACTTGTCATAAATTCCACATCAAGAACATGAAATCTCCTTGATGATAGAAAATTTGCATGATTTGAACCAACATTTCATGCCTTTTAAAATAACTTTTACAAAATATTTTCGATGATGCTAACGGCTTTCCATAATTTTTAAGTCCAACTTAGAGATAAGTTCAACTTAGTATCTTTGTGAAACACCCCCCTGGGCCGAGAGGAAATGGACTCCTTCAGACTGCATTTCCGTTCATATTGTTCGTGTTTGATAAGAATCATCGGCAAAATCCTGCCCACCGGCCTCTTCCTGCGTGGAGGTAATTCAATTAGGAAGGACCCTTCAGGACAGCATGAGCAGAGATAACGAGAAAAATCAAGAAGAACAGAGAGCTCTTGACATGAGATGTGGGTGAAAGGTCATCGCAAGGTTTGTCCTTAAAAAACCTCAATGATACAAAGAGGTGAAATAGCTTTGTATTTCTCTATTGTTAGGTATTGTGAATTTGTTTGCCCGTCAAGATGTGTTTTGTGTGTGTGTCATTCAAAGGATAATTCAACTTGGATTACCGTCAAGAACTTTCCAGTTGTGCGGCAGATTTATAGGCGAAAAGGGTTAGGTCACATTGATATAATTGACTTCAAAAATCAAAGCATAAATATTCAACTGCAGAGTTTTCTAACAAGAGATTATGTTTGCTCCATGGGTGCATGAAGATCAAATGGCAACAGATACAGAAAATGACAAAACCGTTGTCATCATCATTATCCAAGCCTCAAGACAAATGACTGGCAGCCCCTCTCACTGTATGATTCAAGTAATATGCATCCATTTCAGAACAAACCATACAGACATCTTGTACTGTTGGAGGTTTTTGTATTATAAGGAGATGGTCGTCAGTTTCCATTAACAGTAAGTCATAATTCGCTGACTCCAGACTTGGTGGATATACCATTAATGGGAGTACAACTCTCGCAAAGAGCAAACCCGTGGTCCCATCAAGAAATACCCCCTGGTCTCTCGGCGAGTCTTCGGGTAAGGGAAATGTAAGCTAATGACTTTTCCATATAGGGCGATAGTGGAAAATGCAGGTCTGTTGATCACAAAAATAAAGGCAAATTCTGGTGACTGACCTGTTATTGGATAGACACCCGAATGGTGTCAACTTCCCCATGACAGCCCTCTACTATGAGTGTTTAAGAAATAAAGAAAATTTGGGGCTGGTGATGTGATTGCATTAGATATTTGTCATGAGTAGGGGCTTCTTTCATTCCATTCCAATTGCTTTTTATGTGTGTAAAGAAAAAAAAATTGAAGTGCTACTTGGGGAGACAACTCTAATTATAAATATTGTCATGATCGGGACAATACCTACCTCTAGTGCTTTGGTAGATGCCGGTTGCCGTGGCAACTCCAAGCCGAACATGCCCATCCTGAAAGCGAGATGATGACACTCTGCCTGCTCCGAGAGAACACTGCAGAGGAATGCTGCCTTGGATAGCGTCATGCTGGTCAGCACGCTCTGGGAATGGACGTGCTTCTTCCTTGCCTGCGACACAGAAAAAAACAAAAAACAAATAAAATATTAAAATGTGGCACCCAAGATGCACGTAACAAGCCACTGAATACAAGAAAGTTATTTTACTTAAATAAGCCATTTGCTAGGTAAAAGTCTTACTTAAAACTAGATGGACCTTCGACTCTTGTCAGTCGAGAATGATGCCTCTGCCATGGAGCAATTTTACAAACCAAAACAGAAACAATTTTTTTAATTCAAGTTTGATTGCAATCCATTAAAAGGTCCTCAGAATATCGTGATTAAAAGCTATGTTTCAAATACATGTTTGACCATTTGATCTTTGACCTTATGACCCTAAATTCTAATCAGTTCATTGGCTCTGCAAGATACATACATGACCCATGTTTGGCGGGGAATCAATCAATGGGATCTTGAGATAATGGGATCTTGAGATAATGCGATCACAAGCTATTTTAGCATACATAATGAACCCTGTGACCTTTGACCTCGGATCTCCATTCATTCAGCTTTACATATATATTCAGTAGCATTTTCATCCGATAGGGTCTTTAATGCAAATCTGTTGTTTGAACTCACTCTGTTTGATAGTCCAGTAGGAGGCGGGGCATCTAGGACCGGTGGTTTGTCCAGCATCTCTTCAGCCAGCTGAATGGCTAGTTTACAGGCGTTCCTGGTGTAACCATGTGCATGCAACGCTTCAGCTCTTGAAAACATGATCTGAAGAGACGAGAGAATCATTTCCATCTAATTTGTAAAGTTTTTAAGTGAAGCAATGATTAAGAAGAGTATGTAAACAATGGATCAAAGGAAGTAGCACTTGCAGTGTATAGTAATATTTTCGTTAATAATCTGCTGAAGAAAAAAAAAAATGGTGGTCCAAACAGTGATCTGGGGCCCTTGTTAGAACTTCTGATCAATAACAAATTTCAATTGATGTTATAAGCTACTAAAATCATGGCATTTGATTGATTGATAGCAAATTTGTCATAGAAATTTGGCATTTGTAATTGATGACAAGTTTTATGAATCAGGGCCTTGTCTTATGAAGAGTTGATATTAATCGCAACTTATTTGCGATAGATATCAATCGCAACTATGAACATAAGAGATAGGGGAGTGCAAAATTGTGATTGATTAGAGGACTTGCGATTGATTCTTTATAAAGAGGGAGCCCAGGGGAGTTTTTCACAAAAACTAAGATCGTCTTTAAGTTGGACTTAACTATGGCAGGCCGTTCATGCCATTATTTGCTCTCACCATTATGATCTTTAGATAATATGTTTTCCTTCAATAATGAACTAGTAACTAATGTAAATTCTGTAGATTTGTGATCATAATTTGTACGTCCCTTGAGAGACCAATGACGGTAAATGGTGAGAGCAAACAGTGGCATGGATGGCCTGCAGTGTTTGAGTCCAACTCAAACGTCGATCTTTGTCTTTGTGAGACACCCCCCTAGTCTCTCAATACCAAGAATATCAAGGAAGAGAACAGAGTTACTCACCTCTATCCTATCTTCCATCTTCTTGATACCAACAAAGGGGTTGGGTGTGTCATTCTTCTTCTTGGGTGGTGTCGGCTCGGCCGCCTTGGCCTGCCTGGTGTCGTAGTAATACATCTGATATTCATCACTAGAGGGCTGCGACTCACGAGACTCTCTCTGCTCCACCTGCAAGGCTTGCTTACGCCCCGCCCTTGCTTCATTTGAGGAGTCGCTCTCCTGCTCTCTCCTGAGTGGTTCAGCCACGAGGCCGGCTTCACTGTCCGTTAAGTCAGAGTCTCCCCTGTCTACGTGCTTGCTCTTCGTCTTGCGCTTCCCGCTGTGTTTATCCCCCGCAGTGGCACCCTCGCGAGGTGAATTTGAACCCTGACTACCCGTGTCTTTGATTTCTGCTCCATGCGGTTGCAGATGTTTGCCGTCTGATGCCTGCTTGGAGGCAAAGTTCGAGACAGTCTGCACATCAGAGTCTGTGTCGTCGGAGTGTGATAAGCTGGCTCCAGTCTGGTAACCTTCAACCCTGTCGCTTGATGAAGACATGGAGGAATCTGAAGAGTTGGCACGCAGGAGAGTCTCACTGTCAGACTCAACTTTGGCCTTCTCCTCCTTGGATCCTGGCGCTTCTGCTTGGGGACTACTACTTACAACTACGTTCACCTCATGTTTGCCTTGCTCTGGACCTGATCGACAGGTTGGGGTCCCCGTCGTGGAAGACTCCGGCATTTTCACGTGGTGGCCACTTCCTGAGATTTGACTGTTCCCCTCGCAACCTTGGCCTACCTTCACCCGAGGGATGCGTGTCTCTCTGTGCGTGACGCCCTCTATGGGGAAATCGCTCCAGTCCAACATGCAAGCCTCGATGGCTGGCTTGAACCCTGCAAAGACCTCGATGTCAACTTTACGAAGATTGTTATTGTTTCCACCCGTGCCGCCAGCCCCTACCCAATGCGACGGTCCGCGAGCTTTACGCGCCTTCTCGATGACCTGCAGATGCCACTTGCGGAACTCTTGTTCGTGGTTGACGCGGTCTTGGCGTGAGTTGATGGGGTTGAGCGCGGCTAGTCGCCACAGAGTAACGATCTCCTCACACATGCTAGCACATGCGTGTTGAGCGGCTGCTGTGCTGCTATTGCTACTTGCCCGGTGTCCATGGTTTCCATGCTGTGAGTGGAGGGCTGAGGTACGAGTGGTGAACCACCAAATCACAATCTGAAGATTGACAAAAAAAGTGATACAATATTGATAAATGCTGGTGAAAAATATCGCCCAAGAAAAAAAAAATCAGAAATTATTATCTATCAATCAATAAAATACTATTTGATTATATAATAATATCAAGCTCATTTAAATATTTCATCTCCATGATATACTTGATGAAAACAAAACTAAATGGCATTTTTTTATTTATCATGTCTAACACATGCCTTGAAAACAAAATAGGGAATAACTCTTAAATTTCTTAGCCTCCTGCGAACTAGTTGCCATTTCCTTCATACATGTGTAATGTGTTATTTGTTTCAACATGATTAATGATCAACTATTACCCAGTAACATTTAAAAAAAAATTTATCTTGGACCTTCCTAGGCCCCACATCTTGCACAGTTTGACACATTTTTCATTGTATCATTGAACTAAACCTTGAAACTTCGGCAACATCAACAAAAATAGACTAAATCCAGGGGTTAGTGACACAAAGACGTAAATCCATTTTGGCCATTTTGAGAAAAAGTGGTTTATGTGTCACTGAGCACTTGGGCCTTAAGGAGTTAAGTCTATGTTTCACTAGCCATTGACTTCAATGGGGTGTTGGGTGGAGTCTTTGTGTTTCCTGGAAAACCCACATTTTTCTGAACTTTGAGATATCAAATACTCATTTTGGCAAAATATTGAGTTACGTCTTTGTGTCACTGAACCCTCGAATGAAGTTCTCCTTTTCTTTCCTTTCTCTCTCTCTCACCTGATCACAGATGATACACTCCTCCGTCAGAATACGAAGCAGTGAGATGGCATTGCTGTCACGGCGACGGTACATCTCTCTGACGATGGAGAGCAGGTTCCAGATGCCCTCAGGCATCCGCCCCCTCAGGGGTCGGAGCAGGTTGGTCCATTCGGCAGCTGCTTGGGGCGCCGTGGAGGACAGGTACAGGGAGTTCACATCACTGAAATGATAAGACCAATGCAAGATTAGTAATAGCAATAGAAAGAAATGGTTTATTAAAAAGATCATCGCAACCAGCGGCTGAATTGCGATCCATTTCACAAAGATAATAAAACAAAATATGACATAAATAAAAAATTAATCATACAGACATTTCATGAAAATTCATTGATCAAATTTGAGAGGAGGAGGAGAGATAGAGTGATGAGAAAGAGAGAGAAATAGAGAAAGAGAAAGAAAAAAAAGAGAGAAAGAGAGAGGGAAGGAGGACGAAAGAGAGAGAGACAGAGATAGAGACTGAGACAGAGATGAGGGGGAAAGAGACAGACAAAGGGGGTCCTTAATACAGATGAGGGGAGATGACAAGAAACGTTCAGAAATGCAGAAAATCAAGATAACTAGCAAAAGTCATTCACATAGTGCAAACATGAACTGTGAAATTATAAAAATTGTAGCGATGAGTCCGTAAAAAAATTATAGAATGTGATTGAATGAAAATATGACCTTCAAGAGATATGAAAATGCATAAAATTTGGTCAAGTTCATGGTATTCAATAGCACACACAAAATATAGAAAACATAACAGCAAGTCTTTTACAAGCTTCTATCCTCAAATACAAAGACTGTTCAGATATAGCTCATATTACTGTTTATGAATCTCTCAGTGGTAGCTGCCTAAATTTCTCTTCTTGAACATTTAAAACGGTAATACATCCAATTAATTTCTTGAAACTAACAACAACAACAAAATATCAGGTAATGTTGCAAACATCTAGAGTAGATATTTTCAGTATACATGCATGCTGTATGTTGTTGAATTGATACAGAGATAATGAATTCCCATGTTCACCCTCTCTGGGCCACAATATTTTTGATAAATGCCATGTTCATATATGATAAGTCATGAGTTGAATTGACTCACTTCGCTTTGTTCTATTGATCAATTATAGTATATTCTTGAAGAATATATCTTTACAGTAAAGGGCAATTTTTTCTTCCTAGAAGAAAACAAATGTAGACCCTTTTTTTGTGTCCAAATCTTTATTCAGCACTCCAGTTTTGGAATTGCCGCACAAGGCACGGAATAGGTTACAGATGATCGGCAAGAGATACAGGAGAAAAGAGGCAGAGTTATAGGCAGAGATAGAACTGGGAGGGGGGGCTTTTCACAAAACTTGTGAAACGGGTCCCTATTATTACCTGAAGACGATGGGTGAAGGCCCGCTGAATCTGATCAGGGTCTTCTTGATGTTCTCATGAAGGATGGCTTCATCTAAGAACCAGTGGGTCATCTCGGTGGCTGGGGGTCCGGCGGTAGGGTCAGGGGCACCACAAACCTTGTTGATGGCACTCCCCTGGGACAAGAGCAACTCGTCCAGGAGACGCTGTGCAGTGGGTAGGATCTAGGAAATTGAATGAAGAAGAAGTTTAAAGAGAAGGTTGAGTTCTGGGAAGAGGTGAAAAATAATTTGTGGCCGTTATCATTGTATTATGCAAGTATAGAAAAACATCAGATAAAAAATGTTTTCTGTAAAGCATGGCTCTTCAAATACCTTAATATTCTAAATATGGCATATGTAACATCATAAAAATCGGGACAGATTTTTATGCCACATGTTCGTAAATATGCAAGATGATCAACTTTTCAGATCAATTCCACAACTTTTCTTTCACAATGCAATCGCATGACCAGAACTCAACTTTATCTTAAAGTCGAGTATGAAAGGATACCGGTTTTAATTTAAATATAAAAAATGTATAAATGTGACAAGCCAATTGAATTTTAATTTTAAAAGCCAGGTTACTTGCAGCAGGTTTCACATGAAAGAGAGCTTCAGGTTTAAAACACCATTGATGGATTTGAACATGTATAATTTCATATTTGTCATTTGTTTTGCATTCATGTCAGGAAGACTGGTTCAAAAATTAAATAACCACCACCTCCTCTCCATCCAGAATGTTTGAATCCAATCTGTACTTGAGATAATTGTTCATCTTGGAAGATGGAGTATCCTAAGAAACACATATTTTCTGCAAAAGCTCAAGTATTTAATCTATCATTTAAGGTTTATTACAAATTCCTGAACATATACATAATAAAGGGAGAGACTGGGTTCGTCATAAGAAATTCAGTTCCATGCACAAGAAAAAGAAAGGCAGCAAAAACCAAAAGTATAAACAAAATTCACATTTTGTTCACTTATTGACCTACAGCTGTCAACATACTCCATTGATGAAACAGAAATATGTGCTTGTCTATCACTGAGTCACCCCGACATCATTGTCTATGAAGACATCAAAGCAAGTGCAGATTGGCAACCCCAAGGGGACAAGACAATGTCAATGCAAAACACTAAGCTCCGAATGGGACATTGAGGCTGTTAGCTTTAAAACCTGCATTCAGACTAAACAGCATTCATTGATTAGCTCTATATACATGTACGTGTAAGTCTTGTATACAGTAAGTATATTTTGCCTAGTCTGAACATTGTACAGTCAAACCTGCTTTAGTGACCACCTCGGGTGGTCATTATAAACAGGTTCCACTGTATAATGAAAATTCGCATATCAAAACGTTGTAAAGAGAAACACCAATTTGGGCATCGTTTCGAACGAAAACGTGATAAACTACAGCAGAGCTGCCAACCTTGTCCGACCAAAAAAAGGAATCATGATGGCAAAAAAAAGGAATTTCAAGCCAAAAAAAGGAATTCGTAAAAACGAAACTTACAACCACGCGCGACACACTTCCAATGCAGAAATGTTCATTCCTCATGCTGTTTTTTCCATACAAGCAGGTTTTTTTGTTTTGGTTATTTTGATATTATCAGCATTTCATTCTTTGTGAGAATATTTTTCTCTTTAAGTATGTTTTCAAATTAGTTTTCTATTCAATTTGTGATCAAATCACCATTTAAGGGCAGTTGTTAGACGTGTGGTATGTAAAAAAAAAAAAAAAAAAAAAATATATATAAAAAATTATAAAAAAACGTATTTTATGAAGAAAAAACGTAATACTGTAATTGGGAGGAAAAAACGGAGTAATTCCGGCAAAAACGGAATGGTTGGCAGCTCTGCTACAGGGATCCGCTCTAGTTGTATAACTGGGCGAGGTTCATTATTGATTGGCTAGCCCTAATGTTAACCGATCTCATCAAAATTAGTTTCTTAATACGATGTTTCTTGATATGATTCTGGTCTGTACATGTACGCTCAATTCGCTATGCAGTGATTCTTTATAGAGTCAAACCTGTCTATAGCGACCGCCCAATTAGGGAAACAAAAATATGTGGTCTTTGTAGACAGGTGGTCACTAAAGTAAGTCTGACTGTACCGGTTTTGTATAAATCTCCCATGGTATGAACTGGCCGTTAGATATTGAATGCCATTGTAAATGTACCTGCCATCTGACAAGAATTTGCTTTTGCATCTGTGTCATGCATCAAGAAATTTGGCCTTGGGGAGAATGAGGGGAGATGTGTTCATAAGGCAAACATAACATGAAAATGTGAAAGGTTACTGTAGCTGTTGAGATACAAATATGAAGGAAACTCTATAACACAAGATGGCAAAACCTTGTGTACTGTAGAAAGAAACTTTGTAGAAAAGGAATTTTTTTAGAATTGTAAATGAAAATTATTTTTACGGGAGGAAAATTGTGCAAATTGCAAAAATTCTGGGTTGTGTCAGTTGTGAATCAACAATGCCATCAAACTTTGCGGATACAGATCAATCACAAAATTCACAATCATTTTGTTTGCCTGAAATTTTTTGTTTTTTTAGCCTTTATTGAATGAGGCTTGCTCAACATAGCAACAAGTTTTTATGTAGACTGGATTCAGAGTGTTGTAGATCATTTATCAATAACAGGTTACTTAAATAACTTGTCACTCTACATAAAGGTCCCCAGGAATGAAACATCCATAAATTTGAATACATTAGTATTAAAAATAAGTCCATTTTTTCTTAAAAAAGGACTTACCAAACGAGGAAATTCACTAATGAGATACTGAGCGAACTTCTGAAGCTGTTCTCTGTGCAAGCGAGACAGGGACTCCGACACAGGGGCGCGCAGGCAGACGGACGACGGATGGTGGATGCGGTAGAGACACAGCGCCACCACGTGACTGCACCACTTGCTGGCCGAGCTGCACGTACAGCTGCAGGAGGAGATGCGGCGTCGGTCGAAGGTGATGGCGACGTTGAAGGTTGCGCTGGTGCCGTGCTGCTGGGTCATGGGATGAGAGGGCACTACAGTCCCACTCAGGTGAAATCCTGTAAGGTAAAAATCAGGATAAGTTTATCAATTATACAGTGTACCTCAAACAATTATCTTCCTCCTTGCTATCGCCAAGAGATTCACATGCCCCTAAATAATATACACGATACACTTCATATTCCTCTTCATATTTCTCACAGCTTTATAGTCTGGAACTGTGGTTCCATCAGTGTTTTTGCAATTTTAAGAAGAGATATTAGGTGGCTCTGATGGACAATATTTAATTTCATATACCGGTGTGCAAAAGAGATTTTTGGAGATTGGATTACACCTACAATGTACTACTTCCTCAATGCATAATGCTTTATCATGGTGATTCCTGAACGTACATGTACTTCATTGTAACCAAAGACATTTACCTGGTAATCTGTGAAAATAATCTTTTTTTAAACAATGAAAAAAAAAAAGGTTCTTGTATAATTATCTTGAACCTGAACCTGATATTTATAAACAATTCTCAGTAAATAGGATGTGGGAGATCAATGATTTTTAATTTTCTTTTGACAAAAAGGAACATACAATGTACGATGTAGATAGAGTAAACAATAAAGAGAGGTTAATGAATTGCAATGAAAAATTGTGTATCAACTTTTAAGAGCACTTACATGTAACTATAAAAAACTTCAGCAAAGTTTTTATTCATTATGTTCACACAGATGTTTAGTGCACACAATACGACAAATGGTCTGTTGATAATAATGGAAATTGTCTTTTACTTGACTGCCATGAACGCATACATGTGTATATGCTTGTACAATTAAAGTAAGTAGGCACAGGCCTCTCGCCAAGAAATTAAAAAGGCGTGGCACGACCCCGCCCCCCCCCCCCCCCACAAAAAAAAAAAAAAAAAGTAAATTTTTTTTTTTTTTTTTTAAAGAAGGCGTGGTGTATATGTTTAATATCAAGAAGGCGTGGCGCTAGGTCGGGCAAAATTAGGAACGTGTGACGCACGCACCACGCCTTCTCTGTGTTAGCGAGGGCCCTGAATAAGCAACTATACGTGGATTTACATGTAAGTCCTCTCCGAGGGACTTGGGAATTAGGATTACTGCCTAACTATAACCAAACATATACATGTAAGCCAAAGGCACTATTGGTTTCAAACCCGGAATCTGTTT
Source organism: Strongylocentrotus droebachiensis (assembly GCA_035222895.1). Classification (NCBI taxonomy): domain Eukaryota; kingdom Metazoa; phylum Echinodermata; class Echinoidea; order Camarodonta; family Strongylocentrotidae; genus Strongylocentrotus; species Strongylocentrotus droebachiensis. Next base: position 543,447 of record JAVYIG010000230.1, on the reverse strand, counting down.
TACTACAATATGTACCGATGACTCAAACATGAACATACCAATTAGATCTAGAGTACTGTTAGATCAAGGAAATGTTGTTCATAATTTATATACACTCTAGATAGAAATAGAGCTAAAATGTGCACTGTACAGTTGAAAGCCCGTACATCACAAACTTCAATCAATTCAATTAGGCATCACAAATTTTACACATTTCAATTAAGTCTTTAGATCTCAATTTTAAACAAAACAAACTGATCAAGTTTGGACATATGACATATCAAGAATCAACAACAAGTAAATAATATTCTATCACAATTACTAAGAGCAAAACAAAGGAAAAAATATCATAATTTGCTTCTGAATACCAGTTATCAAGCCTCCTAGAGCACTCTTGGCAGGTCCATATATTCCATATACCAGCAACATATAACAAACATGTGCTCATGCAGTATGCCTGACCCGCCTGAGTCTATTTTTGGAAACATGACATGTTGATACAAGTCTATATTGGGGAGAAACTGAAATTGCTACTCTCAGCATTGGCTGTTCTTTTCCATCCTGTAAAACTGTAAAACTAGACAATTCTGGAATACGTACTCTAGTGTATCCCATCTCTTCACCAAATCCCCATCTAAATTCTAAATGGGTCTGGAATATGTATAAAATGCATCATTTTATTTTGTATGATTCATTTTAAAAGTGAAATGAATAAAGTCTGGAAAGTGTAGACTACAAACATCTGTTCTCGCTTTCCAAGATCCTGAATAAAAGATGAGTCTGGAATATATATACAGGACTATAATATACCCCCCCCCCCCCTTCTTTGCCAGTTTCCTTTTAAAAATCTAAAATGCTCAAGCCTGGAATATATTGACTCTTGGTATATACATTCATTCTCTCTTTTCTAGATCCATTCTTAAAACTTTTATCTGTATAAACAACATGAAATTATGGGATTCTTTTTTTAGAGATCAAAGCTCTGAATTTCTGAAACTATTGTATCTGTTAATTGAGAGATCGAGGGCATATCATGTAGACTGAAAATCCTGTATAGATAAACATCATTCTAGCTAGCCAGTTAGTTTAATTCCCAGTTTGTCTCATACCCATTTCGTCTACCATCCATCAGGTTCAAAATATTATTATTTGTGAGCTATGTTTATTAAATGATATTAGACAAAATGGACGTTAGAAAAATTGAGAATTAGACTAAATGAGCAATACACTAAATGGGTAATAGAAAAAATGGGTAGTAGACTTATTTGGGATTAGATCATATTGAACAAATGAAATTAGACCAAATGACTATTAGCCTATCTGGTCATTGGACCAAATGATAAGTAGACAAAATGATTATTAGACCATGTGGATGGGCTGGGTGGACCACAATGAAATTTAGCACAAAATACAAAGACTTAATACATTGTAGGTACATGTACATCCATGACTTGCAACAAAAAACTACATGGAAGTGATGGCTTACCAATTTGAAGAACATCTTTGACCGCTTTGTTCCTGACCATGTGTTCTCCTCTCTGGAACTCATCAGGGCTACCATTAGCCAGGCAGGAATACAATCTAGACAAAGACACAAAGAGAGACAGAGAGAGAGAGAGAGAGAGAGAGAGAAATATTAACAGAGACATATAAACTTTGATGAGTTGACAACCACAAATCAAGTTTGGTGCATGCAACCAATTAAATTTCACAATTTCAGCCTATGCCATTATAGGGCAATTCTTGCCCATTTGCAAGTTTATTTGAATAAAAAGAGACAAATTAAACAAACAATATAGTGAAACTTTCATCAAAATCAGACAAAGTATAAGAAAATGATGGAATTTTAAAGTTTCACATAATTTTATAAAACAGTGATACATGTATGTATTGAAAGGGTGTATGCAAAGTAGAAAGTTGATGATGTCAAATGAGAGAGAAAGTGGATTAAAAAACTAATAGATGAGAATGATAACCTAGTCCCTCTCTCCCTCTCTCTCTCTCTCCCTCTTTCTCTCTCGATCTCCACAATACTTTGCACCTTTTTCAACACTAAAATAACTTCTTTTTATGGCTTCTTTGCCACTTCAAACACTTGACTACATGGAGTTTTAACCACTATTATTAAACACAAACTTGTGTCATTACCATATACTTGAATAATTGATTTGAAAACCTATAATTCATTTGACAATTGTGATTGTTACTATATGTAGCTCAAAAAAGCCCTAACTTGGATATATTTGAACTTTGCACATTGTAAGGTTGAATAATTTCAAGCATAATGAAGCATTACATTTTGAGATTCTGGTATCATTATCATACTTTGAATATGTTACCATATAACTAGATACATTTTATGTAACTTATGCCAGTTTATCATTACCAGAAAATGAAGATTAAAACCAAGCCAGGAATCTTCATCGTCTCAGACATCCTTTTCTTACTCTCCTTGTTGAAGTTCACCTTTCTTATCAATCTGTCTTCCCTCTACACCTTATCATTCTCCATCTCCTTCTTTGTACCTGCCTTATTCTTACCCCAACCCCCTCTCCCCTTTTCATCCCTTTCTCATTCCTTTTTCCACTGCCCCCCCCCCCAAAAAAAAAAAAAAAACCTTATCCTTCTTCCCATCCCACTCCATCTCCTCTCTCCATCTCCTCTCTCCCCACTTTTTCCCGTATTTCCCATCGATTACATATTCATTTTTTGTTGTGTTTTTTTTTGCTTCTCCTCTCTCCTCCTGCTACTTTTCATTAGTCAGACTGTCAGAGGTTCAACACCCCTTTCTATTTTTTTTTCTTGAATAATTTTCTCAGAGTCGAGTATACCCTCATCTCTCCACAAATGTTTTATTCAAGTAACTGTACTTATCCTTCTCATGCACATTGTACACAGTACAGGATTTGCACAAGATGCAGAACTTTATAGTAAGACTGTGTTTTCATACTATTCTGTAGAAAAGGCACAGATGTGGGTCAGGAGGTAGCCTGGCAGAGGGCAAAAGGCAGTTTGAGTTTCAGCTTGAGATATATCAATGACAAGTGTGAGAGAAAGTTCAATAAGAGTTCCTAAGATTAGGAGCACAGTATTGTATGGATATTCTTTGTTGGCTTAGCTTTGCACATGAACTTTCTAATACAATCCCTGATTGAATGAAAAAGAATAGTAAAGTCTGTTGTGAAGCAAAAGGTGTTTCCTTACACCTCCTCCTCCCTCCTCCTCCTCCTCCTCCTCCTCCTCCCCCTCCCTCCCTCCTCCCCCTGGATTTTTTTTGGATTCACTACCAGTAATCATTAAATTCATTCCAAAGGAATATTTGTTATGTGAAAAGCAAGAACATTTGTACTGTCAAAAGGATTTTAGAATCAACCTACATTATATTTTCAAAAACAACTGACATCATGTGATATAAAGGAAGGAAGGAAGGAAGGTGGGCATTATAAGACTACTTCTTAAATTAGAGCCCGTGAAGACAGGTAACTGCAGGTAACTACTACAGGTAACTACTATAAAGCAGGGCCATATTGTATTTGCTACAGCTATACATGTAGCTTCACTCTAGCACAATCTGCAGAATGGTAATCCAGCCCCTCTACGTATCATCATCTGGACAGGCTCAGGCTTTATGGAGAGCTCAATTTCCGAAGGTGAGGCCGCTGAGTGAACAAACAGCAGGAAACAAGGTCCTGACGTTGACCTGGTACGTCACCTGACGGGGTCATGTTTAGTCTGCGATGCTGAGGAGTTGGGGGGAGGGGTGCTCACACATCTCGGTAGCAGCTAGACCCTGTGATCCCATCGCAGGAACCCCCGGCCTCCATCTGGTTCTGACCATGCGCACGTATACTATGTTCAACACATGCATAATTTATGTATGGTACACACCTACACGTAAATGTGTACATGTACGTATGCATAACCATACATGTACATGTAAATCCAGAAAAACTGCACTGTCGCTCAGTCTTGTTTTTGTATTAAATATCCACTTAGCATTTTTGTGATGGTATGTGTACTGTAACTTCTTGGTATGTGTATCTAATAATAGAACCTACATGAACAGTACTTTGGAGTATGAATATATGATATCAATTTCTGGTAAAAACGTATCTACATACATGTAAGAAACCCCAAAAATGGTGTTATAAAATTATGGATTCACGTATCGTTTGCTTGGAGCCAGAAGGGTGTTACCCCATATCGTTTTACACAGAATTAATGCCCTTACATGTATGTACAGCTGTTGCTTAATTTATGGTCACACATTCGCAAAAAAATGAATTCAATAAAATCATATGATACTAGGCAATGGATACCCATGCAGCCTTTATAATTTCATGTATTGGTACCTTGTTTCTCCTAGCATGGGACATACAGTGTACATATTTGAATTCATATACGGCCAGAAAACAAGACAAACATGTACACGTACATTATATTCCATGGTAGGAGTATGGATCAATTAAAAGACTTTATCTCTGGGATTGTTTTTTGTTGTCTCTCTTCTGTTTTGTATATTTTGTTATTTTTTGTTTTGATTTTTGTTTTAAGGTTACAATGTGAATTAATAGCACTGTAACGTATACACACTGAACATGCCTAATAAATTTAGGTGGTTTGCATCACAGCACAGAAAATATAAGTTTATTGACTATTTTCAACTCAGAATATTTTTCATCTACTGTATTTTGGGGGTTCCAAATCCGTAACCTAAAAAAAAGTCTATTTTCCTGGGGTTTTTTCTTGAAGAAATTAGCTACCCGTAGTTTTCCTGGAAACGCCATAAAAATACAGGGAAAACAGCTCCTAAATATATCTTTTGCATGTGAAAAATGACCTGGATAGTGTTTAAATTTAACTCTCTTGCTCATAAACTACCCATCAGCTTATTCTACTGCTCTTGGGGGTAAGCAGGCAAATACTGTAGCTTAGTACTGGCAAGAAGGAATGCAAGAAAGAAAAAAAAGAAAAAAAAAGTTTTGCTAATAATCTTACCTGATATCCTCCTCATTCTCAGGGAAGCTCCAGAAAGCGATGCGGAGCTGAAGGTTTTCGGGAACCGGTGGGTAAACTCGTTCGACGACTTCAAAGGGGATGTAGAGGGCGGTGGTCTTTGCTGTCAGTTCAACCAAGGAAGAAACTAGGGAGAGGAAGAAAAGCAGAGGTGGAATCAAGATGAATGATTTCGATTTCGTTTAGATGTAACAATAATGAGATAAACTAGAAATTTAATTCGTCATGGGGACGAATTAGGTGGTCTGTTTTCAATTTTATGATCATTGAAAAGTCAAAAAAGAAAAAAAAGTGAAGAAAAAAATTGTTGGAGACTCCCGGACTCGAACCAGGGACCTCGAGGTCGGAAGTCAAGTGCGTTACCGATATGCCAAAACATTTCCCATAGAGATTACACGTAAACGGAAAATAGAATTCACAAATCCCACTTTATAAGTGAAATATGAGCATGATCCCGGCATCTGATCGAAAAATAAAGGGCACACTTGTGATAGCTTATTCTCTCAGCTACATCATACTCAAAGCTCAGCATAAACAAAGATAAAACGATGGAGATATTGCTCGCGAAAGACGAGAATGTAGAATCCAGTTTTGAGAAAAAGTCATGTCTCATAGAGAATACACGCAAAATGTGAAAAATTGACATGCCCCCTTTACTCGCAGATTACGCCATGATCCATTTGTCAAAATGAAAAATTGTGGTCAATGCATTTGTAGAAAATTGTCTCAGCTAAAACATATCAAAATTTGGAAGAAAAACGATAAATATTTACAGAGATACAATCATTTTTCCGTAAATATGCTGACGTCATAATATGCAAATTGAAATTTTGAGTTCGGAGGCCATTATGATGACGTCATGAGTCAATTGAGGGTCAAATGAGACATGAAATCATATCTCCAATTCATACTCTATCAAAATATGAAAACAAAATTGGGTTCATCTTGCATCCTAAAGCGCTACAATGGATTTTGTATAGGCATGTTTTTGCCCATGTATGCTATGTATTACAAGAGCTCGCACGTACGGACATTATCTTAAACGGACGCTCATTCCGTTATTAATGGGCAGAAAAAGGTGAACAAGGTATCAAAATGCTCGGAAAAATGTGCCAAATATGATGACAGAGAAAATTTTGCGATTTTATGTTGGCAAATACAAGTACGCGTGAAAACGCCCGCGCACGCGCGTGCGAGCTTTTTTTTGCGAAATGCTTAAAATGGCCTGAAACGTATGCAAAATTAATTTTAAACAATTTGGAGCATTTTTATTTTTTGCGCGCGCGCTGACGCGCGGACGTACGCATGCGCGCGCGTTTTTTGACCTAAAATTGACCGAACGGACATTGACCTTAATCATGATAAATATGAATGAGAAATGTTTTTCCGTTATGAAGATATGATCCTGAGTAAAAAGTACCAAAAAAAACACAAAATGGCGCCTGGATGACGTCATGAAGACTTAATGACCTTGAAAAGGTTACTGTCACGTCTCATGACAATGACCTATGACTGTGCCAAAATTGAACGAAATTGACTAAACCGATCTTGAGTTATCCTGTGAACAAAAAAGTGGGAACAATAAATAAAAATAAAGAATAATAAATAAAGAAAGAAAATTCTGACGAAAACAATAGGTGATCTGTTTTCAACAGACCACCTAATAAGTAAATATATAAATGAAAGGGGAGCGGTGTGCGATCTCCATGTAAAGGTTTGGAACACTCCAAGTAAGATCTACCGGTACATGAACATGTAAACTTCAAACAGAGCTCTGATAAAAACAAATGAATGCATACAAAAATAAAAATATGATTCACTCCAGAGGCTATTTTGCTGCATGTACAAATACAAAATACAACTGTATACACACTATTGCACATACTGTACATACTGTATCGTATGTTTTATGTTGCTGTTCTTGTTTGTTGCTTTCAGGTAATGCGGGAAATGTGTAAGGCTTATCATATTCATATACAGTACATATATGTAAAAATCATGTGCATACATGTTCAAAGTACTATCATCTTGTGTGTTGCCAAAGAATTGAAAATTGCAGTACATTTGGTTTGTACACTGTACCTGTACATGAACAGTACATGTACTGTACATGTATGTACCTTGAATAACGTACTGTACATGTTCATGCCCTTGGTGGATTTCATTATGATGTACATTCATGTAAATCATACTGTTAGAAATGTAGAAGCAGACAACATGATTTCAGTGCACAATTATGTACCAATATTCTAAATAAAGTACATGTACATGTATGTACATGTTCATGTACAGGTGTAAAATACGTGTAAATGCTAATTTCAGTGTCTACCGTACGTCACACACACAAAAAAAAAAACACCTAAAATGATACCCAGAGTCAGGCGTTCTGCAGACACACCCACCCAACTAAGACATTCACACACACACACAAACACACACACACTACACTTGACTGCAGTAATCTATACACTATACGTGTTGCCATGGTAATTTCATTATCCATGCATGACCATTCGAGGCTACCTGCCACACTGTACAGTATGTATGGAAAAATGTAATAAGCAATATTGACACAATAACCATGATAGGCAGTGCGGGGTTACCGTATACCAGTATATACGTGTGTACATGTACTGTACATATACATGTACATGTACATATATGCCTACAAATGTACATATATGCCTACAAATGTACATGTATATTAACTAATAACAACTAAATTATTCATATACCCCTACCATCTTTTGTAATTTGTTTAAGTGCATGTGAAAAATTGAATTGTCCTCATGTGTTCTTGAGAATGTGACAAGAATATTAAAGCTTACATGTAAAAAGTATTCAACCAGCCCATCTTTCATTCTTGAGTTACAGAAAAACATCTCATTTTTCTGCTTCTATTAAAACCAACTTAATATCAGGGTGGACTTCCCCTTTAATCCAGCAAACTAGCAAAAGAGCATGTCTCTTACTCTTTAATACCTCTGTTGACTAAACATCTTTGAAATTTTCTGCTGATAATCCAACTTGTAAATGAAATTATGAAAAGACTTTGGCAACAGATTTGCCTTCCCCACTTTAGTAACAAATACTGTGCACAAAAATACCTGTAATACAAATATTTTTAGGCTACTCCACGTATAATGTATTCATACACAGATCTACCGGTATGCAATAGATGGCTTGTTTTTAATAATGGGGTACTACTCTGGACCCTCGTGAACTTGAATTGACCTCCATTCCAAACCCACTTCAACCTTTCCAAACAAAGGATTTTAATCATCTTGAGTTGATTGTTTCCTTCCATATGGTTTCAAGCTTTCTCCAAAATTTTCCTTGACAAAATTGTAGAATTTACAGGCCAGCCTACATGTGTTACAACTTACAAGTACATTGGGCCTTGGGAACAATTAATTTTACTGTAGGAATTCTTTTTTCACACATACAGTGTAAATGTACATGTACCTGTATACTTGCACTAATTAGACAAGTAAATATATACGACAATTTCCAATCATGAATAGAAAGGAAAAATATAGGACTCAAAACATTATTATCCTATCTTTCCCAATATGTTACGTTCTTCTTAGCTCTCTCTCTCTCTCTCTCTCTCTCACCTCCTTCTCTCCTCTTCCTCCTACCCAACTTTCCTCTCTCGCCCTCCTACCCTCTTCCTCCTCTGCCCTTCCCCTCCCCTTCTTTCTTTCTTTCTTTCTTTCTCTCTCTCTTCCTCCTTCGCATTTCTGTCTTGTTGTTTTCATTGAAGATTTTAATTACTGTAATGTCTCAAGTGGATTATGCAGGCAGCTAAAGTCCTTGATTGCATATATGTGGTTAATCAAAATTAAACTGACCTGACCTACTTTCAGACCATGCACTCAGTCAATTGTTCATGACCTTTGCCCTTTCCTTGAGATTGGGTTCAGTCTAAGGACACTCATTCCAGCGCACAGTATACAAACTTACCCCTGTTTGTTGTGCATAAAGTTTACAAAGCAGTACAGTATGTGAACTGCATTCTTTGATCAAATGTTGTTTGTTTTTTCCTGTATCAAGAAATGTGGATGCATGTACTGTACAGGTACTGTGCACATGTACATGTACATGTATGTACATTATGTTAATGAGAGCTAAATCAAGGATTTTTTTAAAGGATCTAAAGACAAAGTTATCGGATCCCTTTAAAGTTAATGTACATGTACATGTATCGATCTACAGTAGTAGGCCTTACAATGTAGATGTACATGCTGTATCTAGACCCAGTACTGCACATCTCTGTAACCACAGTTATTAAGTCACGATGAGTATCATATGGCCACTCAACTGACCTTCTCTGAGGTCAAGATCATGTCCAAACATAGCCATGAACACTTCACATAGCTCTGGAACCCAAGGCCAGGCTACATGTACATGTATCAATATCAACAAAATGACTCAACAAGGCCGGTACATATTTTGTATACTGACTGTGCTGCTACAGTACAAGTACATGTACGTACATGTGTACCGTAAATCTCTGTGTATAAGGCGCACTTTTTTGCCGCCATAAAAAAAATTGAAGTTGGGGGTGTGTCTTATACACAGGTACAGATTTTTTTTTTTTTTTTTTTTTTTTTTTTTTTAAGTTTCGATTTATGGCGCTTTGCCTGGCAATGTCTCCCAGCTCAGTAATCAATGTGTTGACTTACCACTCAGAAACTACAACAACACTCAAATTTGTCTGTCATCTTGGTTTGAAAGTAATCTTTCTAATAGATCTCAATATGTAGTTTTTAATAATAATTCCTCAATTTTTTTCTTTCTATAACAAATGGTGTACCGCAAGGTTCTATCCTACATGTAGGTACTCTATTGTTTTTAATTTACAATGTACATTAATGATCCTACACATTCTTCTAAAAACGACATTGTTACTTTATTTGTGACAAGTTCACAAGCACAAATCAGGGCCTTCAACTGCACCTCGATGTTAAATGAATGTCCTTCCCTGCGTGGGTTTTCGGCAACAAAATAGCCCCCAAAATAGGGGTGCGCCTTATACACGGAGATTTACGGTACACCTGCATTTTTTATGTAAACCTGTAAAAATGATGTGTACCGGGTACGTATTGATGTACATGTACTAGACATGCCCTTAAATGAAAATAACCTGATTTCATGTACCAGTACTGTAAGTATATTCACCTCTTCCTGTTTACATGTTTCAGAATTCAGATAAAGCACAAAAATAGACAATCAGAAAAGTGTACACTGTGCACATTACCTGACACGATGTACATGTACATGTACACGTACATGTAGGCATTTTCACTTATCTGGGCATTCCATTTTAATGTGTACAAGGAATGGTAGTACCGGTATATAATATTACATGTATATGTTTAAACAAAATCTTTCACAAAAAAAAAAGGGTTACCGTTACTGGCGATTGGAAAATATAAGATTTTCACATGACAACATGCGTGTACATGTAGTCCTATACCTAAACCTAAAAAGTAAAAGTGAATAGAGTACCGAAACTGTGACGTCATAAAAATCTATTTTTAGAATTTCTCAATTTTGTCTTCATTTTCCGAAAGAGCATCAAAAATAATGCCCAAATATTGAAAACTAATTGATTATGTTAGGTGTTGGCTGAGATATGACCATCTGAATAAAAAGATTCCCCATATAGGAACTCAGTGTTATATGCTCTGGCTCCTAACCATTAGGAGCCAGGGCATATAACACTGAGTTCCCATAGGACATATATTCATTCAGATGATCATATCTCAGCCAATACTTAACATATTCAATTGGTTTTCAACATTTGGACATTATTTTTGATACTCTTTCGGAAAATGAAGAAAAAATTGAGAAATTCTAAAAATAGATTTTTGATGACGTCACACTTCACCACTCTATAGAATTATCCATCTTTTCTCTTTTGGATCGAGACAAGAGAATTATGTTGATGTATAAAACTGTACATAATTGGTAATAATAAAACCAACTCAATGGATGGGCAATTATGCATTATTTATGAAATGAAATTTTCATTCTTGCTATCAATCATCCTCTACCTCCTCCATTTTCCGGTTGTCATGTTGTTTTCCTGTGAGAATAATGCTGACTTTAGCCTTGAAGTGGGTCATGTCTGCATGGATTAATCATGCTACTGTAGTACATTATGACAATGACCAACTATCCTTGGCCTGCTATACCCTGCATGTATTACAGTATTTTTGTTTGTACATGTACAAGGTGTTACAAAATATAATGTACTGACTAATTGAGTCTTAGATTATAAGGAAGATTGTTCCATAGTACATTTTGTACAATATATAGGATGGACAATGAATTGGATGGAATTACCCAACACAAATAGCTTTAAAAATGGTTTGTGTCGTTAAATAAATTTCAAAAACAGATAGCAATGGTGATGATTTTCAGAAACTTCATACATGTAATAAAGTGAAGACATGAATGAGATTTATTTCACTTTCATCCTCTTGCCAAAAAAATCACAACAATAACATACTGTAGTTACAGAACATCACTTCCATGGAAAACATGTATAGAATGACAACCGTTTCAACCTCTGGCCAAGCTAGAACAATCTCTTAATTTAGTCCATTATTCTAAAGTAACATTACACTTGTTCTATTCATCTAAATTAAATGTTCTCTACCTTTGTACAGAATTAGTCATTATCACCATTACTGATACTACCACTACCAGGGGATGGGAGTAGTGGGCAGGATTACCCCTGCACCCATGAAGCCTACCTCATCAGTTTCATTGTTTGTTACCTCTGCAATGCAATGGTGAGATTTCCTTTGTGCGCCTTTCCTTTGACCACACTCTCCTACAACTGTATGTCAAAAACCACAACAATAACACAGTTTCATGGAAAAAATGTGTGGAGTGATAAGCATTGAAAGGCTTGATATCATTGGCCGATGACTAACCTTCCCACTGATAAGGATAAGGCTTTCTTCCACCTACAGTACATACTGTACATGTGGCTTCCAAGATGTTCCTTTGTTTTTTGGAAAGGCAAATGAAAAGTGTTTTAACAGGAACCCATGAGGTTGCAATGAGCACAAAGGATTTGTGCTACATGTACATGTATGTAGAATTAAATTACTATGAACCCGCTTATAAATATAGATGTTGTATAGATCTGTAATGTGTACTTGTAAAAGTAAGTAACATACTTGTACATGAACATGTGAAATGTAAATGTGATCTTTTCAACCCTCAAAACATTCCTCTTTCTCTCTCTTCCCCTCCCTTTCTCAACCTCTTCTCTTTTCACACTATCAAGTTTCAACAATACAAAAAAAAAACATTTTGGAATCTACATGTAGATGTACATGTACACCTGTACATACAGAGTACATGTACGGCAGTGTGCAGACATGTAGATTTCTTTTTTTATTGTAAGCATCATACATATTTTGATGGTCCAGATTACTTTTACATTGATTTAATAATCTGTTTGGTGCAAATGGGACTATACACAAGGAAAGACAGAGATAACACTCTTCGGAAGGAAGTAAGACCCTGGCTACCTATATCCTGTAAACCAGCTAAACCATTTGATGGGATTTAGGGAAAAAGTAAAGGATATGTAAGGTACACAAAACCAGAAGGAAGAAACATGTGATTAAGTCCTGTAAATCTATTAAACCAGATATGCCTTAGGTAGAAAGAAAAAGAAAGATTGTTATCATTGTTTAAGTAATGAACATGCAGGAACAGAACCAGGAGGATCATGTAAGATAAGGTCCTGTAAATCTCATTAAACCATTTAATGGGTTTAGGTCGGAAGGAAAAGAAGGGATACATGTATAAGGTACATGTACAGTTGTACATGTAGCCTACATTTGTACACATAAACAGAGGGGGAAGATACTGATACATGTAAGTCTTGTAAGATAAAATCCTGTAAATCTACTTTGATGTGCCTTAGAAGGAAAAAAAGACACAACTCCCACCCCCCCCCCCTCAGGTATTTGATGAGCTTACAAAGAAAAATATATGATATGCAGGGAATAATTTTCCTCAAATTTTTTGATTAGCAATTTCAGCTGATGGATAAATATTTCAAATTAAATTCTGTACATTTCTATGGAAGAAAACTGCTACACACAAGATATTTTGTATAGCAGTCATGCAAAAATGCATAGCAAATTGCAATGCGATACCAGGAAAATTATTCCCTGATATGCAGGTCTTTCAGGATATGCACATGGACAGAAGGAAGATAGATTAGATGAAGTACATGTATACATTTCCAAAAGAATAGCAGTCTAGCATTTGTGCTGTTTGTATTCCAATTTGTACAAAATGCTGAAAATATTGTATGGCAATGGACAGTTCCATTTTTCAGCCAAAAAAAGAGAAATAATTATGATAAAGCTATAATATAATACATGTAATGAATTTTTAAAATAACAATAATATAAGTTCATTCTTGTATATGTTTTCACCACTTAAATCATATGTGAGTTTGGACTTTGAACATTGATGTTTATACATGTACAGTACAGTGTACATGTATTTAATCAATACTTGAAATTGAAGGAATTTACCAGACAGGAATGTCAAGCAGTTACCTATTCTATTAAGGAACAAACTTTATTTGCAGTGGTGTACTGATGAACTATGGGAAGGCATTACAAGACATTGTCTTACTAAGGAGCCCAAAAAGACATACCATACATGTACCTCTTTAAAAAAAAGTATGTGATGTGCTCGACAGGTAATGAGATGAACATGTCTTCTGTGTGAAACTGGCCATGAACATTTTAAAGCCCATTTTTTCTCTTTTTTAAAAGCAACAACAAATGGACCAACATAAATGTACATAGCACTGAAAACAGTCAAATCTTCCTAACACACTGATTTCACTTTCATCGTACCTTGACAATTTAACCGCAACATTGCAAAGTTAAGTTTCGATTCACACCAACATTAGGAGTCAAAATTATTATTAATTATAGATCTAGGCTACATATTCCAAACGTCACATTTTTCAGAAATATGCCTTTAATATTAAACTCTTCATTGATAATTACCCTCTGTTAAAGACGAAGAAATCCCTGGGGCTGCGGGGACAGCAGACGACATTCTCTCTCCCCCTCCAGTTCCATTGCTGTTTTTCTTCCATCCTCTCCAGTTGTTGTTACACACACTCTCAGCCTCGCTCACCCAAGAGCATAGCGAATCTTCCTCGAAACGATCACTGTCCTCGAATGAAAACTGGTCTCCTTGATCATCCCAATCATATATAAAATCCATTATACAAACCTTGCGTAAATTTAGGTTTGGGCTACTAGTAACTGAAAATAACAGAAGTATGCCAAGTCTGCTTTCACTCTAGATGTAAACAAATCGGCTGTTTCCTTCTCTGCTGTTGTTCAGCAATGAATGAGCATCAACATCACCCCCAAAATAATCAGATGTTCCCCAAGAAATTCATAATGATTAATGTTTGGGTCATAATATCAAGAAAAAAATCAACCTAGATTCTAGTCCAGAAAAATGTCTATGAACCCCTTTTGCTATGAATGGATTATAAGAGAAAAAGGTTGAGATACACTTCTGACTGTAGTGTAGAGTAGTGTGCGGAGCTGAGAGGGTCAGCCAATCCCTTTGTCAGGTCAAATGGCTCTGCCTGTGTAGCACTGCATTATTGTGATTCAGCTCCGGGTGTGCTCCAGACAAAAAAAGAAGAGCGTTCACGAATCACGAGTCACAAATTTACTGCTATGCTGAAGCGACGATCCTTTCTCACGCTAATTTTGATCCCATTACAGGCCTACAGTATTAGAGAATACATCCATACTACTAATCTAAACGTCTGAGTTGAACACGAGAATTATTTCCCTTGTTCTTTCATTTACCTCCCGATTCCGAACTATCATACTACATTGATCACAGCTGTTCAATGGACGTAAACAACACATACCATCCTTAGAAGGGATTCGGCAATGGTCGGAATATTGCGAATATGTTCGGAAATACAATATCGTCTCGAACAACTTCAGTCAATTAAGCAAAATTTCATCAAAGTATTAATTACCTAATAAATCTTTTAGAATTTTAACTAACATATTTAATAATATTTTGTATTTATTTGATATGAGTTAATGATGTCTAATGTTTAAAATACAATATTATTGTTGGAATTCTTCACTCACTCTTTTTGATCCAGATTGCCGAAGTCATTAGAGTAATGAACATTTTCCTTATTGAAAATCCCTCTAAATCGACTGTTTCCATACTTAAGTTAAGATATTAGACCAATAAGATTAATCTTATACATGATTTCAGTTTGTTGTATGAATTTTGGTAGTTATTAGTGTTGTATTTGTCTATAAAATGGATTCCGAATAGATACTATGGCCCTATGTTGTCTTGCATTTCATGATCTACGTATGTTTTGTACATGGCCACAGCGTTGACGAACTATGCGTAGAACATAATGTCGGTCTTCCCCTGTTAAATTAAAGCAATCATTCCTATTTTAGGTACTAGATTCTCTTTTAAGAATAGCATATTAAATTGTAAATTCCATTGCCATGTCTGCTTAATTACCTTACTTTTTTCTAACTGAAAGATAAAATATAGTCTAATCGTTCCCGAGTCCGGCCGTGTTGCCCCCTTGTCTCGAGTCAAGACTTGGTCTTGAATTTATAAAGTGAGACAAGCTGAAGCCCAAGCGCTTCGCTCGGGCTACTGCCCGCGAGACTCGGGAGCAATGGGCGTCCTTGAAGTAGAGCTAGCCCTAGCGCGACGCCGCCAGGCCAGCCTAGCCCTAGGCTAAAGCTAAGCTTAGGCACGGCCAAGGGTTTGCAGTTCTGCCAGTTTGTGTTTGTGGAATTTGGGAATGGAGAGTTTTAATATTTTGTTTAGATGTGTTGACTGTTGAAAATGTTAAATGTGAGGTGAGTTGGTGCAATTGAATTGGCTTGCATTGGCATTCCGATCATTCAACAATGAATCCGATGATCATCGATCATGAACTGTCAATCTTTCGCCTGCACCTTCATTTAATTTAGCCTGTCAGTTTCACTTCAGGCGTAAGGCTTTCACTTTTCAACTTCTTTGGGATCTTTCCATTCAATTATCAATATCAGCTTCTTTCCCTTCATTTTTCAATAGGGGCGCTGGTCCAAGAATAAGGATCTTGAATCTTGAATTTGTTGCACCCAAAAAGCTACGTTGACAGCTGTCCAGGCTGTCAATCGCGATCGTCTGTGTAAATGATCATTGTCATTATAAATGCGGACAGATGCGTCTTCAAAAATAAGGATAATTTTACGCAGACTAGATCTATTCTTAATCGTATTTCCAACCCACGCCTTGGCGATGCGTAAAAACATTCTGTTGCGTTTTTCTTGATGCATTTCACATTGACTTTGTACAGAGACTTTTACATTATGACCGATAAATCCTCTCGGGAAGACGGACAACCCATAAAAGTAGACAGTGAACTTGGGTAATTTATCACGAGGAAACTGTTTTTCGCATTGCCTGCGCGCAGATTGGGAGATATGGTGAAATCCTAATGCTGTAATGGTCATGATTTACAAGTTATCTTATCTTTTTTGGAGTATTTTTTCTAAAAAATGACATTAGAGTAAAGTACCCGGTTTTCGGCCACTTAAGACAAAATCCTATTTATTGGACTCTTTACTTCCTATTTATTATCATTTCTTGTTCAAATCATGAAGCAAATATTATTATTATTTAAACAAAAAAAGAATCCCCCCCAAAAAATCACGAATTGCCATGACAATATTCATTTCAATTTTCACTGTTTTGGAGCCGGTTATCGGCCGAGCGTTTCAGTTTACGGCCGCATGTACAAAGTCAATAGGAAGCGCTCGCGCGCGCGTGCGTTTCTGCGCTGATGTATAGCACAAGCGGGCGGAGCAGGTATCCCACGCCGGAGCTCCCGGGTGCTCGCCTGGCCGAATACAGGCACAGCGGTGATCGGAAGTTGGAATCTGAATTAGACGGACATATCGTGTGTGCGTCGCGGTGTGCGGCTGCATTGATTTAATACATGCGATGAGATACTTTTGAGCTTGCGACCAGCACAAAATCGGGCTCTATATCTGAAAAATACTTGAAATAAAGCTCATTTTATGGTACCCATATTTCTTACATACACGCGTAAGAAACTCGATTTTTCAGATTTGGGTAGCGGGACCGCCGATTACATCGCTAAAATGTGATATTTTAGGATATATTTTTCATTGCAAATGTGGTTCTTCAGTGACACTGGCATGGTATGGTATGTGTGGGATATGTGTTATGCTATTATGCGATGTATTTTAAAGTGATTTTACCATGTATCCAACCAATTGGCCGAAAACAGGAGCTGACCGATTACCAGGTACTTTACTCTATATTATGATATATACTTTCTCGCAGGTTTCACTGCAAACCGCTGCACAATACAACTACATACTGTACTAACAGTGGGGTTAGGGTGGCATGCGTGCGTTAAGTTTGCGACTGCAATGATCGTCATCACCATAATGTGAATTACTTACATGAAGTTTATGTGGATCTGAGATTACTGTCGCTAACTTCACGCATGTGTGCGCACCCCACCATCTGTACGGAATGCACTTGAATTGTGCAGCGGTTTGCAGTGAAACCTGCGAGAATGTTTATATCATAATCAAAAAAAGATAAGAAAATTGACATGAAACAAATAAGAAAGGTAATGACTTTTGGTGTGTTATAGACCTAGTAGGGTATCTCCACGCTGGAGTCACCGGTCCAAATTATGGATACAGTTCTGAACTAGCACGCAATCGTAGCATTAGTTTACTGTGAGCATCATTTTAATTCTGTCTTTCCTTGTACATTTCCCCGATTGCAGAATATGGCGCCACGTAAAGGGAAGGTGCAAAAGCCAGAAGTGCAGGTCAACCTTGGCCCCCAGGTTCCAGAAGGAGAAAATGTCTTTGGCGTTGCCCACATCTTCGCTTCATTCAACGACACCTTTGTCCATGTGACTGATCTGTCTGGCAGGTAAGCGAAAGGCCCATTGAGGCATGACACATTATGCCACCATAGAAAGAAAGAAAGAAAGAAAAGCCTTGGGCAGCAAAATAATGTGCATGCGAATGGCATGATGGCTTTAAAAGTAGTCATTTTGTATACCGGGTTCCTGTTTGTGTCTAGCCTTGTGCACAACCAGTGTCCTTCCTACGCTTTGGGGATGAAAAAGAAGAATAAGAAGAAACCAATGGTCAGGGCTCGACACAGGTGCCCGGGACATATGGGTGCCCAAAATATTGTTTCTAAATGTTTACATAGAGGTCATGTATAAAGACATTAAAAACTCGAAAGTAAATGTTGTGTTTGTAATCCAAACTGTATATCTCATGCCTACTGAGGGTGTAGTCCCGTGATGGTAGATTGAATCGCCATATTAAACGTGCAATTGAAACTGGAACTTCTGTCATTAATTTGCATCATTTCAGACTCAAACATAATAGTAAACCTAAGTTTATGATGTTTAAATTTTTATTGTCTGGTCATTTCAGGGAAACCATTGCCAGGGTGACCGGTGGTATGAAGGTGAAGGCTGACCGTGACGAAGCCTCCCCGTACGCTGCCATGTTGGCTGCCCAGGATGTTGCCATCAAGTGCAAGGATCTCGGCATCACAGCTCTTCACATCAAGCTCAGGGCCACCGGAGGAAACAAGTGAGGAGCGAAGTACTTATTCATTTGTCTTAAAAAGAGTCGATATCAATCGTAACTTATTTGCGATTGACATCAATCGCAACTATGTACATAAGAGATAGGAGACTGCAAACTTGCAATTGATTGAAGGACTTACGATTGATATCTCTTTATAAGACGGGGCCCAGAAATACTTGTATCCAATGGCTGTGTCACAATCTGCAAGCATGGTTCACTGTAAATCACAGGCAATGAAGAGGGAGGCTGGAAACAATTTTTCTCTTGTAATTCATCATGAAGGTTATCGAAAGTATATTTTTTCATAATTCAGCAAAGGTTATTTTGAATTCCCTGTGCTTGATTAAAATTTGAATTGAATTGAATTTATTCACCACATTCATAATACATGCAAAGTCAAGGAATACAATAAAATATTTCATTCAAATATGGAAATGACAATAACAGGAAATTACAACGGGTTGGATCATCAAAACGTTACATAAATAGGTGATCCTACATACCAGTAAAATCAGCCCAAAAAATACACGGGGGCGGAGGGCGAATTTGCCCGGAAACACCATAAACAGCCCCCGAAATAGGCCCGAAATCTGATTATGGGGGCGACATCAAATCGACCCCCGTGGCGATTTTCGAGCGGCCGCTCTCTGCTAGCTTCATATTCATTGTGTGCATTCTTGGTCGGCACGCACACGCGCGCTGAATCTATGTGTAAAATTGTATACACAAATTCGGTCGTAAAAAACTTGATCCATTCCTTGTTTGGCGTTCAACAATAAGGGATAGAGCAACGTCGATCTGGCGCTGCTCAGTGGCTGCCGGGCTCACGATCAATTGGGCAAAAAGAATTTCCGTTTCGGTTTAATAAAATTTGGAGTGGACTATTAGGCTATTATTATTATTATTATTACCTGGCTCACCATGTCGCACATACTTTTTTCACGTAATTTTTCGCGGTTGCGAGAAGGAGCCTAGGGACCAAGTTTTTGGCGGTCGATTTTGTTTTGATCTTTTTAGCTGAACCTAGACCATTTGCTAAACATCGCGAAAGGGCAATAAATTTCCATCATGATTGCCGCATTTTTATATAGCTTTTTGTGAATAGAGGTATGAAATCAAAGTTTATTTTTTGATTATTCTCGCCATGTTTACTGAATTTTGATAATCATTTTTCAAAATAAAGTTTTCACAAGAAAATTGTCTTGACTGACAGTTCAGTTGCAAGCTGCCTTCAGTCCACACACGTTCAATACAGTGCAGTGCCACTGCTGTGGGAGCTGAGCGTGAGCTAGCTAGAGTCAAAGAGACTTGACAACACTTTTCATTGCTATCTGTGTGCATCATTATTGCCGCGATTTCAATATAGTTTCGTGAATAATTAGTAAAAGTATTACTAATGTGTATGTTTTTAAACAACTGTCTGATTTTCTTGTGAAATTTAAATTTGAAAAATGATCATCAAAATTCAGTAGATCTAGATCTAGGTCTATACAACTATACATAGCCAGAATAATCACTATCTATTAATGTTACAGTTCTTGCATCAAATTAATGCATTACAACTTAGTTATTTAACTAGTTATATGCCTTTAAGAAGACCTTTTAACATTGATCTTGTACCATTTTTGCAGGACCAAGACCCCTGGACCTGGTGCTCAGTCTGCCCTACGTGCCCTGGCTCGCTCTGGCATGAAGATTGGACGTATTGGTAAGATGATCTCTTGGTTCAACAATCCATATTCCAAAATTTGCTACAGTCAAACCTGCTTTAGGGGACCACCTGTCTACAAAGACCATATTCTTTGTTTTCCCTTGAAATGGTTTCTCATTGAAATATGTACTAAAGGAATGTGTCTACAAAGACCACTTTTTGTGTTTCCCTTGGGCGATCGCTATAGACAGGTTTGACTGTATTTGGTCAATTTTTACATGAATCAAATTTGTATCTGTCAACCCAAGTATATTTTGAGAAAAAGTTAAAGAATGGTGAAGGATTGTCCATTCCGTTAATTGTTTTGATTTGTTCTACTTTGTACAAGGTTTCATTCATTTCATTCAGGCATACAGTTTACTCACAAGTCAAATCTGTTGGGACCACCACAAAAATAGTTTGATCTTTGCCAAATTCGACTTGTGCAACTTCAAATTGGGCAGAGTTTACTGTATTTGTACTTGTGATTATCACTAAAGACTTAAACGTTACTTGCAAAGAAATCTGTCATGGTGTACAATCATATCACTTAGCATTTCATGAAATTTATACAAATGTTTACTTGAAGCTCTTCATTCATCAGGAAGTAAATAGTTGAGACCATACACACCACAGCCATATTTGCATTGATCCTTGCATTCTATTATAGTAATAATGATAATGGATTCTTGTATAGCGCTCATATCTGTCAGACTTGACACTCCTGGCGCTCCACATTTATTACCCCGGCTACAACATGGCTACCATTACGACCCTCTAGCATTTCAAAGAAATAATTACTGCCTGGTACCCATTTACATCACCATGGTCGAGTGTGGTAAATGTAGATTAATGTCTTGCCAAAGGACATTAGTGCCGTGGCGGAACTCGAACCATGGAGCTTGTGATCCACAGTCCGGTGACGTATCCAATCAACCATGACACCTCTAATAGGGATCATGGAGAGGAGGGGTTCATGTTGACAATTCCCAGTGACAACCAAACAAGCATATTGGTAAATGAGGTTAGGTTGTTTTCATAAAGGTATCGTGATCGAATTGATATGTCACTGGACTGTGAATCACAAGGTCTGCCGGTCGAGTCCCGCCGCGGCACTAATAGCCTTTTGCAAGATATTAATCTGGATTTGCCACTCACGACCCAGGTGATGTCAATGGGTACCTGGTAGGATTATTCCTTGAAATACACTGTGTGCTGATAACGGCTGCCGGAGCTAAAGCTAGGGTAATAATGTCCAAAGCTCTTTGGAAGCGCTTATGGATGTTTTTTATGTGATATGGGCTATACAAGAACGGAATATTATTATTATTATTAAAGTTATCATTAGTCTTGTTTGGTAATAAAATAATTCTTTTTTTTTTCTCACCCGTTCCACATCCCTTTTCCTCCTCTTTCGTGTCCTCTTACACCTCTTGCCCCTTCTTGTCCAACTTCCTTTCTTTTCCGTCTATGTTTGTGCATCACAGAGGATGTAACGCCAATCCCATCAGACAGTACTCGCAGGAAGGGAGGTCGCCGAGGTCGCCGTCTCTAGGCTCACAACACCCAGCCACACACGTCGTCGCCAATTGTACAATATGTCTAGCAAACGCATCTCAGAATAAACATCCTGAGGACAAAAAAAAAGAATTTACCTTCTCAAGACTTGTATTTATTTTTGTTTCTGTGTGAAAAATCTATCACTGCATCTGAAAGGACATTTTTCTGCAATTTCCCAACCATATTGTGTGTTTTATCACAGAGAAACATCTGACATCTGTTTTACGGCTCAGTTAGAGTTTTTTTTTGCCAAAGAATTTCTCGCAGTTTCATACCATGTGGTTGGAAATATGCTAAAATAATGTCTTTATAGAAGCAGCCTATTATTTGGAAAGTTATCTGTGCTTCATAGAATAAAGGTGCTATCAACTGTTTAGTAACAATAAACAACATTGATGTAGCATTTGTTGTGTGAAGATTTCTGAAGACGGGCTTTAAAAAAAAAAATCTTGGAACAACAAATTTGCCATTTGATGTAACTGATACATGTACATTAATTCTCTGTCCGAATTTGGCGATGATAGTGTACAACGCATGTGAACATGACTTGGGCTCCTTGAGAAGGATTTATGGGCTATACAGCCATGCTAAACTAAGAACCCCAGTCTTGAAATTGAGTATACAGGAGATCATGTAACCTGTAGTAGGTACCTTTTGCTAAAGGAACATGGGGTACATTATGCTTTTGTGTGGGTGTCGGATGTAAAGTTGTATGATGTGTGATGAAAGAAGTATCTTCTTGTTGGATTTGGGGAGAGAGAGGCATGTTTCAATTACAGTGGAACCTCTTTATAACGAGGTCCTTGGGACCATGAAAATTTCTTGTTATATTTGGGTAAAATACAAGAACAAACAAAAAAATCACCTTGTTATATCAGATATCTTGTATCAGAGCTCTTTATAATGTGAGGTTCTACTGTAAGCCATCTTTGCTCCATATTCAAGAGGGCAGTGTCTCAAAAACCATCACAAATCTGAGTTTGATGACATCCCAATAAAACAAATTTTAATTTCATAAGACGTGTCTCGATGGGATTATGATCTAAAGCTTAGACTTGTGAACCTTCACAAAATGCCCAGGTCACTTCAGTGGGTAGATCAATGTGTATGTGAGAAAGGCTGTGTGAGATTAACAGTAACTGTCGTATGTGAGATTACTGTACATGATCTGTCGCCCAGGAAGAATGAGCCTGTGATACACCCAAACAATTTTCTTTTGAAGTTGCCAGTGTAACCATGGATTTACATTTACTAGCTAATACATTGTACATTCATAGTGTCATAGACTGCTAGTTTACAGTGATGGAGTGTGTGCCTGTGGTGTTAGAGCATGGTAACCTTGGTCCATCTATTCAGGAGTGCCATGGGAGGGGGAAGGGGGTACTGGTCCTGGTAGGTGGATCAAATTCAAATTCACAAACAGGCCACTGATTGAGGGGAGGGGGTCATCGGTTCTCTTTCCAGATTTCTTCCTCTTTAATTTGTTATGTTATGTAGCTACGCCACCAGTATAGAACAGCTGAAGCATGTGTTCTCCACTCCCCCTTTTTAGGGCTGGTTACTGTAAAGCAATCCAATGAAGTGCATCTGTATAGCCAACTTTCTTCACCCACCATATAATAAGGGGAAGTCCACCCTAATATTTAGTTGGTTTTAATAAAAGCAGACAGAAAGAACATTATTAGTGAAAGTATGAGCAATATCGATTAAAAATAGGAACGTTTTGAAGTTTTCATCATTGAAAAACAAATCGACAACACTGACGTATCCTGAGAGCTCTCCAATTAGCTCCGTACAAAAAAATTAATACATTTTTATTTTTCTTGGTTATTGATAACGGAATACATTTGTTTCATGTAGGGGTTGTATTAAAAAATATTTGCAGTTATTATATTTAGGGTGAATGTATGATTGAAAAGTTTTTTAGTACTTGGGGGGGGGGGGACGGGATGGGGGCTCGGGGATACCAATATGAGTTTGATTGTTAGCACCTCCCCAAATTCGTAACTGTAATTTTCAATCGGTTTTTGCTCAAGCTTTCACTGACCTGTTTCTATTTTTTGCTTCTATAAAACTCGCAACTTAATATCAGGGTGGACTTTCTTTTTACACTTGAAATAATGCAATCAAGACTTCCTAAAAATGAATTTCAATATGTTGTTGTATATCCTAAAGATAATGTAGTTAGGAGGTGTCACTCAGTAAAAATCCCTTAAAAAAATCGCATTTAAAAATTCTTTCAAGGGAGAATTTTTTCTTGTTTCGTTAGAAGATTATTAATGGGATAATTGATGACAGACAGCAATTAAGAGGATAACTAAAATCCGGATTTTTGGCCTCTGTGTGACACCGCCTAAACGATGCTACTGCAATTGGCTTAGATTTATTTTCGACGGTCCTTGCAATCGTAGTAAATGTATTTTTACTTCATCCACGTAATTTACTTATAGGTGGTGTCACACAGAAAAAAAATCCCTTGAAAAATCCTTTCAAGGGTAGATAAGCATTGTGACATCACACGTTCAATCGAAAGTATATGCGACGTTTAGGTAGATAAGCATTGTGACATCACACGTTTAAATGCGCGTGTGATGTCACAATGCTTATTAAAAGGGATTATTTCAACATTGGTGTCAGACAGAAAAATCCCTTCAAAAAACCCTTGAAAAATCCTTTCAAGAGAGAATTATCTTGCTTCAAATGAGGTTTTTTGAAGGGATTTTTGAAGGGATAATTGATGTCAGACAACCAAAAAGAGGATAATTAAAAACAGGATAACTAAAATCCGGATTTTTGGCCTCTGTGTGACACCGCCTTGTGTGGCACCACCTATATATTCAACCACCCGAAGCCTTGTAACAAACGGCCTTAAATTTAATTTATCCAACCACCTACCTCGATCAACTCAAACCCGACACGGGTTTGTTGCCTGTAAACTATTCCAAACGTGTTTCAGCCTGAAATGTACATAGGCGGTGTGACACAGAGGCCAAAAATTCGAATTTTAGTTATCCGGTTTTTAATTATCCTCTTTTTGGCTGTCTGACATCAATTATCCCTTCAAAAATCCCTTCTAAAAATCCCTTCAAAAAACCTCATATGAAGCAAGATAATTCTCTCTTGAAAGAATTTTTAAAGGGATTTTTCTGTCTGACACCAATGTTGAAATAATCCCTTTTAATAAGCATTGTGACATCACACGTTTAAATGCGCGCATTTAAACGTGTGATGTCACAGTGCTTATCTACCTAAACGGCGCATATACTTTCGATTGAACGTGTGATGTCACAATGCTTATCTACCTCGTTCGTTCGTTCGTGTCTCCTAGCTTAGATCAAGATAGTTATGTAAAGTTCCTTAATTAGAAGTAAATTAAATTAAATTAAGTTCTTCCATCGCTCGATTGCTGCAATGGCCGTTTCATTAACAAGGGACAGATCTTCATCTGTGCAACCCGTTCCGCTGCACTGCAAGAGGTGGTCCATCGTCTGAGTCTCTCCGCAGTCGCAGAGAGTATCTCCTTCATGGGCATAGCCCCATCTTGCCATATTGACCTTACACCGCCCCATTCTCGTCCGCATTCGATTTAGGCATTGCCACTCCGGCCACTTCAGGTTAAACGGTTATCTACCTAAACTGCTCATATACTTTCGATTGAACGTGTGATGTCACAATGCTTATCTACCTAAACGGCGCATACTTTCGATTGAACGTGTAATGTCACAATGCTTATCTACCTAAACGGCGCATACTTTCGATTGAACGTGTAATGTCACAATGCTTATCTACCTAAACGGCGCGTGCGCAATGGCCCATCAAAAATCCGGATTTTAGTTATCCGGATTATTCGTAGCCTGTCTGTCACCGACTCAAATGAAAAAAACTAGATTTCTAAAATCTGGTTTATTTAAGATGGGTCGGGATTTTTCTGTGTGACACCGCCTCATGTGTATAATTATACTTCTTTCCTCCGCGTATCCAATTACATGTATTGTGATGTCATAAAGGAGCTTGTTCGCGTTTTGTGACGTCACATTACTATACGCACTAAATATAGCAACGCGCTTTCAATACGTCTTCGTTCATCATTTTTTTTACAACAAAGTTATCAAACGCAAATGATAGGCCTATGGTTATAAGAAAACGCGGCGTTCTTGTGTTTGTCAAACGTTTTTTAATATTTTTTATTAAGATTAAATTGATCTAAGATAATTTCACAAGATGTTTACCGCTGCTATAATTCTGATGGAAATGAAAAGACCAAGAGGACAACGGCGATGCATGAATGGAGTCGAGAAAAGGTATTACAATTTATGTTTGCCACATTTCAATAGTTTCATTATATTCTCAATGTACAATTTTATGGGTTGGTTGATGGTTAATTCTCTCTCTCTCTATCACAAAAAATATACAATTATGAAATAGAAATTAATTTGAAGTCATTGGAAGTTTACGAGATTACATTTTCGAGTTTCCCCTTTTGCATCTCATCTCAGTAATTCACACGATGTCAACGAGTTTCCAGAAATCAACTCATGGGCAACTCCAATACCATTTTATTTATACCGTCATAGAAATCCTGTTCCGATTTATGGAATACGTCATTGTGATGTACGTACGTATCAGCAGGTGATGGAAGAGACTAATGATGTTGCCTTGATTGATTTTTCGAAAGTCTTTGTGATTGGGGTTTTGTCTCTCTATCCCTTTTCGCTCCCCCTCTCCCCCCCCCCCCCCTTTCCCTCTCTCTCTCTTTCTCTCTCTCTTTCTCTCTCTCTCTCTCTGCTTTCTATATATATATATATATTATAAATCCCTTCTCTCTTTCTCTCCCCCTCTCTCTCTCTCTCTCTCTATAATATAAATCCCTTCTCTTTCTCTCTCCCCCCCCCTCTCTCTCTCTCTCTCTCTCTCTCTCTCTCTTACGACGCATACCTCCTTATCAACACAGTGACACCATGTCTAGGATAAGAGATCTGCGTATACCGGGCGAGCATTACATTCCTTCTGCGTCTATAAACGGTAAGAAGACCAGAATACCTTCGGAACTCTTTTGCCAATCCTTGCATACCATGCACAACAAGGACCACACGGGATTCATCCTCGTCAACCGACCTCCCCTGAATATGAAATCAACGACGAAATCGACGACGACCAGTACGGCTGTTGTCAAACCCGTTCCAATTAGTGAAGCGAAACTTCCAGGAAAATATAAAGATGTTATCAATGATTGGGAAAGAAGAGACGGTGACAAAGTCGTCTTTGCATATGGGGATGACGAAAGTCGATGTCATCCCGGCATGAGCCGACTCGATGATGTCACAAAGTTTCCCGGCGGTGAACTCGGCCAAGACGGCGACCGTCTTGCGGCGTTGCAGGATGAGATCGCGACTAAGAAAGAAAAACGACGGCTGGTCCTGGGGCAGATTCTCAAACTCGAGGATAAGAAGCGACGGTTCATCCGCACCACCCGAATCAACCAAGGAAAGGTCAAGGTGTCTCAGAGAAAACGCGAAAAACTCGAGAACCTCTCTCAAACCAAGATGGATTACCGCCTACAGCAGGTTCTGAACCTCGAGAAAGAGAAGGTCGACATGGAAGATAAGCTGGATAGATTCGAGGACATCGGCATCGCCCTCGCTATGCAGAAGGAAGAGAAGCACCGATGTCTCATGGAGACCATCGATAACGCACCGGCACTTTATCGCAAAGAAAGCGAGATACTTGAAGAGCGCCATCAGCGAGAGGTTGTTCGCTATCAGGTTGTCATGGGACTGTTTCTGACTGTTTTCGCTGTTCTCTTCATTACGTACTTCTGTCGGTTTGGCGCCAAGGAAGAGGAAAAGCCTGCTGGAGCAGCTGGAGGTAGAGAAGGCTTCTTCTATTAAAGCATCAAGAAAATGCACCAGGATACTTGGCATTCCTTGAATAGGTTTTAATCTAACAGGTGTTTTTTTTTTTTTTTTGGGGGGGGGGGGGGGTGGTTAGCAGTCGCAGAATATTGTGTAACTCCAGTTGAAAACAAATACAAAAATAAACTCAAGTTTAGCTAAACTAACCACAGAAGCTGATTATATCCAACTGATGCAAATTTGTTTGAGGATTTACAGATATATGAGTCAGTAATGCATAAATATGCCGAAGACTTTCAATTATATTGTTATAATGTGATTGCTAAATACCAAAGTATTACCTAAATAGTTTCACGATCGTTTATCAGTGGTCGACAAGAATTTGTTTATTTTATTCGTCAATTATAATGATTAGTTAACAGATAATCACTTTAGTGACATTAAAAAGAAATTCACCTGGCAGAGTAACTTGAGAAAAGAGTGCAAAATAAAGTTATGAAGTGATTACGTCCGATTGGTTTTGTAATGTTCATTGGCTGTCTGGTCATTACCCATGCAGTGTTATGGTTAATTCTAATTACCACAGCTATTGTTTTTGTTTCCTTCAGTTATATAGGTCTGGGCTCCTTCTTACACAGAGTTACGATTGATCCAAATCAATCGCAAGTCCTCTTATCTCCTGTCTCCTTTCTCTTATGTACATAGTTGCGATTGATATCAGCTCTTTGTAAGACGGGCCCAGATATGAAGAGTATTAAGTCGGTCAGTAATTTTTGAAACTAGAGAAATAATGGGACAATGATGAGAGCTATGCAAAATTAATATGCAGCGAGATAACGCGGCAAGGAAATATAAAATGCAATACGCTCATAAAGTCTACGTTACGGGTAGAGAAAGAAAGAGAGAGAGAGAGAGAGAGACGGAGAGAGAGAATGAGGGGAGTAATAGAGAGATATATATATAGAGAGAGAAATAGAGAGAGAGAGAGAGAGAGAGAGAGAGAGAGAGAGAGACTGGGAAACAAAAACATAAGGAAGACCCCATCTCCAAACTACAATATTTTACACAAACTTTGAATAGGATGCAATGCAGAATAGAAAAACAATGATGTGTTTAAAAGAGGATGGAGAAGAGTGGCGGTGCTGAGAAAATTGGCAATAATTATCTCGTGAGCTCTTGGTTGGACACAGAATTCAGATAAAAACAAAAAATTAATAAGGATTATAGATGCAATAATATTTCATCCTTACAAACCAAACTGTTCATCAATCTGTTCTGTCTATCGGACTATATTTAGCGACCTACGACTTTCATTTAAACCCCTATTTTGTGACGTAACGTAATGTCCAGCGTCCAGTCAATAATCATTGAGGGAGCACTGATGCTATATCGGTAGGGTGGGGGGGGGGGGGGGTTGGAGCCCCTGGTTGGCGCATCGGTGTAATTAGGTGAAAATTAAATACCAGAGAAGAAAGCCATCATTGTCTGAGTGGAAGGATCACTATCATCTTCTGTTCACGTTGCCTACCCCTTCTTCCTTTACTTTTCTCGCTTTTCTCTTTGTTTGTCTCTCACTCTCTTTCTCTAGCTCTCTAGTTTTCTCGCTATTAGGTTGTGTAGTACGAGGCCCATCCATGCCCCCGGTACTACGCTATAATAGTTACAAGTGCCATAGCTTATGATAGGGTATGAATGTAAGAAAGTATGAGCATGGGAATAAGGGGTACTTTTGACGAGACAGCAAATGTTTAGTGCATAGCATATTACAATTCTGTTGTTAGGTTCAGTGCGAGACTCTCTTTATATATCCATTCTACCTTATTCTGGTATATTCTGAATGATCTGATATTATATCAGAATCCCCAGGGCTCACAGCCGTCGCCATCCAGCTCAAATGTTCATTGTTATCCCAACAAAAGAAAAGAGATTATTGGAAAGGGGTCTAACGGAATCAATTAAGGGGACAACGGGAGCTCTGTTGCCCTCACTTATCGCTAAAAATATGACATTTGTTTTTCAATCTTCGGCTGACAAACACACAG
Source organism: Strongylocentrotus droebachiensis (assembly GCA_035222895.1). Classification (NCBI taxonomy): domain Eukaryota; kingdom Metazoa; phylum Echinodermata; class Echinoidea; order Camarodonta; family Strongylocentrotidae; genus Strongylocentrotus; species Strongylocentrotus droebachiensis. The sequence goes on along the minus strand of JAVYIG010000230.1, from coordinate 513,590 downwards.
ATTAACGTGTTTTTATGGATGTGAGAATCAACCATACACTCTTAATACCGAAGGGTATAAAGCATTTTTAATTCCTCAAGAAAAGAAGCGATTCTGTTCCTTAACCATAATCCATCAAAAAGGAGTTATAATACATGTCGAGTCTTTGTGAACATACAACGAAAAGCTGGTTAGGCAATAAGGTATTTTCTTTCGCGCTAATATGGCTTTCTTATTCTAAATACGAACATTCTTTCAATTATTCGGTGCATTTTTTACAATTTGACCGCAAAATACGCGTCTGCTGTGTGAATAGAGGATAGAGCATGCCATTGTTGTTTTGGTTAAAGGAGCTCAATTCTGAAGTCAACAGACGGCGACATATAAATTAACGTCAGAATGATTGACATCACACACAAAAAGAGACTTTGTGGATCAAACAACATAGAGAGGAATTGGTGAATGAAATTTAAGAAGAGATGTATATAAATAGAAAGCCTCTCTCTTTTCTTCCAACATATAATATTTGGTGAACGGTATCAAAATACGCATGAAACGAGAGTGGGCAAGGGGACACGAATATCAGAATGTAGAATAGTTAAAGACGGATGAGAAGAATGGGAAGTGGATATTAGAAGTTGCAGAACAGGAACAGAAAAGAGAAGTGGAAACAACGCAGAAAAACAAACAAAACTTTAGAAAGTAGAAATAACTAGGTATAATTAGGCATTCCGATTTAATATCCAAATCATCGTCGGATTTGCTTTGTGACAAACTTCCCCTTCCCCCTTCTAATTTCACCCTTATCCTTTATTGTGAATATATTAGCATGTTGTTGATAAAGCTTGTGTTTCCATATTTTGCCCCCTTACCTTTCTCATAATATTTGTTGGCTTCTTTGTCTATATCGCGTAAAGAATTCACTCTTAATCATGACGATTAGTTCGATAAAAGCTTTCGTTTACTTTAGCTTTTTACCTCCTCGAACTTGTTTGTTATTTCATTTTCCTAACCCCTCCAAGAAAAAGCTCTTTTGTAACTATATACTTTCCCGGATATATTCCAATATACGTAAGAGTATCGTCCGGAAAAAAAAGTTAGCCACTGGTTTGTGGTTTCGCTCTTAGAATCATAACACTGTCGAAGCCACGCCTATTGCGTTGTTACTGACCAATCAGGCGTGACTGTAGCATAACTAGCGACCAATCCCGTGACGAATCCGATTTACAACAAATTTCTTGCTTCTGCGTTCTTTTGTGTTCTTTCACCACCACCACTCTCTCTCTCTCTCTCTCTCTCTCTCTCTCTTTCTTCAACTTCTTCTTCTTCTTTTTCTTCTTCTTCTTCTTCTTCTTCTTCTTCTTCTTCTTCTTCTTCTTCTTCTTCTTCTTCTTCTTCTTCTTCTTCTTCTTCTTCTTCTTCTTCTTCTTCTTCTTCTTCTTCTTCTTCTTCTTCTTCTTCTTCTTCTTCTTCTTCTTCTTCTCTTCCTCCTCCTCCTACTTCTTTTTCTTTCTTCTGTCGTTTAATTTCCTCTTCATTTGTCTAAATCTCGTTTTCATTGTCATTCTCTTTCTAACTATCCTTTTTCTCCCCTTCCCTTCTAGCTACCCCCCCCCCCCCCCCCGTTGTATCATGTCAAATTATGATTAATTATGATTTGCTTCCTATTCTAAGTTTACGACTGACTTCATCATTTTGGGAGGAGATTTAATCATTAAAAAATCTGTATTTGTAAATGCTACCAGTATCAGTTACGTGGGCACGATGTCTGTTACCAAAATAAAACATTTTAGGATGACGTCGAAAAATTAGCAGTCATAATTATCACACTATTTTTCGCGGAAGGGACGGGTGCGTTGATGTTAAATAAAAAAATAGTCGATTTCTACATTCAGGATTCTAGTTGCTTTCGGACAAAAAAGAGGACTAGAATGGAGGCCAAATGTATCATGAATAAAGGGGTTTTCCTCGGATGACACAACAACGATTAAATAGTCCATTGGGCCAGTTTTGTCTCTCATCGAGGCTGAGAACATACTGATTACAATAGCCAGTGTTACAACAAAGAACATTTTGGCCAGTGCTTTATGTTTTAAGGCTGTCAGCAGTACCTCGGGCGTTTTAAAGTCTCTTCTTTTTTAAGATCACATTGGTATGATTTCTAGTCATTTTACTCTAATTGGTACAAAACATAAAGGATTTAAAATGGAAAAGTGGTGTATAAAATGGGTTGGGATACAAAGCCGAAAAATTTATATGAAAAAAGGGGGGATTTCCAAAAAAAGGTAAAAGAAAAACAAAAATGGAAAGAAACGGACAAACCTCCATGTTTTTTTTTGTGTTAGATAAAATTAATACAAAAAAATAGAAAGTCTTATCAACCGAATTTATTTTTCCAATCATGAGCCTATTTAAGAAGATAATATTTGGCTCTTTGAGGGGTTCAGGGTTTTTGGAAAGGAGCGAGAGCTAGAGAGGGAGGGGGACAGAGGAAGGAAGAGAGAGAGAGAGAGAGAGGAGGAAATATTAAAGGGAATTTAATTACCTATTTCATCTTTTGTATAATCAAGTCATAACCTCTCTTAATTATGTTAACAAAGCGTAAATCTAGATCATATCCTATATAGCTACACTAGCATCAGCTGCCATAATGGCACTCTCCGGCTAACTTTGTCTTTGATTAAAGTACATTTTACATGTTTTTTTGGAAAGTGGTGATGAGATAAGATGCAGATGAGGTAAACAACATCAAATCCATTAGTCATGATTGAGGACAGATAGAAATACAGAGAGTGCATTTTACATTTTTATCAAACGTAACGTCGTGTCCTAATTTCTATATATTCTATATCTCCCATCTTCTATCCTTCCCTTAAATGTTGCTCTCCGTTATCCTTCTCTCTCTCTCTTTCAATTTTACTCCACCTTCTTTTGTCGGTCACTTGACATCTCTCTTATTCTTTATTTCCTCTTTTCTTTTTTTGTCACTGTTTAATTTTCTCTCCCCCTCCTGAACAACCTAACTCCCTTTCTCTCCTAATTTCTCTCCCGCCCCTTTTCTCTTCCTCCCCCTCCCCCCTCTCTCTCTCTCTCTCTCTCTCTCTCTCTCTCTCTCTCTCTCTTTCTCTCTCTCCCTCTCTCTCTCCCTCTCTTCCTCCCTCCACACACCAATCCTGCCTCTCATATATTAATAATATACCCGCATATTTCTCGCTTTCCTGGAAACCCATGATTGGCTCGCTTTCCCGCGCCCAGCCCGTCCAAAAATTTGCCTCATGACCACGATCAAGTCTACCGTCTGTCCGAATTCATTAACTAGTGACGGGTTTCTGTCTCCCTACCCTAGCTATCCTAAATAGCTCACTATACGCAGGAAATGGGTCAAATCGCAAGCTGTGATATATAGGCGTAGGTCCATGGATGGATAAATGATAAACATTGAAGTAAGTTAATCATGATTAATTATTATTCGGCATTTTTAACTACTGAAATAAAATGACATACTTTGGCATTATGATATCCGTCGTTTGTTTTATAGTTACAGAGGAAACCATTTAAAATATCTGAAGTTGATATGCCTATAACTAGTAGTACAAACTACTACTACTACTACTATTACTACTACTACTTCTACAATTTATGTATTCATTTATTACGTTTTAATTCAGTAGGGTGGTTCCGTTCAAGCCAAAACATAAATGTAAGGTTTAATAATATTAGTAATAGTAAGATTAATTATGATGATAGTATGATAATGATAATAATGATAATGATGATAATAATAATGATAATTATAATAATAATAACAATGATAATAATAATAATGAAAAATAATAATGGTAATGATAATTATAACAGTAATGATAATAATAGTGATTATGATTATAATGACAATCGCAAATCTTTTTCTAAGATGACCAAACTGCCCAAAAATCACAATACTGTATGCTATTAAAAAATAAAGTAGGCCTACTAGTCAGTTTATATTCTTCATCGAGATTAATCAGTGCTTACACGTTTTATATATTGTTGCAGGTATATCGATAAGTAAACAGAAGTGTAAAAGAAAACGTAATATGAAACTTTACAGAAGGAATGAGATACAAGAGGGAGATATGGACAGGAAGAAAGGGAGAGAGAGAGAGAGAGAAAGGAAAGGACATACATCATGGCGGAAGTGAGGTGTAAAGAAAATGTACTAGGGAGCCAGAGAGAGAGAGAGAGAGAGAGAGAGAGAGAGAGAGAGTGATACAGACGGAAGTGTTTTTTTTGTTTTGTAATGTTCTTTATTGTGTTCATTCAATACATCAATCAATTCATACATGTACATCTGTGTTACATTATATCATTCAATACATAACATCGAATCATACATCATTTAACTATATAACATAATGGGGGGAAAAAAACCCGCACAGAGTATAATCAATCTTAGTAATATCGAATGAAGATATAAGTTATACTGGCCCCCCCCCCCCCCTCCCATAGTTTTTTTTGTTTTGTAATATTCTTTATTGTATTCACTCAATAAATAATATTAATTCATACAAATTGTAATATATAACATATTGTAAAAAGATATAGAGAGGGATCGAGGGATCGGACAGAAATTGGAGAAAGAAGGGGCGAGAGAAGAAGAAGAAGAAGAAGAAGAAGCGAGAGAGAGAGAGAGAGAGTGGGGGGGGGGGGGTTGACAGGGTCGAGGAGAGAGATGGAAGAAAGAGTTAAACAAAATGTAAAGATATAAAGGGAAGTAAAGATAGGGAGTGAGAGATAGAGAGAGGGGGTCAGGAGAAAGCGATTCGATAGAAATAGAAAGAGAAAGATAGAATGAGTGTAAAGTGGTCGTGCTTCACTAAACTCATACTTGGTAAACTGTGTGATATCAAGAATCTCGGATTCAACGTGTTAAATTAAATAAGGCTGACATCACCTCGCATCGCGCATGGGCAAGTGCCGGATGCGGACAACAAACAAAATAAAAAAGAGTGAGGTAATTTCAGAGAGAAACGGGCAAAGAGTTAAAAGAGTGCTCGTCTGGTTTCTTTAAAAAGTCCATTACGTGATAAGCGAGTTTAGATTTTAGAGATAGATTTTTTTAAATCCCACTGCCCGTCTGCTAAAGATCGCCGTACCATTAGATGCATGTGGATGCAACAGTGCGTAAAACAAACTAGAGACCCGTAGCCACCGCCAGCGCCGCTATAAAGTTTGTCAGTCCGGCGCCTTTTCCCGCCATTCAAACTTCATCTGCGAGACCGATAGCATGAACCTGGCAGCCGAGGCAACAAAATTAGAATGGGCCTCTTTATTATAGTCTGCAATTAATCGCTTGCCTTCACTTCAGTGAGCGACAGACCTAAAGTATGCAGCTCGCATGTACACACTGCAAATATTTACAAACTCAAAGCACCACGTGAAACTAGTAAACCACGCATCCGTTTGTTTAGTCACATGATTCATACCTACACCATCCTCGCATCGAGAGACAGAAAGAGACAATTTTATCTTGTTTTGAGCGGTGATATAGCTCTTTTGATTTTCTTTTTTTATCGGAGCAGTCGGCGGTTTTCACAATGACTTTATCGCGGTACCGTCGGGTCGGATTTCCTCTCCTCTTCGTTCTACTCACGATTTTCCCCGTGCTTGGAAGATATGTATCGCATAAAGATAGGATCCTAACGCAAAAGGTAAGTCATTTCCGCTTGGTATCTAATTTCATTCATAAATTTAGCTATTTCATGATGATGCTCTTTGTATTAGTTTCATGTCATCCTTCCTAAGAGTAAGAAAGACTGACTTGGTATTAACAGTTATCAGGGGTATAAGTGCCCCGATACGGAGACGGTCATGTAGAAATATAGGTCTATAGTTGTAGTTAGGAAGTTTTTTTTTAATGATTAATTAAACCTCTCGTGTATTTCCGTATTGTTATTCTTTTGTCGTGTTTGTTGGCACTCTTTGTGGTCAGAAAAATTTCAAGAAACCTTTTGCCACATGTTGTTGACTATCCGCCCCGCCACCCCCCTCCCCATATGACCATAGACATTTAAAATCTAGTCATGATGCCCTGAAATGTGGAATGGCATCTCGGGGAAGTTAGAGCAATGGCATGACTGACGCTTTTATTCAAATATGCGTTTGGGGCCCATCTTGTAAAAAATAATATAGACTACATCCTGAAAATTTCTCAAATACCATTTATAACTTCTTAAATTTGACATTTGTCATAATTTTAAATAGGTACAGATGGCTTTATTCTTCATATCATTGGTCAGAATTGTTTCCTGTCAATTGTCACAGGTTGAAATTCAAACCCAAATCTCTTTTATATTATACTTCATCATTATGAAGACCCTTTCCTGGAAAATGTAAGCTATCTTGTGGCTCGTTCAATGTACTATGATCTCCGCGGTTGTCAGTTTCTGGATCGGTCTACCGAGGAAACCACTGACTTGGGTACCCCGTGGGTCAGGGGGAGTAGCTATAGAGATACTGACAGTGAAACCGTGCGGCTTATTAATCAAAAAGTATATTACCCCATCAGAAATGTGCAATTTTGTAATCTTTCCATTAAGCACTTTCCTTAAATAGCTCGGAATTAGAGACCAATGCATATTAAAGGAATGCTTCTCCGCCAGTGGTTGGGCGCTTTGCGTTCTGGATGCGAGGGTAAGAAAGCAAGCCATTGTGGTCATAACTCCCGTTGTGGGACTACTACGATAAAAGTGCGCTATTGAGGTGAACTCCGCATCAAAATGCGACATGTTTGGGTGAAATGGAGACAGAAATAACTGTCGGCGAATCAAGGGAGAAGCTTAAAATCGGTCACCTTTATAAATGTGTTTATTTTGGATGAGAGGATTCGGTCTTGGGTAGAACCCCCATCGTCTCACATTATAGTGATGGATAGATGCCCAGACCTATTAATAGCACTTGGCTACACATCAGTCATGTCAAGCCGTCTCATAAGAAAACTCTTCCATATTAATTTGTCTGTAATGTCTGTGGTATATTTTGGGGTTATCCGTGGTCATGATCATCTGCTCTGAGAACTAACATACTCTCTAAACGCACAGGAGTGTAGATCCACTTTTTAGGAGTCGTATTTGGGTCACTTCGTTATGTAGTGAAAACCAACGCCATCAGGACGCCATGTGTAGTGGAATTCATTCTTTTTTTTTTCTTTTTTTTTCTGTTTTTATTGGTATTTTTGAAAAATTAACAGAGTAAAAGCAGCAATATAAAATATAATATCATCTTAAAACTACAAAACAGGCACGCACTCATGCACCCATAAACATGCACACACACACACACACACACACACACTCACATACTTTCCCAGAGGGCAAGTTTACATTTCAAAAAGTCAATGAAGATGTTAATGACAACAGAGCTTTGCAAGACTACTCCTAAATTTCAGTTAAACTTGATAGACCATTTCTTAAAATGGACTTGTAACTTATTTTTCTTTTGGGCAATTTTATATTCTATTTTTTGTTTGAACTTTACCATTGAAACAAATGCTTCGAAAATAAGTTCTTTTCCCTGAAACCTACATGAGTAAATATAATATTTTAAACATAAACAGAGAAAATTTATACAAGAGGCGTATTTGTCCCTTGACTGTATCCCAAACAAAAAATTAAATTTTGACAAAGTCAGATTATAACTGTGATCAGTGCCAGTGTTAATCTTATCCACCAATTTTTCCCACAGTGGTACAACTCTCCTACAGTCACAAAACAAGTGATCTAAAGTTTCTGGAAAATCTGAGCAAAAATAACAATTAGCAGACTCCTTTCTCCCAATCTTGAACAAAAATGCATTAAAACCAATAGCATTATGGAAAATTTTGAAATAAAAACTCCTTAACTGAGTCTCAATCGTGCAACAAAAGTTACTCGTATGAATAATCGACCAATCCTTCTCTTTGGGTTGATGGCCAAATAGTTCCTCCCATTTACTCTCCCTTTTGGCATTAGTACAACTATATTTCTTCAGCAAAATATTATATGTATACTTAGACATTTTCTTTTGACTTAATAGATCTTTAAAAATTTGATTAAATATATTCTCATCCACATTAAGAGAATTATCAAACCACTCCAAAAATATGCCATTCATGAGGGAGTCATATTTTTTTTGGTCTCTAATAGGAATGTCAAACTCAATTACGAGGTCTTCAAATGTTTTGGGGTTACCAAAACCATTATGTAATTGAAAAATGGAATGAATACCCCTTTCATACCAAACTGGATAGAAAAAATGTGTTCTATATTGCAATCTTACATTTCTATTCCACCAAATAAAATCTTGTAAATGAAACTGACATAAACCTAGTTCTCTTTTCATCTCTTGCCTATATAAATACCATGTCTTAATAGACGCTGTTAACTGGCAATTTTTAAGTTTTGCCAAAACCGAATCAGGGGCATCTGCCTTAAAAAGGGCAAGATGGTCATCACAAAAGGTAGAAAGAATATATATTTCTGTTGTTTTCCAACAACTTTCATATTTATCGTCTAATAGTTTAGCCATCCACAAAACTTTCTGCGCTTGTGCAAAAACTAAAGGATTAATCATCCTTAGACCCCCTTCTTCATAATCATTGCATAATATATCTCTCTTAACTCTGTCATTGCCATTGCTCCAAATGAATTTAAAAAGCAAACCATTTAATCTTTTAAAGAAAGAGTTTGGCAGGTCAATACATAATAGTGGAATTCATTCTTAACATAGTAATTTAACCCAATGAAGATATTAGGTCGGCAAGCATTAGACCTATACATAATGCATTTCATTCCGATTTCATTATTTTTCGGTAAAATCATTTTAAAACAATATCAAGATTCGAATTATTTTATCAAACACCAAACGACTGTTAATGTTGCTGAACTTCTGTTACGCGAGTTTGCATTTTTATTTCGAGGGGCCTCACAATAATAGTTCCACCCCATGTCTCATCCATGAAGATACAATAAAACACTACAATGCACCGGTGACTTGTGTATAAATAAATTTGGGGAGAGAACTGGCGAAGCTTGATCCTCGTAGGTTGTCTTGAACCATTGGGCTAGATCAGCAGTGGTTGCAATGGAATGTATCAAATTATTTATATTAGTGAGAGGCCTATGGTAACAGCATGGAGAAGACTGTGGAGCAAAAGAAGTCGTCTGGTTGTGATAAAAGTTATATATTCCAAAAATTCACAATCGCTTAATGAACTTTTTAGCATAGTATAGCTTGAGCGAAGTGAGAAGGAACAGAGATTGATGGTGAAAGAAAAGAAAAAATATCAAAAAATGATTATGTAGCGCATAATTATAATGAATATAATAATCATATTCATATTATATGATATGATAATAATGGCATATTATTTTCGTGGCGCGTATTCAACGTCAGACTTGAATTAAAAAGAAAAAACAAAAAACAATTCTAATTAACAGCTTATCAAACAGAAAACATCTAGGAGTCTTGTTGTGATCATTTAAATAACGTTTATAGTTTACAAAACAGAGAGAGAAAACCGAACTCATTGTGGCATTTTATTAGCCTATTGACTGTTTGATCCTCAATACAAGATTGTACGGTACAGAGAATATCTCTTTAGTTAAAAGTTCATTTGTGGGATATCGCCAGTAGTTGACCCCTTCGTGAATGGCAGTTCATAATACCATAATTTTCATCGGATATAACACCTATCTGATAGTGGATCAAATTGGAAGGTGTCCAAAAGTGATGATTCGAAATCTTTATGATTATGGTCTAGTCAAGTCCTGGTCAAACTCTTCGTCTTTTTGTTGGAAGCTTCTTCCTTGCAACATATCCCAAGAAAACTATTGATGAACAGGCCTCGTAAAATTAATATATTGAATCAAGTGAGTATTGCATTTCAAAGTTTCCCCTGTAGCGGAAATCATAAAAGTTCGTTTGTATTCGAGGGAGTATACTCCGACTGATTGGATTTTGCTGTCAAAGTGTGACCCACAAAACGAAAAGACCACAAATTTAGAAATACTAAAGTCGCGGTTAATATGGGCAATATATGCACACTAGTATTAAAAGACCTGTGACTGTTTGGAAATCCCGTGGCGAGGTAGCTAGTCGGGAGTTAAATTTAACGCCTTGTGATTTTGACTAGGGTTTATTGTCATGTTCACATGCATGGTTGTCTAGAAAGGCAGACTGTGAAGTGTTGAAAGGAAAATATTTCTCTATCAATTGAATTATTTTGTTAGGTGTCGTAATGGAGAGGGTTGATCACTCTTAACTGGAGAGGAGAGAGAGAGAGAGAGAGAGAGAGAGAGAGAGAGAGAGAGAGAGAGAGAGATAGAGAGAGGGAGAGGGGAGGGGGGGGGGTGAGAGAAAACAAACTTGGGTTCGAGCCCGAGCAGTACTTGTGTCCCTTTAACTATAAGAAAGCCATGATAGTCCATTCTGCTTTCTACCAAGGGATTTAATTAATAGTACAAAACGTCGTCCCTTGTTTAATTAGTGAAACACAGTAAATATTGGGAATATTGTAAAATGAAACACAATCAATTAAATAGAAATATTGGGGCGTGGCTATACATGAACCCTACCCCTTCCTCCAAAATCAATATCGGTGCACTGTGTATACTTACCCAGACTCTAAATGTTGTGTAAAATGTGCGTTAGGACAGACTAGTATCATATTTAGGGTATGAATATGATTGGCAGTGTAATAGTGCACATCATACATCTGTGATTCATATTCCGTCTGCTTTGTCGATTCACAATTCAAAATAGAGACAGAGAGTTCATTTGTAAAAGTTGAGTTCATGTTAAGATGCTCTGACATGAACAAATTTCATTGAAAAATCACAATGAATCTAAATGATTCCTAAATTGGAAGTTTGTGATTTTACAGATAAAGTAATTATTGCAAACAAGTTACAACTGACACTATAACGACAGATCTTATGAATGAATTTGATATTATTGACTTGGTCAACATTGATTCTTTGTTTCGATTTAACGTATATCGGTGGGGGGGGGGGGAGGTTGAAACATACAATGTGGCCAACATTTGGAGTTAATCTCAATGCTTAGACTTATGTTATACGAAAACCTTGCATTGTGCTCCTGCATATACACCTCCCTATATTGGCTATAACATTCACCCTTAACACAGTCATGTTACACGTTTCTATATATTAATTTTCGAATGTGAAATGGGTATTTAATACATGCTTGAGATGACACAGGGAGCGAGAGGGGCAATTCATTCAATGTCCATGATAATGTGTTGATGAATCAAACCCTATAACAAAGTGACAGCAAGTTAAAGGCATACTGCCTCGAGGTCCTATCTAACAAGATATTAATCATGAGGACAAGTTTAAAGCACTCCTCCATATTTCTTCCTTACACGGATTTTTGTTACTGTTGTTGTTATCATTATCTACGATATTGATGCAGTTCTCTAAACAAAATTATATAGTGAGTAATCAACATTTGCTTTTTATTAACTTTTTGTCTATCCATACCTGCCTTTTTTGCAACTTTTTCCTCTCTGGAATGTGTGTACTTTATCCCTGTCTACTTTATTTCTATCTTTCTTTATCTTTGTTCGATATATTATTGTGATGCCTTACAATGTTGACGAATGTATCTATTCCACAAGGAATTAAGTAAGCAAGCACAAACAATAAGAATGAAAACAAACATAAAACAAAACAAAACAAACGAAAAAAGAAGGAATAAATGAAAAAAAGAAAACCACCACAAAACAATGACATTTAGGATTGCTGATCAAACTCGTTTATTGTTGTGAAGTATCTCCGAATTTAACATCTTAAAAAGACTTATAAACATTTCCCGAATCACAGAATTAGGTTTAATTAGTTTCGGTATTCATTCTAAGTCTCCATTTGGATGTAACTGGAGGCCGAACTGCTATTATTAAGTTAATGACACTTATGTAAGTATTCAGTAAAAGAGCTGGGGATTAGTTATGCTAGTGCGAACTTTACAGGCATCGACATCTGTACGAAAATACACCAATATATGTTATAGATTAAGAACCAAATTGGAAGGGACATAGGGCAGGTGTTTGGTGGGCGGTGATAAGTAGGCCTATAGGAAATTGAATCTCTAACCTTCATCTCTTGAGTACAACACTACGGCCCCTGGGAACCAAACGTGAACCAAACATGTCAAACGAGAACTATAACTAACATGGCGAACTAGTGCCAAAGTGAGAACCTTGAAATTATGAAACGCACGCAATTTACTGAGTGACAAAATCCACTCACATGTTGCAGGCAATATCGAAACCCATACAAATCTAAAACGGGAAAAAACCTGTTGGTTATTTCTGTTGAAGGCTGTGGTTTCCATTATAAATGTTCATTATTGAACCAATAAACTTTCTCATGATTAATCAGTGATAGTGATTACACGAATACTTCAAAATGTGTCTTATATTTTACAAAAGTATGTTATTATTTAGCGTGTATACCTGAAAAGAGAAAGAAACAAAACCCAGGAACGTATATTATGGTCAAGAACGGGAATGTACGTAAATTCATTTCATAACAGCAAAAACAAGCACAGGAAAAAGAAAGTAGCAGTTGAGAATTTCTGGAAGATGAGATGTTTTGGTGCAGCGAAAGAGATTACATTTCGTTGATTATTAACCATGCTGTTTGAGACATCGCTGATCATACGTCCCAACATACACGTACACTATTCAAATACAACAATGTATACGTGAATTAGAAGTATTTAACAGTGCATCCTACATTATCTGCGACCGGAACATTTCAAATGTCATCATGTTCGAACTCAGTCTGTTCGAACTAGTCAAAGCGCTAAAAGATTCAACTAAATCTTATTAACAAATTCCAAGTATCATCACTGCCTTACATCAGCTGATTGAAAGTTTCCCCCTTCCGATCACCACACGTCTTACTCATTATTGAGAGAAACATTACCTTCATATTACCCAACAGTTGTTAAACAGGTGCTACATTAGGCAAGCAATCTGTTTTGTTTAAACTGTTTTTAAAACAAAACTCCTATATCGTAACTTCTAATGTTCTAGCATTGGTGGATAGATTGGAGTCTTAAGAGTCTTAAAGGGTCAATGGCCTTCTTGAAGATTGCCAGGATGGGCAAGGGGTGCGCGATGGGTGCATGAGGGGTGTGGCAGAGATACGTGAGGTTGTGGGAGGGGTTCGAGAGGGGTGCACAAAGTATGCGCAAAGGGTAGTAACCACTGAGTGAGGGTTTACCAGCAGTGAAGCCAGAAATATGCTAAATATTGGCCTAGGCTTGACAATCAATAACTTTTCCTACTTGCCATTAGATCACCGCAATTTTTGTTTTCATATCTAACACTCGTTACTTTTTTTTATATTATTATTTGTTATTTATATTCTTAACTAAATCAAGTTTAGACATGGAATGATCGACATTTCTTGCAGTTTTCCCAATTTATCTCTACAGTAGTTCTAATGAGAGGTGACATAGCACCGCGTGGAGCAATTCCAATGCAATTGTTCCAAACGATTGTAGTCCTGGACAGTTTTATTACTCTTGACACACTTGTTTTTCCCGCCATAATCTGACATGCACACAGCTTGATTAGACCAGACGAATACGTTTAGAAGAAACAGAGACCACAGGGCAAATTAAATCGTTTTTAAAAAATTGCTCCTCTGGATGCCCTCCCCAAGATACCTGTGTCCGTCAAAACATGATCGTCAGAATTATGACATCACCTGGTCGGCAGCCTGCCCCCTTACACAGCACCGAGTTCCTGTCCCCGTCTCGGAAAGAGAAGAGGCAATGCCCTAGAGAGTTGTGAACTTGACTCTAGCCAGGGCCAAAAACAGTTCAATTAGGACTCGATTGGTCTTGTTTGCAGGGATGAGTGAATGTGCAATTTTTCATGGTGACGTCGCACCGCGAAAATGCAACACTGTGGATGAGCAACATCTGCGAGTTGAGAGCTTGTAATCGCATTAAAGTTTAGGAATACAACGACCTGTTAATAATCAAACATGAAGACCCCCTCCCCCTCCCCAATATAAAAGGGAGGGGAGTTTCTTATGAATTAATAGGTTGAAATTCCAATGGGGTAGGATAATAACGGGGGCTCCGCCCATTTGTATATATTGTTATGAATTGTACAGGTAAAATTATCATTGGGATGCCCCCCCCAAACGCCCCTTCCCAGTGCTCAATTCATCTTTTACTCTTTAGATCCGTTGATCCACAATTATTGACGAAGTAGACGATAGATCTCCAACTGAACAACAATGCAACGTGTCAATGAAATTGACGAGCAAAACACTTTCATCAGGAATAGAAACAAGCTAACCTGAGTTTGGAGCTGGTATCAAATTATACGATTCATATCAATTCAATTCAAATTTGTTTCTACATCATTAAAAATCATAAACAAATATAAAATATATATCATGTACAATCAATTGATTAGCTATGTGTTACATGGCCCTTGCCTAATAGATATTATCTGTCTTTTATGTAGTGTATTTCAAATCAACTTACAAACAGAAGGGGTTTCCCCCTTTCCTCAAGGTCACGTGATAATTAGTCTTGAATAGGAAGCAATTTATTATTGTTTTACGTGTGGTCAACTTTTGAATTTAAAAAAATCAATTGAATTTGAGAATTTCGGATCGTCCAGGATCAAGAGGATAGGACAACGTCACTGTGACGTCATCATGACGTGTACGGTAAGCGGGAAGCTTAAGCAAGACTTTGGTTTTGGCGTGAACCTGAGAAAATTGCTCAAATATTAATTGGAAGTAAATTGGTATAGCATAGCCATTGCAGGATTATAATGGCATCATCGCAGCAGGTGGATTTACCGCTGGCAATTTACCTTCTGCAGAACGGAATGATTACAGGGGAAAATGTGTATTGTGTCTTCTGTGGAAATCGGAAGTAATGCTGTAATGGGCGATATAAAATCACATCCTGTACATTTAGTTCGCCTTTTTAATCTTGGTGCTCCTAAAATGTATTATTGTTTTTAAATACTTTTTCTGAAGGCAAATTTAAGTCAATACATCACTATCCATTTCTATAGTGATGCCCCACCCCTCCCAAATTCTCCCGCCCCTCCCGATGTCTCACTCTCTCTCTCTTTCTCTCTCTCTCTCCCCACCCCTTTCTCTCTCAACTCCCCCCTCCCCCCTCCTCGCCCTCTCTTTATCTGATTAATATTAATCGTTTTTTATACACATGTTAATGCATTCAACAAACAAGTCGTGGAATTCTTCACACTTTTTACATATCACCTGTTTTAAAATCAATTTGCTCTCAAATGAATCCAGGGGAAACAGAAATCTGAGCCAAAATTGCAATTACGGATAACCTAGAATCGCTCTCACTGATTCGGTTTCAAAACCTACTTTATCATTGCTTGATCACAGTTTTTCCTTAAAACCTTGTTTTTTCATGATTACGAGCAAATGTTCAAGATTATATCATGTAGTCCAATTTCAACCAATCTGTTTGCAAATGTTTTATTTTCCAACTGTTTATCCTTAAAACCTTATTTTTCATGATTACGTGCAAATGTTCAGGATTATTTCATTCATTCCAACTTGAACCAATCTGTTTGCAAATGTTTTATTTTTTCCTGGAAGTGTTTGCACGAATTACTTGCGAAAGAAATTAAGAACATAGGATAATTTCACAATTCACCAAACTTGAATCATCGAATACAAATTGCCCTACAATAGCCATTGGAAAAAACTAAAAACGCGCTACATATTATTTTATTTCGTTTAGGAAATGGCGTAGATATGGGGACATAGAGGGCACATCCCCCCCCCACCCCTTTTCCGCAGGTGAGAGATAGGATGAATAGATTATCATACGATCTACAGAAGACTTGAAAGTGATTGAAATAATGTTTTGCTTTTTGTTTTTGAAACTAGGATAAAATTAATCATATCATTCCAAAAGCATCGTCATACCCAAAACGAGGGGAATACCCTGCTCAGACATTGCGACCAAGCGCAAGTCTCAACACACAGCAAAAAATCGCTCGTTTTTCTGACCGATGTTCTGATCTTATTTAAAACAACGATCATATTTACGAATTGCTCATTGTCTAAACCTATCCCGATCACATTAATCAAAATACGTCAAGGAGAATCCCCTTTCCTGGTATTAGTCATGCAGTTAGTTTCTCCCATTCTGAGCTCAACAGCGCTCAATTAAGCGAGTTCCTTCCTCCACGGTTATCTAATCAAATTCTGATATCGATATTCGGCTCGACAGGTCCCCGCTAAACGCGTTTGCAACAGATGAAAACTTCGTAAGGCTGTTGATGTTTTGACGGTTTAAAGGTATTGTGTCATTAGTACTTCGTATCATATTCACTGGCTGCCTACAAAATAATGTAACACATTCATCAGAGGGAATTTCGTGATTTTGAATCTGAAAGTGTTAGATTCTGAAGTCAAAAGTCGGAACTACAAAATTGTTTACATGGAGCTTTTTATCAGTGCTCCTGTTAAGGGCGCTAGTAGTATCAGGTACTCATTTCATAAACCTGGGTCTGGAGAGACAATACCGATAAAACCACCTTGTTAAAGGTGTGAAAATCGAGCTAGGATCGAACCCAGGATCCTCTCGATGAGAGCCTCATCAATATACCACAGTGCTCCAAGATATGCATGGGAATGCAGGCATAACCAAAATATAGATTCTTTCACTGGTCTATAAATGTACGTGTATGGACGTGTGAAAGAATGAAATGAAACTAAGACGAAAAATTCCCTTTGTATAACTATATAATCACTTCGCCATAGAGACGACATTGAAAGAGGTATTTATAACTGTGCTCCTTTAGATGATTATGAAACATTCTATTTATCTATACGCCCTATTTTCGATTATTGCAAAAGAATGGTGACGCTTTAACTGGATTGAGTCTGGATATTGCATCGATTTAGCCTGTCTCGTTAGAGGGCACCGCGCATACATCATACTTAATGGTGTCTATTCATATCTATTTATCATCTAGCTGGACCCGAAATGATCGCCGATTGTATGATAATTTCTCTTTCATTTTCGTTACAATGGGTCGTCTGACGGGTGTGATGTGATAGACACACGTACTGAATCACCATTACGACATCCACTGCCAAAATGACAACATCAAACTGCCCTGGTCTTCAGTGGCGGAGGGCGGGTATGGATATTGAGGGGGGGGGGGGGGCGTTTTGGGGTGGGGAGGGTATATAGGAACTAGTCTTACCTGGTGGATGACATGTACGTTGACAAGGCCATTCATCGGGGAGGGCGACGAAGGGGGGGGGGGGTGGGGGCGTTGTGTTTTCTCTTCATGAAGAGGGCACTCGCATCATTGGTGGGGGGGGCACCGGCCTAAGTTATTGAATGAAATGAAAATTGACATTGCCATGCTAGGGAGAGGTGTTGGAAGGGGGTCTTCTTTTCACTTCCCTTTCCAAATTTTTCGTTTTTCCCTTTTTTGCAATTTGATTGGGGCATGTTCCTCCGTGGCTTCGTAGCTACGTCGCTGCTGGTATTTTATACAAGGTTGCGGAGTATCGTGTAGGAGGGGTGGTATATATGAACAGCAGCATTTGCGATAAAGACTAAAATTTTGGCAAGTTACCAGCCTCTAATTGTCAATTGCATGTGAGTCTTCTTTCACAGCTACCAAAATAGCCACAAACTCTAAACGGATGAGAATATTTTTGTCGTCAATAGAATTAGAAGAAAATGGGAGATGTTAAGTATTTCAATAAACCTGATTAATTTTGCTCTCCTAAATATTGTTTTGAGTCTAAAGTGTTTGGTCAAACATCATCGTGAAATAGATTTAATGCAGCAAACAGCTCCCGAAAGGTAGCTGAAAGTCAGATCTTCATTTCACTAAGTCGGAGTGGGTCATAACTATTATGATCAACGGAGTAAACATCCATGACCTTTAATTTGATGGTGTTGGCGTGACAATTCAAGCTCCCAAGATAGTTTCGCTAGTTTCGTTTCCAATTTCAGTTGAAAAGGTGGGCGAGCTTTAATGAGCAAAACAAAACAATGTACGGGGGTTGGTATGGCCATAGTATAACAGAACGGTATGACTTATCAATCTGTCAATTAACCTGCGTGAACCTGCAATTTGCAAGTTATATTCTCGCAAATGTCACACCAATAAAAGGCGAATTCTGTATTTTGTATGGAATATAAACTTGAATCTTAAAAAGAATTATCTTGCGAACGTTCGCTGAAATCTGTGAGCGATCTGAGCACTCTTTAAAAGTTTTTGTTTTTGATGCATTAAATTTTGGAAACAATTTTGGAATTTGATTGTATCTCGTGGAGGTGGATGACTTCATCTCCGGAGCTTAATCGGTTTGGAGCTGAAAGGGCGTTTGCTCAAATACCTTAACACAGAGTTAATGCCCTTTTGGCACGGAACCGATCGCTTTGTTCTCGCTCCGGATGCTGCGTCCAGTGAGGCAGGAATGCATCATTCTGTAGTTGAGATGAAATATGATGATGATGATAATCTTTTAGACAGAGATGGAGAGATGGGAGGAGGGGATGGTAGGGAGGCATGAGTCACCGTAATGATGGGGGTCATCGACCGAGTGGCCAAAACAGATGAGAAAATCGAGATGACCAGTATAAGAGCCATATATAAAGTGATGACCAGTCGTATATGTAGGTACCATAACATTGATAAGTGAGATGACCAGCCAAACGTACAGTAAGAGCCTAAAGTGATGACCATTCGTAGATGTAGGGACCATAATTGGTGAAATAAATGAAATGACCAGTCATATTTGGGAGGAAAGTGGAAATACGGGTTGTAAATTGAAAACGTGTTGCGATGCTGGAATCAGTTTGTAAATATGGGAAGCATTTTGTGAGGACATGACGCGGCGCAAATAGTTAATTTACATTGGCGTGAGATGGATGGGAAACAGAACTAATGTATATTATGTATATAATTTTGATCAGCCTCAAGAGTATTTGTGGAGGATCAAAATCGTAAACAAGAGTGAGAGGGGTGGGTGGAACAAAGAGAGAGAGAGAGAGAGGGAGAGAGCAAGAGAGAGAGAGAGAGAGAGAAAAAAAAAGAAAGAGGGGGAGGGCATTGGGGAATGAGAGGAAAGGGATGGGGAGGGAAGAGCGAAAGAGGTGACCGCTGATACGGGTATGCCCCATTTTTTTAATGAATTAATCTGCCTGACGAATGAATTCAGGGTTTTAGGTTTAAGATTATGGGATTGGGGTAAGGGTTTGGTTTAGTTTTGAGCCGCTTTGCATTAACAAAATATTATTTAAAACAAATTGTATATTTTGTTTGAATTACCGCAGGATTTAGATGTAAGGATAGCTCCCCTCGTCGCCACCGTGAACGATGACGCCCTTAAAAACACAGTACTACAACCAAGACAACCGTCGAAGATCGCCAATCTTCTCAGCGACCTCCTCGACGAGGTCGGTTCCAGTGAATCGACGTCGATATCCTCCGCCTTATCGTCACTATCGAGTGAACATTTGTTTTGGGGAAAGAGCTTCAGCGACGCCCGCCTATTCGATGACGTGGTCAGCGCCGATGATGAGGGGCTGTTCGCTGATCGGGCCAGGGCAGCCGGTACTCGTACTCGATATCGCACCGGAGAGCCTGGTCTTCGACGTGCGTCGGACGTCTACGGAGTCGACATGGCGCCCGCCACGGAAAAGTACATCTCATTTACAAATGCATGTAAGTATGAGTTTATTTCAACTAAATTTAGCTGAGCGCCAAAGTAGTTACGATCGTATATGGGCTTGCGTCACTATATATACCAGGGCTCCGTCCTACAAAGAGTTGATATAAATCGCAACTATGTACATAAGAGATAATGAGACTGCATACTTGCGATTGATTGGAGGACTTGCGATTGATTTGGATCAATCGCAACTCTTTATAAGACGGGCCCAGGAATGGATGTTTGTGTGCTGCCTGCATGGAAACAACCTATGTGGAGATGTCAGATGGTATGGACTTGTACAGTCTAAAGTGTGATAGTGAAAGGGTAAAAAAAGAGTTAGATGTTCACCGTCCAACCTCCTAGTTTACCCCCGTGCACTGGTGTAGTAGATTATGCACACGAATTGGCATCATGAAAAAAGTTTAAAATTACAGTTCAACTGTTTAACCTAAATGCATCCTTAATGAAAAATCAAAACTGTTGTTTAGAAAATTTCATTGCGAAAGATTAGGTGAAATGTTAATGAAAACATATGGTTATAATCGATGATCTTTATACTGTCATCCTGTGCAGATAATATAAATATTATTATAGTTTCTAGGAATTCGAAGGGTCAGTTCGGTTAGGAAGTTTTGTTGAAAACAAGCCAAGGAGTTTATGTGACCAATGCATGGATACAAATTCCATTTATACAAATAAAGGTTAATTTCTGAACAGAAGTAAAGATAATAATCAAAACACCAGAAGACTCTTCGAATGATTACACTGGATAAATTTGTACATGTCATTGTACTCATGAAATTTAAAATATGTGAATTTGTATGTGTTTTTTGGAAATCTCTTTTGAAGAATAGAGATTTCACACCACATAAAAAGATATTGAATTGATGAGACTACGTAGCCTAAGTTTATGAAAAGCAGTTCGTTCCTTTCTCATCACATCTATTCCATTCCTTCTCTTTATTTCCGTCGTTAAATAATATTTTACCCACTTTAATCCTCCTATTAAAGAAAACAAACCTTTCCATGGCAAAGCCCCGGGGCAAAGCGAAAGATTCTAATGAATTCGCGGTCATCTCTCCACCTACCCAAATTCATTGATCACATAAGACCCCTCCGATTGTTTGCAACAAAACCGCCCTAACCAAATTGACCCCTCAAATTCTTGGAAACCATGATAATATTTACATTTTTCTGGTTTTTCATTTAATTCCCATCGATCTCGCGTTATAAATCCATTTTGTAGAGAGCGCTCGATACGTGAGTATTTAGCTGTGCATGCTTTGAGGAATTTATTATCGTTTCCGCAGCTTGACAAATTGACAAAATGGTTTCTTTTGAAATGGTTTTTATTGCTTTCTGCACGTCTCCCATCGATCATGAACATAAAAATGATAGAAATTATTGGCAAAGGTATGACAGAAAGATAAAGGTAACGACGGATGTAGATACAATAGAGATAAAGAGAGAGAGAGAGAGAGAGAGAGAGAGAGAGGGTTGGGGAGCGAAGGGGGGGGGGGGGGGGGGGGGGAGGGGGGTGGATGGTGGAGCGGGAGAGACCTTATAAGGGCAAGTTTAAATCGAAAATACAGTGGGTGAAATAAATAAAACCCATGCAGTAAGTTCCTATGAGGGAAAACCTACAATAATTATCCCCCAAACTAGTAATTCAAAACTAAATATAAACATGTATATTGCATACAAAAGTGTTGAATGGTCAACTTAGTTGGAATAGAACTTCAAAGAAACCAAAAACAAAACAAAAAATAAACACACAGAACAAGATAATAAAAGGTGTACCAGGGATGATAACAAATTGAATAGAGCAACAAGTTTTTCCTGTAAACTGCGTCACTCTCAATGGTATATTCGTAGTGGGATAAGATGCCATTATAATACAGATTCTGATATTCAATTTCATACTGACACCAGTCCTGTTTCACGATGTATTATGATAACAAGTTCCTTTGAGAAACTTGAAAGAGATATTTGTTAAAAAACGTACAAAAGTCTTCAAAACACAGCGGGGAAATATAAAACCCATTCAATTTCACCCCGCGAGGCGCATATATTCACGCTGTGTATATTTTTAATAAAATACGGAATACACATTGTGAGCATCAAACTTTAAAGTTCGTTCCAAGTTCATCTGTATTTTGATTTCTTTCCTCAATTCTTTAACATGTTTACAAGAAGCCGTGCGTGTGCAATTATAACATGTTTATCGCGACCACCTGCCCAAAAGGGGGATTTCTTTCCTGATATTATTTTGATAACGAGGCAATTACACAATGCTGAACTGCGTGGGCTGGGTGATGTGAAAGATATCTAATTTGAGCCCAATTTTCACAGACAATAGGGGAGATTTCCTTTTGTGAGGGAGTGCTGACTTTATCACTTATATCTCCTCCAAAGTTCGCGACAATATAACCATACATTTTGTTGGGATAGGACTTTAAGTTCTCGTTAAAAATCTTGTGTACCAGGTCAGTGGATTTCAAGCATAACTCAAACCAGACCAAAATCACTCATGATACTATGACTCATCATTATTTACACAAGCGTGTAACTTCATCACATGGTTCTATTCAAATGCATTCTGTCATGAATATTATGTCCGTGAGGTACCTGTCGAATGGGTAACACACAAGAGAGATAGAGAGAGGGAGAGAGAGAGAGAGAGAGAGAAAGGCTAATACATTTCCTACATTTCATTTCAATACATAATATACATGATTATATATTTCTCTAAGATCGATGATGCACTGCCATGTTTACGCCAATGCATGTAATTCAGTGGCAGCTGGGGGAGGGGGAGGAGAGACCAGGGCATGCCCCCCCCCCCCCAAAAAAAAAAGACAGAGGAAGAAAAGAATCATGGGCCGATATTATTTTCCTCATAGATTTTGCGGATTCGAGCCAGCCCCTCCCCTCCTCTCCCTCCTGCTATAAATATCCAGAGTTCGCCAATCGAAATTACTCCAATATGCAGAAAAACAAATACATGTTTACCGCATTGTTGTGCTACAAAATGCACACACCTGCGTTTACAAATTTGCGGTTTACAAGAATTTGAAGTTTGGACTTAAATCGCGAAAGATTCTTTCTGTTTCTTGATATGTCGTTTTTTCTTCTCCCTGTTTTGAGCTTCTACGACTGTTTGTTTGTTTACAGTTCTTTTTGTGGGCCAATTCAATACACTGGTTCTAATGTTATGATGGAGAACGACTGTGACACTAAACGAAACTCTTCACATTCTTGGAATTCCTAGAGAAGTTATATTTGTTCTGTAGGATATTTTGAGATAAATGGTCGGTCAATCTTATGAAATTACAGAATACTGTATTTGTAAATGTCGAGATCTACATGCAGTGCTAGGCAGTTGGCTCGGTCATATTGGTACTGTTTGGAAAAGGGATGACGCAGGGAAAGGAATAATTAGGCTTCCGAATTAATTTGGCACCAATGGCAATTTACGAACAATTCGAGCATCTTATTGTAGCACAGTAGATGAAAATAGTTCAGAATGTAATCTGTATAATGTATATAATTATATAGGTCATCTTTAGTTAAGTTTATAACTTCAAACAAGGATGAAATGGAGAAGAAAATATAACCAGCCACAAAAACAGAATGTTTTCTCTTAGCCAAAGAAGAGGCAGGGTGATATACCCCGGTCCCACCAATGTGACCTACAACAGACCGCACACAAACTTACATTACCCGCAAATGGCTGAGAATGTGCCACTTCTGATATACTATATGAGCAGTTAAAGGTTATTGTACACAACTGTAACATCTCTTGAGACGACTAATGGATACGTCTTGATTGAAGTTAAAGAATCATTGTTAATTCATGCACATGCGGTACATTCTATGATATGCAGGTGGAAGTATTATTTCAAGAGGGCAAACAATAGGCCTTCACGAGGCATCTCATATCACTTTGTCGCCAACGCCTTTTCTCACTTCTTTTGGTACGGTCGCCATAGCAACGTTACGTCCACGTGCCACCACCCGTCAATCAAAGTAATAGCTCTATACCAAACCACAGTTCTTTCTGATGCTTTTTGACAACTTGTTTTGCATACCTTGGTATCTGCTACCAATCTATGTACGTGACAACCGATACTAACGTCTAAAATGTTTAGTTAACGGCTATCCTTTCAATCATACTTACCTTGGTTGACAATAGAATGTCTAACACACTCTGTATGTTTTCCTTGTATCAACATCACCCGAGTCAAGTCAACTTACATTCCTCGTAATGTGATTGACAGGAGCCTGCTAAGAAACTCTTATTTAATTTTCAAATTTCCCGTCATCATGCCTTCGACGGGTTTCAATGTCAAGCCCAGCCCAATCTTTAGTAAGAGACAAAAAGATATACGCGATGAAAAGCCCGCGGAGTTTATTGTTTGTGCCTGCTATAGCCTTTCAAATAGTTCAGCAAATTTACATGTCTCGTCCGATTCGCGTCGAGTTGTATGACGTACATGACACTGTGAAACTTACCATCGTAAATAGTACATTCCTGCTACTTAAGATCCACTCCCCTGCTGATTTTGCTATAATAAGATCACTAGCAAACTCAAAATATTTACCTTGAAATAAAGTGATCCAAAATAACTCACCGAGAGCTATAATTATTTGGCATAGAAAAAGATGAACTGAGATCAGGCTGCATGTGAATAACATTATTATAGTGCATCACTATCGGACAATATAATATTTTCCTGTTAAATGATAATTTATATAGGTCTATGTTGTATCAGTTTCAACATATTTTGATTTCATGCGCGATTGTTATGAATTAAACTCATAATATTCAAGTAGAACTATGATATCGAAAGTGTGCAGTTTAAAATGCTTGCCAATTTAGGATTATTGCAAATTACTGCAAATTATACAAATGTCAATTGCCTTTGTTTCAGAACACAATGTTGAAGTATCTGACCGCTGGGTGATGGACGTTTATATACAAATGAGGATATCCTTAGTACCTACGTAATGAAAGGATTATAAATGCGGTACTCCCAAAACCAAACTATAGGAAATTAAAGATTTTAATGGATCGGGGAGAAAAGGAAGGTAAATTCTATATGGGCGTGACCTCCGCCGTCTGGTTTATTTATATTCGTATCGTAGAATATAAATATTATGATATACTGTCATAATCCAAACGGGGGCTGAACTCAAATTGGATATCCGTTTTCCCCAGCAGCCCTTTTATAGAGGAAATTTGGTATAACAATGGCCAGAGGCATGCGTTCGTCCAAAATGGGGGAGGTAGAGGTCTAAATCGATGAATAAACTGCAAGGGAACGAAGCCATCGAGTGGGAATGGTAACTATTTTTTTCACGTTGCTTGCCTACTCTTCCTTTCTTTTTTTAACTCTATCTTTTCAACATTCATGGGGGGGGGGGGGGGGCGTGTCCCCATGCCTCCTTCCTTGGCGTTATATACGCCTCCGACAAAGTATCAGGCAGTTCATATACTGTTGTAGCTTGTATGCATTATTTTGTAAACTGGTTAGGCTACACAACTATTTACCAGTGATCAGCTTTAGAGTTATTTTAATGATTCTTACTTTATAATGAGTTTCGATTGATCCGAATCAATCGCAATTGTTCAGTCTCCTATCTCTAATATGGACATAGTTGCGATTGCTATCAATCGCAAATAAGTTGCGATTCATCGTTTATAAGACGCAACTGTTTATGAGACGGGGCCCGGGCTACAAAGTTGTCATCTTTTTCGGAAAGGCATGGTAAAAAACAAAATGGTCATCAGTTTGTCTTTACTAAACTTTGCGAAAGTACAACGTACTAATCTAATCTTTCGTAACAAAGAAAAATATGTGAAATTTTGTTATAGATTTGGCACACAAAACATTCGCAACTAAATATCCCGTGAAGACAAAGATTGCTCTACGATCTACCTGCTGTGCTGCACATCATTATACGAACTGATCTTTTTGATAAGTTAACAAACGAATGTCTGGGAAGGTTGGTCGGCTGAATAAAGTTAGTTGAAGCCATGGTGATGATCCCGATATCACATTTCATACATTTAAGTACGACAATCATCAGATCATGTTTTTTGGGAGAGAATTTGAAAGTCATTTGGAGAAACCTTTTGACAAAACGTGTTTTATTTATATCAAAATTAGGCCTCCCGGGCGTTCCATTCTTTTTAAACATAGGAGGAAGGGGAGGCATCCTAATAATTCGGAAATAATCTGCGTATCAAGCGCTATATTTAATTTCAAATTATTTTTGTCCTCCCCCCACCCACTCACTCCATGAAGGTGGCGTAACACCCCTGCAAAAAATGAGATATGAAAGAAATTGGCAATGGTCCGATCTATCCTGAAACCATCGCATATTTGTCCTTGGCGTTCATTTAAAGGGAGTTGAAATAGCACAAGTTTACTTTTTAAAACTTCAAGTTAAATTGAAATACAGATAAACCTTATTCAATTTTAACCCTTGGATTAGCAAATTTCTTGCTATGTTTGACGATGGAGCGACATATAGTTTGGATTAAATTGAGACAAAAACTACAAAAAACGATCGCAAAACATCCGAAAAATCATCCTGAAGCGATTTCCTATTGCCTTGTCCTTCACCTTTTTAAATATCACGTGTGGATACATTATTTTGTCAGTGGGAGTTTCATTTTCATTTTATCATATAAATATGGAGAGTATATCCTGCTGAGCAAAACATCCTACAATACAGAATAATATTTCATTCCAGCTTGTTATACATTGCAAATTGGTATTTCAAGTGATGA
This sequence comes from Strongylocentrotus droebachiensis, assembly GCA_035222895.1. Lineage (NCBI taxonomy): Eukaryota > Metazoa > Echinodermata > Echinoidea > Camarodonta > Strongylocentrotidae > Strongylocentrotus > Strongylocentrotus droebachiensis. The sequence continues at coordinate 487,061 of JAVYIG010000230.1, read as the reverse complement.
CAGTATCACTTCATTCACTTGTCAATGTTTTTTTTCCCCTTCAATTTGGGCCCCGTTTTATAAAGAGTTGCGATTGATCCGAACCAATCGCAAGTCCTCCAATCAATCGCAAGTTTTCTGCAGTCTTCTATCTCTTATGTACATAGTTGCAATTGACATCAATCGCGAATAAGTTGCTACTAATCGCAACTGTTTATATAATTATGATGTTATAAATGATTATATCAAATATTTAAAATCATAATTTTATTAGTTTCACCATAATTATGAAGAGGAACATGTTATTATAAAGGCTTATCAGCTCTAAGCCTCAGGAACAGTCGGAGCTATAGATTCAACTTTGACGAGGTAGCCTAAGAGATTAAAGCGAATGATACTAATTAGCTATTAATCAATTAAGAGAGCTTCCTTTTTAAGGTGAAGCGTTTAAGAACAAGAGACCACTTGTGGTACATGCGGTGTAACATCAACAGGCATGCGGAAAACATCATGGTGTTAATGCTACAACCACATTGAAAGGATAAAACAATGGCATATTCATAATTTAAAAAAAGGGAGGGGTAGGTACTATGGTCACGCCAGCGCTTAGGAGGAAGGGGCATTCTTCTCATGGCCAGAAAATGCAAAGATTATAATGACGAGTCCAGGATTATTATTTTTTTCGGGGGGGGGGGTGGGCGGGGGAGGAGTCCAAATGAAACTATCTGACAAAACAAAATACATATATAAATCGATGAATACCATATCATTTGCTGCTGGTGGCATCAGGGGCCTTTTACATATATTTTGTTTATAAATAAATATTATATATATATATATATGTACTTTATTTATGTCAGATTGGGAATTGGGGGGGGGGCGTCCTCCGTTCCCCTAGATCCGCCACTGAAATACTTCTAGCCATTCAAATTTAATCTTGGTAATACTTTTGGCCATATTCTGATGTATGCTTATATTCATAAATCTTTCTATATTGCAGCATACGGTAACTGTGGAATGCGACCGCCCCGCGTACCCGGGGTCCAGAGGATCGCGGTAGGGAGCAACGCGGTCGAGAGATGGCCCTGGCAGGTTATGATGATCAACGCTACTACCGGGGTACCATTCTGCGGGGGCACTCTCATTACCAATGAGCATGTTCTGACGGCAGCTCATTGCTTTCATGGGTAAGCTTGATTTGTTGCCATGGTAATTGAGATGGCTTGTATAACTATGATGAAATGTATTGTTCATCCGCATTATACCTGTCATCGCAATGTACCATTGTCACCAATAATATAATGTTGGTAACTCTACCACCACCACCACCATCATCAACATCATCATCATCACTATATTCCTCCTTCTCCTCCTCATCATCCCCACCACCGCCATCACCATCATCATCATCATCATCATCACCATATTCCTCCTTCTCCTCCTCATTCCCACCACCGCCACCACCACCACCACCATCACCTTCATCATCATCATCACCATATTCCTCCTTCTCCTCCTCCACATTCCCACCACCGCCACCACCACCATCACCCTCATCATCATCATCAACATCATCATCATCACCATATTCCTCCTTCTCCTCCTCCACATTCCCACCACCGCCACCACCACCCAGGGGCGTCGCTAGACCTTTTTCGGTGGGGGGGTGTAGAGGCCAACGATTACCGACAAAACTAGCCTCCAATTACCGACAAAATTAAATTTCCAATATCTACAAATTCAACGCTATAAACCTGGGGCCAAAGGCTAAATTGTTTTTTCTATGGACTATCTATTGAATTTAACTAATTCTGAATTATGAATCGAATTTTAGTCTGCATGTTGAACTATCGCATTTGTTGTTACCTATGTTCACGTTAAATTTTCTACTCTGTACCCATCTGTATCGTATTGATGTTTATAATTTGTAATCTTGTACTGACATGCAAATGAAACAAATTTCCAATCATTGGACAATAAATTTGAATATGAATATGAATATGAATATGATAGTACTTGCATATGCGCAAAATGGTCATTTTCCTCGGCGACATAAATATACGAATTATTTCTTCAATTTAGTCAGCATCATAGCTATATAATTTAACGCAGGCGCGGAGCTAGGATCTTATTTTAGGGAGGGGCGGTAGTGAGCAAGAGAATCACTTAAAAGCGCGCTCATTAGGGGACTGTAGGTGATGGGCCTCCCGCGCGAAGCGCGGAGGCTTAGACGTTTCCTTAAATTATTAGGAAAAGAAGACGATTAATTGTACCGTTTTCGACTGGTAATCCTTTTCTGAATTCAGTATCCCCCCCTTTCCGCGCAAAGCGCGGAAGCTTTGACGCTTCATTGAATTATGAGAAAAAGCAGACGATTCGGTGTACTGTTCTCGACTCTTAATCCTTATCTGAATGAAGCATCCCTCTCCCGCGTAAAGCGCGGGAGTTTTGACGTTTCATTAAATTATTAGAGAAAGAAGACGATTCGTCGTACCGTTTTCGACTCTAAATAAGCACTATTAATTTGTCTGAATTCAGTTTCCCCCTCTCGCGCGAAGCGCGGAAGCTTTGACGTTTCCTCAAATTATTAGAGAAAGAACACGATTCATTGTACCGTTTTCGACTCTAAATAAGCACTATTAATTTGTCTGAATTCAGTTTCCCCCTCTCGCGCGAAGCGCGGAAGCTTTGACGTTTCCTTAAATTATTAGAGAAAAAAGACGATTCGTCGTACTGTTCTCGACTCGTTTAAATGAAGTTTTCCCCTTCCGCGCGAAGCGCGGAATTTGTTGCATTTCATCACAATATAGAGAAAGGAAGACGATTCCTCGTAACGTCTTCGAATCTTATTAAGCCCTATCATCTGAATTCAGTTTACCCCTCTCGCGCGAAGCGCGAAAGCTTTGACGTTTCCTCGAATTATTAGAGAAAGAACACGAATCGTTGTACCGTTTTCAACTCTAAATAAGCCTTATTAATTTTGTCTGAATTCAGTTTTCCCCCCTCTCGCGCAAAGCGCGAAAGCTTTGAGGTTTTCTCAAATTATTAGAGAATAGAAAGAAGACGAATCGTTGTACCGTTTTCAACTCTAAATAAGCCCTATTAATTTTGTCTGAATTCAGTTTCCCCCTCTCGCGCGAAGCGCGCAAGCTTTGACGTTTCCTTAAATCATTAGAGAAAGAAGACGATTCGTCGTACCGTTCTCGACTCGTCGAGATGAAGTTTTCCCCTTCCGCGCGAAGCGCGGAATTTTTGGCGTTTAATCACAATATAGAGATAGGAAGACGACTCCTCGTACCATTTCCGAATCTTATTAAGCCCTATTCATCTGCATTCAGTTTCCCCTTTCGCGCAAAGCGCGAAAGCTTTGACGTTTCCTCAAATTATTAGAGAAAGAACACGATTCGTTGTACCGTTTTCGACTCTAAATAAGCCCTATTAATTTTGTCTGAATTCGGTTTCCCCCTCTCGCGCGATTCGCGAAAGCTTTGACGTTTCCTTAAATTATTAGAGAAAAAAGACGATTCGTCGTACTGTTCACGACTCGTCTAAATGAATCTTTCTCCTTCCGCGCGAAGCGCGGAATTTATGGCGTTTTTTCACAATATAGAGATAGGAAGACGACTCCTCGTACCGTTTCCGAATCTTATTAAGCCCTATTCATCTGCATTCAGTTTCCCCTTTCGCGCAAAGCGCGGAAGCTTTGACGTTTCCTTAAATTATTAGAGAAAGAAGACGATTCGTCAGTTGTACCGTTCTCGACTCGTCTAAAGTTGAAGTTTCCCCCTACGCGCGAAGCGCGGAATTTTTGGCGTTTCATCACAATATAAAGAAAGGAAGACGATTCGTCGTACCGTTGTTGACTCTTAAACCTTGTTTGAATTTAGTTTCCCCGAAAATTTTAAACCTCTGATTTCTTTAGCTGATATTATAAAAAGTGAAACTTCGAGAAAATACAAGTATTGTAGTTGTAGTCACTCTCGAAGTCGTCACAGCGGATAAGAAGTCACAGTTCGTAGGGAAAAAAACTTGTCGGCCGACCGACAATACACATCTCACCGAATTCAAACTTCTGCATTGATATGGTTCACGAGGATCGAGCAAGAATACCGACACAGCTGACCCGACACATATTTACCCGTGTCTTTCTTGCTCCCTGGACGAGACGACTCCACCCAACAACCCCCCCCCCTTTTTTTTTTTTTACTCCCACTCCTCCTCTCTCAGACTCTTACCTCCCCTCTCTCTCCTCTCTTTCATTCCCCGTTTCTTTTGTTTCCCTTTCACACTTTTTTTTCCTTTCCTTTTCTTTCTTTTCTTTCTTTTCCTTTCTTTCCTCTCCTCCCTCTTTTTCTTTTTTCTCTTTCATTCTTCTCTTTTCTTTCCTTTCTTTTCCTTTCTTTTCTTTCTTTTCCTTTCTTTCTTTCCCTTTCCCTCTCTTTTTTCCCTCTCTTTTTTTCCCTCTCTTTTTTCCCCTCTCTTGCTTTCCCTCTCTTTTTTCCCTCCCCCTTTTCTCTTTTTCCCGACGGCAGCGCAATTTTACCGACAATATCCTGACAGGTGGGGGGGGGGGGGTGTCGCACCCCCCCACACCCCCCCTTTGGCGACGCCCCTTCCACCACCATCACCATCAACATTATCATCATCATCATATTCCTTCTTCTCCTCCTCCTCATCATTATCTTCATCATCATCTTCCTAATTGTCATTTCCATTAACATCATCCAACTCACCACCACCATCATCGTAATCAAGGTCGTCATTATCATCATCTATATTTTTCACGAAAGTTATGATCGTTTTCACTATGTCCGTCTACACCACATAATGATCACGGCGATGTTGGTTATGATTAGTTCATGCAATAATGTTTGATTAACACTTCTTCGAACAAACTACCAACTTTGTCTGTTGACCTTATGCAGTTGATCAGCGACATGAAAATATGGTCTACCTCTCATTTCAAAATATGTTTCCTTTTAAATTATGAAAACATACATGTATACACAAGCATTTATGTGGCTTCCTGTTCGAAGAAGTTACACAATATCCGGCAAGTTATTGATAGTAATAGACATTATTGAAAGAATCGTGTTCTTGAGGCGAAACACATGTTACCAATGTTTGTCACTACTCAGACTTTCCAATCAATTGCTAACCGGTTCTGGAGAAAGGGTAAACCATATTTTCATGTCGGTTTGGCCAAGGAAAAGCATCGTTATACCTTGGAAAACGCAAGTTTCATATTGTGATAGGAAAGATGGTCCATCGTTATATTCCCCCCTTTAAATTCTTTTTACCGTGAAACCTATTATCGTACCTAACATTCAAGTTTGCAAAAGTAACTCTCGAAAGGATACATTATTATTATTTATTAACAAGTGGCGCATTATTTAAGAGACACAATTGCATATTCCCCACCCACCCCATCCTCGAATGATGTAGGTTGAATGTTTCGTTTTGCTTTTGGCGTATTTTTAGTTGATAATAAAATGGCCAATGCATGAATTGTTTAATTCTTCAACAATTCTTTTAATTCTTTAACAACTATTTCATTTCAGCGAAAATTATTAGAATCTTGATCTTCATGACACGAAATTTTAAATCTTTTCTCTTGTTCGTCTTTTTTAAATATCTGACTATTAGGAAGGACATTAGCGACATCATCATCCGCGTCGGCGAGCACGAGCTTAACTACGTCGACGGCTTCGAACAGGACTTCGATATCGGTTGTCTCCACGTCCATCGGAGGTTCGACATCTCGACCTACCAGCACGACATCGCGCTCGTCAAGCTCGCGACGAACATCACGCACTCCGTAGAGCTGAGCGACTACGTGAAGCCGGCTTGCTTGCCCGAGGCGATGGAGTTCGAAGCGGGCGATTCCTGCCACATCACAGGGTGGGGATACAGAGGTGAGTGTGTGCATCTTTTAGGTTTCCAAGGGAAAAGTAGTTTGGGCCAAAGTTTGGATCATTATATAGTGATGATTGGCTAAGTCATTGGGGGAGGGAGCTATTTGACGCAATTTACATGTTAGCCATAAGACAAAGCATTAATTTTTCTTAAGAAACGGAGATAGTAAACTCTGAATATTGAAGACACAGTTTACGACAAATCGCAACTCTATTATTACAAGAATACAGCTACAACGCTGCCATGTGTAAACGTGTTCCCAAATTTGGTCCCCCCCAAACAAATAAAAAAAATAAAAATGATTTGATACAAAGAACAGATAATGGTAGCCTTTGAAAATACAAAAAGCTTCAAAAGACTTTAAGTGATACAAAAATAAGTAAAACACGATTGCATTGTTTTAATCAAGTTTAGTCTGTATAGGCCTAAGCATTCACACTTGTTTTATTTTGTTTTCTCTCTGTTTTGTTTAGGGTTCATAGACTGGTACCTCGGCACCCGCCCCGACACCCTCCAGGAGGCCCGCGTGCCCCTCCACACCAACCGAGACTGCAAGAACGCTTACGGAACGCGCGTCAAAGCCAAGATGGTTTGCGCGGGCGCGCAGCCCGCCGAGGAAAGAGCCGACACCTGCAAGGGGGACAGCGGGGGACCGATGGTGTGTCAGTCGGGAGAGACGGGGCCGTATAAGCTTTGGGGGATCACGTCATGGGGTGAGAATACGGTCTGCGATCCGAACCCGACGATATGGAGGCCTGGCGTTTACACACGAGTGGAGAGGTACCTGAGGTGGATCCAGCGGAAGCTCAGGTCTAGGAAATGCTGGTGAGATGCATGGCTTGGACGTCCAGAAGATGATGCTGAAACCCCCCGGGAGATTACTTCGAAGGTGGAAATCCTAGATGGATTTTACCATTTGAAGCGGGTTTTTCTTAAAGAGAATCTTTCGAGCTGATCGTCCCCAAAGGCCGATTGGAGTGAATTAAGATAAGGAGGGATTCCAGAAGAGTGCAAAGTATTCCCGAAGAGAGATTTGTTTGAGTTCCTGAAGGGGATCCTTTCAGCTAGGGTCTGGTATTCCTAGCTGAAAGGCTGATGGAGGGTTACTTGATTCAAAGGGAGAGTTGGAAGGGTGATTCTTCAAGTGGTTTACCTGAAGAGAGTTGTAATTGGAAGCTGGTTTTCCTCAAGGAAATCCTTCGTAAATGATGTAACTGATATTCTTGAAGGACCGACAGAGGTTCATGACCGAGGGGAGCTACCAACAGGATTATACACGTAGTTATTCCCAAGAGAGATTTGTTTGAAGTCGGTGCTCCGGGAGGGGGCCATTTTGGCCGATATTCCCAAAGAGCCGACATTCTTTGGAACATGTAAATTAAACCTGAAGGGTGATCTTTTTTAAGCTGGTATTCCTGGAGAAAGATTCATGTGTAATGTTCATTCCCAAGGATGATCCATCCTAGCTAATATTCCAGAAGGGAAAATCTGAGATCCGTTATTGTATTCCTGAAGAGTGAAGCCGGTATTCCCGGCGGAACACCCTTTTGGAAGCTATAGCGCGATGCCCAAATTAGATCCATTCCAAATGGCATCAAGTAACGCGATCCTCCAGTACCGAGAGTGAATACCAAACCAAGAACACGTTAGACAGGCCATGATGATATTAGGAGGAAAAGCAGGTCTACATCACAGTTAATTGTGGTGACCACATAATGGTTAAAAAAACACACCTTGTATTCAGACGGAAACGGTGACCACTGTGTTTCTCAAGACTATCATCTTGTCTTTGGTTTCATCAGAAGAAATGTACAGTAGATGAGAAATGAAGAATGAATATTTAAATTATTAATTTATTTTTTGGTTGTCACAGAAACACTGAAGTGTCAATAATTTGTAAGTTGTGTATTTTATGTCAAGACGGAGGAGACAAAGTGCTGGAGGAAAAATCTAGTTGAAACCAGCCCATAAATTAAGCATTTGCTGGAGCAGTATTTGCAACATCGCACATAGGGCGTGTATATATATACACATATGTAAGTCATACCATTCCTTGAGTAGATTATTTAATTATTTATTGATTCACGAACTCTTAACAATGGGTTAGATGAAAAGCTGTGAAATGTGTTTTCATGGTAAATTATTTAAGAAGTCGCCATTAAATGGACGACATTTATGTAAATTATTACCTATGTGTAAATTATACAAACGTACATTCATTTCCTCATTGTACAGTGTGTGAAAATTGCTATTTATGTAATTATATATTTATATAATAATATTTAATATGTATTTATATTTTGTACTGCACATAACTTATATAATTTATGGAACGCTGTATGAATGTATTCTGTGTTGTTTTTGCCACGGGTCAATGTACTCTTGTACAATATTTGTACAATTTATTTTGTTCAACAGGGTATATTTGTCGTTTTGTATTTAAAGATGAAATAACCATTTTTGGTTTCACCTCAAGCTAAGTTTTATTATTAATCAGTGATGACTGAAATCACATTTCAACACCGTTTCCATAAATTCATGGTCATATTTAAGCTATCCGACTATGTTGTAATTGTAGTCCAACATAATCAGAAAGAGGATACTACAGTGTATTTATAAAAGTGTTAACATGAGGTGGAGAAGCGTTCTTGAAGATTGATGTGAGAAAGAAAAGGAGGATGCTGCACTAGCTGCAATTTTAAAATATCTCTAAACAAATATGAGCTTTATTTCATGGATATATAACCCATGGAAAAGGGTCATGTACCCTGTATGGAAACGAATGGTACGAATTGGTACATCGCTCATTTCTCTCATCATCACAATTCCTTGACAAGTTAAGGGGATCAATGCAAGGCAAAGTTGATTGCTTTTTTGCTAGATAATTGATTGATTGATTTATTGATTGGTTGGTTTAATGATATGGCATGATGATGGCTACTGTCTTTGAACAATTACAAAATATATCTGTAGATGGTATCGAGTATTTTAACTGAAGAGCTGCAAAATCTAACAATGATATGAACCTTTCAAAGAGAAAAATAACTGCATCAAGAAAAGTAGATGCTCCTAATTGAAAATGTGCTGCATAGTAAGAAAGAAGAGGCAACTGGATGTTCATCATGTTCCTCTCTGTATTCAATATTTGGTGTTATCTGCTGAATGTATAGATTCAAACATGCACTGTCACATTTGAATTCTTCTTCTTCTGTTTATAATAAATAAATATTAATTAATATAAAGTAAAAGTGTATATTCATATTGAAATCACCCTTCAGCATTGCTGCATGTTAACTTTAACATAAAATCTTGCCATTATTAGATTCACATACCAAGAAATTAGTTTTTTGGATTTTTCATGATCCGCTTTAAATTTCAAAATATACCTATGGAGCAGTGTAACCAGGACACTGGATTAACTTACACACTTTATTCTAATGTAGTTGGTGTTATTGTAGTTACTAAAAAGTATCTCTAGAATCGGTCAAGATTAGGATCTAAATAAGAACCGGAAAGTTATCTCAAGTGTTCAAGAAAGTGTATCAAATACATGTACAGTCAAACCTCATAGTGACCATCTCTTTGTATTGACCAACTGTTAATAGTGGTCAGTCACCTACATTGTATTCTACTAGAATGTTGCACAACCTGTCTAGAAAGGCCACCTGTGGATGTCTTACCTCTCACTATTAAAACATGGTCCTTCAAAGTCAATTTGTAGGCAAAGGCAAAGAGCCGAGTGTACTGATGATGGTCATCTTTCCATTTCCTTTGGGCGGCCTTTATAGACAGGTTGAGACTGTATTTACTTTCAATTTATATGTATTTATTTGTAGAAGATATAGAGTAGATTTTAGCTGTATTGAATAAAGAATCTTGTCTCTATAATGACCAACTGTTTATAGTGGTCAGTCATCTACATTGTATTCTACTAGGATGTTGCATAACCTGTCTAGAGAGGCCACCTGTCCATGTCTTACATCTTACTATTAAAACAGGGTCCTTCAAAGCCAATTTGTAGGCAAATGCAAAAAGCCGAGCGTACCAATAATGGTACTGCTAGCCCAACTCACATCTTTCCATTTCCTTTTGGGCAGCCTTTATAGACAGGGTCGACTGTACTTACATTCAATTTATTCATAAGATGTATTTATATGTAGATTTTTAGAAGATATAGAGTAGATTTTTAGTTGTATTGATGTAGTCTTGTGGTACCTTTATAGACAGGTTGATTTATTTATTAGATGTATTTTATTGTAGAGTTTAAAATATAGAGTCGCAGAATGTACGTTGTGTAAATTATGTAAAACCCTTTCCTTTGGGTGGCCTTTATAGACAGGGTTGACTGTAATTGCTTTCAATTTATTTATTATATTTATTTATTTGTAGAGTTTAGAAGATATAGAGTAGATTTTAGTTGTATTGATGTAGTCTTGTGTGACCTTTGTAGACAGGGTTGAGCTGTACTTGCTTTCAATTTATTTATTATATTTATTTATTTGTAGAGTTTAGAAGATATAGAGTAGATTTTAGCTGTATTGATGTAGAGACTTGATAGAAAGATATGTATGTGTACATGTAGATATGGTCACAGAATATACGTTATGTAAATTATGTAAAACAGGTTTTCTTTGGGTGGCCTTTATAGGCAGGGTTGACTGTACTTGCTTTCAATTTATTTATTATATGTATTTATTTGTAGAGTTTAGAATATATAGAGTAGATTTTAGCTGTATTAAATATAGAGCCTTGATAGATATACATGTACAGTGTATGTGTACATGTCTATATGTTAGCAGAATGTACATGTAAGTTATGTAAATTATTTTTATGTGTACATCTTTGAAAGTACTGTGAGATAACTGTGATTAATAAATTATCAAGCACCAACAAAATACTCAAGTTTTCATGAATTTTCTGCAATTGTTAGAGGAGCATGTGTATATAAAAAAGAAAAGAAAAGAATTCGAGTTGAAAATGTATTACGAATGAGAAGAGAAGAGAGCTACCCCCCCTCCTCCACTTAAAATTGGCCAATAAAGATTTAAGAGAGAAAGGAGAGAGAGGGGGGAGGGGGGGGGGGGGGGGTGAAGAGCAGAGGTGGATAGAAAGAGAGAGAGTGAGAGAGAGGGATAGAAACAGCGAGAGAGAGACCTGGAGGGAGGGGGAGGGAGATAGAGAAGTGTGAAGAGATTAGGTAATCAGGGTTAATGAATGAGACAAAGATTAATGTGTGGGGGGAAAAATGAAAGAAGGAAGAGAAGATCAAATGAACATTTTACAGTAATGACAGAGAGAAATACCAGGAATAAAAATGCTCTCAGAAATTTGTCAAGACCTAGCATTTAGATTAAAAAAAACATTACCGTAAATGTATATTAACAGTTAAATCACCAGCACACTTTGCAGTACTCTACAAACCACTACAGTATTTGAAAAAAGGAAAGCAAATAACAACAATTGTTCATTTTCAATTCCCCAGTAGAGGAAGAAAATCTATTATCTCACAAGAAATAAAAACATCAAATTCATTATTGATGTCCCTCTTGAATAAATTCATCAGGCCACAAACAAGAACTAGCACATATGCCGTTTCAAACGTCTTTTCTCAATATTTTGAGTATTCACCATTTAGGGTGCAAATATAGAGGGAAAGATGACCATGAAAGTATAAAGACATTACTATTATCTGACAACAAAAATCCTCAAAATGATTTTGTATTATTTCAGCCCTACATGTACATAGAGAAATTATCCAATCATTTGAGTTCAATACACAAAATAAAACCACTTTTTTTGGGGTGCACACATGAATTGAAAAAGAGTTGCATTTGAACTCCAAATTAAGCGTTCGCTGAACTACAAAACAAAACAATGTTCTTCCAAATATTGTTTCCCCACAAAAATCACGTGTTATTTCTGTATACATACAAACAAATCAGTTTGTGATAGATACTTATTCAGAGTTTTATTCAAATGCAAACTGATTGTTGGTTTTAAACTTTGAATTTTTGTTAGTCCTATTCATCTGGTTTTACCAGTGCATGATGAAGAAATACTAAGGGAAATTTGTGTAACAGTAAAATGCGGGTATGGTACATATGTCGATTACAATATAGGATTTCATTCCAATTAAGAAGGTTGGTTACTAAAGCTAATATTCTAACTTCTGAGTTTTGTTTCAAACATATTCCGAGTAACAAAATTACAAAATATTCATTTTGACTACCGTATTCATGAATTAATTTCTCCCAGCGTCCTATTTCAAATTCACTCATCTTTGATACAATCTCCAGCAAATTAAACAAATAGAAACACAATCGGAATGTCTTGCAATAATCATAATCAACAAAGATTCAACTTTTAAGAAAAGAAAAGAAAAACATCAAATGAATGTGGTGAAACGCCAAAGAATAGCCAAAATATGATTTCAAGTGTTTACAAATACATGCAACTAAATTCCAATGAAAACACCAGCAATAATATGAACTACAGCACCTCCATCCCCTAGATAAGGCTAAATTGGGAAGTACAAGCAATGTTACCCTGTCACATTTAGTTTCTTTCAATAAAGTGGATTACTAACATATTCAAATTGTATGCATTTTTTCACAAGAAAGGTTGCACTCGACAACCGAGAGCATGCGAGAGGCTTGCCTGTCATAGCAACATGTAATATGTATGCAGACTGGATTCAGAGTATTGTAGTTCATTCATTAATAACAAGTTAATGGAATAAAATTCATCACTAGGTCCCCAGGAAAGCATCACCCATAAATTTGAATATGTTAGTAACCTGGTCTATCGGCTATTATAAACTGAAAACTCTGTTCATCAATGAATAATGTGACATTTCCTCTGAAGAAAGAAAAGCCATCTTTAACTAGATGGAATTCGACTGCGCGCAGTCGAAAATGATGCCTCCGTCATAGAGCAATTTTACAAACCAAAACAGAAGAAATTTTTCGAATTCAAGTTCAATTGTAAACCATTGACAGGTTCTCAGAATATCGTGATTACAAGCAATTTCTCATATACATATATGACCCTTTGATCTTTGACCTCATGACCCTAAAATCTACTCAGTTCATTGGCTCTGCAAGATGTCCTGAGTTAAATAGTAATCCATCTGTCAGTTCTAATGAGAATGCGTTCACAAGCTATTTTTGCATACATAATGAGCCCATGACCTTTGACCTTATGAACCAAGAATCTACTCAGTTCATTGGCTCTGCAAGTAACATACATGACCTAATTTTGGCAGGAATCCATCAATCGGTTCTTGAGATAACGCGTTCACAAGCTGTTTTTGCATACATAATGTGCGCTGTGGCCTTTGACCTCATGACCCCTAAATCTAATCAGTTCATCAGCTCTGCAAGTAACATACATGACCTAAGTTTGGCGGGAATCCATCAATCGGTTCTTGAGATAACGCGTTCATGAGCTGTTTTTGCATACATAATGTACGCTGTGGCCTTTGACCTTTGACCTCGTGACCCCAAAATCTAATCAGTTCATTGGCTCTGCAAGTAACATACATGATCTAAGTTTGGCAGCAATCCATCAATCGGTTCTTGAGATAACGCGATCACGAGCTGTTTTTGCATACATAATGAGCCCTGTGACCTTTGACCTTAAACCTCGTGACCCCAAAATCTAATCAGTTCATTGGCTCTGCAAGATACATACATGACCAAAGTTTGGCAGGAATCCATCAATCGGTTCTTCAGATAACGCGATCACGAGCTGTTTTTGTATACCTAATGAGCCCTGTGACCTTTGACCTTTGACCTCGTGACCCCAAAATCTAATCAGTTCATCTGCTCTGCAAGATACATACATGACCAAAGTTTGGCAGGAATCCATCAATCAGTTCTTCAGATAACGCGATCACAAGAACGGGACGTACGGACGGACAACCCGAAAACATAATGCCTCCGGCTACTTCGTAACGGAGGCATAAAAAGAAAGTTTTACTTCTGATGAGCACACTGACAGTTGAGTACTCTACCTACACATGGCTTTAAAGTGATGAAGAGGGCATCAACCCTTTCCATGTAACTTACAGGTAAGCAATAATAACCTACCCCAAAGCTGATCTACTTCTCCACTTTAGGGCTCTTTGGCTCTGCTTTAGCGGCGGATTTGGTCTCTGTCTTCACCTTGACCTCCGTCTTGACCTTAGCCTCCTCCTTGACCTTCTCAACGACCTTCTCCTGGACCTTGCTGGTAGAGGGCAGCAGGGCCTCTTCGAGGACCTCGTTGAACTTGAGCATGATCTCATCCAGGTTCTTTTGGGCGGTGCCGATGACGTCGATGAGCTTCTTGGAGCGGGTGGACGAGCCAATGAGGGCGCGCTCTGACGTGGTCAGCCTCTTCTGGACGTCCACCAGCTCGCCGCTCACGTTGGTGACGGTCGCCTCGCTGGTGCTGGCCTTACTCTTGAGGGTGTCTGAGGGTGAAAGAAGTGTTGTAGTCGAGTGGTTTAAGCACTTGACTTGAAATTCTAAGGTCGTGGTTCGATCCCCGACATGGCACTAATGTCCTTTGGCAAGGCATTAATCTTCATTTGCCACACTCGACCCAGGTGAGGTAAATGGGTACCTGGCAGGAATTCATTCCTTGTAATGCTGGAGCGCTGTAATGGCAGCTAGGCTAAAGCTGGGGTAATAATAAATGCGCCTCCGAATAGAATTTCTAGATAGACACCGCTATAGAAATGCCTATTATTATTATTAAGATAAAAGAGGGCACGGTATGATAGAGATGTATATTTGAAAAGGAAATCTCTCCTTGTCAATGTACAAACATATTTTGACCAGAGTAACAAAATCCAGAGAGAATGTAATCCAACTAGATGATAGACTGGGCCCCGTTGAATAAAACTTACCATTGATGGTAATTTTGCTATCAATGGCAACTACCCTGGTAACAGGGCTCAACAGCCAATCAAAATCAAGGTCTCCATGGTAGTTACCATTGATGGCAAAATTACCATCAATGGGAAGTTTTGTGCAACAGGCACAGATTAACAACATACAACTAATACATTAATATGTCGGGCATTTCTTACCAAGTGAAGAACTAGTTTACCAAGGTCATAATAAAAACAATATCAGTTTTGTCTGGAGTGCTCACCAAAACAAGTATGGCGCTTGAGGCACTGCACTATCATCCCAGATTAGCTAGGCTACTGATTAGAATTAATCACATCATTTTACAGATGGAGCTCTGGCATTATCCTAGTAAATTTTTCGTCAGAAAAGGGCTTTTGTTCATCGATAAGAAGAATTGGGATTTGTTGTTCCTTACCGATCTGTTTCTCCAATGATTCAATCTTCTTCTCAGCCATAGACCTCTCCTGATCAGCCTTCTGGACCTGTTTTAAGAGGTTGGCGATGTCAATCACTGTTCCTCCGTACTTCACCATGGTAAGGCCATCAGGGGCCACGCTCTTTGACCCCTTCTTGCTGGTTGCCATGGTGTCCAGGATCATCTGGTTTCCTATTCAAACAGAAACAAGAATTTGCATATTAGAAAGTGTTGCTTTAAAGCCTATCTGTACTAGTTTGGCCAGGAGGTATTAGACCACCCAGCGTGGTCACTGACAGGTGGCTATGTCATCAACTCAGCTTTCAATTAACACAAGAAAAAGAGGATCATGGGGGACCAACAGTCACCGATAGGGGAAGTTTTCTATATAGAGGGAGCAAGTAGCTATAAGTAGTGCAGTGGGGCTTTAACATTCCTGTTGCAACTTGATCAAGAATGCCAGCTCACCTTTAGCGAGATCTGCATCAGAGGGTACATTGTTTGCCTCTGCCGCCTTGGTGGTGTCGTCTTTCTCTTTCTTCGGTCCGTCCGTAAGCTTCCTGTAACTCCAACAGTCCCTGGAAACCACCTTCTGCAGAAGCTTGCGAACCTGCATAGACAAGACAAGAGAAGGGATGCAATGGATGAGTGAGCATAATCAAAATCGAGAAGGATTTGATGGTGGTGGTGTTGGTGGTGATGTTGGTGATGGTGTTGGTGGTGGTGTTGGTGGTTGTGGTTGTGGTGGTGGTGGTGGTGTTGGTGATGTTGGTGATGGTGTTGGTGGTGGTGGTGTTGGTGGTGGTGGTGTTGGTGGTGGTGGTGGTGGTGGTGTTGGTGATGGTGTTGGTGGTGGTGTTGTTGGTGGTGGTGTTGATGATGGTGTTGGTGGTGGTGTTGGTGGTGATGCTGGTGGTGTTGTTGGTGGTGGTGTTGGTGGTGTTGTTGTGGTGGTGGTGGTGGTGTTGGTGATGTTGGTGATGGTGTTGGTGGTGGTGGTGTTGGTGGTGGTGGTGTTGGTGGTGGTGGTGGTGGTGGTGGTGTTGGTGATGGTGTTGGTGGTGGTGTTGTTGGTGGTGGTGTTGATGATGGTGTTGGTGGTGGTGTTGGTGGTGATGCTGGTGGTGTTGTTGGTGGTGGTGTTGGTGGTGTTGTTGGTGGTGAAGAAGAAGAAGACAACACTAATGATAATGTGTTGGCCTCTTTGAGATCACCATACCTGTGCTCTTGATAGATGAACACCTATGGTGTATAGGATTTCCTCTAAGTCCCTCTCCAGGATGTAACCACAATGATTCTGATCAAAGTAGATGCAGGAGAGAAGAAGATGAGGGTCGAGGGTCTCCATCTTAATTCGAGGTTTGGTTTTGTCGTCCTTGCTCTTTTTATCTCCCTTCTTCTTGTCATCTGTAAGATGTAAAAAGAGATAAATGGATATTTTACTGCCATATCCACCTTCTTAATACTTAGTAGTGGTGGTTATTTAAGCTGACTGCTAAGAAAGCATATATGCTTGTTAGTAAGCGACCAGAGGACCGGCTTTAAGTTCTCTACGAGGGACCTGGTAATGAGGATTAATGCAGGGATGCCAACCTTCCAGAGCACAAATCAGTAACCATAAGGCTCAAAATCAGTAATTTGGGGAATAAATCAGTAATTTCCTATGCGGCGCCATGAATCTTAAAAGAATGGCAAGCGGATGCATGTGCGCATGATTATCTGAAATTTGTTGTGATTTTACTCCCACAAAGTTGCTAAATATTGATTTTCAGTTCATCACAACACATAAGTTTTCAATGAAAAATTGGCTTCTATTAAGAGAATACTTGATAATTTTCCATCTTTCTCATGCAGCGAGTGCTGGATGGCCACCATACTGTACAGCACTTGCTACGATAGATCCCTATGCGCAAAAAAAAAAAAAAAAAAAAAAAAAAAAAAAAAAAAAAAAAAAAATTTAGACAACATTTCGTACTGCCGTAATGGTCGTTAATTTCCGTACCAATTACGGGAAATCCGTACTAGTTGGCATCTCTGTTAATGCCTTACCAAAGAGCACTAGCGCATCCACTTGGTTTCGACTTGATATCAAAATTATCACCCCTCCCCTCCTATACTAAGATTCTCAAGATCAAGATATTGGCCTGAGGTTTTACATGTACTTTCAAATTTTGTTTAGCATAGATTTCTGACAAGACTGAGATCTCAAGCTTATTGAGAAAGAAGTGAGAATTACAGAACCACTTACATGTATCTCAAGGTTAAGATATTGGACAGAGGTTGTACATGTACTTTCAAATTTTGTTTAGCATAGATTTCTGACAAGACTGAGATCTCAAGCTTACTGAGAAAGAAGTCAGAATTACAGAACCACTTACATGTACTACACCTGGGTGGAGTGAGGCCATTACATACATGACTTGCTGAAGGACAATTTGTTTGTTTTTGAGCCAGAAGGCATCAGAGCCCTGTCTTATAAAAGGTTGTGATTGATCCAAATCAATCGCAATTTTGCAGTCTCCTATCTCCTATGTACATAGTTGCGATTTAAATCAACTCTTTGTAAGACGGGGCCCAGATCTGTGCAAAATGAAATGCACTGAACACCTTGTAGCTCCAAACAGATGACATGTCCCATGCCATTGGCTCTATGAATTTGATTGCAAAGTATTTCTACAAAATGTCAACGCAATTTCAATTGAGATGGAGCATCTTACCATCGTCAGCATCATCTTCGTTACTCCTTCCGTCATTCTCTTCCTCTTCTCCATCTTTATCCTCCTCCTTGATATCCTCATCTTTCCTCTCTTCATCCTGCTCACAGGTAAATATGATATAATTTGGTGTTAATCATGTAATAACTATAATAATTATGTAATATTATGCATTTATATTGCATCAAATATCTGCTTTACCGATCATGGATCGTATCATCCTACCAGTTTGTCACATAATCAGTTCTTATACAATTTTAATTATCTAGAGCAAAATTTACCATCATGTGAACATTGCTAAATGAAACATTACAATTTCCAGCAGAAGAATTTAAATTTTGGTACAAGCTTGCAGCACGGTAAGCTTGCAGCACGGTAAGCAAAATCTTACCGAGACTTCTAATTTTTTCTACAGTACTGATTTTCTCCTGTTTGTTATAGGAAAGAACTGATTTTTAAGTTCCAATGTTTATTTATGAGCACATAACTCACCTTGTCTTTGCTTTCTTCTTTGTCTGCATCCTTCTCCTCCGTCTTGCGTCTCTTTGCTTTTGGTTCCTCCTCTTTCTTGTCCTCCTTCTTCTCATCTTTGTCATCCTTTCGTTCATCCTTCTTCTCATCTTTCTTTTCCTTCTCGTCTTTCTTGTCTTTCTGTGATCACATCAAATATAATACAAGACATCAGTAGATCATCGACATACATCTTAGACCATTCTAGACAGAGTAAACATGTGCCATGTTATTTTGTTTAAGTTATATCATTGTCATATCAAATGACATGCTTGCTGTATAAAACATGCCACTTATTAATTTAATCAATCCAATCCATGAAAATTAACAGAAGATAAAGTTGCAAGTTCTGATGAAGCACAGCGAAATCATTCCACGCCTAAAACAAACCTACCTTTTCATAGCTTTCTTCTAGAAAGCCATATACTAAAGATATTAAGAGCACATTCTCTTTGTAGCATTGTATTTATAACACAATTTTCTTTAAAGGTAAAGATCAGTTTTAGAAACGCCCCCCTCTCAAAAAATGAAATGGAAGCTCTTATTACCATTACCAATCATGTGAAAGAATATGTTTTGACTCATACATGATGATACAAATTTTGCTGAGAAACCGCCTACTAATTGATATATAAGGTAAATTATTATATCTATTTGGACCTGATAGATATTGTGCACGTGTCGCGTAGTCCCATATACATCTATCTGTGTACAGTGCTTGTAACTTTGCCAAGACTGGGCCAAATTTCTTATCATTGATTCCAGAACCTTGCAGTACACGCCAATACTTATATGCTAGATGATCAACCTTTTCTGATCGATTCCACAACGGTTCTTTCACAATGCAATCGCATGACCATAACTGGTCGTTATCTTTAATCAAATCCAATGGATATGCATTAGATTTATATCAATTCAAGGTAAATTTCATGCAATAAGACGAACCTTCTTCTCATCCTTCTTCTCCTCTTTCTTCTCAGGAGCTCTGAAAATGGATTTGTACATGTTGAAGGCAAAATCTCTCTGTAGCATCTCATTGAATAGCTCTGCAAAGAGAAACACCTGGATAAAGCAAAGGGACAAGTAGACAGCATTAGGAAACATTCAACAGCAAATCATTCTAACATTATTGAAAGTTAATGAAAGTTCCCTGTTCTTTAGTCAAAGATAGGGGATGGAGAGAGAAGGACTTAAGTAAACTTCAAAGAATCACTGAAACAAGCAGGGAAGGTCATGGGTGGAATTCATAATCTGAAAGAAGCATGCAAATAAAAATAGGTTTCTATGAGATAGGTTTCTATTTCCTTTGACAAGGTTTCAATCCCAATTGTCAAGTCCTTCAGATAGGTCCCTCCAGTTACAGTTAGAGCCTTAGAACATATCTACAACTAAACATGTGATTACTATGCAGCCTTGGAAATATATCACCAACCACGCCCCCCTTGAGTTAAAAAAAAAAGAAGAAGAGAGGATTCAGGGGGGGGGGGGAATGGCATTTAACAACACAAAGTTCCCCCCCTTTTGAGTAAGAAAAATTGGGAAATAAAAGGGAAAAATCGGGAAGAATAGAGAAAATCAGGGAAAAAATTTGGAAAATCAGGATAAAATTGTGAAGAAAAAAAATCTGGAAAACAAATTAAATCAGGTTTTTATCAGGCCTGATCACCATCAATCGCTTACCTCAAAGGAGTGTTCTTTGTTGTCTTCCACTCGGTAGTCCAGCAGGACACTGAGAGACTGCTGGGTGCAGTCAAACTTGCCACTCTTAGCGATGGGTGACGGGTGAACCAAGATGACCGGCCCATCGGGCATGGTGTAGCGGGACTCTAGGTCACGCTTCTCTCGCTCTCGCTGGCGCTTCTTCTCCTCCTCCTGAAGCAAAAGAAAGTCTTTGTCAATAAGGTTTTGTCACGGTCGTCAAAATTCACTAGAACTAGAAATATTGCAATCTGTATTGCCGCGCAATGCGAAATGTATCCCCTGGCAGTGGCAGCGATTTTGTGTCATCCTTATGTTCGAAGGAGGGGCAAAGATCCCCTCTCCCCTCCCTGAAACAAAAGAATGACGTAGAAAGGTCGCCACTAGTGGCTCGGACTATTGTCTAGACTAGAAGCAACATTACCTAAACAATATATGTGTATAGTAGAGTATAATGCATCTCTGTAGAAAATTTGAAAGAAATCTGTCAAGAAATGTGGCAGTTAGAGCACACAAAAGACAGCCACCAAAATATGGCCTTTTACACTATAAAAGACGGAACACTGGAGGCAGCATCACCAAAATCTTTAGGCTTGTAAATTATACAGAGATACACCTTTGTTCACAATTTGAACAAAATCCCTTGAGAAATGTGGCCTATAGAGCGCACACAATTCATCCACAAAAATATGGTCTTTTACCCTTTAGAAGACGAACAGTGAGGGCAGCATCACCAAAAGATATAGATGTGTAGATAATACCAAGATACACCTCCATACAAAATTTGAAAGAAATCCGTCAAGGAATGTGGCAGTTAGAGCTCACACAAGAATATGATGCTGCTGAATCCAAAGTACCCCACTGGCATACTGCCTGAGGATACAATTATATATCAGGACAGGTGGTAAAAGGGTGTACCCACATCACACAGCTCTCTGCACTATTCTCAAACATGACACCCCCCCCCCCCTCCCTACACACAAGTGTAATCTTTTATCAGCTGGTGGTAAAAGGGTGTCGTGAACCCACATCACACAGCTCTCTGCACTCTTCTATAAAATGACAACCCCCCGCCCCTACACACAAATGAAATCTTATATTAGCTGGTGGTAAAAGGGTGTCGTTAACCCACATCACACAGCTCTCTGCACTCTTCTTAAACATGACAACCCCCCCCCCCCCTACACACAAGTGTAATCTAACATCAGCTGGTGGTAAAAGGGTGTCGATAACCCACATCACACAGCTCTCTGCACTCTTCTTAAACATGACAACCCCCCCCCCCCCCCCTATACACAAGTGTGATCTTACATCAGCTGGTGGTAAAAGGATGTCTTGAACCCACATCACACAGCTCTCTGTACTCTTCTATAAAATGACAACCCCTCGCCCCTACATACAAATGAAATCTTATATCAGCTGGTGGTAAAAGGGTGTCGTGAACCCACATCACAAAACTCTCTGCCTTCTTCTAAAAAATGACAACCCCCCCGCCCCTACACACAAGTGTAATCTAACATCAGCTGGTGGTAAAAGGGTGTCGTTAACCCACATCACACAGCTCTCTGCTCTCTTCTCAAACATGACAACCCCAACCCTACACACAAGTGTAATCTTACATCAGCTGGTGGTAAAAGGGTGCCGTGAACCCACATCACACAGCTCTCTTCTCAAACATGTCAACCCCCCCCCCTACACATTAGTGTAGTCTTACATCAGCTGGTGATAAAAGGGTGTCATGCACCCACATCACACAGCTCTCTGCACTCTTCTCAAACATGCCAAACCCCTCCCCCCTCCACACAAGTGTAGTCTTACATCAGCTGGTGGTAAAAGGGTGTCGTAAACCCACATCACACAGCTCTCTACATTCTTCTCAAACATGCCAACCCCCCCCCCCCCTACACACAAGTTTAATCATGTATCAGCTGGTGGTAAAAGAGTGTTATGAACCCACATGACACAGCTCTCTTCTCAAACATGACAACCCCACCCCTACACACAAGTGTAATCTAACATCAGCTGGTGGTAAAAGGGTGTCGTGAACCCACATCACACAGCTCTCTGCACTCTTCTCAAACATGACAACCCCACCCCCCTACACACAAGTGTAATCTTAAATAAGCTGGTGGTAAAAGGGTGTCGTTAACCCACATCACACAGCTCTTTGCACTCTTCTCAAACATGACAACCCCCCCCCCCCACAAACAAGTGTAATCTTACATCAGCTGGTGGTAAAAGGGTGTTGTTAACCCACATCACACAGCTCTCTGCACTCTTCTCAAACATGCCAAACCCCTCCCCCCCTCCACACAAGTGTAGTCTTACATCAGCTGGTGGTAAAAGGGTGTCGTAAACCCACATCACAAAGCTCTCTGCACTCGTCTCAAAACATGACAACCCCCCCCCCCCTCCCTACACACCCCCCCCCCCCTCCCTACACACAAGTGTAATCTAACATCAGCTGGTGGTAAAAGGGTGTTGTGCACCCACATCACACAGCTCTCTGCGCTCTTCTCAAACATGGCAACCCAAACCCCCCTACACACAAGTGTTATCTTACATCAGCTGGTGGTAAAAGGGTGTCATGAACCCACATCACACAGCTCTCTGCACTCTTCTCAAACATGACAACCCCACCCCCTCTACACACAAGTGTAATCTTAAATAAGCTGGTGGTAAAAGGGTGTCGTTAACCCACATCACACAGCTCTTTGCACTCTTCTCAAACATGACAACCCCCCCCCCCCCCCCCCCACAAACAAGTGTAATCCAGACCTGCCAACCTCTGGAGTTAAAAAACTGTATTCTTTAGTGTCAAAAGTTGTATTTTACTGACAAAAGTTGTATTCTTGAAAATAAACACGGATTGTTACGCGGATCAATGCCTCTTACAGTTTCTACCTACAGGAAGAATTTTTTTTTATTGATCATTGGTTGAATATGCATTATTTCGTCACGACTGGTGTGTTCGATGAACCAATAAACATCCCCAAATTGCCGATGTGAGATGCTTGTAGGATACTTTACAGGACAGAATGGACATTTTGCCATTTGAAAATGGCGGACGCACACACAAAATATTAATAAAAAATAATAATAATAAATTAAAAAAAAATTTAAAAAAAAAAAAAAAAAAAAAAAAAATTGTTTTTTTTGTTTTTTGAAAATCGTATTTTATTAAGGAAAATCGTACTGTCGTATTTGCTTCTAAAAATCGTACTAAATACGACTAAATCGTACTGGTTGGCAGGTCTGGTAATCTTACATCAGCAGGTGGTAAAATGGTGTCATGAACCCACATCACACAGCTCTCTTCTCAAACATGACAACCCCATCCCCCTACACACAAATGTAATCTTACATCAGCTGGTGGTAAAAGGGTGTCGTGAACCCACATCACACAGCTCTCTGCACTCTTCTCAAACATGACAACCCCACCCCCCCCCCCACACACAAGTGTAATCTTAAATCAGCTGGTGGTTAAATTGTGTCATGAACTTACATCACACAGCTCTCTTCTCAAACATGACAACCCCACCCCCCTACACACAAATGTAATCTTACATCAGCTGGTGGTAAAAGGGTGTCGTGAACCCACATCACACAGCTCTCTTCTCAAACATGACAACCCCCCCCCCCTACACATAAGTGTAGTCTTACATCAGCTGGTGGTAAAAGGGTGTCGTGAACCCACTTCACACAGCTCTCTTCTCAAACATGACAACCTCCCCCCCCCCCCTACACACAAGAGTAATCTTATATAAGCTGGTGGTAAAAGGGTGTCGTTAACCGACATCACACAGCTCTTTGCACTCTTCTTAAACATGACAACGCCCCCCCCCCCCCCCTACACACAAGTGTAGTCTTACATCAGCTGGTGGTAAAAGGGTGTCGTGAACCCACATCACACAGCTCTCTGCACTCTTTTCAAACATGACAACCCCACCCCTAACACACAAGTGTACTCTTACATCAGCTGGTGTTAAAAGGGTGTGTCGTGAACCCACATCACACAGCTCTCTTCTCAACATGACAACCTCCCCCCCCCCCCCCCCTACACACAAGAGTAATCTTATATCAGCTGGTGGTAAAAGGATGTCGTGAACCCACATCACACAGCTCTCTGCACTCTTCTCAAACATGCCAACCCCCCCCCCCCCCTGCACACATGTGTTATCATATATCAGCTGGTGGTAAAAGGGTGTCATGCACCCACATCACACAGCTCTCTGCACTCTTCTCAAACAAGACAACCCCAGCCCCTAAACACAAGTGTAATCTTACAACAGCTGGTGATAAAAGGGTGTCGTGAACCCACATCACACAGCTCTCTGCACTCTTCTCAAACATGCCAAACCCCTCCCCTAAACACAAGTGTAGTCTTACAACAGCTGGTGGTAAAAGGGTGTCGTAAACCCACATCACACAGCTCTCTGCATTCTTCTCAAACATGCCAACCCCCCCCCCCCCCCTACACACAAGTTTAATCATGTATCAGCTGGTGGTAAAAGAGTGTTATGAACCCACATGACACAGCTCTCTTCTCAAACATGACAACCCCACCCCTACACACAAGTGTAATCTAACATCAGCTGGTGGTAAAAATGTGTCATGAACCCACATCACAAAGCTCTCTGCACTCTTCTCAAAACATGACAACCCCCCCCTCCCTACACACAAGTGTAATCTAACATCAGCTGGTGGTAAAAGGGTGTTGTGCACCCACATCACACAGCTCTCTGCGCTCTTCTCAAACATGGCAACCCAAACCCCCCCCCTACACACAAGTGTTATCTTACATCAGCTGGTGGTAAAAGGGTGTCATGAACCCACATCACACAGCTCTTTGAACTCTTCTCAAACATGACAACCCCCCCCCCCCACAAACAAGTGTAATCTTACATCAGCTGGTGGTAAAAGGGTGCCGTGAACCCACATCACACAGCTCTCTTCTCAAACATAACCCCCCCCCCCTCCCTACACATTAGTGTAGTCTTACATCAGCTGGTGGTAAAAGGGTGTCGTGAACCCACATCACACAGCTCTCTGCACTCTTCTCAAACATGCCAACCCCCCCCCCCCCCTGCACATTAGTGAAGTCTTACATCAGCTGGTGGTAAAAGGGTGTCGTGAACCCACATCACACAGCTCTCTTCTCAAACATGACAACCCCACCCCCCTACACACAAATGTAATCTAATATCAGCTGGTGTCGTGAACCCACTACACACAGCTCTCTTCTCAAACATGACAACCTCCCCCCCCCCCCCTACACACAAGAGTAATCTTATATAAGCTGGTGGTAAAAGGGTGTCGTGAATCGACATCACACAGCTCTTTGCACTCTTCTTAAACATGACAACCCCCCCCCCCCCCTACACACAAGTGTAGTCTTACATCAGCTGGTGGTAAAAGGGTGTCGTGAACCCACATCACACAGCTCTCTGCACTCTTTTCAAACATGACAACCCCACCCCTACACACAAGTGTAATCTAATATCAGCTGGTGGTAAAAGGGTGTCGTGAACCCACTTCACACAGCTCTCTTCTCAAACATGACAACCCCCCCCCCCTACACATAAGTGTAGTCTTACATCAGCTGGTGGTAAAAGGGTGTCGTGAACCCACATCACACAGCTCTCTGCACTCTTCTCAAACATGACAACCCCACCCCCCCCCCCCTCCACACACAAGTGTAATCTAATATCAGCTGGTGGTAAAAGGGCGTCGTGAACCCACTTCACACAGCTCTCTTCTCAAACATGACAACCCCACCCCCTACACACAAATGTAATCTTACATCAGCTGGTGGTAAAAGGCCGTCGTGAACCCACATCACACAGCTCTCTTCTCAAAAATGCCAAACCCCTCCCCCCCTCCACACAAGGGTAGTCTTACATCAGCTGGTGGTAAAAGGGTGTCGTAAACCCACATCACACAGTTCTTTGCACTCTTCTCAAACATGACAACCCCCCCCCCCCCCCCACAAACAAGTGTAATCTAATATCAGCTGGTGGTAAAAGGCCGTCGTGAACCCACATCACACAGCTCTCTTCTCAAAAATGCCAAACCCCTCCCCCCCTCCACACAAGGGTAGTCTTACATCAGCTGGTGGTAAAAGGGTGTCGTAAACCCACATCACACATCTCTCTGCACTCTTCTCAAACATGACAACCCCACCCCCCCCCCCCACACACACAAGTGTAATCTAATATCAGCTGGTGGTAAAAGGGTGTCGTGAACCCACTTCACACAGCTCTCTTCTCAAACATGACAACCTCCCCCCCCCCCCCCCCTACACACAAGAGTAATCTTATATAAGCTGGTGGTAAAAGGGTGTCGTGAACCGACATCACACAGCCCTTTGCACTCTTCTTAAACATGACAACCCCCCCCCCCTACACACAAGTGTAGTCTTACATCAGCTGGTGGTAAAAGGGTGTCGTGAACCCACATCACACAGCTCTCTTCTCAAACATGACAACCCCCCCCCCCCTCCCTACACACAAGTGTAATCTTTTATCAGCTGGTGGTAAAAGGGTGTCGTGAACCCACATCACACAGCTCTCTTCTCAACATGACAACCCCCCCCCCCCCCTACACACAAGAGTAATCTTATATAAGCTGGTGGTAAAAGGGTGTCGTTAACCGACATCACACAGCTCTTTGCACTCTTCTTAAACATGACAACGCCCCCCCCCCCCCCTCCCTACAGACAAGTGTAATCTTTGATCAGCTGGTGGTAAAAGGGTGTCGTGAACCCACATCACACAGCTCTCTTCTCAAACATAACCCCCCCCCCCCTCCCTACACATTAGTGTAGTCTTACATCAGCTGGTGGTAAAAGGGTGTCGTGAACCCACATCACACAGCTCTCTGCACTCTTCTCAAACATGCCAACCCCCCCCCCCTGCACACATGTGTTATCATATATCAGCTGGTGGTAAAAGGGTGTCGTAAACCCACATCACACAGCTCTCTGCATTCTTCTCAAACATGCCAACCCCCCCCCCCCCTACACACAAGTTTAATCATGTATCAGCTGGTGGTAAAAGAGTGTTATAAACCCACATGACACAGCTCTCTTCTCAAACATGACAACCCCACCCCTACACACAAGTGTAATCTAACATCAGCTGGTGGTAAAAGGGTGTCGTGAACCCACATCACAAAGCTCTCTGCACTCTTCTCAAAACATGACAACCCCCCCCCCCTCCCTACACACAAGTGTAATCTAACATCAGCTGGTGGTAAAAGGGTGTTGTGCACCCACATCACACAGCTCTCTGCGCTCTTCTCAAACATGGCAACCCAAACCCCCCCTACACACAAGTGTTATCTTACATCAGCTGGTGGTAAAAGGGTGTCATGAACCCACATCACACAGCTCTCTGCACTCTTCTCAAACATGACAACCCCACCCCCCCTACACACAAGTGTAATCTTAAATAAGCTGGTGGTAAAAGGGTGTCGTTAACCCACATCACACAGTTCTTTGCACTCTTCTCAAACATGACAACCCCCCCCCCCCCACAAACAAGTGTAATCTTACATCAGCTGGTGGTAAAATGGTGTCATGAACCCACATCACACAGCTCTCTTCTCAAACATGACAACCCCACCCCCTTCACACAAATGTAATCTTACATCAGCTGGTGGTAAAAGGCCGTCGTGAACCCACATCACACAGCTCTCTTCTCAAACATGACAACCCCCCCCCCCTACACATAAGTGTAGTCTTACATCAGCTGGTGGTAAAAGGGTGTCGTGAACCCACATCACACAGCTCTCTGCACTCTTCTCAAACATGACAACCCCACCCCCCCCCCCACACACAAGTGTAATCTAATATCAGCTGGTGGTAAAAGGGTGTTGTGAACCCACTTCACACAGCTCTCTTCTCAAACATGACAACCCCCCCCCCCCTACACACAAGAGTAATCTTATATAAGCTGGTGGTAAAAGGGCGTCGTGAACCAACATCACACAGCTCTTTGCACTCTTCTTAAACATGACAACCCCCCCCCCCCCTACACACAAGTGTAGTCTTACATCAGCTGGTGGTAAAAGGGTGTTGTGAACCCACATCACACAGCTCTCTGCACTCTTTTAAAAAATGACAACCCCACCCCTACACACAAGTGTAGTCTTACATCAGCTGGTGGTAAAAGGGTGTCGTGAACCCACATCACACAGCTCTCTTCTCAAACATGACAACCCCCCCCCCCTCCCTACACACAAGTGTAATCTTTTATCAGCTGGTGGTAAAAGGGTGTCGTGAACCCACATCACACAGCTCTCTTCTCAACATGACAACCTCCCCCCCCCCCCCCTACACACAAGAGTAATCTTATATCAGCTGGTGGTAAAAGGGTGTCGTGAACCCACATCACACAGCTCTCTTCTCAAACATAACCCCCCCCCTCCCTACACATTAGTGTAGTCTTACATCAGCTGGTGGTAAAAGGGTGTCGTGAACCCACATCACACAGCTCTCTGCACTCTTCTCAAACATGCCAACCCCCCCCCCCCCTGCACACATGTGTTATCATATATCAGCTGGTGGTAAAAGGGTGTCATGCACCCACATCACACAGCTCTCTGCACTCTTCTCAAACAAGACAACCCCAGCCCCTAAACACAAGTGTAATCTTACAACAGCTGGTGATAAAAGGGTGTCGTGAACCCACATCACACAGCTCTCTGCACTCTTCTTAAACATGCCAAACCCCTCCCCCCCTCCACACAAGTGTAGTCTTACATCAGCTGGTGGTAAAAGGGTGTCGTAAACCCACATCACACAGCTCTCTGCATTCTTCTCAAACATGCCAACCCCCCCCCCCCTACACACAAGTTTAATCATGTATCAGCTGGTGGTAAAAGAGTGTTATAAACCCACATGACACAGCTCTCTTCTCAAACATGACAACCCCACCCCTACACACAAGTGTAATCTAACATCAGCTGGTGGTAAAAGGGTGTCGTGAACCTACATCACATAGCTCTCTGCACTCTTCTCAAAACATAACCCCCCCCCCCTCCCTACACACAAGTGTAATCTAACATCAGCTGGTGGTAAAAGGGTGTTGTGCACCCACATCACACAGCTCTCTGCGCTCTTCTCAAACATGGCAACCCAAACCCCCCCTACACACAAGTGTTATCTTACATCAGCTGGTGGTAAAAGGGTGTCATGAACCCACATCACACAGCTCTCTGCACTCTTCTCAAACATGACAACCCCACCCCCCCTACACACAAGTGTAATCTTAAATAAGCTGGTGGTAAAAGGGTGTCGTTAACCCACATCACACAGTTCTTTGCACTCTTCTCAAACATGACAACCCCCCCCCCCCCCCACAAACAAGTGTAATCTTACATCAGCTGGTGGTAAAATGGTGTCATGAACCCACATCACACAGCTCTCTTCTCAAACATGACAACCCCACCCCCTTCACACAAATGTAATCTTACATCAGCTGGTGGTAAAAGGCCGTCGTGAACCCACATCACACAGCTCTCTTCTCAAACATGACAACCCCCCCCCCCCCCTACACATAAGTGTAGTCTTACATCAGCTGGTGGTAAAAGGGTGTCGTGAACCCACATCACACAGCTCTCTTCTCAAACATGACAACCCCCCCTACACACAAGTTTAATCATGTATCAGCTGGTGGTAAAAGAGTGTTATAAACCCACATGACACAGCTCTCTTCTCAAACATGACAACCCCACCCCTACACACAAGTGTAATCTAACATCAGCTGGTGGTAAAAGGGTGACGTGAACCCACATCACAAAGCTCTCTGCACTCTTCTCAAAACATGACAACCCCCCCCCCCCCTCCCTACACACAAGTGTAATCTAACATCAGCTGGTGGTAAAAGGGTGTTGTGCACCCACATCACACAGCTCTCTGCGCTCTTCTCAAACATGGCAACCCAACCCCCCCCCTACACACAAGTGTTATCTTACATCAGCTGGTGGTAAAAGGGTGTCATGAACCCACATCACACAGCTCTCTGCACTCTTCTCAAACATGACAACCCCACCCCCCCCCCCCCCTACACACAAGTGTAATCTTAAATAAGCTGGTGGTAAAAGGGTGTCGTTAACCCACATCACACAGTTCTTTGCACTCTTCTCAAACATGACAACTCCCCCCCCCCCCCCACAAACAAGTGTAATCTAATATCAGCTGGTGGTAAAATGGTGTCATGAACCCACTTCACACAGCTCTCTTCTAAAACATGACAACCCCCCCCCCCCTACACATAAGTGTAGTCTTACATCAGCTGGTGGTAAAAGGGTGTCGTGAACCCACATCACACAGCTCTCTTCTCAAACATGACAACCCCCCCCCCCCCCCCTCCCTACACACAAGTGTAATCTTTTATCAGCTGGTGGTAAAAGGGTGTCGTGCACCCACATCACACAGCTCTCTGCACTCTTCTCAAACACGACAACCCCCCCGCCCCCCCCCCCCCCCCCCTACACACAAAAGTAGTCTTACATCAGCTGGTGGTAAAAGGCTGTCATGCACCCACATTACACAGCTCTCTGCACTCTTCTCAAACATGACAACCCCCCCCCCCCCCCTACACACAAGAGTAATCTAACATCAGCTGGTGGTAAAAGGGCGTTGTGCACCCACATCACCGGCTCTCTGCACTCTTCTCAAAACATGACAACCCCTCCCCCCCCCCCCTACACACAAGTGTTATCTTATATTGGCTGGTGGTAAAAGGGTGTCGTGAACCAACATCACACAGCTCTCTTCTCAAACATAACCCCCCCCCCTATACACAAGTGTAGTCTTACATCAGCTGGTGGTAAAAGGGTGTCGTGAACCCACATCACACAGCTCTCTGCACTCTTTTCAAATATGACAACCACCCCCCCCCCCCCCTCTCAAATATGATATGATATGCATAGATTTTACCAACATACACTTCCATACTCAATTTGAAAGAAATGATGCAGTTTGACCGCACACTAGAGTGCACACAAGACGTCTATCAAAGGATGACCTTTGCCCCTATAAAAGACAGAACACTGGAGGCAGCATCACGAAAATCTAGAGGCTTGCAGATTATACCGAGATACAACTTTGATCAAAATTTGAACAAAATCGCTTGAGAAATGTGGCCTATAGAGCTCAAACGAACCATCCACAAAAATATGGCCTTTTACCCTATAAAAGACGGAAGACTGGGGGCAGTATCACCAAAAGTTATAGATGTGTAGAGTATACCATGATACACTTCTATACAAAATTTGAACAAACATCTGTCTAGGAATGTGGCAGTTAGAGCGCACACAAGAATATGACGCGGCGGCGTAATGCTGCTGAATCCAAAGTACCCCACCAGCATACTGCCGGGGGATACAATTTATAAATACGCTTTATAAATTGACCTATTATTAGTAGTAGTATAACCAGCACTACAGCTAAGTAACACTCATAAACTCACAACAATCTCCTTTTTCTTCTCATCCTCTTTGTCCTTCTTCTCCTTCTCTTCCTTGTCTTTCTTCTCTTTCTCCTTGTCCTTCTCTGAAACCTCCTCGTCCTTCGGGGCATCCTTGGGCTCCTCCTTGGATGCATTCTCTGTAGCCGCGTCCGTTTCCATGGCAGCAGGTTCGGCATCCTCCGTCTCTTGCTCAGTCTTGAGCATCTTGGTGAGGCGAGCGAAGAGCTGGGACTTGAGACCCTTGGAGTTCAAGCCGCGTATCTCCAGCTCCTGGCGAAGCTCATTCACCTACGGGAGAACGAATAGTTTGTTAAAGATAAAGTTGAGTTCTGGTCATGCAATTGCACTGTGAAAGAAATGTTGTGGAATCGATCAGAAAAGGATGATCATCTGGCATATAAGTATTGGTGTGTACTGCAAGGTTCTGGAGTCATGATAAATTTTGCCCAGCCTTGGTAAAGTAACAAGCACTGTACACAGAAAGAAGTATATGGGACTATACAAATGGTGTCGGGTCTTCTTACCTAGCTTGATTTCCTTATCTTTCTATGCTCATTACTCAGCCAGTATACATTTTCTACTAAAATTGTTTGGCAAATGACATTTATTTGTAATCTTGAACATTCAATGTAAGTTTTGTTTGATTCTGTGAGAATTGTTTTCTTCTTTTTTACCAGAACTCAAGTTTATCTTGAAATGAATGGTTTGTTGAGGTATTCATGCAAAGATGACGAAGTGTCTGGACATAGTCCAGGTTGCAGTCCCTAAGACTAGGACAACTTTGAATGACACCGAGACTGAAACTAGTCCTGCTATCACTGCTTTATATTGTGGAGTTTTACAAAACCTATTCCTATGTGAGATTGTACTGGTCAATAACATTCATGGAAAATGTACAAACCTAGAGGGTCACATTTCAGACTTTGCATATTACATGTAACTCCGCTTCTCCTTTGGCATTTTACAAAATAATAGTGCAAATAAATACTATATCTTTCCAAATGAATGTGATGAACAATCTACAATTTAGATGCTGCTTGTAAGTGTCGGCTCGCATGGTGATGTAGATATACAGTAGGCTTGCGGGTGCACCATGTGAGAGAGAGGGAGGATTGAGGAGTCCTGAAAAGGACTCTCGGTTATCTTTCTTGAGGGCTTGTTAGTCCTGAAAAGGACTGTTGGTATAGTCTTGAAAAAGGCTGTTGGTTATCTTTCTTAGCTTATAGTTCTAAGGAGAACTATAGCGTTTGGAGAGGATGAGTGGCGGGAATGGCTCGACGTTTCGAACAGGTTGACTATCCGTCGTCAGGAGGGTTCGAAACGTTGAGCCATTCCCGCCACTCATCCTCTCCAAGTGCTCTAGTTCTCCTTAGAACTATAAGCTAAGAAAGATAACCAACAGTCTTTTTCAAGACTATAACAACAGTCCTTTTCAGGACTAACAAACCCTCAAGAAAATATAACCCTTGATATTGTCCAACCTTTAATTTATATTTTCAATCTATCGCTTACAACTGGGGTGGTGCCTCAATCGATGAAATTGGCAAAAGTTGTTCCTGTCTTCAAGAAAGGAGATCCTTTAGAGTTAGGAAAATACAGGCCTTTTTCCTTGCTGACATCCTTATCTGAAGTTCTTGAAAAAATTGTATATGCTCGTACTGTAAAATTCTTTTGTGCTAGTAATATTTTCTATCAGGCACAGTTTGGCTTCCGTGAAAAGCATAGTACAACACATGCCCTTTTGACTCTAATAAATAAGGTGGCTCGGTTTTCTTGGACTTCTCTAAGGCGTTTGATACGATTTATCACGAAATACTTCTTTACAAACTTTTTAACTACAGAATCAGAGGATTACCCTTAGAGTGGTTCAAGAACTACCTCCACAATAGAAACCAATACGTTCTCATAGACGATGCACATTCTTCTATAAAGACTATTGAATGTGGCGTGCCTCAAGGTTCTATTTTAGGTCCGTTACTTTTTATTGTTTATATAAATGATTTTTACATGTCTTCAACAACCCTGTCTTTTCTTTTGTTTGCTGACGACTCTAACATTTTCTTTTCTCACAAAGACCCAGAAATTTTACTGAGAACGGTTAACTCTCAATTACGAGAAGTTGCTGACTGGATCAAGGCAAATAAATTGTCATTGAATTTACTAAAAACCAATAATATGCTTTTGAGTAATATTATTGATAACTTACCAGGAAATATTGTACTTGATAATACTCTCATACAAAAAGTCTCTTCTACAAAGTTCCTGGGAATAATAGTAGATGATAAACTTTCATGGAAGCTGCATGTTGATAATGTTTGTAAAATCATCTCTAGAAATATTGGTATTTTGAACAAGGTAAAATTGTTTTTTCCATCTCGTATACTGCTTAATTTATACTCAACTTTAGTACTTCCTTACTTGAATTATGGAATACTTGCGTGGGGCACCTGTGGAAATACTCAACTAAATAGAATTTTACTATTGCAAAAGAAAGCAATGCGAATCATTTGTCGCACCAATTTTCGCGCTCATACTAATGAACTCTTTCACGCAAATAATGTTTTGAAGATTCATGACTTATTTTCCTATAACTTGGGTATATTTATGTATACACTAGAAAAAAATGAATTGCCACAAGTTCTCTCAAATATGTTTAACAAAAATACTGAATTTCATAGTTACCCCACGAGAATAGCAAAATGTTATCACCTACCAAAGCCAAGAACGCAATTTTCCAGCAGAATTTTCACTTTCACTGGCCCAAAATATTGGAATGACCTTCCTGGCACATTACAAGAAAAGCCCTCATTAAGTGGTTTAAAAAATGCCCTCAAGCACTTTTTGTTGCAAACGAATCAGAATAAGTAGTTCCCCTCTCCCTCTCTGTCTCTTTCTTTGTCTCCCTCAATCCCCTCTCTCTGTCTTCTTTTTATCTTCCTGCATGTCTTCCCCTTTTTCCGTTTTTTACTCTCTCATTCTTATATTCTTCATTTATCATCATCTTGTCATTCTGCTAATGTTTCTGATTTGTTTTTCTATTGTCTGCCATGTTTTTTTTTATTCCGTAATTTTTCTTCAAAATTAAGTTATAAATGTATAAAGTATAATTATTATTGTGCGAACCTACATCTAACAAGCTTTGCTTTCAAGTAGGTTCGTTTTGTTCATTTCTTGTAATTAAATCATTTTGCATTACAACGACTAAAAAACAATGTCAAAGATATTTCAATGCTTATTTCTGTTATACCATTACGTTTATTATTTTTTTGTTATTGTTTATATTACGTGAAAAAGAAATGGAAAATAAATTCGCTCTGTATAGAGCTATTATATATATATATATATATAAGAAAGATTACCGAGAGTCCTTTTCAGGACTCCTCAATCCTCCCTCTCTCTCACATGGTGCACCCGCAAGCCCACTGTAAATCTACAATTTCACGAGTAAGGGCAATCCCTTTATACCAATTTTACGAAGGACCAGGGGGGTGTTTCACAAAGATCCTAAATTGAACTTATCTCTAAGTTGGACTTAAAATTCATGGGAAGCCATTAGCATCCTTGAAAATATTTTGTAATTTTTTTTCAGAAGGCATAAAATGTTGATTCAAATCATTCATATTTTCTATTATCATGGGAGATTTCATGTTCTTGATGAGGAATTGATGAAAAGTCTAAAATATTCCAATTTTCGCTTTTGAATATATTTCAATTTAAGGCTTCAATGGCTGTCCATACTTTTTAAGTCCAACTTAGTGTTAAGTTCTACTTAGGATCTTTGTGAAACACTCCCCAGAGGAGTGTTTCACATAGACTAAGATCGACTTTAAGTTGGACTTAAGTATGGCAGGCCATTCATGCCACTGTCTCTGAAGGGACATATAAATCGTGGTCAAATATCTACAAAATTTACATTTTTTATAGTCCATTATTGAAGGGAAAAATATCATCTAAAGACCATAATTGAAAGACCGATAGTGAGAGCAACCAGTGGCATGAACAGCCTGTCATAGTTACGTCCAATTTAAAGTCGCTCTTAGTCTTTGTGAAACAACCCCCAGGTTGTAATCCCTACGCACATCACACAGGGACATACCTTCATGTTCTTAGGATCCAGCTCCTTCCAGTTGGTTGGGGTCTGATGCTCCTGCTCCTCCACCTCCTCTTCCTCCTCCTCCTCCTTGACAGCAGCAGGTTCCTCCTGGAGTCAAAGCAACAGAGAGATGGAGAAAATGAGCAACCGACCATGACAAGCCCCATGCCTCATTGTCTATTAAAAGCCAATGAGACATAGGTCATTGCACTCTTCACAAACACACTCACACACACAAAGGTCAACAAACTTCTCTGTACATTCAAAGGTGAACGCACTTTCGGATACAACCACATTGCAATCAATATTGGGCGAAATAAACTTTTTTTCTTCTAAAAAAAAAAGGAATAACAGAAATTAAACGTGCATGCTATGGTTATGATAATTTGTTTTGTGCCTTGTAAAAATGTTGAGATGTGACCCGAGATCAGCACAAGCCAAAATGTGCTAAGAACTTGCTTGGGAATCTATGACTGCTCCTTTGGAGTATGCACACACCATACACGTTCCATATGTGTATATCCACACAAGACCCACACACACACATACACTAAATTCAGCAGCCACAAAATACATATACAATTCAAAATAACATCCAAAGATAGAATAACTGGGTGTAGATTATGGTGCCCGAGTGAAGACTGATTTTAGGATCATCTGGTGTTTCCCGACAGAATTTGATGAAAGAGAAAAGTGTTACTTTCGAAAGAGACGTTATATACGATTGATGTGTTTCTGATGATGCCTCAAGTTTTTGATGATGTTAATTACCCTTGTTCGAAGGACAGAGTGTTCTCATTGAGTGTGTGTGCTGAAATTGAAATGAAAAATTGGAATGCCGACCTCGACATCGTATAGTTGAGAAAGAGAATTCTTAATCTCATAGACAGCTTCCTATAGGTACTTCAGTTGAGAGGGAAACCCCCTAACAGATAAACTCACCGACTCAAGGAACTGTTAGGGACAAAAGATGTTTATATTAAAATGATTACAACAGACTTACACCTATAGTGGTTCAGTGTTTGAATGTATGTTTATGATTTTTCTTCAATGTTTGTTTGTGATAGTTCTTGGCGACTATTCTTATGTATATATTTAGGCAGGCTCACAATCCGTCCACAATTTGTAAAAAAAATCAGCCCTGTTGAAATGTTTTCCGTTCACTTATTGCAAGACTTTGGCAAAAGTAAGGGTAAACAATAAAAAGTCTGATGTACAATGATAAGAGAACTGTTCGTAGTAGGCATCTCATGAGTTCAATGTTAGAGTTTTATTTCTGATCTAGCTCCATCTTCAGAATATACGTTCATAACTGTAAGCTTGAAATAAAGATGTATTCACGTGTCTAGTGCGTGCTTGTTAATATTTGATGGATGTGTTGTCAAGTTGATATCAATGGCATAAAAAGTAAAAAAATGAAAGAAATCATGAAAAAGCCTCTAGTCAGTGCCTGGGTTGGGACGGGGTCCTCTGTTTTCTTATCCCTGCTGTCCACTGCGGCCAATTTGCTGCTCAGGGTCTTTCTGTAGAGATCCGCCAGACTCTCCCATTCAACCTTCGTGGGTAAAATGTGCCACACGTCAGGCACGAAAATTACGACAGTTTCGACACGCGCCGGGATGACTCGGCCTTTGTGAATCTCCTCTGGACGGTAGTAGCTCAGCTCCAGGAATCGGTACCTGCGGGCAAGGGTTCAAAAGGTGGGAACACACCATATAGTATTTGGTTTCATATGACAGTTTCAAAGTATACTAAATAGTACATCACCAGTCTTGTAATCTGACTGTTTAATAGTTGGTAGGTATGAAATACCACGTTTCCCCCTCTGGTGCTCAGATACGCCTTATTTTTGCAAATCCTTACCACTTCCAGACCTGATATTTTTGTTCTTGACAAATATCTACATCAAACATCTTTTTGCTATGATGCTTGATGGTCTTAGCAAAGAGGAGGTTTAATAAACGATATAGCCGCAGGAGCAGAGGAATACGATTCACAGACATCAGAGTTTTGTACAAGTAGGTACCAAACGATAACACATGCGATGGTTTGGAAAATGAAACGGAAAAAGAGAGGAAGGTATAGAATATGGACAAAAGCAACAAAGAAAATCCAGACAGAGAGCTTGAAAAACATCGGTAGAACTCTGATATAAGAAAAAAATGAACAAAGAGTTGAGTGATAGAGAGCTAAAAAATGAACGGATAGATATGTAAATGGAAGGCACACCAAATGCAATCGGTCACTGGAGGGATGATTGTTTTTTGGTTTGACATTTAATAGCTTTAGATGATCACTGTAAGCTGGTTGAGAGATGCAATAGACACTTGCACAATAACTATTCAGACCTGTTCTACATTAGTATGCTCATGGTTTGCACTTTTCCAGAAGAGTATAGCACAACAGAGAGAGTGTTAAATATGAAAAACTCCTCATCATAAAAATATATCTGACCAAATGACAATTTTCCTAAAATTCCAAATGTTGTGGCCTATTATTTTTTGTACCCATTACCATGAAATAAACCAACCCCCATCTCAGGATTACCAAAAACACACTGGTTTTAGCAGAAGCAGCCAAGGTTCATCCTATGGTGAAGATTTAACCCACATTTGTGAAACCTGTAGCCTGCAACAATCTCCCCATAATACTGGACTCTGTCGAATTTATCAAATATTAATCTATTCTAAACTATGACAAAGATTTATTCTTTAACAATATAGCTACCACTAAAAAGATCAATCTTGGACAAGTGTTTAATGCATTTCCACAAATTATATGTAAAGTTTGTTCACCCTAGTCAATTGAATCAAGTAC
This sequence comes from Strongylocentrotus droebachiensis, assembly GCA_035222895.1. Taxonomy (NCBI): domain Eukaryota; kingdom Metazoa; phylum Echinodermata; class Echinoidea; order Camarodonta; family Strongylocentrotidae; genus Strongylocentrotus; species Strongylocentrotus droebachiensis. The sequence continues at coordinate 448,542 of JAVYIG010000230.1, read as the reverse complement.
TTTTTACTATATCTTATAACAATGTTCCCCTTTCAGAGTTTCAGCAGTTTAATTAAAAAGCAATTAAAAAACAAATTCATAAACACACCGGTTACATGTACTTACCACAAATTACGAAAAATGGTGATTACAAATGTCACATCACTTTTTAAGCCGATACCTAGACCAAATTACCATTTCAGTTTTGACGATGGTACATATCAAACATAAAGGCAATATTGGAGCCCCACTTACTTTGTTCTACTGCAGGGAAAAAATACACGGGGGCTCGGGGCGAATAAGCCCCCGAAATGCCCAAAAGAGCAAAAAAAAAAATGGCAATGAGTTCAAATGGTGATTACAAATGTCACATCACTTTTTAAGCCGATACCTAGACCAAATTACCATTTCAGTTTTGACGATGGTACATATCAAACATAAAGGCAATATTGGAGCCCCACTTACTTTGTTCTACTGCAGGGAACAAATACACGGGGGCTCGGGGCGAATAAGCCCCCGAAATGCCCAAAAGAGCCAAAAAAAAATGGCAATGAGTTCAATGCAAAACAAATTAAAGAGTGTTACTTTCATGCAACCTAGCTTGAAAAGTAGCCCCCGAAATTTTTAAAATATTTTTTCCCCTGTTCTACTGGCACAATAGTAGCTGGAGGCAAGACATACCTTGTGGAAAATACTGGTATGGAACTAACACAAATGTAATGAGCCTCTGGGCTAGCAAATTTGATAAACCTTTACCCATTTAAAAGAGTAACACATTCATTGATCTCATCGATCTTGGAGATTAATTATGATAGTGTTGCTAAAAATTTGCACATATTGTACTATTTGGTTTTCCAATTTCCTTACAGATCACCCTTTTGATTCCCCTTTCAACAATGACTTTAGGTAGTATTGATGTTTCTCTTTTTAAACAAATATAAACCACAGAAAATTATACTTACTCTTGAAATGCACTATCCAAGACTTCTATACCAAAGAAAATTGAGTATCATACATTGAACAAAACGTTTCTATTTCACACTAACAAACTAATTACATAGAACCTTTCTCACATGAAATCTACATGTTCTCATTGAAAGTTCCTTATTATAACAAGCTACCTACAACAAAATATGATGACTTTCAAAAAAGCAATTATAAGTAAAATATGGAGTAGAAGTAAATAGAAAAAGAGATGAATATAATTCTCTTTTTCTATCTAACGATTTTCCTACTCCTTATCACCCACCACCAAGCCTAGTCCGGACCCAAAGTAGAGGTACATACCATTGTGTGCAGGCCGTCAGGTCGATCCCAGCAAGCGCTTTGGTCGTCCTAATGGCTGTCTTGATGAGCACGGACGTGTCGTTAACAGGGTCAGCGCCGTCCAGGGAAGGTGACCAGGGCCCTCCGATGGCCATCACCTCATTCTTGCCCTTCTGACCCACCAGGAAGTTGATGAGGCGGGTAGGGTGCTGGAAGTTCTCCCGGATGTCGGAGGAGTCCTGGGCCCGGGCGCAGCACTTCTCGTAGAGCTCGTCCTGAGAAACGGACGTCATCAGCATCACCTGGTTACCGTTACAGATCAAAGAAGAGATGAGGTAGGTTGGAAAGAGAGCAAGGAAGATGAGGAAGCTGGTCACTCAGCAGGGTTCTAACTAGGTATGCACCAGATTGTCCATAAGACATCCACTCCGTAATAGATTTCACCATAGTCTTGTCTTAATCCACATCATTTAAGAAATTTTAATACATGCCCTTGTTTGGCTCAGTTTGACTCTGTACAGTCATAATATACATGTACTGAAAAGAATTCAAACAATAGGGCAGAAACTTATGTTAAGATTCGGCTTATTCACTCATGGTATATATCCATACTTGGTACAATCATATATCGTAAACTCCTACAATTCCATCTTGCCGCATACATGTCCTCAAGATCTTTCACATACAGTCAAACCTGCTTTAGTGACCACCTGTCTACAAAGACCACCTGTCTATAACAAGCACATTTTTTGTTTCCCTTGATAATGGTTTCTCATTGAAACATGTACTATTAAAGGGACCTGTCTACAAAGACCACTCGTGTTTCCCTGGTATTCGTTTCCCTTGGTCGCTGTAGACAGGTTAGACTGTAAGTCCTCAAGATCTTTCAGATACCTACCTTTGCGCAGTAGGAGTAGTTTGCATCCGGTGGGTCAATGACGGTGGCCGCACCCTGAGGAGGAGGGGCTTCCTTGTGCATGATGTGCAAGGTGCAGGGCTGGGCCACGCTCATGGGGCGGTGGATGGGAAACACGTCCTGCCAGGCAAAGTCGGCGTTGTAGAAGTCACTGGGGATGTACATGTTCATGTAACGCTTGTGGAGCTCGATCACGTCCGATTTGGGGCTGTGAAGAGAAAGTTTGTGTAAGGATTGTTGAATTTTTAATTTTTCAGGTGAGAACAAGTTTCATGCACATTTACCAAAATCATCACAAGATTGTCCTGGGGTGCGTTTCACCAAACTTTTCAGCAGTGACAAATGACAGTTTTTGTTATAAGCTACTGAAATCCTTGCTTCAGATTGGTTATCAACAGATTTGACACTGATTTTAGTCATTTGTCATTGAAAAAAAGGCTTTGTGAAACAGGTCCCTGGATCCTAGTGGGAATTCTGTATTGAAAAGAAGGACATCCTTTCTACTTTCTGGTATACCAACTTAATTATATCCCTCCCTGAGTAAAATCTTGACTTCATGAAGCCCAATCAGAACAGGGTTCATACAATTTTTAAAAGAGGACACCCTTGTTTTACCAAGCTTTGACAATGAATAGTTTTACTTCAAAGACTAAAATCTATTAACTCACATGTCAAGAGCAAAACGTGGGATCTGCACACAGTATCTCTGTACCAGTCTCTTTGTACGCCTGGGCGATCGTCTAGGCGACTTGGAACGGCGCGGTGACCTTGATCGCTTGGTGACCGGAGACTTTTCCCTCTCCCTTACCCTCTCTCGTTCTCGACGTTCCCTCTCCCGCTCACGTTCCCTCTCTCGGTGCTCCCTCTCCCTCTCACGATCTCTCTCGCGCTGGGCACGGTCCCTCTCTCGTTCGCGGTCCCTGTCTCTGTCCCTCTCCCTGCTTCCGCTGCTGCTGAAGTCGCGTCTGCCCATGGCCTGCTGCTGCTGGCCCATTTGACTCGTTCTCCCTTGATGCGCATAGGCTCCTGGATGAGAATATGAATAACAAAAAGCAATGTGAGCATTTACATAGCAAATAGAAGCATTGTCCTCTATACTTTCACTTCAAAGCCTGTCTAGTTTTGCCAGGAGGGATTAGACCAACCAGCATGGTCACTGATAGGTGGCTATCTCATCAACTCAGCTCTCAATTAACATAAGAAAAAGAGGATCATGGGGACCAATGGGCACCGCTTAGGCATTGTTTTTTATATAGAGGGAGCAAGTAGCTACAAGAAGTACAGTGGGGCTTTAAAATAAGGTGTTTTTAATGATTGCCTAGATAGATAGAGAACTTGAGACTCACCAACTTTCAGTTCCATGGACAACAACCCCTGCCCAAAATATTTGAGTGTTGAACAATATGTTTAAACTTAGATTGGGAAGCCCATTGTGAAGTACATCCAAATGGTAAATATTTCAGCGTACTGTGACAACGACATAGCTGATCATAATCAACATTTTTACACTTGGAAGTTCATTCATGACAGTTTTTTAAAGGCACAATGTTAAATGTGAGATGCACGACCCTACGTGCTACCAATGTCTGTGAAATGGTGTAATATTGAAGCCCTAAAAAAAAAAATTGCTTCAAAATGATCAAGAAGTGTCTCAAAAAAGTAAAAATATGTGAGTGATCGGTTTTACCATACTCATTTTCCCCAATAGACTGTAGTGTTACAAAAACCGTTTGGCAAACGCAAAATTTGGTTTCGATTTCCAATCATAAATATCTTGATAATCGAACAGGTGACCGGCTTGTAAAAGTCATGGAGTTCCTGACTGACCTAAAGGTTTATAATTATCCTTGCAGCATGAGCTAAATCCAGGATTTTGTTTCAGAATCTGAGACAAAGTTACTGGATCCCTTTAAAAGACCTGATGATACTCGAGGGGCTAAAACCACCTTTCAATATCATTGACAGCACTTACCGGCTAGGTTCTGCATTGCCTGAGCATTCCCTTGAAGCAGGGGGGCTTGCTGGACCACTCCGGGGGGAGGCTGCTGGAGCAGAGGGGGCGGGTTGCCCAATAGACCAGGGGGTGGAGGCTGGCTGTGGGTGGGCATCATGTTACCCGCCTGAGGGGCTTTCAGGAGGGGCTGCTGACTTTGCTGTAAAAATTTCAGAAGAAATGCAAATCCATATTATTAACCCGTTGACTACCGAGTTCTCTCTTTCCTATGGACTTAAAGGTAAAGACCAGTGGTCATGCGATTGCATTGTGAAAGAAACGTTGTGAAATCGATCAGAAAAGGTTGATCATCTAGCATCTAGCATCTGCAAGGTTCTGGAATCATCAAAATGATAAGAAATTTGGCCCATTCTTCGTAAAATTACAAGCACTATACACAGAAAGATGTATATGGGACTACCCTATATTTCTCACAGTCCATGAGAGAAACAAATTTACCAAATATATGAATTAGTAGGCGGTTTCCCGGCAAATTTTGTATCATCATGTATTAGTCAAAACATGTTCTTTCACATGATTGGTAATGAGAGCTTCCATTTCATTTTTTGAAATTGGGGCGTTTCCAATACTGGTCTTTACCTTTAACACAGGGATCACCCATCTATGCAGACAATGGGTTAGTTCATAATCATTAATTCAGGACAATTAGAAATTTAGCCCTAGATATGCAGAAGCTATTTTATATTCAATCGATTAAGAAGAATCTCTATTAGTTTGATTGTAAACAGGGGCACCATTTGGTTTTCACAAATGTGCCTGTATAGAGGCCTAGACATGTTTGCTCCCAATATGTGAAGTACAATATGAAGCCTGAAATGCTGAGTGTCAGGACCTAACATGCAGCACATGCTCCGGCAACAACTAATCCACAATCATATTCTCATCGAAATCTCCAGGGGGTGTTTCACAAAGATCCTAAGTAGAACTTAACTCTAAGTTGGACTTAAAAATTATGGACAGCCATTGGAGTCTTAAAATGAAATATATTAAAAAGCAGAAATTCAAGTATTTTAGACTTTTTATAAATTCCACATCCAGAACATGAAATCTCCTTGATGATAGAAAATATGAATGATTTGAATAAACAATTAATGCCTTTCAAAATAACTTTTACAAAATATTTTCAAAGATGCTAATGGCTTTCCATAATTTTTAAGTCCAACTTAGAGATAAGTTCAACTTAGGATCTTTGTGAAACACCCCCCTGGACTTTTCATAAGTACTAACTAGATTTAATAGAAATCTGATAGCACAAAGAAATTCGATTTTGAAAATGTTGGCGAATCAAAGCTGATAAATTATATTAATTACAAAACTTTATTCACATGGCACATGAATATTTTGTTTTTACAATACATAGGCATAATGATTATTTATTTGTCTATCCAAGCAACAGGGCAAATCATTCTAGTGTTTTCTAAATCTAAGTTTTAATTGCCATCTTACCTTCAACATTTTAAACTGCTGGGAAACACTCTCAATGCGACTTGGTTGCTGCTGCTGCTGTTGTTGTTGTTGTTGCATTTGCTGTTTATGATGAGGTAAAGAGAAAGCGAGAGAGAGAAAATGAAATTGAATTTCAATCTACCCAATAAAAATTTGTTCATCATTTTCACACCTGGGGGGTGTTTCACAAAGATCTTAAGTTGAATTTATCTCTAAGTTGGACTTAAAAATGATGGAGAGCCATTTGTAGCCTTAAAATAAAATATATTCTAAAGCAAAAATTCTACATAAAGAACATGATATCTCTCATTATAATAAAAAATATGAATGATTTAAATGAACATTTTATGCCTTTTAAAATAATTGTATAAAAATATTTTCAAAGGTGCTAACGGCTTTCCATAAATTTTAAGTCCAACTTTGAGATAAGTTCAACTTAGGATCTTTGTGAAACACCCCCCAGAATACACAAAATTTAGCATGAAGCATGGTCCCATCTTCTGATAGTGACACTGGTAAATGATACCCAAGTTATTCATCATTTCATACAGATTGTGTGATTAAAGCATAGGTTGTACTGAAGTAGAAAGAAAGTGAGAGAGAGAAAAAAATGAAATTTTTAATCTACCCAATACAAATTTGTTCATCAATTTCACACCAGAATACATATGTGTTAGCATTAAGCCTGGCCCCATTTTCTAATAGTGAAACTGGTAAATGACACCTAAATTATTAATCAATTTGAACAGATTGTTATGATTAAGTTATATTAAATTAAGTCCCCTCTATCTGATCATGCCAGTGAATCACGTCTCACTAACCTTAATTTGTTGCATCTTCATGGCTGCATGGTGTTGCTGCTGCTGCTGCTGTTGTGGCGGCGGCTGAGGAACCTGCTGCTCTAGAGGGTTGTTCAGGAGCTGTATACGGGTTGCGTTCCACTTGAAGGGCATGCTTGCGTTGTAGGTGGCTTCCACCAACACCCGCTCACCAATCTTTGGCATGGTTCCCTTAACCGTGCTACAGCGATGAAAGAAAGAAATATAATGAAAGGAAATTAATTAAATTGAGTTTCAAGGGAATGGGTGTCTTTGCCTCAGATTCTAAACAAAATCCTGGACCACCCAGGTATCTTTTGAGGGGTCCACAATTGTACAAGCATTACTTTTTAGTGGACCCCTATTTTTCCAATATGTATTCCTAAATTGTTGTAAATGCTTATAATTGATTTGTAATGTTTTGTGGAAACATAATTAAATTTAAATTAAACTTGAAATTGAATACAGGTTTGACTGTAGAAGAAGGTTGTAAGGACCTTGAACATCTCCTGAAATGGATATGTGCAAAGTATAATCAGGTGGGCTGTATCTAATACAGACCACCTTATAATGTTGTTAAAATTGCCTTTATTATTATTTATTATTTATTATTTATTTTTCTTATTTTGACCCACTTTTTTGTTAACCAGATAACTTTGAAATGGTTCAATCAAATACCTTGAAATTTAGCACACATATGTATAGGCATATGGACAAAACGCGGTAAGGTTTTCAACCTTGACCTTGACTGATGACGTCATCTAGGCGCCATTTTGTGAAATTTTCTGAAAATCAACTCATGATCATATCTTCATAACCAAAAGTTATTTCTCATTCATATTTATCATGATGAAGGTCAATATAAGTCCGGTCAATTTCAGGTCAAAAAACGCGCACGTGCGCGTACGTCCGCGCGCAAAAATTCAAAATGCTCAAAATCGTCTTAAATTATTTTTGCATACGTTTCAGGTCATTTTAAGCATTTTATAAAAAATCGCGCACACACGCATGCGCGCGCGTTTTCGCGCGTAACACCATTACACAACATAGAATCGCCATTTTTTTTCTTTCATGATATTTCACATATTTTACAAACAAATTGATTCCATCTTTATCTCTTTATAACTATTAATAACGGAATGAGCGTCCGCTTAACATAAATGTCCGTGCGCGCGACTCTTGTTATACATAACATACATGGGCAAAAACATGCCTATACAAAATCCATTATAGCTCTTTGGAAGGCACCGAGACCCTCAATTTTTTTTCATATTTTGATAGAGAATGAGTCGGAGATATGATTTCATGTCTCATTTGGCCAATAAGTGTATCGTGACATCATCTTAATGGCCTTGGAACTCAAAATACGAATTTGCATATTATGACGTAAGCATATTTATGTAAAATTGATTGTATCTCTGTAAATATTGATCAATTTTCTTCAAAATTTCGATATGTTGTAGCTAAGACAGTTTTCTACAATCTCAGGTATAACTATTTTTCATTTTGATGACGTCATCATAGTGAGAATTTCGATTAAAGGCCTCATGTCAGAAATTTCATAATATGCGTGTTATGCCCATAGAAGGTGAATTTCGTTCACGTCATGAATCTACATGATATTGTTTTATAAGAATTTTAAAGCAGTATCTCGCTTCTTTTCTCTCTGTTTTGTCTCAAATTTTAGTTGACCAGCCCACCTATACTTGTTCCAAACAAGTATTACATGTCTAGTTGTACTTGTTTTGCCAACGATCAACTCACTTTGTTTGGAAGAAGACGTCTTCGTCCACAAAGCCAAAGGTATCATGGAGCTTGGTGACCGTCCCGGTGAAGACTCTCTGTCTAGGCTGTCCACCCTGCGTGGCCCTGGTCGTAGGGTAGCTGACTGTTAGCTGAGGGGTGGCGCCTCCCTGGGAGCCTGCTGCTGCTGCCGCTGCTGCAGCGTTCTGTGCTGCTGCTTGCTGCTGAATGGAGAGGAAGAAAAACAATTTTTTTATCATCGATTTAGTTTGTTCAATAGTTCTAAGGAATTTGAAAATTCATGTACGCGGAACATGTTAAAGGATGACCCTGCATTCTAAATTAGATCTGGAAAAAATCTGAAAACAAATAAATAATCGGAAACCGCTTTAAATCAGGAAATTATCAGGCCTGACTGAATCTTTGCACTATCGAGTAAGCTTCCTAATCCAAATCACCATTACTAATAATATGCAGAATTTTCTGTTGTTTTTTGTACTATAATGAGAGAGAATAATCTAATTACCTGCTGTAAGGCCATGTTCTGTCTCTGTTGCATGGACTGCTGCTGCTGCTGCTGGGTGGGGTAGGCTGTGGTAGCTCCTGCTGCTGCCGCCATGCCAGCGTTGCTGACCATCGACTGACCGTACACTGTGGAAGGCGTGCCAACCACGCCGGGCTGTGCACCCAGCAGAGACTGGTTCTGCTGCATTAGAGTTTGATCTAATGAGAACAGAGAGCAAGAATCAGGGTTCGTACACTTACACATTTTTAAAATTCCATGACTTTCCATGACTTTCCAGAGCAGGATAATGTAAATTTCCATGACCATTTTCAATGATGAACATGTCTTAATTTAAAGCGTACAACTATATATCATCGCAATACTAGGAAGCAAATCACAAAACTATATAAGGCGCACCCTTATTTCGAAGATTCTCCCCCCCCCCCCCCCTCCCCCCCGAAAAAAAAAAAAAAAATCTGAAAAAATATCTGGCTTTCTTTTTTTTGTCATCTTTAGTTTAAAAACGACATGTTACTAGACCAAGGTCTAACTTAGTTCACAAGCACTTCAACTGTGCCTCGTATAATGAGAGTGAAAGTATTTTTTGAACACTGAAATAAGACGTGATCTGATCTGGTTAACAAAAAGCCACCAAAAACAAAGCCAACATTGGTCTTTTTGTAAACATCAGATCGGCTCTTATTTCAGTGTTCGAAAATACTTTCATTTTATTACGAGGCACAGTTGAAGTGCTTCTGAACTAAGTTAGACCCAGTAACAATGTTGTTTTTAAAACTAAAGATGACAGAATTTTTTCCTCCGAGTCCAAACAGAAATGTGGACAGGCTAGTTGTTGCGTGGTGATTCGTTATCCCCTGTGTAAGTGAGCTGCATCATACAGGTGAGTGAGCTGAAGACACGGGAGAGCTTCGGCCGGCAAAGTGCCTTGTGACAGGGCATAATTTATCGAGACTGAACAAAAAAACTCTAAAAAAAAAACTCTCTTCCTTTCAAATTAGGAACGTAGTTTAACTTCAAATAGTAGATCCTATTCTTTATTTGCATTATGTAATTAATGTTGAGACACAGAAATTTTTGAAAACCACTAAAAAGTAGCATTTGAGGACTCAAATATCCTGTACCTGACTATATAAGGCGCACCCCGACTTTCGATATTTTGCTGACGGAAAAAAGTGTGCCTTTATTGCGGACCTTGGGGAAAGCAGCAACCACGAGGCTAGGCTAGCTAACTGGCTGTATGCTCGCGCTCGCACAATGGACGCCAAATGTGGAATCAAGTTACAACAGGTTTTGTCACCTCCCTGGTTACAATAAGTCCCAGGTCAACATGCTTAGTTTAGACCACTCCCTAAGACGAAACCAGCCGGGTTTTATATACTGGGCTAGGCATTCACCACTTCTCAAAATACAGAAGTCACTCCCTGTCAGAGCATCCATCCCACATGCTTTACTATTATTGGTCCGTTTGTCTGTCAATTAAAAACAAACGTGGAATGCAGCGCCCATGCTATACATGAACCCAAGATTTGCATACATTTTGTTATGTGCTGGTTGCCTGGTAACCGATAACAAACAAAGGCACCCTGTTCAGAGAAACCACATGTAATATTACACCACGCTGGGCGGCAACTGTCTGGCACGCATGCACTAATCCTTGCCGTTTGTAAACACAATAGTTAAAAATACTGCTTGGATTTTGATAGGGAATATGAATATCTTTGCCTTTTAAAAATAATTCTACGGCACGACATGCTTTGGGGGAACTGAGAATGAGTGAAAGTCGATAGTGAAAGAGATAAAGAGATGTGAATGAATGTTGGGGTGGGATCGAGAAACAAAATGAAAGAAACTTGAGAAAGAAAAGAAAACATGCGAAAACTACTTTTCAAAGGTAAATAATTTTTGTATTATTTTAAAGAAAGAGATCAAAATTAATAAAGGCAAGATTTGAGGGGGGCAATAGGTTTTAAAAATAGTCGAAATATGATTAAATAGAGAAAAAAGAGAGAGAAGAGAGAGATCAGACTCGATGGAAGGAAGAGAATGATGAGTTAAATGTGCCAATCGCTCGAGAATGGGAGACAGAGAGCGAGAGACAGTGAACTGGGAGCAAGGAGAATAAAGCAAACTTTCACATGGACACTCTCGATCTCACAGCACCACGCCTACACACAGGTCAACAAACTTCATAATTTGTGATTCTGCAATACTGTGCCAGCGGTCACTGACAAGTTTAATTTATGCTGGCTTCACTCCCCGCCCACTCACAAGGAAAGTTTTTGATTGGTCTGATCAGTCACATCACTTGCTTACTGTAAGGAGAAACACACACACACAAACAAATGCACACTCTCGATCTCACAGCTCAGCACAATAGGTGAATTTGCCTACACACAGGTCAACAAACTTCATAATTTATGATTCTTCAGTACTGTGCTAGTGGTCACTGACAAGTTTAATTTATGCTGGCTTCACTCTCCGCCCACTCACAAGGTAGTTTCTGATTGGTGTGATCAGTCACATACACACAAATACTGTACACACACACTCTCACAGAGCTCAGTACATTGCATGAGTTTGCCTATACACAGGTCAACAAACAGTCATGCACACACAAATTTCTCAAAAAGAACATTAGCATCGTACTACACTGCATTGTGATGGGCTAGCTATTATGTGAACCACAAATTTTACAAAATGTGTTTTTCCTTTGTTCACAAGACAAATTAAATGCCATTTTAACAAACATCTTGAAGAAAAAAAGATTTTCCCTGACTTTCCAGAAGAAATGGACGAATTCCCTGACTTTCCCTGACTTTTTGCTTCTGGAAAAAACATTTTTAAATTCCCTGACTTTCCAGAAATTCCCTGACCCGTACGAACCCTGAAGAATTATAAAATATTTAGAAATGTGTTATCACTTTTGCTACTGTCTGCAATATCCTTGGAAATTTACCATGGAAGTAGGCATTTAAAATTTTTAAAAAACTTATTTGCCTCTCGTTGACATTAAGGTTGAAGAATCCAAATTGTGACACATGTTTAGTGGCGCTGTACAGCAGTTGATGAACATGGACAAACGAAGGACTCTTTTGGGTCAAATTGATCTTTTCTCGACGACCAAAATTTAGACAAATTGGATTTAAAGATACTAAGTGACGTGCTCTCCACAACTACAGAAGAGAGATTGTTCCAATCATTGATACATCTCTGAAAAAATGTAACTTTTTTCCAACCAACATTGACACTATTCCCCCCCCCCTAGTTTTTGAAATAATTTCAATGTTGTCGACAGAGGTAATGCCTTTCTTAGCTCAGTGAACTCATCATTCAACTTTGATTTATTCTTTTATGAAGTAATTTGCAAACCTCATGTTAATTAATTTGAGAGTTGTAAGGTATTACAAAAATGCCTTTTAAAATGGTGCTCTCTCCTCTTGAATATTACTAAACAATATGCACAATAAAAACAAAATTATTCTATCTACTTTTCAACAAAAAGAGAGTGATGCATTGAATTATTAGACCTTTCAAAGCAATCAGAACACAAGCAATCAGATCAAAGGTCTTTGGAAAAATAACTGTACCCTTTGTAGTGATTCAGCCGAGCCAATACGGCTCTGGCGTTTATAAACGCATTGCACGCAAGTCCCGCATTTGGCGACACCGCGGTTGTTTCTGTGGGCAAACCCAATACTGGGTATGTTAGATTTGACCCGAGACAGCAAGCGAGCAACACCAGCCGTCTGCCCTTCTCATTGAATCTCGAATCAACATAGCTTCAAGTGGAGCTCCACACATCGGTGCTACATCGAGACTTTGAGTACCAGTTAGTTCTACAGCCTATGGTAGGATCTAAACCTTATTACAGTAGTTTTTAAGGTATTTCGTAGTTAAACAGTAGGCCCAGTAAGATTAATAACGGCCCCGTCACTATACCTTGATCTTCAAATCTGAGCAAGTGCTGATTTCTCAAACATTCTTTTAAATAAAAAGCTACTGAATTTGAGAAAGAGAGAGGAAGGGAGAGTAGAGAGTGAAAGAGAAGGAAAAAGAGAGAAAGGGAAGGAGAAAGAGAGAAAGGGAAGGAGAAAGAAAGAGAGAGAGAGAAAGACAACAAATTATGAGTTAAGAGTACAATAACTTACTTAGTCCACCACCTGGAACTCCAACATGACTCCATGGAGGGTCTTTTCGGGTGTACTGAGACATCTCACCTGCCGCTTCTGACCAAGTTTCCCTGAGAATCTGACAAGGAGAAAAATCAAACTCAAACTAAAACATTTGGAAGTAAAAAATAAAATTAACAAAAAGTTCCACAGCAGTGTCTATGATGTCTAGATCTATCAAAAGTGTTCTGTGTTGGAGGAGAGTTTTTAAAAATGCTTAAAAATATACAATTTACTACGACCCTGAAAGATTTGTTGGTGACGTTAATTACAGTGTTGAATAAATTTGAAATTGAAGTTCTTCTTCTTCATCTCACGAAGATCTGTAGAAAGATTATCATTTTTTTGTATGCAGGCACAGTTAACACCGGATTTACACCCTACTCTTTGCCAGAAGTGTAGCATATTAACGTGCATGTAGTGTGACTATCCTAATTAGACACAGGGCCTCTAGCTAACGATTTACTTCTCAAGTTCTTGTCAGAGGAACGTTGTGTTTTCCCCTGAATCGGAGCAAGCATCTAGAACAGAGGGGAAGGGCACGCTTACACACAACACAGCAGCAATCATTATCACATTTCTGTCTGCCCAGCAGGGGACTTAAACCCATTCGCATGACAAAAGTCAAGCACGAGAACCAGACAACGATTCAATTGCGATTGCGCCACAACGCCTCCTCACTCCTCAGCTCAGTTTTAAAAAATGAAATTGAATTTCAATTTGATTTCAGTAAATTTAGCTTAAATTTCGGTCACTTGGTCTTGTCTTGGATTTAATCGCAACATTACCATGATAACATTAACAGAACACTTTCTGGTCTGTGATCTTTTAGTTATAGGGTCTACATGAATGAAAACGAAAACTTCTCTTACTCGCATCACAACAAATCAACACCAACTAGCAACACAGACACGTAACTCGTAAGCCCAATCTAAAAAGTATCAACACAACACACAGGAAACTCTGGCGCGCCTGGCCCTGGCTCTGCACACGGCTCTCTACGTACAGCATGCAGCATCGGGAAACGCCGAAGACAAATCGTAACTGAATTTAGGTTCAATCTTGTCGCCAGATACGGTATACTAAAACTTAAATATACATCAGTGTATTTGCTTACATTCTATATAATTTTAGACGACGGAAAAAGTAAAACTTTGGCAAACTTACCACGAATTAAAAACGTTTTGACCCAAGCATACAACAATGTTACGCCATTACACGAGCCAATGCACGTGATCAGTTTTCTCCCTTAAATCTAGTACTGGTACGTGTACAACGCTCATAAAGTACAAACAAAAACAGGTATTTACCAGTCTCAAAACAAGCGGCGCCTCGATTGACCTCACCATTTTCCGTATCTAAAGACAATCACCCGGAAAACTACCCCCCGAGGATTATCCCCACCCATGAAAATTACCCCCTAGTGGAAAATTACCCCCCATCCCAGAAAATTACCCCCTGTTTTTTAAAGGAGAAGTCTACTCTGATAATAAGTTGGTTTTAACAATTGAAAGCACATTTTTTCGGGGGGGGGGGAGGGGAGGGGTAAACGTCCTGGAACCCGCCACTTCCAATCTCATATTTCTCATTGACTTACTTTTTACTCACTTTACACTGTCTACAAGTATCCAGTAAAGCACCCAATAAAATTAATTCATCACGTGACGTAGGCCTACAAAATGCAACTTTTTCATTTTTCAAACAGGCCTAGTTACCAAGTCTTCGGTTTCAAACTTTTTTTCTTCAAATTTTCCACACTTTTTTTGCAGGATTTTTTGGGATTGGACACCTCCTGCTCGTATACGCACCTTGATCGCTGCCCAAATAGGCTCTACTCACGGCTCGCTGCCAGACTTTGTCTTTTACCCCCCCCCCCCCTCCACCCTCTGCGCCCCATTTCCCTCTTACCCTCTTACCGAGGTTTTTATTTCACATACTGATCATCATATATATTTACAAAAAATTTACATCAATTTACACTTAAAACATGATTTTCTTTGTGTTTCGTCAATTATGAAACACTTTGCTTATTTGCTATATGAATCTCGTAGTTTTGATTTGAGATTAATAAACAGACTTTCTTATTATACTCTTTACCATCATCAATAATTTGGATATAAATTATGTATATGACGATTAGTTTTCTATTTCTTCAATATAATAACCTATAACTAATGCTTTTTAATTTATATCTTTTTAATTCATGAACTTTTAAGTTTTCAATAATTTTCAACAAAAAAATTCAAACCTTGTAAACAAAACATGAAAAGTTCTTTCTGTTTTTCACATAATTATCACATGGCCATTGTCCATTATACCATCTGCATATAATTATGTTAGGATGGAAAGATATTATGCAATACTTTGAATTAACTTTCTTTGCCCCCCCCCCCCCCCGCGCCCAATATGCTTATGGCACAAACCAGGGGCGGCGATCCCGGGGGACGGGGGGACACGTCCCCCCTCAATTTTTTTAAGGGAGATCATCTCCCCCCCTGAAAAATTGAAAAAGTGAGAGGAAAAAATATGTGTATAGCAAATACTGACTAAAGACTGCAACAAACTTTTAGGCTCTGGAGGGCCCAAGAGTGCAGCGTTTAGACAAATAAAAATGCAAAAATCTTCTCGCTCTGGAGCTACTCTCCCTCGCATAATATTCTTCAAAGTGTACAATAAATATTCTAGCAAAGTGAAGTGTGAAAAAGGTAACATGAAAGTTCAAAAAACCTGCGGGGGGGGGGGTAGTCACTTCCGTCACCTTCACCCCTCTCGTTCACTATGCTCCCTCGCCCTGGCGTAATGATGGGGGGGGGGGGATTGGGGGTAGTTGCCCCCCTAATAAAATTCAAACTTTATTTATTTCTAACTCGATACCAGTGATTTACAAATGTTGCTGAAATGGCATGCTTTTTCCCTGAGCTTCCGGGGACCCCACCAAGGGCCCTAAGACTGGCCCCTGGTTGCTCATCTGACTGTGATTAAATGCCTAAAAACCCTGAGCTTCTGGGGGCTCTGCCCCCTGGTCCCCACTAGGGGCTTTAAGGCGGGCCCTGGATGCTCATCTGACCGTCATTAAATGCCTAAAAACCTTGAGCTTCCGGGGGCTCCGCCCCCTGGATGCTCAGCTGAACGTTTTTAAATGCCTAAAATCGCTGAGCCAATTAACGCTCCACTTGCTTCGCTCGCTTTGCTCTACCTGATCGAAAATACTAAGCCCCCCCCCCCCACCACCACTTTGAAATACGCTCGGCGGGGCCTGCATGTACCATGTAAGAGTGGGGGGGGGGGGGTGCGGATTCCACCCCCCCCCCCCCAAAAAAAAAAAAGTTTTTGCTCATTAGACGCCACTGCTCTCCCGTCCCTCGCATTTCGTCCCCGCGGTCATGAAAATAAATCGCCGCCCCTGGCACAAATACAATTTACAGGCTCTGACTGGGCTATCTATAAATTAGTTGGTAGTGATTGCCATGCGCATGGACAGGCAAAGTAACCTAAACCTTAATATGGCAGGCATAAGGGGTCACACACTTTTTCTTCGCTCTCGTTCATAGCCATTATTATCCCCATAATATAAATATATTTGTTTTAATTTATTGTTTTAGTGGGAACAAAATTGTGACGTGAAACGAAGCATCAATAGGAATAGGGTCTACACTCTACAGCAATAATTATGTATCACGTCGATTTTTGTTGTTGTTCACAATTTGCACTGATGATTTAAGTTTCCGCGCGAAATGCACGCGGGAGGGGAAACCCCTATAAAGTCGCTCAGGGGGGGGGGGGGGGTAAGAGGACACTTTTTTTTGGTCAGCCATGGGGATAATTTTTTTTTTTAAGAGGACACTTTTTTTTTTTTTTTTTTTTGGGAGTCCCCAAAAAATCGCAAAGACTCAGCCAGCCGAAAAGTCGCTCAGGGGGGGGGGGGGGGGGGGGGTGGGGGGGGGGGGGGGGGGGGGGTAAGAGGACACTTTTTTTTTTGGTCTCGAAATTTAATTAAATAATAATTTAAAAAAAAAAAAAAAAAAAAAAAAATCCAAAGGGGGGGGGGTTAGGGGGGTTATGGGGGGGGGGGGGGTTAGTTTAAAAAAATAAAAATACCAAAGGGGGGGGGGTTAACCCCCCCCCCCTGGTGTACGCGCCTGGCCACAGTGATCTGTCAGCATGCAGCTCCTACTCCTACTAGAGCAGAAGCTATATTCCTGGGAAGAAAATAATAATGATGATTAAATAATCGAAAGACAGCATGTCCCCGCTGTTTATATAGATTTTAAACATTCGACTAATATGGAATTTTGTGCAAAATATATTTTTTTCTTCCCCCAGGCCAGTCCATGTTATTGTGCCAAGAAAATATCGTGGGTGTCTGGAAACAAAACTAGATCCTCTAATGTTTAGATTTAGAAGTTAATCAAAAAGGAAACCTTTAGTTCTGTGGAGGCCCTGAAAATCTCTCAAAATGCCGAGAATTCGAAAACCTGACTGTGGTCACACAACTTTGAAGGTTCTTGTTGTGATTTATAATATCTTCTTTTGGGTAAGTTATGTAAATCGTGCTGTTCTTCTGCTAGTTAATTATCCTTTTGCATGTACAAAATATAACTTTTCCCGATGTTGACAACATAACAAATTTCCTGGAGCATCAGCGGCCCAAAGTGCACATGCTGTGCAGTGCTCCCAGCATCTCCGGCCGAGGGTGCGGCTGAGATTCCGCTGTACTTGTGAAATTGAGAGCGCAAACACTGCGCTGCTGAAATTGACAGTGCAGTGCAGTGCAGTGGCAGACTGGCGCTGGCAGTGCGTAGCTGCTACTTTTAAGTGTTAAATTCATGGTTTATAGTTTGTATTAAATGTAGATCTAGATGTCACAAGACATTACATTACAATGAATAAACATAAAAGATAATATTCAATAATGCTGCGCTGCTCCTGCTAACGAAATTTAAAATGATTTTTGCAGATGAGAGCAATATTTAGTTGAACTGTATGGTAGGCTTAGTGTACACATGTACATTTATGTAGGAAGGTAACCAAACTAATTATAAGCAAAACTAAACTTCAGGAAACTGTAGGCCCTTCCTGAACATACATGCAGGAATAATACTTGTTCTCTCTTCTGCTGCATTTTGAATATCATACTTCCATTCATGTCAACAGAAAGTAAAAACGAACAGAAGCTATGATGACTATACAAAATGATTGACCTGAACTTCTGAAGAAATCTAAAGGACGACTTCGAGTTTTAGTTGTACATGTATTTATCTGGAAAAGTATAGTATGCCAACTCAACTTTATTGTTTAGCCTTGGAAAATACCTTTCAAATATTTATCTCCAAAAGTGATGAGAAACATGACTGTTTTATGAAATATGAAAATGATATGTCGTCCTAAGTTGAAGAGCCCCTTTAAAATTAATCATGAATTCAGGGCTATTCAGTTTCAAACAGTAATACAAATTATTGTAAATTAACTATTTACATATCAAATTTTTGTCCATGAACTTCCTTGAGCATTTTTTTTTTTGATTATTTTTTTAATTTTCACATGTCTCCATATTTTCTTTGTAATTCATTATCTTCAATATATTTTGTATGTACAAGTAAATCCTTTTGTCCGCCTCCTAACTTCCTGCAGTCTCTGAACATGCTAGTATTTGACTCATGAGTGGAGTATGTGGTACACTATATTTGACAAAAGTACACTTTACATGACAATGCACTGTTTGTTCTATTTTAGTTGGCCTATAAACTTTTACTACTTTTCATTTCTTATATCGTCCTAATCCCTACCGGTTACCCAATGTCAGTAATAACTAATATTCAACTTATACAATAGCAGTAGGAAAACAGGTCTGGGATAATGATGTAATTTTTTGTAATGATTTCTTTTTTGCACTGTTTGCACACAATAGTGGACAAGGTTGTTTCTTTACCGTATTTTCCCTTTTTCAAGCCGTAGGGATGTTTGCATAGGCTACCTGTACATGTACAGGTGCACAGGGACATGTTTATTGTTATTGGATGTAGAGTGCATGTAATATAATGTAGGTGCAATTGACTAAAGTCATCAAACATACTGTAGTCTAATTATTTGTCCCTTTTTTGCAAGTTCACAAACACACACGCACAAAAGAGAGAAAAAAGAAGAAAAGGGGGAGGGCAATACTATACATGCATGTATGCCAAAGATTGTTTTTGAACTGTTTTTTCTAGTTTAAAGTTATGTACTCATATGGTGATCTGGGCCCCCGTTAGGTAAAACTTACCACTGATGTCAACTTTGCCGTCAATATTACCTACCATGGCAACATCACTCAACAGCCAATCAAATCAAGGTTACCATGGCAGTTACAATTAATGGCAAAGTTACCATTAATGCTAAGTTTAATGCAATGTGACCCTGATCACCTTGTGCATACATAATTTTTTAACAATAAAGCAATATTCTAAACTATAGGCAGGGCTTCTCTGCATTCCTTCCTAACCTTTATTTTCTTCATACATGTATGTGCCCCCTTTTAAAATGTCTTAATTTGAGGGGTGCAGAGTAGAAATTTGGGGGCCCATATGCATGCTGGCTCTTAGTGCCTAGTAGGCCTAGTGTCCAGTGGACTCCAGCCCTGTTTTAGGCCCATCATTTTTAGTGACAATGTTATTGAGCTACTATAAACGTGCATGTAGCAAGATTGCTTAACTGTAATTCTTATAGTTCTTTGCAATTTGCTACCTACGTTTGAAAAATTGCAACACAAAGTTCAGGTACGCACAGTGTGTATCATAGTAATTCAATATTACACCATCTACATGTATTACCAATGTTAATGACTCGTCAATTGGTATTAATATTCACTATTTTGGGGAAAAGGAAAATGCCATGCATGACCCTCAGAAATGATTACACCATAGTGACCTTACACACACAACTCAAGCAGCTTTAAATAAATTGTGTCACAAAATTGATATCTGGAGTTGTGCCAAAGAGAAAAGTCTGCTTCAAAAGTTTGTTATCTAGAAAAATGTTTATCAGAACGTTTGTACTACAACAGTTTCTTTAACTCAAGTATCTTCAGAGTCTTTAAATATAGGCATCAAATGGTTGGATTTAATGTATTTAATTTACTGATTAAAGAATTCCCTGGCCCATGGTGTTGTCACTTTGAGAGTCTGGTATTCAACAAACTTATGAATGTTGAAGCCTTGAAATAATGTACAATGTACTTTTTGGAAAAACAAACAAACCATCAGAATAACAAACATTCATAATATCATCAAAACCCAATAGCTAGCCACACACACCCTAGGCCTAGGAGCAGTTTCTGAAACTTGTGACTCATTTTTAGAGGTTTGATTTTTAGAGGTTCGATTTGAACAAGGTGAAGCGATGAGTCAAGTTTCTGATCGTATCCTGGTAACCACTTAAACAGCATCCTGTCGATCTGAGCATACACTGTAGCGAAGACAGCATCTCATTTAGTCTTAATAGTCCAGACCCTTGTAAAAAACCCAAATATTAATTACAAATGTAAAACATATCTACTAGAGCATTTCATGTACAGAATTTAATGAAACCATCATAAGTACAAGCTTACCAACATTCCATTGAAACATGTTTATTGTAATTGAAACGTGTTTATTGTAATAGTTCCAATAGCATGTCGGTGCACCTGCACTTTTGATAGTATGAAAGGATGCTCTGTTTGTCAACATGTACAATTATAATGAAAGGAATATGCCTCATTCCAAAACATAATGCAACATTTTTGACAATTAATTGTATGGACATGTATACACAAACAAATCTTTTCATATTCTACTTTTATCTGCATGTACCTGTAGTCTATAGTATGGATTAATTCAGACCCTCTGATATCTGTTATGACTTGAAAAAACGCGTGCCTGCGAACGATGAGCTTTGAGTCTAGATTCAGCTACTGTATAAGGGTAGAAGCTTCCTGTCTACTGCTACGCTGAGGTCTCTTGTAGTCTTGTATTCAGATTTTTCCTGGATATTATTACTGCACGCTAAAAAGTTATAAATATATGTTTGTCATTTGAATAAGAGTGAAACGTGGTCTTCATTTATGTCAAGGTACAGATTTCAAAGCCATTTAATGAAGTTCTCATAATGTTTGTTCGTATTTAAAAAAAAAAAAATGGAGGAGGCTGGAGAAAGAGAGAAATACATCCAAGAAATGAAATGGTACCAATTCACGGTAGAGTTTACTAGTTCCTAGACTGAAAACATGCACTACAGTACATGTACTTACAATGTATCACTATCAAGTGTGTAAGATTTAGTACAAATATAAAATGACATGTTATTGCTTTGCAAGCCACTTGTTTTTGCTTTAAAAGTATTGTTAAGAATAGTTCTTATGTGAATGTTCTTTATGTGTTCGCTCACTTTGCTGAATGAAGGATGAATTTTAAAGGGCTGGATAATGGCAAATGCCAGGATGATGACACATAATCATGTTGTTTGATTTTTTGTTATTTGATTGGCAACCATCGTCCAAAAAGGACAATGTGTGTTGTAATACTTTGAAGGACATACAGTTTCGACAGAAGTTACATTACAAAACGACAGGGAAATAGGAGCAGTGTACAAATGTATGTGACTCATTTGTAGGTGATTCATACATGTATGAAGGTGTTAATTTGTTATACTGTGATTTTCCTTGTTTTACTCAGCATAATGGGAAAAACAAGTTTGCAACCATCTAGAATTTTGACAGCAACTATTGCTACCATACTGTTTCATACTCTGCTGTGCATAATTATGTGCATTGCATGACCTACACATGTACATGTCTGATTTGTGAATGGTTATTCCTCAGTGCTTATACAATGTATACATGTAACACAGGCATGTGTTTGCCTTTGATGTAAAATGAGATATCAGTGAAATGAATATACAGGAGCAAGGGGCAATTTTGCAAACACCTCCAAAAGAGCTCCAGATGATAAAAATTAAAAAAAAAAAAAAAAAAATGAAATATCACTATCACACACAATCTCACTTTTCAATGATAAGTTATAATATAGCTCCAGTAAAGAAAGAAAGAAAGAAAGAAAGAAAGAAAGAAAGAAAGAAAGAAAGAAAGAAAGAAAGAAAGAAAGAAAGAAAGAAAGAAAGAAAGAAAAAAAGAAAAAAAGAAAGAAAGAAAGAAAGAAAGAAAGAAAGAAAGAAAGAAAGAAAAAAAGAAAAGAAAAGAGTAACTAATAAACAAAAAATATATTGTATTTTAGAATACAAGGCGATATTAAAAGTGGAAATTTGATTTGCATTGTTTTCCTTTTCTTTTATACTGAAAAGCTTGTAGGAGCCACGATTCTGTCCGTTGGAATCTATGCTGAGTTTGAGAAGAGGAACTATGAAGCTGTGAGCGATGTCCTCCTCAATCCCTCCACCGTCCTCATCGTTCTTGGCGCGTTCATGTTCATCCTGACATTCATTGGATGTGTGGGGGCGCTTCGAGAAAACATCTTACTCCTCAAAATTGTAAGTGCAAAGAAAAGTTTTTGCAAACATCATGGAAGTCCATCCATATTGATTTTAAAACCAATGATAAGATAATGAAGCCCCCTAGTGCTGTCGTCTTTCAACACAAGAAGTATTTTAAATATTGTAGGACAATACTTCTATAACCCCCCCCCCCCCCCTCTTTATAAACAGCACCTGATCTCTCACATATCATTCAGATGATATGTGATCAGTTCAATGTAATAAGAGTCGTCAGTGTATAACAAAATATGACTACCGTAATTACTATTTTTCTTACAGGTCATTCTAGTGCAGTCCATTATTACCAAGCCATTGAAAAAGCACAGAATCTGAGCAATTATTCAGATTATTATTAGGATTCGTTAGAAAATCTACATTTTTTGTTATGGTGTAGAAAAATACCAGCATGTCCGGTGTGTTTAAATTTTGTCCTGTTTATCCCAAATTCCCCATGAACAAGTTCCTTCCTCCCTTTATGTATTTAATAACCCTCAATATACATTAACAACATATACTAAATGATATACATGCTGACAAACACGTAAAATCAATTTTCGTCACCTAAGCCTGTGCACAATATCTGTCATTCCTTTTTTTCTTTTTTTCTTCTTGTTTTTCTTTGTAGTTTGGCTGGACCATCACCATCGTCTTCATGCTTCAACTGATCGCAGCAATCATTGCTATTGTATTCAAAACAAAGGTAAGGTCTCAGAAGCCCGATTCCCTTGAATATTAAGAGGATTCACTCTAGTGACTCCCCAGTTATATTTGTGCCAGATTTACTTTGTCAAAGATGTGTATGTAGGTTTATATTAGTTTTAGGGTTATGTATTGTTTTGGGTCTAATTTACCCTATAAAGTTCACTTCATACCCTCGATTTTGAATTGCAAATATTGGCCTGCTGCACGAGAAGCCTTGCCTCTTTTGCTTAGCATTTCATCCATTTGTTTTAAGCGTGTTAAAATGACAATAAGCAGTCATAACCCCCTCCCCCCCAAAAAAAAAGTTAAACAAATAAAATTTAAATAAAAAGAACAGATCAGGTGTAATTTTCGACATAATCTAAAATTAACAAGCCATAACCCCCTCCCCCCCCAAAAAAAAAAAATAGTCATTAAAATGTTTATAAAAAAAAAAAATGAAGTGTAATTTTTAACATAATCTAGTATTTACAAGTCATAACCCCCCCTCCTCAACAAAGTAAATAAAATGTAAATTAAAAGAGCAAATGAAGTGTAATTCTCAACATAATCTAGAATTTACAAGTCAAAACCCCCTCCCCCAAAAAAGTAAATAAAATGTACCTATAAAAAACAAATGAAGTGTAATTTGCACTATAATCTAGAATTTACAAGTCGTAACCCCCCCCCCCCCAAAAAAAAAAAAGAGTAAATAAAATGTAAATAAAACAAACGAATGAAATGTAATTTTCAACATAATCGAGAATTAAAATGAACTGTTGGCTCTTCACAGAGTCTTACACATGTATACATCAGATGCATGTACACAATGTATTTACATGTACATGTATAGGCCAAACTTGCCTTTAACAGGTCCTCATCCTCCCTGCAGGGGAGGCCTGGCATTTGAACACATCCTGTTGCATGTCAGTTCAAGTATTCTGAGCAGAGATGATTGCCAATCTACGTGCATATCAGGATATGGTCTGCTGAGAATCTGGGGAGTGTTTCACAAAGACTAAGATCGACTTTAAGTTGGACTTAACTATGGCAGGCCATTCTATATTTTGTCCTTCAATAAATAATGAACTATCAAGAAATAGTAATTCTGCAGATTTGTGACCACGATTTGTACGTTCCTTGAGAGATCATGCAATGCCAGTAAAGGGTGTGAGCAAGCAGTGGCATGAACGGCCTGCCATAGTTAAGTCCAACTTAAAGTCGATCTTAGTCTTTGTGAAACACTCCCCAGGATATGGTCTGCTGAGAATCAGGATGGTGTAAACCTATTTAAGATGGAAACTGTCTGGTTCCTGTATGAAATCCTAGGGAAGCGAGAGTATTTACTAGTCAACAGTTTTTAACTCACTTTAGGGACCTGTTTATACATTCTTTTGAATATCATAAAGCTTGTAGGATAGTGATACATGTTAATACATTATTTAATTAATTTATTTGTATTTGTATTTTTTTTGGTGTAATTTTTGTTGTTGTTGTTGTTGTTGGGGGGGGGGGGGTTACATGCATTTTCAGGGAAGGTAATTTTTTGTTTGTTTTGTTATCATTTTCCAATAGGGCAGTAAATCAGGTAAACTTTAAACCCAAAGTTAATTTTAAAACAATATATTTTCCCTTTCTTTACTGTGAATAACTAGGATGAGTTACATACATGTACATACTGATATGTAACCAATGTTTCGCAGATCATTCACACAAAACTTTCACTGACTGTTAAAGGGATCTGGTAACTTTGTCTCAGATTCTGAAATAAAATTCTGGATTTAGCTCATAATGATAATTATAAACCTTTAGGTCAGTCAGGAACCCCATGACTTTTACAAGCCGATCGCCTGTCTGATTATCAAGATATTTATGATTGGAATTACAAATTTTGAAAACCGTTCGCCTGACGGTTTTCATAACACTACAGTCTATTGGGGAAAACGAGTATGGTAAAACCGGTCACTCAAAGATTTTTACTTTTTTGAGGCACTTCTTGATCATTTTGAAGCGCAACTTTTTTAGGGCTTCAATATTACACCATATCACAGACACTGATAACACGTAGGGCCTTGTATCTCAGATTTAACATTGTTAAACGATCCCTTTAAAGACCATAAATTAATATTTTTTAAAGACAACATATCAGTACTTAAAAAACAACGATAAGGAAACCAAGGGCCAGTTTCTCAAAACCATCATAAGTCTTAAGTTCATGAACAGTCAGATAGCCCATAGAAATGCATGTTAATAAAATACATATTTCTGTGAGATGTCCACAAAATAATGTTTTTAAGAAGTGTCCCCCTGGCCACTAATTGAGACCCATGTTTGTTACATGTGGTCTCCTATACAAGTGAGTTGTAGTTTTTAGTTAATTTGGTTTTCATTATTATTCTGTAATTTATTGGTCAAAACAAATCATGACCTGCATGATAATAACAGTGGGTTCTTGTAAAGCGCTCATTTCTGTCAGACTTGACACTCCTGGCGCTTCACAATTAGTACCCTGGCTTTCTCAAAGCATGGCTGCCATCAATGGCGCTCTAGCATTTCAAGGAATTCATTCAGAATTATATAAACCACATTATCTTGAAATGCATTTCCATTATCAGAACTCAAACTCAGCTTTGATTTTTGATGTTTAAATCCTGCAGGCAAAGGAGCTGGTTAGTTCAGGTTTCAGCAGTGCTCTGGAGAACTACTATGATGATCCTGATATCCACTTTGCCGTAGATGCTGTTCAACAGAAGGTACGCAGAAGATATGCTAATACAGTCAAACCTGCTTTAGTGACCACCTGTCTACAAACAAAGACCACCTGTCTACGAAGGCCACATTTGTTGTTTCCCTTGAAAATGGATTCTCATTGAATCGTGTACTAAAAGAACCTGTCTACAAAGGCCACTTTTTGTGTTTCCCTTGGGTGGTCGCTATACATGTAGACAGGTTTGACTGTAGATGCTTGATTTGAAGAAGAAAAAAATCTCATAATGTTGAACTGTGTAGTACACACCTGTTCCAGGCCCTGTTTCTTAAAACTTGTTATCAATAACAAGTGCTTAATTTCTACGACAAATTTGCTCTAAGCCAAACAAATGCCAGGATTCCAGCAGCTTGATATAACAGTTATTATAACTTGTTATTGATAACATGCTTTAAGAAACATGGCCCGTTCTACCGAGTTTTGAGCAATGGTCATGTTCCCTATGAATTGTCAAGAGTGGAATCTGTAATTATTTAGTAAATTGTGTATAAAATACATTGCACTTTACAGTGAAGGAACAGGTTTTGTTTCAGGAATAAATATGTAGCATATTCACACAAAATGTTTAACATTGGCATTACGTTGTTTGGCGAGATTTGCTGCCCATGGCATGAAAGAAGTTAAAGATGTCTCTATCTCGTGTTTTGAGTACGTAATTCGTCAGTTCTCCTACTGTAGGCAAATGCAAAACTACATGCCCCGTATACACATCCTTACCCCTTCTCTCTCTCAGTATTGCATTCAATCACAACTATTAATGCTATTAAATGGCTTTGTATCTAAACATACCAGAAACACTTAGAGAAGATTTATTGCCACTTAAAAATGGAGTTTAACCAGTTATAATCCAGTGTTCTTGGCCTACGTGTAGTCTTCAGTGGGTTAATGATTTGTTGTCATTTCGAACATTGAATCTATATAAGACATTTTCAATGCTAATGATCATAAGACACCGATTTAACTCGCCTAAAAGCTTGATGCCATTAAAAACAAATTTTGTTCTTCTCCTTCTTCTAGCTGGAATGCTGTGGAGGATTCGACTTCAATGATTGGGACAAAAATATTTACTTTGCTTGCCAAGATCCAGGAAGCTGTGGGGTGCCCTTCTCATGCTGTGTCTCAACAAAGGTAGAGTGAGAGAGATAGAGAGGGGGAGAGAGAAGGGAGAGAGAGAGGAAAAGAATTAGAGACTTGATTGTTTAAAAGAGAGAGAGAGAGAGAGAGAGATAAAGAGAAAGAAGGGGGGGGGGGAGGGGGGCGGCATTGAAACTGTTTTTAAATCACCTTTCATGATCAGACATAGCAAGTTTTATTTGATATTGTTATGACTAATAGTTAATGCTACATAATTTGAAGTACGTGATGACTAAGCCCCATTCTATATCGTATCTTTGTTTATGTTTAAGTGTCGTGAAGGTCAAGTTTGCTTTGTTAAATTTGATAACCTCTTTTATTTGCGAGTTGTAGGTACACCCTTCAGTGTATTCCTTTCTTTACTTTCGCCGTGCAGGAAGATATGGTCATGAACACTCAGTGTGGGGTTAATGTTCGCGAGGGAGATCCCCATCCATTTGCAGTTGATGACACCATTTTCATTAGGGGCTGCACTGACGCTTTGCTGGTCTGGTTTCAAGATCATCTTAACATATTCATCGGACTGACACTGGGAGTATGTCTTCCTCAGGTAAGCTGACGGATAACAGTGATAATAATGGTGCCTTTTTGTACAGTGCTCATGTCCTTCACGCTGTGAAGCTCCAGGGCCCTGTTTCATAAAACTGTGTTATCAATAACAAGTTACAATAACTGTTATAAGCTACTGAAATTGAGGAATTTGATTGGCTGAGAGCAAATTTGTGATAGAAAGTTAGCATTTGTTATTGATGACAAGTTTTGTGAAACAGGGCCCAGGTACGCCAATGATATTACTCTGGTGGCATAGCTGAGGGGCCCTAAATGCTCTAGCTTATCAGCTACCCACTTACACCTGGGTGGTGAGTAGCAAATGTGGACTATTTATGTCTTGCTAAAGATACTGGGCAAGGATTTGAACCCTCAATCTTCTGATGGAGAGTCATGGGCATGAACCACTACACCATGACGCCTGAGCTAATCTGGTATAATCCAATGTATATTCTATCTCTAGAGGATGCTGAGGAAGCGAGTATGAGTTTATAAGGGACTAGTCACCAAAGAAATGCATCTCGCTGTTGTTTGTTTGGGGCTCCTTGCAGGTTATACTCCAGTGTAATGCACGGTATATGCTCGAAATATCATCAACAATTATCATTTCAATAAAGAGATACCAAATTCAATGCACTGTAAATAAATGTAAAAGCAACAAGGAAGTCTGAGTTATCTTACACATGTTTGATGATATACAATTATTTTTCCTGTAATGCTCTTAAATCCCTAAGTCTTAAGCCATTGCAATATCTTTCTCTTTTTTACACTCTATTTAAACAAAAACAATCTAAACATTCATTTTGGGGGGATGATTGTCATTTGTCACTTTAAACGGGTGAAATGATTTGTTAAAGGTAATACAAAGTTTTGGTATGGGTTCATGAATTTGGTTCAAATTAACAATTTTGGAAGCATATATGCGTTCCTAAAATATTCATTGATCGTTGTCGCGGTTGAAATCGAGTCTAAAGCTATGATATTATAAATAATAAACTCTTTATGTTGTATAGCTCCCTCTCAAGGTTAAGCTTTTAATTTAGCTATGAAACAGTGTTTCTGGACTAAAATCGACCGATTAGCTATTCCCGTTTGGAAATTATATATCACAACTACATATTCTGAGATTTTCATGGTCGCAGCTACCATTGTACGGCCATAGGCACTATTTGAAATTTATCAAAATTTACCGGGAGCACCGGTAAATTTTTATATTCAATTTTTCTCGAAAACAGAAGTGTTTTAGGAGTTAATTTTTTTAGTGCGTATAATACATCCACAGGGGCATCCAATTATAACAAAATTGTAAAGACTCACTATCCACCCAATTTTCAAAATTTCCCAAAACTTACTTTTGCTATCATTTGCAATAAAGCATTAAGAACCAATTTCCAGAAAAAAAAGTTTTTTTCAGATGTTCTTAGTAGATTTTCAAAGGCAAATTTCCCTCAGCTACCATTATCTTTCTACCCCGCTTATGTCCTGGGGAGTGTTTCACAAAGACTAAGATCGACTTAAGTTGGACTTCAACTATGGCTGGCCGTTCAAGCCACTAGTTCCTCTAACCATTCCTGGCATTGGTTTCTCAAGGGACGTACAAATCGTGATCATAAATCTACAGAATTTACATTTTTTGATAGTTCATTATTGGAAGGAAAAAATAGTATCTTAAGGTCATAATTTATGATTTCCCCTCTAATTTTACATCTGGGTCAAGACTTTTTAAGGGCATAAATCGCATACCATGGTATAAGTCCCAAGTATTAAAGATAACCTAAGTTTACAATGTAAGTAAACTTTTTCTCCAACAATGAACTATAAAAAATGTACATTCTGTAGATTTGTGACGTCCATTCATAGACCAATGGTGAGAGCAACCAGTGGCATGAATGGCCTGCCATAGTTCAAGTCCAACTTAAATCGCTCTTAGTCTTTGTGAAACACCCTCCTGTTCTTGTAACAAACATGCTTTTTTTTTTCCTTCACTTTTCTTCAGCTGCTTGGATCTCTCCTGACATTTCTCTTTATCGGCAAGATAGAGAATGGTCAATTCCAATGAACCAAATGTATGATAGAGACCACATTTCTTGGCTTTATCTGCTGTTTATTATCAAATATACATAAATCATAACAAATTTAAAGATAAGCTTGAGTTCTGGTAATGATAGCAAATAAATTCTCATAGAATCCAACAAAACTTAAACTGAATATTCATGATTACAAGTAAATGACATGTGCCAAATGATTTTGGTGGAAAATGTATAGGGGCTGAGTAATGAGCATAGAACGATGAGGAAATGAAGGTAAGTAGACCCGACACTATGTGCTTAACACATGTCACTATGTGCAAATGAGAGTTGTGGTTTTATTAAAGATGATTTCCAGATAGTTTTTGTGAGGTTTTTTTAAATTTTACTAGTTCAAACGATCAATCTACTGCAGGATAAACAATCCAGAATGAATTACAATATAGCCATGTTCTCTCGACATACAATGCCCATTCCAGAGCTCAAGATTAGCTTTAATTGCTGTATATTATTCAGAAATACATAAAACATAACAAATTTAACCAATACACATTACTATCAATACATGCTTTCTTTTGCTATTTGTTCACAGGCAAGTCCAAGGTATTGGGTTCGTTGTCACACACATTACCAAGCATTATAGAGATTTTTAACATTTATTGATACCAAGTACAGTATCATATTTCTTGATATTTGGTGTGATCCAAACTCTAGGAAGACTTTCAGCTTTATTCAGCCATCAGATATAATATAATCTTAGAAGATGCAGTTGGTAATGTGTGATACACGATAGCTTGGACTTGTCCTCATGGGTTTGCTGTATTTTGCTTTATTTTCATGATATTTAATGGTTTTAAAAAAAGTGTGTTATTATTTTGGTTTTGAAGAAGTTTCCGGGTGATTGCCATGGATATATTTTTCTTTTTTTTAAAGGTGTGGTGCATCTTTTTTTCCTCATGTTTATGCATGAACTTTGTGTGAATTGGGACAAATTATCTATGTCTAGACATGATTATTGAACTACGCTCTCTTGCCAATGTACGTTATGGGATATTTCATGAAATTAAAGGCTCTGTCAGAAATGAAAAATTAAACAGATGAATTACATATCAAGAGAAACCTATAAACCATAGATGACAATAATATCAATTTTATGTTATTTTGGTCTCTGTCAGAGGAGCTACATGTACAGCTCTCTGAAAACTCGAAATCTAAAGCCTTGAAAAATAAGAAGTTGTTGACCTAAAAACTAGCTTGATGGCATCATCTTATTTGGAGTACACATATTCACATTGACTTTGACATATTGCTCATCGCCTCAGCTATATAGGCAAGCCGATCGGGTCCACATGTTATGTCGTCACCGTAGCTGCAGCAAATTTGACTCCAGTTGACCCATAATTTGGAGAAGTGCAGAAAATGAGGTTTTAATTTCCTTTTGTGCCATACTTATAGTTGTATTCTACGTTCATTGAGCTTTCCATTGATATAAAGTTGTATTTTCATCGGATGGGTCTTTAGAGCGGGACTGCACTACTTGTATCTACTTGCACCCTCTACATAGCCAACAATGCCGAAGTGGTACATGTTGGTCCCCCATGATCCCCTTTTTCTTATGTTAATTGAGAGCTGATTTGATGAGATATCCACCTGCCAGTGACCATGCAGGGAGGTCTAATCCCTCCTGGCCAAACAAGTGCAGACAGGCTTTAAAAGATGCAATGGCTTCTTTTACATCTTTAATAGTTTAATTTACTACAAGCATATTAGAAACAGAAACAAAAACAGAACCTGGATATAAAACATCACCATGATTCTTTGTCCTTTTTTAATTCTTGAGGCCTTGCCTAAGGATTGATGCAGGGGCAAGAATCCAACTGTCGGCCTCGTGATTGGAGTGAACGAAGCACATCATCAATTAATCCATTGTCTACTGGAACCGAATGACCCCTATGTAAACCCTATGTCAATGAGAGAATTCAGTAATCAACAGGTTAATTTCAGCAAACAGCCTGATTAAAAAAAAATTAAAAATACATATATTTCATTCAAACAAAGTAAACGAGAACTAAAATTGTATGAGATTTGAATTACTGGTAGTCCTTACTTTGTATAGTATTCATGGTTAACATAAAGTCTGGTTCCATTTCAAAAGCTCATATTTGTTCTCTTATGAAAGGGTAAAATTCATTAAAAGATATTCCATATATCTATGTACAGTACTAGCAAATATCATAATAATAATTTGTTGTGTGGCATGGCTTAATGATATTCATATGCACTAATGTAAATTTGATTCTAGCCATTTAGTTAACATCTATTGTGAAGTACAGGAAAATGAAGTCTAACATGTCTCTACCGCCTTGAATGTTTTGACAATTCTTTCTACTGAACTCCATGTTGTGCAAAAAACTGGAAATGCCAGATGCACATGGAAGGGAGTACACTAATATCACTTGAGTTAGAATTGAATCAAATTGTATTCCATGTTTGAGTGAACAGCATGAATTCATTAAAACAAATGAGAAAATGTAAGAGTAGAAAATGGGCTTTTTACACAAGTAATGTGTTTCTTAACATGAATGTTATTTGGGATGATCTATGAAGTTGATCGTAGAGTAATGCATGTATTTTGTGATCACTTATTTACTGATAAATTATTACATATACATGCAGAAGGCTTTTAATTTGTTTAATTTATTCTTTATACCCAAGTATTAACATGATAACTTTTATAATGCTCTAACAAATATATCATGTTTGCAGTTAATTAGATAAAACAAGCCAAAACAACGACAAGCACAAAAGCCATGTTGCATGCATGCTGTATTTGTTTCATTGGTATATGATTTAAGTTTTATTTTATTTATTGACAAATTATCTTATTCTGGCTTTTCCTTTACTAAGCATTTCCGGATTCCATCTACAAAAGATTCACTTTTTATATTAGACTCTTTCAGTGGACTGAAAAATATGGGGATCTCAACAATTAATACCCTTGAATATCTATTTGAAAATGGGCTTTATTCACTTTATATTTTTATGCCTCCGTTACGAAGTAGCCGGAGGCATTATGTTTTCTGGTTGTCCGTCCGTCCGTACGTCCGTACGTCCGTACGTCCGTACGTCCGTACGTCCGTCCGTCCGTCCGTACGTCCCGTTCTCGTGATCGCGTTATCTGAAGAACCGATTAATGGATTCCTGCCAAACTTTGGTCATGTATGTATCTTGCAGAGCCAATGAACTGATTAGATTTTGGGGTCACGAGGTCAAAGGTCAAAGGTCACATGGCTCATTATGTATGCAAAAACAGCTCGTGATCGCGTTATCTCAAGAACCGATTGATGGATTCCTGCCAAACTTAGGTCATGTATGATACTTGCAGAGCCGATGAACTGATTAGATTTTGGGGTCACAAGGTCAAAGGTCAAAGGTCACATGGCTCATTATGTATGCAAAAACAGCTCGTGATCGCGTTATCTGAAGAACTGATTGATGGATTCCGGTCAAACTTTGGTCATGTATGTATCTTGCAGAGCCGATGAACTGATTAGATTTTGGGGACACGAGGTCAAAGGTCACAGGGCTCATTATGTATGCAAAAACAGCTCGTGATCACGTTATCTCAAGAACCGATTGATGGATTCCTGCCAAACTTAGGTCATGTATTTTACTTGCAGAGCCGATGAACTGATTAGATTTTGAGGGTCATGAGGTCAAGGTCAAAGGTCATGCAGCTCATAATGTATGCAAAAATAGCTTGTGATCGCATTATCATTAGAACAGATTGATGGATTCCTGCCAAACTTAGATCATGTATGTACAATGTATCTTGCAGAGCCAATGAACCGAGTAGATTCGTGGGTCATGAGGTCAAAGGTCAAATGTCATGGGCTCATTATGTATGCAAAAATAGAACTGACAGATGGATTACTATGTAACTCAGGACATCTTGCAGAGCCAATGAACTGAGTAGATTTTAGGGTCATGAGGTCAAAGGGTCATATATGTATATGAGAAATCGCTTGTAATCACGATATTCTGAGAACCTGTTAATGGATTACAATTGAACTTGAATTTGAAAAATTTCTTCTGTTTTGGTTTGTAAACTTGCTCTATGACGGAGGCATCATTTTCGACTGCGCGCAGTCGAAGTTCCATCTAGTTAATTTCTTTATTTCTTTTCAAATTTGTGTTGCTTCTCATTATTTTGGTGTAGCCATTTCCTTCTTCATGTTCAATTGAAAGGATGCCTCTTCATTTTTGTTATACTTATTCACCTTGAAAACTGCTATATCCCCATTTGAAAATAAAAAGAGCTCGGATATTAAAACCAACTCTACTTTTAGATATCAGGGTTCCCACATTCATATTAACACCTGGAAAGGAGTAGAAATTGTGAGGGCAGGCAGTGGCCATCACAAACATGAAATAACATATATCACTGTGTGGTATTTTAGTCATATGCTGCATGGGTGCCGCAACCCATATGAAATTGGTACTTATGAGGTTTTGGAAAAAGGCGAAAATCGGTCATGGAAAATCATAGAATTCAATTCTCCAATTTCTGCTGGAACCCTAAGATAATTTGTTAAGGAGCTGTTGTGTGGGTAGTATTATTAAACATATATCCGTAATTGTTATACATTTTAAAAAGAAGTTGGCTCATTATATCGGTTAAACAATTGATTTTATTAGGAAACGCCTACAATTATAGCAATAGATGTTTTATTTCATATGCGAAACATCACAGTATTTACAATTAATTTATTGTATCCCATTTTTCTTATTATCTACAGCTTATCGGCTGTTTGTTGACATGGCTTTTCATTGGGAAGATCAGAGAGGCTCAGGACCAGTACGACTACCACCAAGCTCCAACTTCAGATAAGAAATAGGGGGAACAGGTGCATGAGGGGGGCAAAAGGGGTACAGGAGGGGGGCAAGAAGGGTGCAAGAGGGTGCAATAAGGGTGTAGAAAGGATCCAACTTCCCCAGATAAGAAATAGGAGAATGAGGTGGTTGGGGGGGGGGGGGGTGTAGTAAGGATCCAACTTCTTCAGATAAAATATAGGAGAAACAGGTGCATGATGGGGCAAAGGGGTGCAGGAGGGGTGCAATACGGGTGTAGTAAGGACCCACAAAGGCCTTAAGGGTTTAGATAGGGTTCAGAAAGGGTGCAGGGAGAGTGCAGGGTGGGTGTTCGAAGGAAGTTTACGCAATTTATCAGGCATTATATTAAAGAGTGCTTGAGTGAGAGGCTGTTTGAATGAGCTGAAGTATTCACGCTGAATAGGTAATATTGAAATATGTGTAGTGCAGTAGAGGTTGAGAAAAGTAACTTTCTGAAATTATTTGACATTTTATCTTTAGCCATCTCACTGAAACATGAGTTTGTATACTTTGTAATTACAAGCCACTTTATTCACCTTCATATATTAGGTCTTTCTCTTTCTCTTTTAACTGTCTTGGTGTAAAACTTTATAGAAAATAGGTATATTGATAATTTTCTTACAGTAATAGAGCTGAAGTGAGTATTCAAGAGAACTTTCATCATGTAAACTTTAAAAGAGCTTCCATTCTTCATGTAAGATAATATTTTTGAGAGAAAGATATATGAAATTACATATCAACTGAACATACACCTGTATGTCATTCTGTATCTATCATGCATTTTCAAATTTTTCTATTTTAATCATAGATTGATATTAATGACTAATAATGTGCATGTATTAGTTAGATTCACTGTATGCAATTTATATGCACATTGAACATTTCATATGGCATGAATATGTTGATCTATACAATTAATAATTGATCTTTATATATATAATAGTGACAACAAAAAATGATCAGGGAAAGTATTTCATAACTGCCTTTTACCATTTTGTCATGTTTTGATTTAGATCTACCGTAGTATATTGTATGCTGGGGTGTAATGCTTAATTTGGACTGAATTGCTATTTTTAAGTGCAATTGTACATGCGCATATCGGTCTAACACCAAAAAATACAAAATATGCCTTAATGTGTATATTATATCCCTCAGCATTTGGTAAATTATTACAATGACTGCATCTCAATATTTGATTTTGCTTTTGGGTTTTCCTGATTATTCTGTCTTTCCCCTTTGTTGGAAGTTACAATTGTATGGGTTAACTAAAAGGTTTTTCAAAAATGTTGGTTTTCCTGATTATTGCGCTTTTTTCCCTTTTTTGGAATATACAATGTATGGTTTAACCTTACTTTGAATTGGGTTCAGCTGAAAAAAGAGAAGAGGCTTTTTAGATCTTACTTTGTAAGTTACAAAACACCTTGCTTGCTTTATATTTTGTTTTATAGTATATTTTTTCTTCTTTATAATAGAGCTTACCTTGCCTTTTTTCTCTTGTAGTCAAACTTATGAATGTTTTTAATTTACATACATGTATAGATGTAACACCTACATGTATTTGGTAGAACAAAATGGTTGCATGTTTGTTATGTTAAACAATATGTGGAAAGTTAACTTAGTTAATTTTACTTCACTGTCGGTCACTTTAATTAAAGATAGTGATATGTATATATATAAAATATTTTGCCACTTTTTGTTATGGTATTTTGAGCTGAATTTCTAGCATTATGCAAGGGACAACCGTGAAAAGATAAAAAATATACAAATGCATTGAGAACTTGAGTAACTGCAATAGTCCTTCTGTATACAAATTAAGTCAGTTTATGCAATCGCTACGGTAATATTTACATTTTTTCGCATGCCTCCACAATCTTTAGAAGTTTATCGATGTATTTTGTTTCTATCTAAATACACTTTTTAAAAAAAAGATTAAATGAGGGGTACATGTACTTTGGATATAATTTCTTGCTACCATTTTATATTTCATATCGCAGATGGGTACTTTATAAGCCTATAAAGATGAAGGTTTCCAAATCAAAAGTAACACAGATTCCCGTTCATCAGATTGTTTAAGAAAGATACAGAGGTTTTTTTTTCTGTCTTAAGGATTCTTGAGGAGGGATGGTCTTGAATTCCATAAAGAAGTATGAAACTTGTTGGAAAAAATTGCAAAATTGTATTTTTTTCTTCATATCGTCCTTGTTTTCACGAAGTGACGGTAGTGAGGAAAATCGTAACGCAAAGTGAATGCAATTTTTTTTCACTACCGTCACTTCGTGAAAACAGCGACGATATTTTTCAAGTAAATCATGTAACATATTTTTTATGTGTGAATAGATTGCATGGTTATATTGGTATGTACAATTAGAAGTTTGTATTACATGTATCATGAATTTTGTTACAGTTGTAGAGTACTTAGGAGGATATATGAATTAATTTTTTGAAAAAGAATTAACATAACTGCTGCTATAGAAGCATGATGGAAGAGAAAAAACTTAAACCTTATATTTTAAGTAATAAAAATGTGGGGTAAAAGTTGTTTTTTCACTAGGGATAATTCAATAAATCCATATATTTCTATTGCAAATAATCTTTTATTCTCAACAATGGAGTTTGTTGCTTCCTCTTTTTTGATATCCATGTATACATCAGGGCCCCATCTTATAAAGAGTTGATATTTATCACAACTTATTTGCGGTTGATATCAATCGCAACCATGTACAAAAGAGATAGGAGACTGCAAACTTGCGATTGATTGAAGGACTTGTGATTGCAACTCTTTATAAGACGGCACCCAGGAATGGATGTTGGTATGCTGTATGGAAATGACATATGTGTAGATGATATGGACTTGTACAGTCTAAAGTGCAATAGTGAACGGGTAAAAAGAAAGATTAAGATGTTCACCGTCAAACCTCCTATTTTACCTCCAGAAAGAAAAGGGACACCAACATATTTATCACTTTAATTATCCTCTTTTAAAAGCCTGATTATTGAATCGACTCTAAGTAACAGCGAGAGAGATACAGAAAGAGAGATACAGAGAGAGAGAGAGAAAGAGAGGAGGGGTGGTGGGGGGGGGGGGGGGGTAAGAGTATTTGAGGTGCAAGACCTGGGGATTGTCTCAGGAAACAAATGCATTGTATTTTGGTACACCAAAATATAATTCTCTTTAATTATCCTCTTTTAAAAGCCTAATTATTGAATTGATTCATGTATATAACAGCGAGAGAGTGAGAAGGGGGGGGGGGGGGGTAAGAGTATTTGAGGTGCAAGACCTGGGGTCTGTCTCAGGAAACAAATGCATTGCATTTTGGTACACTAAAATATTAATCACTTTAATTATTCTCTTTTAAAAGCCTGATTATTGAATTGACTCTATGTATATAACAGCGAGAGAGAGAGAGAGAGAGAGGGGGGGGGGGGGGGGTATTTGAGGTGCGAGACCTGGGGCCTGTTTCAAGAAACCAATGCATAGCATTTCCCGTACCAAACCATTTTCACAATAGCCGCACTTCCATTCCATTAATTCGTATTTATATATAACAATAGAAAGGCCGTTTACATTTATATTTCATGATTAAGTTTTATTGATATTTTATATTTGCCACACAGCAGTTGACACATGAAGTTCCAAGTTGTTGGCTTAATTAATTTGCACAATAAAAATTAAACAGACGTAATTCTGAACTTCCTTGAAAATCCATTAAAGGTAAAACATTACATTTAGCCTCGAAAGTTAGTATCGTCGCATCCTGAACATATTCGGATAACCACATTTCTTTTCTTTGTAGTATGTCCTTCAAACGATAATGTCAATTTCTCGCCTTGCTCTTATCATCAACGTACAAGATAATATGTCTATATTACAATATTCATTTTAATTAGTTATTTAATCTCACCGAGTTTCTCATAATAAACAATTTTCCCAATGTGATCACGCGATATTTAAGTCCTCTTATTTGTACTGTTTTCATTAAAGGCTCTGCCTGAATATAATTCGCCTTTTCATGATGAGTGTTTTGGGTAACGTCTTCAAAAATCTTGTACATGTATCTATATTTTGGGATACTTTCTCATTTCGAAAGAAAAAAGAGTAATGTTAGAGTAATGTTATTCATGATTAATGCTTTGGGTAATGTTTCCCAAAATCTTGTATCTGTATTTTAGGTTATGGAATGCGTTTTCATTTTGAAAACAGACGAGAAATGTTAGAGCAATGTGAAGTAGATAAATACTCTAAGAAATGTGTCTTATTATTATGTAAAGATCCCGTTATATCCCCGTTGCCTGTAGACAATTCGAACAAGATAAGTGTGACCATTTCTTTCGTCTTCTGGAACACTCGGCTCCTCTGTCGAATTCTCCTGCAAATCTTCGTCATCGATGTCATGATTTTGTCTGTTCTGTCCGGCAGTGAGTACTTCCTCACCATGGACGTGTCCATCGATTTGTCCTTAAAATAAACAAGAAACAGGTTCTTATTTTTCTCAGTTGAAGCTTGAGGTATCCTTCACAATCGTCTTTTAGGAAGTGACATTTATATATTTATATAAATTATGGCACTAAAGAGAAGAAGAGGAAGGCAGAAGAGAAGATGGAGAAATGACCTAACATCATACATGGGAACGGCCGCTTGGACTAGGACAGCTAGAGACAGAAGAGAATGGAAATGTTATGAGGAGGGCATTGTCCAACGTCTGGATGAACTATAGCCTGATAGATAGATGGCACTAAATGCAGTTAATATAGTATTTATCAATATATAAAGATTGGACTTATAATATTCATTTACAACTGTAAACGATAGAAACATTTCCAGTAGCAACGGCATAGACGTGTATATCACCTGCGTCCGGTCCTGTATTTTTTTTGCGGAGAATATTACAAATTAAATTCTGAAATATTAAAGTCTGTAAAGCTTGAGCCTGAGACAACTCCTCTTTTGGAGAAGAGGGAGAAGAGGGAGAAGAAGAAGAAAGAAAGAAAGAAAAAAAATACTATTGGAATGGCAAAAAGCTTTAACTTGTATATATCGCTAGGCTTTATTTATTGGCTTTTATTAAAAAAAAAAAAAAAAAAAAACGGAAAGCATATAGAAAGAGTTGTGATATTTCGCTTTCAAGACAGAATTAATGCAAATGAATCGCTTTTATTTTAAACTGCATACCAAACGTGTCACTTTAATTTCGCCTATCAACTTGGGGTATTCAGGTACATCAACGCACGTTCGAGCAGACGAGCACAGACACAGTTTCTGGACTCAAGAAGGCTTGATGAATCTTGGAATAACAGTCTCTGCG
The DNA here is from genome assembly GCA_035222895.1 of Strongylocentrotus droebachiensis. Taxonomy (NCBI): domain Eukaryota; kingdom Metazoa; phylum Echinodermata; class Echinoidea; order Camarodonta; family Strongylocentrotidae; genus Strongylocentrotus; species Strongylocentrotus droebachiensis. The sequence goes on along the minus strand of JAVYIG010000230.1, from coordinate 408,810 downwards.
TATCAAACAAATCAAAGGTCTTTTTCAAGTACGAATTTTCGCCTGAGGCATAAAGTATATTTCGAACGGTAGGCATAAAGTATATTCTATACGGTAGGCATAAAGTATATTCTATACGGTAGGCATAAAGTATATTTTGAGGGGTAGGCATAATTGACGCAGAGGTCGGTGGCACCTCGTATATATTATTTCCGTCATAACATATTTTCCAAATCCCAAACCATGAGGGTGCCACTAAGCCTATGTAATTTGAATTTCTGCTGCCGTGTCCAATACTTGTTGCACACGAGGTGTCACTTCGACTGCGTTTATGCGTCAATTGAATATCTGAAGGCAATGAGCCGAGCCCATGTGCCAGTTATCAAAATCGTTCGTTCCAACTTTTGTTTTTGCATTCACTTTGTAAATGATATAACTCCCACGTGACGCATGAAAGACCGCACGGTCACTGGCGCCGTCTTACGTTTTAATTGGCGCAATGGAATTGACGCTTCTCGTGTAACCGTGATCGATCGTATCATCAATACTAACCTCTTGGGTGGTTGCCGTTTGCGTTTCGATTGTTTCCTGCTATAGCAAGCACAGCAGCAGCAGATGCCCGCGCCGGCAGAGACACCCGCTCTCCTCGAGCTAATCGACTCCGAGTCCGCCCAGCGTCAGAACCGTCAATTTCTGGATCAAGTAATGTACCGGATAGAGGACCGAGTTCGGACGTGGTTGACATATCCATGATCAACGACTTATCAGCAGCAAGCAGCTGGTTTGCAGCCCCAGCAACCCTCCTCAAGAACGCAGCCTTCTTGCGGTCTCTCAAATCCTTCTCCTTGCTGACGTTCACCAACCGAGCGCTCTTCTGGAGTTGCGCCCTCTTCTCGATCAGTCTCGCTTGAACCCTTTCGATCTTGGAGAAGTCGCAGGCGGTAGCGCGGTTCTCCGTCAGCTCCTGCGGAGACGGGCGGTGTTCGATCGGGGGCCAACGGCGCTCGATGCCCATGATGAACCGGATAGGCAGGCAGTTGATGTCCACGTTGTGGTTAAAGTAGACCCATCGAAGACTGGAGAAACCGGAGCGGAATTTGTCGCCGAATTTTCCCAGGTATGGGTAGAAATATTTGAGGATGGTTGTATCCAGACGGTTACCTCGCAGATCAAGCTCCTGAAAGTTAAACAGGGAAATGGTTTGATTTCAAGAATGTAAACTGTACCACTCTGTTCTTTGAAAAGCTAGGAAAACCCTCATGACAATGTTTAGATTATCATCACCATCATCGTCGTCGTCATCATCGTTACCTGGAGGAACAGGAGGTTGGCGATGTATGGGATGAACGGGGGAAAATATGAATCTTGTCTAGTGGGATTGAGTTGGGCTGCATGAACAGATATATCCCTAATTGTCATCATTAATCAAGAACATCATCACCATTACTATCAACATCATCATTATTGTTATAATCATCATCATCATCATCGTCGTCATTGTCGTCGTCCTTACCTGGAGGGACCGGAGCTCGGCGATGTAGGGAAGTAGCGGGAGGAAGCTCTTCTTGTCCAGTCCTGTGTAACTGAGATTAAGTTTGACGAGGATGAGTGGCCGTATGGACAGAAAAATCCCTAAGCGTCGTCGAAGTTCCTCTGCGTCTGAGTCACCCTGGAGATCATACCCGGTGAGGTCGATGGTGGAATATAGGAACCATGAATCTAAAAGGAAAGATGCAAGGAGAATCATAATAATAAAATAATGATATTGAATTTTTATATAGCGCTTATTACAAATGTCTCTAAGCGCTTTACAAATAAACTATTACCCCGGTCATTGGATTCAGTGCTTGCCCGCACACACTGTGTGCACAATCTCTACTCCCTGGGGAGCATTCCAGCCAGGCATTTCATGACGCTCAAAAACTGTTTGACCAACAATGACGGTCGCATCCTACCGGGTACCCATTTAACACCTGGGTGGAGAGTAGCAAGTACTGGTTAATATCTTGCCAAAGGATATTAGTGCCGTGTTGGGATTCGAACCCTCGACCTTCGCATCTCCAGTCGAGCACAAATTATTTGTCTGAATTATTATCTTCTAAATCGCATCCGTATTCACATATTCACGTTACAAGCAACCCGCCCCCCCCCCCCACTCAGGGGTTGGAATGACCGCATGCGTGTTACCAAAATGTCCGGTAAAGGGGTACTTTTCGTGCGACAAAGTCCGGCCCGAGAATTGTAAAAAAAGGGGTGTATTTGACTTTTCACCCGGAGATTTCTTTAAAAAGGGGGTGTTTTTTTTTTTTCTCTCATCTCTTTGGACTCCTGAGAAATTATTCTGAATTTAGGGGGGTACATTGAGCATTTTTCCTGATTTAGGGGGGTCTCCAAGGCAGGAAAAGCCCGTGAAAAGCCCGCGAAAGGGGGTTTCGAAAATGTTGGCAGTCCTCAGATAGGGGGTGCTTTCAAAAAGAGGGAACGAGCATATGTGTACCCTAAATAACACTGAGTGGGGGGGGGGGGGGGCCGGTACAAGCAACTTCTAAAACCACCTCAGTCAAAAAGATTGTGCTTTCAGTTGTGCCACTTTTCATTGTCTCAATATAATCAACCACTAGATATAAGAAAAGCCACATCTGCATCGCCTTCAAGGTTTTGTTCAAGTTGCACTTGTTTTCTGAAGCGTTTGGAAAAGTTTTGGCTGTTTGTCCTTAAAGTGGCACTGTTGGGAGTTTTTATTTGTCTTCATCATATTGCAATGGGGTATATTATATTAGCTGCGCTAAAAAAGGATCTAATCATCATTAGTATCAGCCCCCAAACAACTTATATCTGGTTTATCTTATTGTCTTGCAAAAAAAATTATCCCATGAGTTGCCACTGGGGCAGCAATTTTAGAACCAGAGAGTCCCTGAAAATGTGATTATTATATTTATCTCCTCGGAGCTGCGCGCCCCCTTCCGTCAGTAGGGACTTTTAGATTCTGCATGACGAGAAGGTGGACTGCCCTTTTAAGGCAATGCGACGTCCTTTTAAGGCACTGGCAGTGACGTCACATTGCCTTAAAAGGGCAGTCCGAGTTCTCGTCGTGCAGAATCTAAAAGTCCCTAATGAATCCTAGATCAGCCGCGGTAAGGCAACATTACTGTCCCTTTTCCTAATATTGGCTTATAATGATGGACTTCACTCAAGCAATATAGGGCCAATAGCTGTTCTTCGTGACTTTTGATGAGATTAAAACGGTTGTATCTTTGTGTAGATTGAGCAAAAGAGAAGAAGAGTTAATGCAGATATCAGTGCTTATCATGGCCATTATTTTTCCTTTTCATGTTGTATTACATTCTGTGAAAATAATTATATGAAAAAAGGAAAAATAAAACGCACCACTAACGTCCTGTGCCGTTGTCGCGCGACCTCGGAAGAAAATCTTCGGCAGCTCGTCGATGTCGACTTTCGGCTTTGGCGCCATGTTCTTCTTCAGACGATCACAGATGAGATTCACCGTCCTCTTCCAGCTGACGTCGGACCCGACCCTGAGCGACACGAGACGGAGGATCAAGTCCTCGACGAGACCGTCTACACGGAACTTAGTCCTCCCCTTCGACCTCGAAGGGTCTTTGTCGATCATCTCGGGGTTGTCGTAAATTTGGTATTCCTGATCGGTGGAATCATGATTGAGGTAGATAGAATGAATGAATAGAGAGAGAGAGAGAGAGAGAGAGAGAGAGAGAAGAGAGAGAGGGAGAGAGAAAGACAGAGAGTGATAGAGAGAGAGAGAGAGAGGGGGGAGAGAGAGAGACAGAGAGGGAGAGATAGAGAGTGATAGAGAACGACATATAAATAGAAATAAACATTGAAATAGAGAGGAAGGAAAATGAAAGGTACGATACATGGAAGACCTAGCTTCTCGTTGTCCTCATAACCAATTAAGATCTAGGGAAGCAGTCATATAACGGAAAAATGATCGTGGTTATAAGAGAGAGAGAGATAAAGACAAGGAAAAAAGAGGCAACTAAAGAGGGTGAGATAGACGAAGGGAGAGAGAGAGAGAGAGAGAGATGAGCAGAACATATCAATGTATAAAGTGTTAGAGTGTTAGTGGTAGCAAAGAGACAAAGCCCCCACACCACATTGATAGACAAAATGAGCGCGAGTGAGATATGAGATAAGAAGGGAAAACGTCGTGATAGTTGATATAGAAACAATTTTCACAATTTGAATTTTTAAAAAAGTTGGTAATAATGAAGTTGCATATCATTTTACGTACATAACATTTCAAACATTATATGGCCTTACCCGTTGAAGTTGCATGATATATATGCCCATGCTCTTCAGGTCGTCGATTTTCGCCGAATAACGGACCATATCAACGAGATAGAGACGAAAGTCGATGGGCTTTCTGTCGTTTTTCATTAAATCTAGCTTTTTCCACATATTATCCTCCCAAATATCATCATCGTCTGGCTCGATGAGCTCCGGATTGTAGTCTTCGACGATCTCGTACGTCTCAACGCCGTTCTCATCTTCGTCCTCGATTTTGACGACATCGAGGGCCTCGATTTTCAGATCAACAACGCCGAACGTGCGAGAATTCCGTACGGAACACGAAGCGGAGGCATCGTTTTCGGTCTGCTGTGCTGGAGCGTCGCCCGGTACGCTTTGGTCGTTGACTGGGACTACGTTGGCCGAGGAACAGATGAGCGAGTTCACAGCCCGTTGTTTGATCTTAAAGAAAAATGAGCGAATCCCGCGTTGATCTGTTGACTCTTGGTCTTCCTGGCCTTCCATTCTAACTAGCTACAATTTTTTTGTTGAAAATTAATGTTTTAAAGTTAAACTGTTTTGTTCTTCCTTCATCTTTTTCCTATTTGTTTATGAACAAGTTATACAAGTGTTTGTTTTGTTTATACCCTGTACTTATTTTGGAATGTGTTGCGTTCGAAGGCGCACCGCGTTGCTTACACATGACGTAACAATATGATTATAGCAATGCGCGCTCAAATACCTAGTATCATTGTGATTGTGACGTAGCAATTGCATATTATTCATTAAGTCATATAGGCAAACTTATTTCATTATTGATAACCCCTTCTCTCTCCCCTCCTCCACCCCTCTCTCTCTCTATCTCTCTCTCTCTCTTTCTCTCCATCTGTCTGTCTATTTCCCTCTTTCCAGTGTTCTGTCTCTGTCTCTACATACGTCTCACTCTTTCTCCCTCTCTCTCTCTCCCTCTTCCTCTTTTCCTTTCCCCCTTTTTTGCCGACTGATTTGGAAGGGGCACGTACTCCTGCATGAGCCCCCTGAAGCTAACGCCACTTATGATTAACATCATGAACAGGAAGGCCCGGGCTTTAGAGCATGCTATTTAGTTAAATTTAATTCATTTTCACTTTCTCCCATTATTACTTTCTAAGTGATGCAGAAATTTCAATTAGTAATATCACGCGTCAACGGAATCTAATTAACAAAAGTGCAAGCTGCTATTGTAAACTGCAAAAAGGAAATGTCCTGTTCTTAGAGAGAATATGTAATTAGTAGAGCAAACAAAATATCATCCATGTCTATGTCCTTTTCCGAATGTATGCGACGTCTCTCGTTTACCCCTTGCCTATCGGAACCGGTGGTCCCTGTATTAAGCCTATGGGAATGACATAATTCAATAGTCAAAGGGTTAAGAGAAAGACGTAATTGCACCACTTAATTCTATCAACTAATCTAATGGGTTTGCGAGATTGTTTTCCGTCAGACATTTGATGAAAATACGCCACGTCGGTAAGCGCGTCGCGTGTATAGATAATTGTTGTAAGAGTCTGACGGTTTGTGAGAAGAACACATTGATGAATTTATTGGTGATCGACGATGGCTGTATCTCGAGTTCATTGGATTGTGGTCTTGGGCGTGGTATGTGTACTGGTGTGTCAGAGTACATGCGAAAAGGGTAAGGAAGGGTTTGAAATGATTTCGTTTTGATTGATATCTTTATGATTTAATTGTTATTTAATTAAGATGACTTTGATTTATTTTAACCCTACTTGTATTTTTCTTGAGTCGACGGGCATTGGTTTCATTCATTGGGGTTTGAGAAAAGTAAAGAATGGACGTCCTTAACAGTACAAGAAAGAGCATTATCTCGAAAGGACGAAAGGACGAAAGTGAAAGGAAAAGAAAAAGAGAGACGGAGAGAGAGAGATAGAGAGAGGGAGAGAACGAGAAAGAGAGAGAGAGAGAGAGAGAGTGAGAGAAAGAAAAGAACATTATTATTTTATGTTCACGAGACCGAAAAAGCTGTATACTTCCTCTGTTTTATTTATCATTATTTAGCAAACTCAAAAATATTTTACATTTATATTTATAAGGCAATAATTATTGAATTATCTTTCAAAATCGTTTTGCAGTCGGATCGAGCTACATGCAGAGGACTCCAACTGCAAAGAACGCCGTTGTTATGGCTACAATAATGTATACATTAATGATACACAGAAAACGTTAAAATAACTCAAACGATGTAGGCAGCGTTTGCATGATGGTCTCGTCTGCACGTCGATAGCCATTTGAGTTGTTTCTAGCAATATCTTCAAGATGAGACCAGTGAACTTAAACATATTTCTTTCCCATTTCTGCTTTCTAACTAGCACGCAACCAATCACCATGGAGTAAGCTGCGTTCAGACTTGTTTGATTTTGATGACTTGAACCATGGACTCTACTACGAAGTCCATGCTTGAACATATTTATGTTTTCTGACTATAGCACGCAACCAATCGCCGTGGAGTATATAGCTGCGTTCAGACTTCGTTGATCATGATGACCTGTACATATTTTTTTCTCATTTCTGCTTTCTGAATAGCACCCAACTAATCGCAATGGGAAAAGCTGCGTTCAGACTTCTTTGAACATGATGACCTGAACATATTTATTTCTCATTTCTGCTTTCTGACTTGCATGCAACCAATTACCACGGAGTGAGCTGCGTTCAGACTTATTTGATCTTGATGACTTAAACATATTTCTGTCCCATTTCTACTCTCTGACTAACACGTGACCAATCACCATGGAGTAAGCTGCGTTCAGACTTGTTTGATTTTGATGACTTGAACATATTTATTTCTCGTTTCTGTTTTCTGACTAGCACCCAACCCATCACAGTGGGGAAAGCTGCGTTCAGACTTGTTTGATTTTGATGACTTGAACACATTTATTTCGCATTCTGCTTTCTGACTAGCACACAACCAATCACAGTGGGGAAAGCTGCGTTCAGACTTCTTTGAACATGATGACCTGGACATATTTTTTTCCCCATTTCTGCTTTCTGACTAGCACGTAACCAATCACCATGGAGTAAGCTGCGTTCAGACTTGTTTGATCATGATGACTTGAACATATTCCTTTCTCATTTATGTTTTCTGACTATAGCACGCAACCACTCACCGTGGAGTATATAGCTGCATTCAGACTTCTTTGATCATGATAACCTGAACATATTTTTCTTCTCATTTCTGCTTTCTAACTAGCACCCAACCCATCACCATGGACGAAGCTGCGTTCAGACTTGATTGGTCAAGATTATGACATCACAGAAATACCATCCGTGGAAGGTAGAAATCCGCTTCCAGTCACTGTGCATCTGACCCTACAGTCCGTAAAGGATGTGGTAAGAAGTGGAAAATTACCGAAATTTTCATCAATTTTAGTAACCCTGTGTGTCACCTATTGAAATGTGCGAACATGACATTGAGGTATTACGTAATGCGAGAATGATATCTTTATAATGGACAAGAAGATATATCTCATTTCATTTCATTTGTATTTTTTACATTCCAATACAAAAAAAACAACAACATGCAAATACAAAATAATGTACACTATTTATACAAAGGGATACGAAACCTACATAACAAGAAAAACTAGTAAATGACAAAGGGGGACATAAAATGGTAAGCGATCGAGTATGCAGAGGGGCAAAAACAAAAGCAAAGTTGCTCGTCAGGATTAAATTTCCAAAATAATCGTATTAGATTGTAAACATAGTAAAACAATATTGAATTTGTTTTTCTCTCGAAAATCGTAGTGATCATGTAGGCCTAATAACAAGATAAACGCGCGTAACAGCTGCACTGCTAAAGCCAGGGTAATTATGCTGCATTATTGTAGAGCGCTTAGAGACTTCTGACAAAGTAAGTGTTAGGCGCTATATAAGCACTGTAATTATTATTATTGTAAAAGACATGGTATACTATTTTGCGATTCTTTCAACGTAAACCAGTGTGTGGATAACATTTTCTGGGAAGATCTCTTGGGTCAGGTGACATCACCCTTCCAAATTTTATTTCAGAAGACACCTCTATAGTTTCTTACACTTTAGGCTATACTTATTTATTTGCTTATTCATTCATTTATTCGTGTATTTTTTTAAATCTATTGATCAATGTCTAAACTGTCTAAATGTCTGAATGCAAATTATTTCCTTTTTTCTTCCTTTTATAACAATTTTTTTCTTTTTAAATGTACCTAGTTTTTTTATACAATTACTGGAGACAGACTTTTACATAAGGCCCGGCCTTCCTGTCTAGTCTCCAAATATTTTCATTAATGTACATGTTTAGAATGTTTCCCCCTTGTTCCTCATGTCTTCTCCACTTGTGTTATTCTCATTTTATATATTGATACATGTATTATATTTCAACTTTTATATGTTTGTTTTCCTTTGTATATTTTTAATGAAAGTATTGAATAAAGTGAACTTGAACTTGAACTTGAACTGTAATTCCTATTCAACTTTTTCTATCGCGATTTTTTCTTCATTCTATTTACTTTTTTAATTTATCACAGAACGAAAAGAAGCAAGGTATGACCGGAACATCCACAATCACAGTGGTGAGTGAATCGGGTACTTGCTCGCAATAACATTATATGATTGGAAAACTATAGAAGAGACAAGTAAAAATATTGGGGGGGGGGGGGTGGGGCATAACAGAATGAATAAAACGCAGAAAGATAATTATGAACCGCCTGTACGACACTGTCTTGCTCCAGTTTCCTACACTAATCGAATTCAACCCTGGACCCAAGACTATACCTAAAACTAACCCTTAACCCTAATAAGGCCGGGCTATTTGAAGTCTTACTACGGCCGGGGGGGGGGGGCATTATGGCCCCCCCCCCCCCTAAGATCTCGGCCGTGAAACGGCCGATCTCCGCGAAAATTTGCACGCATGTCAAGTGAGTGTATAGAACAATATGATTATTTCAATTTTCTGAAAAAAATCCCTCATTTGCATATTTATGGTAATTTATGCAAATAACGTCATAAAATCACATTTTTACCCTTAAATCCTATATTATTCATATTTAAGCATTCTTTTTCACTACATATATTCATTAGACCATTTGGAACAATAATACGACAACAAAAATTGGAAGAGCCAGCTTATTCCTTATGTTATCTCTTGTTTTGATAATTTCTTATGTATTTCATTGTTTTTTAAACTTATTTATGTTATTGTTTTTTTTTTTTTTTCATTTCTTCCTACAATTCAACTATTTTGACTCCCAAAACAACCACCTAAACTTTAAACAAGACCCAATAACCAATGTTTGATCTATTTTTAGGAAAAATGACATTTCCATATGTTTTGTACACAAATCACAAAAATGAGCGATTTTCGGGCTGACATGCAAAGACAAAAGGTCACGTGACCTTGTAACTATAGGTCCGATTTTTTTTTTTTTTTTTTAAAGATGTGCAAGACTCTAAAGAAAAAAGTCAGCGAGCGGCGAGGCGCCATCCATATGCGTTCTCGAACAATCAGAAAAATCGTGGAGGGGGGGGGGGGGGGCCATAATGCCCCCCGGCCTTATTAGGGTTAACCGAACCTAAAACCCTATTGCAACCGTAACCGTAACCCTGACCTTTTCATAATTAAAAACCCGGAGGAAAGGTCGCAAGAACAAAATTTCGGAGCACAAAATGGACTATCGGTCAGATATAAAGCAGTATAAAATGCGGCGTTTTTTTTTTAAATGACGTAAAACCCCGTAAAACCCGCCGTTTTATGCATGCGTTGGTTTACCGCGTCATGTATTGAACGAGGCTTTAACAATTGACAAAAAATGTCGTTTTTAATGCCTAAATTTAAAGGTATGGAGAGATGAACGTCTAACGTGGATGTCTGGTCACTATGGCAACATAACAGTTCTCACACTCCCCTGCAGACTAGTCTGGACGCCGTCCATCCGCCTCGGCAACTCGTGAGTAGGGCCTATTATTCTACGACTCGTAAGAAATTGTTCAGAAAAGTGCGGATAAATCACACTTTGGACAACACAATAGATGAAGGTGTACAAAAGTACATTTTGTAATTGAAATAGCTCAGTTGATGTCGACGTTAGAAGCCAAATGTATTGACAAAAGGAATAATACAAGAGACAGATCGGTGCGATTGCTTATTCTAGAAGAACGCCGTTCTTTCATTTATCTTGTAGGTGCACTTTTTATTCCAAAAGATGTTCTGCTGTGCGATAAAACCATGTTACTTCTGGAAATTTAGAAGGATGTGAGATGAAGATCATCATTATATGTTAGGTGCAGCCGAGTTGGAATTCACTCTTTGACGTCACTCGCTCCTTTCAACCATGAACTAAGGAATGTATTCTAACTTCGTACTCAGATTACGGCCAATTGTGGGGCGTAATGACAAATGATCATAATGTATACAAAAGTACATGCTATGTTTTTTTTTTTGATTATTCATTTATTTTTCTGCCAACAAAAATTGTAACGCATATTTTGTAAATCATTGTGTTTTCTGACCAATAAAACTTATCCCCCCAAAAATGTCCCCTTCTCTCTTTCCTTCCCATTCTTTCTGCCCACCTTCTAGAGATTCCGAGGACTCTCGCATCCTAAAGAACCCAGAAGATATCAAAGTGTTCATCAAGAACGATGGTCAGGTCACTCTGGAAACCAACCTCTTGCATAGCACCGCTTGTGCTATGAACCTCGCCCTCTTCCCCTTCGACACCCAGACCTGCCTCCTGTTGATTACTTCACTGGATCTCTTCAACACCAGTGTCGTGCTCGTTCCGGGGGTCCTAAAACACCGTGCCGGTAACCGTCCTCTCTCGTGGGACGTCATCAGTATGACTCATGTATCGCTGTTGAGATTTGACCAAGCAAGTGAATATGCGTTTTCGGATTTGGTAGTTGCTATAAAGCTCGAACGGCTTCCGCATCACTACGTCTTTTTCATCATCGTCCCCGTCATGCTTCTCAACGCCGTCGGCATCGCGTCATTCTTTATCCCAGTCAAGAGCGGCGAACGCGTTTCTACCTGTATCTCGGTGGTTCTTGGTGTCACTATCTTTCAGGTGGGTGAAGAAAGTCAGCAGAATGTGCAAAAGATCAAAGGTCCATTACGTCAATGAATCCGGTCTTGACATGTACTTTAGGCTACTGCCAACATTGGCATTTAGTAGGCAAGCTTTTATCCTTTAGATTTTCTCAAGCTAAAGTGATTCTTCACTGAGTAAGAACTTTAGTTGTTCACTATCACCTTAATAGCTCCAGTGATCTCGAGGCTGCAGACGGCAAAAAACTGTGTAAAGAATTATTTGGCTTGCGAAAGTCCACAAGAATGGATGAAAGCTTTCCTTTTGAATGTTAAGGTTTAACTTAGTAGAAGGCAGCCTCAATTAAATGTTATGACCACCAAATGTTATGACCACCCCAACAAAATAATGAAAGATTTCTGTGGCATTTCTTTCTCGTGAACTTTCGGCCCAGTCTCTTTCGTCTTTTGTCTTGTTTCCTAAAGTCATCGTGATCAACAAATGGCAAATCTTGGGTCTCGTGAGCCTCTTATCTCGTGAACCTTCCACAACAAACTGTCCCAAGGTTCGCTTAACTCCTTTTAGAACTGTCAACACTAATTTTATCTTTCATAAATAAGGGTGTATTTTCCCCCAATGTTTCATGTCTTGTACTCGGACATGTACCTTAGGAGATCTGGCAACGGCTACCCCGAGAGATCGATATCCTGACATGAAATTTCCTAGTAAATGTTGTCAATCAATTCTTATAATTTTCTAATGGCTATTGTGATGTAAGTTCAGTTAGATAAGTAGATCCGTAGCAGAACGAAACGGTGTCCTAGTATTCTCACCACAAGACGGACATGATGGACCTTATGTTTGTAAATATAATTACCTAATAATAAACTGAACACTTATACGTCTCATGTCCCCAGATCGTCATCGGTGACGTCATACCACAAACAAGCCGGAGTGACAGTAATCCCCACGCCTTGAAATACCTGTCGACCTCCTTCATTGCTTTGGTCGGAATCATGCTGTCTTCAGTCGCGACCTTGAACATCAGTTACCGCAATGGTAGTATCAAGAGAAAGGCCTTGCGGATACTCTTCTTTCGGATCTTGGCCACTATGGTGTTTAAGGGAGGAGAGGGACGAAGAAAGATGGCCGTAAAGATAACCACATCAGGTGAACTCTGTCAAGGTTGTTTTGATCTATGAAATGTATCCCGTGTCCTTAACAGAAAACGGACTTCATCTTTTGTAGAAGATTGGATAATGTATCTTACATCACTAAATGAAGACCACAATTGTCATGAAATAGGTGCAGTTGATAGTAGGGAAGAAGGAAATAAATATTGTCTTAAAGTCCCGTACGTCATAGATCCACAGGAAGTTGCATGTAACCAGGTGAATAAAGGTAACAGGAATGGTGATAGTAATATTAATATTAATAGTAATAATATTAATAGTATTACAGTAACAGTAAAAGTAGTAATAATTATATTTATAGTAACAGCAATATAAATAGTAATTATGATATTAATATTAGTACATGTAGCAATAGTGATTTTAATCGTAAATATAACAGTAATGGTAGAGGTAATAGCAAATTTAATTGTAATTGTAGTATATTAGTAATAGTAATAGTAGTATAAAAGAAAATGTCTCAAAGTCCAGTACGTCACAGTACAGGGAAATGCCTGTAACCATTATGCATAGTAAAGATAATACTTATATTACTAGTATCAGTAAAAGTAAAAGTAAACATGGTGAAAATCAATAGTAATAATACTAATACATGTGGTTTTTCTGAATGATCTATACTTTTTCTTGAGTATTCCTCTCTATGTTTCTCTCTACAGCGTTGAGTGGAGACATGGGTCAGGATGGAGCAAGTGTCTGCCCTTTCCCAGAAGGAAATAACGGAAAAACTCCACCGGAAGCACGCAGTTCTGAAGAACCAGTGAGTGATGAAATCGTCAAAATTTGTCCTGGTTCATCAGGAGCATATTGAGTGAATGGAGAATGAGAATGAGAGAGAAAGAGAGAGAGGGAGAGAGAGGGGTAGAGAGAGAGAGAGAGAGGGGAGAGAGAGAAAGAGAGAGAGAGAGAGAGAGAAGAGAAGAGAGATAGAGAGAGAGACAGACAGAGAGAGACAGAGAGAGAGAGACCCAGGATAAGGGTAAAAAAAACAATTTGTCAGAATTTCTAAGTCTCAAAATCTTGGTCATTAACAAAATAAAAAATGTCGGAATATATTTGAATCTATGCATCATTATTTGAGAAATGCAGCAAAATTAAAATTATGAAGACTTTTTTGTGCTTGATGAAAATTGTTGTTTAAACCAATATCAGAAATGTAGTATCGTTCATATTTTAAACAAAATAGGCTGAAATTGTAGACATGACATGTAGGAAAGGCGAACACAATACCGTTCCGTATTTGGTTTTTTCTCCTGCGTTATGTGTCCAACCATTATCTGTTTATGATTTCTTATCAGGTTTCTGAAGAGACAGACATGGAACTAGTTGCAATCATCTTCGACCGAATCTTCTTGTTCATGTTTCTAGTGGTCGAGCTTTGGATGCTGTCTCTCATAGGATCCATCTTCTCCATCATCACTAAGCACGACTGAACATCTTCTTGTTCATGTTTCTAGTGGTCGAGCTTTGGATGCTGTCTCTCATAGGATCCATCTTCTCCATCATCACTAAGCACGACTGAACATCTTCTTGTTCATGTTTCTAGTGGTGGAGCCTTGGATGCTGTCTCTCATAGGATCCATCTTCTCCATCATCACTCAGCACGACTGAGCATAATTTTGCTATCATTTTCAGTAGAAATACTTGTGATCTATTGTGTGATTTGAATTTTGAATTAGATTTACTTAAATAAAACATCGATAGATTAATGGAACACTGAGAGTAATTAAGTAATTAAGTAAGGTACTTTGGCAAGACGTTCATCTACATTTGCCACTCTCCTCTCATGTGTAAATGGGTACCTGATGTGCTTGGGCGCTAGTTACTTTAGCAGCTCGGCTACAACCGGGGTAATATGTGTAAAGCGCCATGAGCGTCAGAACCTGACGGATACCGGCGCTATATAAATAACCATATGATTATTGTTATGTAATGTTTACACTTTAAGTAAAATGTATTTGTGAGCTACCTCTTGTGTTGGTATTTACCTCCCCTTGTTTAATTCTAATTTAAAGGAAAACCCGACCTTAATAGCAAACTACTCTAGAAGAAAGCAGCACAATAAAAAAAAAGCAAACCGGTGAAGGTTTGAATGAAATTAGACTTTAATTCTTGTTTTAAATGTACCTATCATGCCTATGAGTGTTTCAAATTTAGAGGACATGTAAGTAATATGACCTTGATCACTGTGACATAGTGCCGGACATTTCCCCTATTTGTTCCAACACACAGGAATTACTAAAATTTCGAGGGCCTTTTCGTTTTAGAGGACCTGTATGAATGATATCCATTAAATTAAGCAGTACTCCAGGGGGAATTAGCGCTTAGAAGAAAAACAAACATTAAAGATTTTTGTACACAACAAAAGGGAGAGTTGTCATGCGTACGTCACAATCCGCCTATACAAAATTGTCAGGTTTAAATCCCCAAATAATTGGTGATGCTGTATCCTGGCTGTATTACAAACACTCTAAGCTCCTTAAGATCAAAATGTTTTATTTCAAACTTTTACCATTCCGTTTTTTTTCTTTCTGCTTTTATTATAATGATTTCATTATAAAAACTGGATTGTCCTTTAAAATACTTTGCTGGGCCGAAATATTTTGGCTTTATTATCGTGTATGTCTGTTCCACATACCCATATTTATGCCTCATGTCTTTCATAATGATTATTCCATGTCTTATAAGAATTTAATTTTGCGATATGTCCTATATATAATAAATAATAAGAATAGTTAACATTTATAATGCGCCATGTCTGTCAAAATGACGCTCCTGGCGCAGTTGTGTGGAAATTGTATATGTTATTTAGGAATGCGATTTTACTATCGGCACTTTAGCTAAGCGCAATTTGACTTAGTGCATCGTTTTATGCAAAATGGTTGAGTTCTGAATATACTTATGTCCCATGGGACCCTCAAGTTCTAAAGGACGGCTCTGTCAGCTATCTCTCTCTCTCTCCCTCTCTCTCTCTCTATATATAATTTATGCAATGGTATCGGGATCATGATGATAGTAATGTACTAAATCTGGCTCCAAAGGTATATAATTCTCAAGCATATGTAATAGAAGTGTCTGTTTCTATATATAAAGAATTACAACGTGTTAAAATACATTGTTAATTTAGGTGTAGTCTGTCTTGGGATTGTTAATCTCTGTGTACTTAGTACGAGATTGGTCATTTGTTTTAACTCCGTTGAAAATGTTTATCCTTTCTATCCTAATTTCTCGTAAAGATCTGGAAAGCCCGGTTAAAAAGCTGATGAACAGAATTGTACTTTATGATCTTTTCCCACCCCCGTATAATTTTTTAGGGCGAACATAAATTTTGTGTTAAAGAAACTGGTTCATTTTCGCCCAATGGTAGATTTCATATCTTCATATATCATTCATTTCTTTAAAAAAAATCAGTAAAATGTTTTGAAGTGTCTATATATGAAACTAAACAAATGTGGATAGACTGATGCTTAATTTCTTACTTTCTCCTGTTTGTAGTATTCTTCTTTGTTTCCCCCATGGTGTGGCAAAGAAAGTCAGCAAGTGAATTAAAAAAAAAGAATATATGGAAGCTTTATGACAGATCTAACAATTTAAAGAACCGAATTCCAATTCCAAATTGTTTTATCCATCATAGTCATAATCTTTTTTCATGATTTGTTATGTCTCTACATTTTACAACTGAACGGGCTACTGAACGGGCTACCCTGGATAAAGTGTTAAACAAATAGATTCTAATTAATCATTGCTCACTGTAAGTTTCAATATAAATTCAATTTAACCTCGAGTGCTCCCATGTTGACTGATGCCTAGAGTTTAATTAAAATTAAATGAAAATAAATAGGTGAACAAAATCACTCTAACTTGTAGATGTTAACGTAATTAGCATTGAAATTGTTGGTAGATATTTGCATTGTACTAATAATGATAATCGAAGTCACGCCGAGATGATAATTGCATACGCCGGATGTTGCGTCGTCAATCGGATAACGGTGCTCTTCCGACCTCTTTTAAACACGTATTAACTTCAATTACATTAAGTAGCTGCATCGGAATATTGACACACTTATGATATTGTAACTAAAATGCATTCCTTTCTCGAGGTAGGTGTGTGTGTAATAATTTTTTACAGACGTGTAGCAACCAGATGTAATTTTGACGTCTGGGGACCTTTGCGAAAGAGGTGACTCAGTTTCGAACCTGCGCCCTTGATTGAATCAGTTTATATTTTCCATTGTTAGTTGGATTACAGGCGCACGCCACAACGCCCGTTTGGTAGATAGGTGGAGTTACCTTTAGTATTTATTTATATTTCTCCTGGCACCCTACGCTTCATAGACGGGTGGACAACATCGACACCAGCTAGATAAGCGTATACGATCGGCGGTGACTCATAGCAGACTTGTCGATAAAATGGTTCTAGCCCCGATGTTTCGATATATTTCGTCGGGGCCAAATCTAGCAGCAACTCAGTCGAGAGCGAATACGAAATGGTAGATGACACAGGCAACGCCAAATATTGGAATTAGCGGGGACGTGAAATGCATTGTTGTATTCTTAATCGTTATTGTACAGTGTGTCCAGAAAAAATTCTGATTGAGGTGTCATATGAAAGAGCAGAAATTGAACCTTCTAGAAACGTGATTTTCTCTTTGAAATTTAGATACCGCCCGCCAAATTAATTTTTGGTTTCCTCTCTTCAATTGTTTTTAATCACTCATGCGTGAAATATGCATCATATGGGTTTCATCAAATGAAAGAAGAGGATCTAAGCTTGACAAATATGTGTCATTTATTAATTATAATTGTGATTAAGTTATGATAAAACATCAAGAATTCTCGGTTTCGTTTTATCTTGGACGCACTGTATATCATTTTGTTTATATATTTTTTCTTTTCTTTGAGTTCCATATGAATGAGTTAAAAAGATTTCCTAAAAAGGAGCTTATGAAGAATCAACAGATGAAATGTTTAGTTCCGTCTAAATTATGATAGAACATTAATGAGTATTCCGTTTTAATAATATTCACTGTATGCATATTATTATTATTATGGTTTTGTAATCCTACACATGTTTTGAATAAAACATCATTTGATAACAAAACAAATATTTACACGTTCTATTTTAAACGATGAAAAAGGATTGTTTGAAAACATTGATATACGGACAATGTTTCGCCGTTTCCTAAATTTTGCCAATGAATAAAGCAAACGATTTACCACGGTGACATCGTCTGTTGGTTTATTCATTATTGACTAATCTTACTTAAGTTTAAATTAACTTTGTCAATGAAATACAAAGAAAATCTATTTAGCTCAGTCAATATTTAAAAAATTGAATCAATGATGAGGGTTAATTACTCAAGGAATGCACCTTTTCGTGAAGTGTAAAGACAACAACTGACCGACTGCATTTGTTAAATTAACTTCTGTACATTGAGGATTTTACCTTTAGCAATTGTTGTATAAATGCAAATTGCACAGCAGTTAATATCTGTTTCATTACATCTCTTTCCATTCAGGTACATTCCCTTTAACATGCTCCATGATATTATAAAACTCATATAAGCCCTTCAAAACCAACACCTGGCCTAACTCATATAAGCCCTTCAAAACCGACAGCTGGCCTATATAGAAGCAATGGCGTAGACCTGCTTTTTGTTTAAAGGGGATGGTGTAGGTGGGACACCAGAAATAAATCTCTTTTTAATACTGTTTTTTGATTTCCTTCGATTGCATCGTGTATGATTTTTGGCGGTAGGAGGAGCAGATATCGGACAAAATTAGAGGAAGGGGATACTCCCACCACCATCTTTGTCGAGGTTGCTGTTAAAGGTACTATATATTGTGTCGCATTTGCAGGCCCCCAAAATGAGAAGGTTAGATTCCAATGGCATTTGAAAGATAATACTAATTTAGAACTTCCCTAAAAAAGGGGGGCTTGAAAATGTCTTTAAGTGGGAAAATAACGACTATTAGTTGTCGAATCGACTTAAGAGCTATAGAGCCAGTTAGTAATAGTCTGATTTTTCAGACCATTGCACCGGAATGTTCGTACGTTTTATGTAGCGCAAAGATTCAATCAGCTTAATTTGGGCCATACAAGAAGTGGGTTATTGATGTAGACAAATTTGAATTGAATTGAATTTGTTAACAACAACACATCATAATAATGACAGTACATATGAAAAATCATACAATGCAAAAAAAAAATAATACTGATACATGTATACATAACATAAGAGTAATGTCGATTGAACAGTAATGGTTTTAAAACGATATTTTTTAGACATACATCTGCATACTATTAAATGTACAAAAGATATATAATTAAATATGCATATTACTATGTTTAGGTGAAGTTGTTAATGGGAACTAGAAGTTAGCACAAGTGCTGGTCGAGCCTAGTTCCATTCTTTGGCAAGTTTTTTTTCTGTTAATTTGTTTTTACATATGAATGTAAAACTTGTTTGTTTTGTATTTACATATATACAGCAAAATAATACAATATCATGTAACTTTTTTTCTTTACTAAAATGAAAAAATAAAAATAAAAAAGCTTAAGCATAAAGCATTATGCTTAAGCATAAATGCTCATGTACCCTTTACAGCTCATTTTATGTATGTTATTACCAAAGAAGAAGAAAAGCCAGTTAGTCACTCAATAGTGTCTGACAGTGAAGTCAGCAAGTAAACGAGTTTCCTTGCATAATTTGAATATTAGGACACTGCTAACGTTTAAATTTCACAGATAGGACTTACATGGCATATTCATAATTCCTGCAAAGTTCTACATAATTTGATGTTCGCTGCAAAAGGGACATAGTACCTTTAAAGGAGATGCCCTTAATTTAAACATGCACCTACTACGACATTACATCGTGATATAATTACTACAGATGCAGGGGCTTACCCAGAAACCGTAAAATTGAGGAGTGGGGGCGGAATTATCATCAGTTTGGAAGGGGCCGGGGGGGGGGGAGGGGGGTAATGCACCCAGCTAGCCCGATGTATTGTCGGCCCTCTTTCAGTTGTATCAATTTTTTCTGCCATAAGGTCCTCCAGACTGGAGGGGGCTTCACTCCTCTGCTTGATAAGCCATTGTAAAATGGAATCAGTCTACTGATCAGTAAACACCTTGGTGGCATGTAACTTGTATCCTAATATACGGGATTCGCTGTACTGATCTCCAATTAAGAACAAAAAATGAAAATGCTTCGCGGCATCAGTGAATGCTTCTACATGTAATTTGATTCGTTGTCAACATTGCATTTTGCGTAAATTCCCGTGCCCGACATACGAAATTATATCAGATATTTTGGAAAGAGAAATCATTGTTTAGAGGCGTTATTGGTGGAAGATGGCCGGATATATTCTGCAATGGTTTCTGGCCTTCAATGTGCTTTACGTACAATTTCATCTGAGTTCCGGCGAAAATGGTAAGGTTTGATATTCTGTACTTATTTTCAATTGGTTTTGGTTGATGTAACTACCCTGTTGAAAGAAATCATGAATAGATAAATAAATAAATAAATAGGTATCATGAATCAACAGTGATACTATATGTATAGGCTCGCTTCTCTTACATGTATAGTAAAGAATAATACTCGGATGGAACTTTTTCTGAGCATACATTTCTGAGCTAAGTTTCTGTTCACGACCCTTTTTCCCCATTAAGAAAAAGAAGGTAGAAATGAAGAGTAGATTCATGACGAAAATATCGTAATGAATGGGATAAATACACCTGTGACATTGTGTGACAGAGCAAATAACGTTTGATTCACCACCTCCTTATGTAGATAGTTTCAAAAGTCGTACTTGACTCGTACATGTGTGGGCCATTTTTTGTGAAGCTCACGTTTTTTGAGAGGGGGCCTCATACCCTTTCAAAATCTCTACGATTTTTTTTTTTACAGCAAGCAACCAGTCTTTATGGAGTAGACTTGGTTCACACCTGTTTGATGGTGGTTATGACATCACAGAGATCCCATTGGTTGGAGATGACATGCCACTTCCGGTCACCTTGCATCTTACTCTTCAGTCTATTCGGGAAGTGGTAAGTTGGTGAAGAACTGCACAGTAGCGTATCAAGAGAGGCAGAGGCGTAGAGGGCTCAAGTCTCTCACAGAAGAGGATTCTTCAACTACCCCTTCATTTTTTTAAAAATTATTGTAAATGACTTAAAGAGAAGGTTGACTTCTGGGAAGAGGTAAACAATAATTTGTGAACATTAACATTGTATTGTGCAAGTGTGGAAGAACATCAGATAAAACATGTTCCATGAAAAGCATGGCTCTTCAAAATATTAATGCCTTAATATTTTAAATATGGCATGTAACGTCATACAAATCGGGACGGATTTTTATGCCACTTGTTTGTGTAGTCCCATATACATCATTTTATGTACATGTACAGTGCTTGTGATTTTACCAAGACTGGGTCAAATTTCCAATCATGATGATTCCAGACTCTTGCAGTACACACCAATACTTATATGCTAGATGATCAACCTTTTCTGATCGATTCCACAACGTTTCTTTCACAATGTAATCGCATGACCAGAACTCAACGTTATCTTTAAAGCCAGGCGCATTTAGAGAATGAATGTACGAATCCTAAAACCCTGAAGCCCCCACCCGATAAATTACTATAATCTTCGGGAACCACGTGTTGACATTCACATATTAGGGTAAAGTAATTGTCATACTCTTACTTTCATTTTTTATATACGTAAAATTAAGAAATAAAAAGCTCTTATTGCAGCAGTTTTCTAAATGCATGCTCCTCTACAGAACTTTGACACGATCGCACAGACTTTCGGAAAATCAACTTTCAATAGGCTTGCGCGTCACCTTTTTGAAATGTGTGAACTTTGTAGTGACGCATTACGTAATCCGAACATAATGGGTTACGTAACATGGTCGTTGCCATGGAATTGATTTCTCGAAATCCTTTGCTATCGTGTTTTAAGATAACGTTGAGTTCTGGTTATGCGATTGTATTGTGAAAGAAACATTGTGGAATGGATCAGAAAAGGTTTATCATGTAGCATATAAGTATTGGTGTGTACTGCAAGGTTCTAGAGTCATCAAAATCATAATAAATCTTGGTAAAGTAACAAGCAATGTACACAGAAAGATGGATATGGGACTACACAAATGTTGTCGGGGCTACCTACCTTGATTTCCTTATCTCTATATGCTCACTACTCAGCCAGTATACATTTTCTACCAAAATTGTTTGGCAAATGACATTTCTTTGTAATCTTGAACATTCAGTGTAAGTTTAGTTTGGTTCTGTGAGAATTTTTTTAAATTTTTGTTTTAAACCAGAATATAAGTTTATCTTTAATGTTGCCTTTTCATGAGGCGTATTGAGTGCTTTCACACTAACTGTACTTGTATTTTGAACATTTATATCACAGACATAACAGAGAAATTCAGAATGAAATATGATTGTTTATTCAGAAGCGACACATTTAATCACTAACTTAAAATATGAAGCTATGTATGTTGAAAATATCTAAGTAAAAATCTTCTCACATTAATTGAAAACAAAATTGACAGTGTGTAGAATGAAATGTGAAATATGAAAAATAAAGAATTTTGTTATCTTATTTGACCATTGATTGTCGCCAATGTAAAGCATGGGGTCGAGATTTTGCTGTTGGTGACCGAGTAACTGTTATTTAAAAAGAATCACGACCTCGTCTTATATATAGACTTATCATTATTATTATTATTATAACTGCAGAATGAAAAGGAGCAGAGCATCACTGGGACATCAACACTAACAGTGGTAAATATATCAATGCCCTTACTTTTGCGCGTACTTTTGAAAGAGTGATATCCAGGTTCTGGGAGAACCCCCCCCCCCCCCAAAAAAAAAAAAAAAAAAAAAAAAAAACTCGCTCGGAAAAGGTATATGATTAAAGGGGAGGATTCCCGTTCAGTTGACATCCACATGGACGAGAGAGAGGGAGGGGCATAATTATGTATAACTATTTGTATATAAATCAATAAATGAATGATTAAATATATGAATAAATCAATAAATTAATAAATAAATGAATAAATAAAGAATGAATAGATGAATAGCTATATGTATATAAATCAATCAATAAATTATTGAATATATAAATAAAAAATAAATGAATAAATAAATAAATTCAAAATAATGCAATGAATAGATTTTTGTTTAAACAATAAAAAAACAAAAAATAGATGGTACCGGCATATAATCCTACCTCAGCTAATGTCGACTTGCATTAGATATATTACTAATCATTTTATTTTCTTTCTTATTGTATTTTTATTTTTTAAAATTGAAGGTATGGGAAGACGAGCGTCTAACATGGAACCCCGGTAAACATAGCAACCTGACAGTACTCACAATCCCTTACAGAAAGGTTTGGACGCCATCCCTCAGCCTCTTCAACACGTGAGTAGTATCACTTAAAGGTAAAGACCAGTATTGGAAACGCCCCAATTTAAAAAAATGAAATGGAAGCTCTCATTACCAATCATGTGAAAGAATATGTTTTGACTAATACATGATGATACAAAATTTGCCGGGAAACCGCCTACTAATTCATATATTTGGTAAATTTGTTTCTCTCATGGTCTGTGAGAGATATAGGGTAGTCCCGTATACATCTTTCTGTGTATAGTGCTTGTAACTTTACGAAGAATGGGCCAAATTTCTTATCATTTTGATGATTCCAGAACCTTGCAGATGCTAGATGCTAGATGATCAACCTTTTCTGATCGATTCCACAACGTTTCTTTCACAATGCAATCGCATGACCATAACTGGTCTTTACCTTTAACCCATAAGACCTGTTGCACAAGAAGCGTCAAATCGACTATGTTGACCAAAAAAGTATAATTAATTTTGTAATATAAGTATAATTCATGTTTTTTTTCTCTTTGTAATCGAAATAATTTTGTGTTTCTTATGTACGTATTATTCAGTAAATAAATGATGGGAAAAAAAGAAGGAAAACAAAAAGCGTCAAACTGCTGACGTAACATTGCGTCAACGGCTGTGATTGACTCCGTACACAAAAATGAATGCAAATGAAATCGGTGTTACTGTCATATCGTTGAATTAATTGGCGTATGAACTTATTGCCTTCACCGGCTTGACTATTGTAATAATAATAATAATGGTGGCTTCTTAAGGCCCGGTCACACAGCCTTTCGCGTCTGTATCGCGGGTAAAATTTCGCGATTTTTTTTTTGCCCGCGGTTGCCCGTGGTGGAAAATGTGCAAAATTGGCTTACCCGCGGTTTACCCGTGGTATGCCCGCGGAACAGACGCAGGCGACTGTTCCGCGTCCTTATCGCGGGTGAAGCGCGGCGGTACCGCGGCCTACCACGCTTACACGCGGTACACACGCTAATGCACGTGATAACAACGCGGTACAGACGCGGAACAAACGTGCTATGACCGTGCTCCACCCGCGATTACCCGCTAAAACTTCGCGTCCAATTCCGCGTGTAACCACGTCTTAACCGCGGCCGTAGCACGTTCTAGCACGTTCGTTCCGCGTCTGTACCGCGTCTTTACCGCGTGTGTACCACGTGTACCGCCCGCGATTACCCGCGGTCTAAATTTTTGGGCAGCCCAAAACTTTTTCGCGCGGCCAACCGCGTGTGAATTTCTTACCGCGTGTAACGACGGGTAAAGTACGGCTGTATCGCGTCTTTATCGCGACCTCAACGCGTCCAACAGCGTCTGCTTCACGGGCAGAAATTTTTGGCCGTGATTCGGCCGCGATACGCCCGTGGAGGGCTGTGTGACCGGGCCTTAATATAGCGCACATGTCCGTAACGTTGTGACGCTCTTGTCGCTGCCCCGATTATAACCCTGGCTTTAGCAAGGCAGCCACTACGGCGCTCTAGCATTTCAAGAAATTATTTCCTGCCGGGTACCCATTTACATCACCTGGGTTGAGTGTGGCAAATATAGATCAATGTCTTGCCAAAGGACATTAGTGCCGCGGCGGGACTCGAACCACGGACCCGACAGTCCGTCGACATATCCACTCAACCACGACGCCTCTACATGTAGGTATGACGCAATCAAAATGACCCCTCGTGCGCTGATATTTATTATGAATCAAGAAGGATTGTCACCGTGAAAATTTGATCACTTAAACTTAAAGGTTGCTTGTGTTCTATCATTTTCTTCCATGTTCTTCCCCGCGTGACGTCCTTTCAGAAATGTTGAGACTTCTCGTATCCCGCCAAACCCAGACGACACCAAAGTCCACGTCAGAGATGACGGGCAAATAAGAATGGAAACGGTCTTCCGGCACAGCACCAGATGCACTATGGACCTCACTCTCTTCCCGTTCGACTCCCAGATCTGTAAAATGATCATTGCCTCTCAAGACATCATCACCAACGTCGTGCTCATTCCGGGGGTCTTCATTCACCGGGCCGAGGATCGACCACTGTATTGGGACCTCACCAGTTTGGTCGCCGAGTCGCGCTCGAGAGAGAATCGAGCCGGCGAC
Source organism: Strongylocentrotus droebachiensis (assembly GCA_035222895.1). NCBI lineage: Eukaryota > Metazoa > Echinodermata > Echinoidea > Camarodonta > Strongylocentrotidae > Strongylocentrotus > Strongylocentrotus droebachiensis. The sequence continues at coordinate 383,794 of JAVYIG010000230.1, read as the reverse complement.
CACGCGGTCTCCGATCTGTTGGTGATAATGCACCTGGAGCGACTTCCTAATCACTACATTTACACTATCATTCTCCCCGTCACGCTTATCAACGCCATTGGCATCTGGACCTTCTTCATCCCTCTCAAGAGTGGTGAGCGCGTAACAACTTGCATCTCGGTGGTTCTTGGTGTCACCGTCTTTCAGGTAGGGGTGACTTCCGGAACCGGATCCCTTTAAATCTATTTCGCAGCCTATTATTTTTTCCACTGATCTGAGCCGAAGATGGCGTAAGCATTGAATCATTACGGCCGGAGAAATTAATCGCTTGTATAGTAAATCGACCAAATTCTGGATCATATTGATGTCTTTCCGTGTTCAGACATGTTACATAATCAAGTAAACAATTTGATAACATTGATGATATTGATGAATCTTCCCGACTGTACTTATGTTTTAAAAAAACAGCGCCCATGTTCATTCCGTTTCGCATCTCTAGATTGTCATCATTGACGTCATGCCACAGACAACCCGAAGTGGAGCCATTCCCCCCACCATTAAATACCTGACTATGACCTTCATCACCCTGGCTGTCATCATGATGTGTTCCGCCATGTCCCTCAACATTACCTACCAAAAGCGTCGTATCAAGAACAGATTCTTGAGGATACTGTTCTTTCGGATCTTGGCCACCATGGTGTTCAAGAGACAAGAAGGTCTGTGGAAGATGACTGAAAGAAACGTCCAGTCAGGTAAGCTATATTGACCAACTCGCAAACGGCATAACTTACTCTTCAGTGGTCGAGTGGATACGTCGCCGGACTGTCGATCACAAGGTCCGCGGTTCGAGTCCCGCCGCCGCACTAATGTTCTTTGGCAAGACATTGATCTACATCTGCCACACTCCACCCAGGTGAAGTAAATTGGTACCTGGTAGGAATTTATTCCTTGAAATGCTAGAGCGCTGTATGTCAGTCGTGCTAAAGCCAGGGTAATAATCGGGAGCGCCAGGAGGGTCAAATCTGACTGACATGAGTGCTATACAAGAACCCATTATTATTATTATTATCATTATTATTATTTGAATTGGCTCACGTGTTAACTTTAGAATGATCCGAGCCGCACAACTGGCTAGAGGACTTGTTCGGGAGAAATTGGTAGCTTATAACCTTACTGAACTTCCTGGGACACCCGTGGGACATTCTGAAGTTTTCTCAACATGCTGTATGCTTGGAGCGTCTTGTATTTCCCACTACATTAATTGAACACTAAAAGTAATGGAGTGACGTTGTTTCTAATTATCATTTTTTCTTTTATCCTTGTCTCTCTAGCAAAAACTGATGGTCCAGATTTAAATAGACCCAACAACTTCTCCCTCTGTGAGGAAACACGCGACAACACACCCCAAGTCATACAAAGCAGAGAAAGCGTAAGTTTTTTTTCTGAGTTAGTACGGATTTCTTTTTTTTGGGGGGGGGGGGAGGGGGGGCAGGTAATGGATTTGATGGAAATCTGTTTTTCTTGGTGGGCCAAGAGTGAATCATTCATCATTTCTCTCCAGCGATCTTCCTCATGTATCTTTCGAAAACTATACAGGACTAACTAGGTTTGGGTTATCTGGCCGGCAGCACAGATATAGCGTCTGCTTTAAATACTCCTTTTTAAAGATATCGGTTTATCCGGGTTTTGAAAATGTTCTGACAAGCAACAGGCAGGTGTGAGGGAGAAGAGAAAGCAAAAGGTAATTATCAATTCGTATGTTCAGAACCAGAAGGGCATTAACTTATACACTATAATATTGAGTTAACGCCCAAACATACGAGTTATGATATTTTCTAGATCCTTTGGGGTTGTTAAACATTTTTGTAATTTTTTCCGGGAATGACTCTAAAACGATTAATACTTTCATAAGTTATTCAATTAATCCCACTAATTATAGTAGAAACATTGTGGTTATTGGTGAAGGCTCTTAGATCCCATCAGACAGGAGAATGGTTCGATCCTCGCTCGGACGGTGCTAACATCCTTTAGACAAGGTGTTTTACTCACGTTTGCCCCTCTTGATCCAGGTATATTGAATTGGTACTTGGCAATGCTCCGGTAATAATGACTGCAGGGCCCTCAGGAAGAGCAGAATTATACTGGGTTAATAAGATCGCAATTACCTTCGAAAAATCACCCGCATATTCAGTAGCCTTTTACATCACCTACTGAAATGTTCAAATATGACATTGAAGTGTTAAGCAGTTCGAACATGATTTTTTTTAAAGCGACAAACAATATGATATTGAAATTTAGTTGATTTTTCGGAAATAATCGCGACTTTGTTATTTATTCTTATAAAAATGTAAATACGTACAAAAAAGTAATTGATCAAATATTTTCTTCTCTTTTCCCCTAATCTCTCCAAGCACCAGCCAATGTGGAGAGCCTCTAGACAGAATGTTTAAATTCTTTTAGGTGATCCTCAGGCATTGGCTGGTGCTAAATATCATTATGTTAATGTTATATCATTTTGTCAACCTTGTGATGTTTTGCATGTTATCATCTTGCCTGGAAATAAAATAATAAATAAATAAATAAATAAACAATCTTTTCCCTCAACAGGTTTCGGAAGAGAACGACATGGAACTTGTTGCCATCATCGTCGACCGAATCTTCCTTTACACGTTCCTTGTGATCGAGATCTGTATGATATTCATGTTCAGAGCCACTTTCTCTAATGATGCTTAGACTCGACGTTGATACATTAGATTTATTTATTTATAACGATAAGATCAATGTATACATGTATATCGCCACTACTGTTTAAATATACTATACTGAGCTGTGATGAACCAGAACTCCTAACAGTTCTACTTTACAGACACGCATACAAAATATATTAAAAAGCTTCTAAAAAAAGTGCGTCTTAAACAAAACTTTGAAGACGTCTTTAGAATAACAAAAGGGATATTTCTTTTACCTAGGGAGACTTGTATCATTTCCCTATTTCCATGTCTCCCGTTGTTTTATTCATAAAATATCTTTGAAATTATTCTATCGTGTGCATTTTGTTAAGCAGAACTGAATTGAATTTGAAATAAGCTAGCTTAACTGGTAATGCCTACTAAAAGCTAAGTGAAGTATGAACTTTTGAAGTATTTTTTTTCATAACTCTAGTGCATGACAAATTCAACAAAATTAGACCACATGAAGTTTGTTGTCTGAGCAACGTAATTATATTTAATATTTTATAGTATTTCTTGAGGAATCAAATATTGTTATAAACCTATATTCTAGGTAACATTTCTGTGTCAACGTTTCAGTCTTTGTCATAAAATTTTATTATCACTGCATATATCTTTTATTATAATCGTTATCATCGTTATTATCTTTATCAACAACAACAACATCATTGTCATTATCCTTATATCTTAATTAAAATCATTATCCTTATATCTGAAATATGCTTGTCCATTCTGCTTGAATAGATGTGTTCATCTTTTTCATAAGATCTGTTTTGGCTGTTATATTCTCAAAAGATTTGCTTGAATTGGCAGCCCCTCTTCCGCAAATAAATGTATAAAGCTTGATGAATTATGATAATTTGACAAAATATCCTTTCTTTTGCATTGGGATATTATAATAATGTTATGTATATTTGCTTATTCATGACTCATTGTCAGAAAGCACTTTTTACTATTTTATACTTGTTATGTAATACCGAAAAATGTGTATAATCATATATGCAGAAGAAAATAAATCAAATCAAATCGAATCAAATATTCAATGGTTGTTTTGTGCTACTATACTGATTAGCATTGTTGTCATGACATAATCGATGATATCATCATTATTTTTTATAATAATGTCATAATAATTGTCATTATCATTATTATTATTTTCATTCTTATTATTGCTATTATTATTATTGTTATTATTAGGTATTTGGCGTCACCTGTGCCTGCAAATGCAAAAAGCAAACTGAATCACTGTAACCCTCGGGTCTCTCTTCCTGGTATCCCAGTGCATGTGCAATGTGGACCCCTACTCTTATACCATAATACGCCCCATCCATTTAACATCCTATCCTAAGGATGGAGTGTTTTCCACTGTGACATAGCCTGCGTCTATGAAACAGGGGAGCCGACTCGCCTCCTCTCTTGATATTGTTATGATGCTGATGTTATGATAAGCTTCTCGTTGTAAATATTATTTCAAAATCACTTTTTGCAATAGAGATAGTCTTCACAGTTCGAAGCACTTTTCCTGATCCAAGGAATCAATTGGTATTTATATTAGTTTGGTTTACTATTAAATCACGATAAAAGTGAGGAATGAACCGAGTAAAAATATTTTTTTCTTCTGGAAAGTATTCAGTACGTGGCGCCAGTGCCCCTGCTGTCCTGGATTTCTTAACGGATCTTTGCGACACACTTTGTTCACGATATCACACAGGGATGATTTTGAACACAGATTTTGTCTTGCTGACGACAGTAGTGATTTTGTGGATGGAATAAATCTCTTAGATTGCTCAGGTGCCTGATTATATCGGAGTCTATCCAAGGTGTCGTGACACTATCACAAATGGCAGTCACATTTGGCGTTCCGCAACCCGTTCGATGGAGCTAGTCAGCAGGCGCGGATCTACGGGGGGGGGGGGGGTTTAGGGGGTTTAAACCCCCCCCCCCTTGGGCGGCCGGGAAAAAAAAAAAAAAAAGGAAGAAAAAAGAAGAAAAAAAAAGAAAAAAAGAAAGAAAAAAGAACGCACGCTGGAGAGAAACTCTTTCAAGTGCAAATATTGTGAAAAGATATTCAACTCATCTGGTAACTTAACCAAACACATGATAACTCTGGATATAACTGTGTATTAAACTGTTACTTGATTTAAAAAGACGTTATCATGCACTGCTTTTTATGGTCTCCATTGTGTTAATAGATGCCAGGAAAACATCACTTACGGGGTTCAAATAAACACCCCAAAAAAAATCGGCTCGCCGCTTCGCGGCTCGTGGACGATGCTCCGCATCGTCATTATTTTGGTCAACCCCCCCCCTTAGCAAAAAGCTAGATCCGCCCCTGGTCAGTGGCGCAGCGTGGTCTCAATCATTCGGGGGAGGGGGGGGGGGACCAGTATTTAACCTACTAGATCATTGTTTTTCAAGCATTTTCTTAGTCATGGCACCCATTAAGAAATAAAAAGCTTCGCGTCACCCTCATCCCAAATTAATAACAGAAAATTCACTTTGCATCACTCCGGTACTCGTCATTTGTATTATATACACGTACGGGCATATTCGATTGTAAATTGTGCGCCCCCGCCCCCTGTCAAAAGTCGTCGCCATAAGTATATAAGTTTAATATGTATACCATTCATTGCCCGTATCAGATTTTGTTTTCTCTGTCTGTCTGTCTGTCTCTGTCTGTCTGTCTGTCTCTCTGTATCTCTCTCTCTCTGTTTGTCTGTCCCTCTTTTGTCTGTCTGTCTGTCTCTCTCTTTCTCTCCTTCTTGTTTTACCAAACTTTGAAACACTCACTTTTCGTTACTTCCCCTCTTTTCCCTTTACCCTTCTTCTCTTCATTCTCTCTATTTCAACACCTTATAGCGCTTTTTTTCGAGGGGGGGGGGGGGGGGGGTGGAGGGGGAGACAACTGCTCACCTACCCATCCCACTTTTTTCTCTTATTTTTGTGAGTGCATGTCAACAAATATTTCCTACTTATTACCTAAACATGTATACAAGCATACCTTCTTACCATGATCTACTATTTTGAAGAAAGACAAATTTCGTCATGGTCATAACAAGTAAATACTAGTAATATATTGTTAAGCTACCAATATTACATCATTTTGGGGGTATCTCAGTAAATAACAATTGCACATTAAATGTGCAATTGTTATTTATTGAGATCTACGCAAAAAAACATCACTGTTACCAGATATGTATTTTGTTATGCTCTATATGTTATGCACTATCATTTGAAAATAGTAAACACACAAAGATGAATCAGAGCTCCCCGGGAGGGAGGGGGGGGGGGGGGGCTGAGGTACCCCCAAAATGATGTAATATTGGTTGACTTGGCAAGTACCTCAACTAAAACACACTTCCAAATGTCTTTATATAAAAATATCATTCCCACCATAGTTTGATGCTCTTAAATCACCTATGTGACATTTGGCCAATCAAAGCCTCATACCAAAAATGTTTAATTACATTCTGGTACCGGAATATAAAGATTTACTGTGCTCCAACTACCTCAGAAAATAGTTTCAAGCAGTCCTCTTGACTGTCACGATTAGCTGATATTTTGGGCCCTTTTGGAGTAACGGGTCCATATGGTATTTTTCATTGTATTGTTTATAATATATTTTCTACACCAAACGAACATTTTAGGCCAAAACATTTGATCTGAAAGCACATTCGATCAGAATTCAAATTTTACAATTGAATCCATGATTTAAATTTAAAAAATGAACACCATTTCCCTGTTAAAGCAGTCTATATACCTAACTACCATGTAAGTAATGCAGACAATATTTGCTACTGAAGGAAAACAAATATAATAAAACAATTCCAGCTGTTTGGCTTATAATCTGGACTTTGGCATATGAGAGCTTTTGAGGGATGAGTTGTATAGCAGGTAAAGAAAAGAAATCCCTACATCGTATGCACGAATACTGGCTAAACATCATCGGTGGATCCAGGGTCAAGGGAGGCACCTGAACCTTGCCCCTCCCCTCCACCGACTAAAAACAAAAGTGAAAAGGGGGAAGAAACGAACAAATGAGGTGATGACTTTTTTTGTGTGTGTGGCTTGCTTGCTTGCTTTTCGGACTTATGCCCCCCCCCCCATTCATGGATCCGCCACTGGAATAGACATTCTTATGAAATTGATTAATGGGATATCTATACCACTTCGCAAGCATTAGCCAAACTGTAGAAAACCTGAAATATCTTGAATATTTAAATATATTTTCAATATCACCCCATGGAAAGCAAAACGAAATACAAATTAAGTACATAATAATTGCTGTTAGGAATATACACACTTTATAACATATACAACAAAACATAGTACACAACATAATACATTGAAGCATAGTATTTATCAAATGCACAAATTTAAATTTGGTGGCTCTTATAGTTAGTGAAAAATTGTCTTCAGTCTTCAAATTGCCACCAACATTCTATAGATACGTTTGGAACTTTCTGAAATCTATCCTCTTTTTCTTACATATTTCATAGCTATATCCACTATATGATGGTGGATAGGTCATAATACTAAACATCATCATAATTATTTTATCTGTATTGCCATACAAGCGCCATGAGCACTGAAAGGTGGACCTATGCGCTATACAAGTAGCCACTATTAATTTTTATTTGCATCATTATCATTATTCAAATAATGAAGGCTAACAATATTTTTTTATCTCACATGTTTCAAAGTTCATCTTTATACATCCATATATCCTTAATAACTGATTCTGAAACTAATAATTAATAATTAACATGTGTTATGCGCTATACAAGAACGGTTAATTATGATTTAGTATTAATTACCTCCTGCACCTGTCATTGTACAGTGTCATGGCACGTATGAGAAATGATCCCCTAAATCTATTTGTTTTGACTTTCGGTAGCCGGATACGTGCTGATTTGTTGAAAACAATATGCCTATGTAGCGGATGAGTTTCATCCTCAATGATGTGATTAACAAGACACCTTAGCGTGGAACAATTTTATAAACTGATTTGTGAACTGATTTGACAATCTACAATTTCATTTTTAAGCAAGAGACTATTGAAGTGGATGGACCGGAGCATGCACGCTGGTTTATGTGAAGAAATTAGACCAAGAAGGTGAAGATATTACGCTGGTACTGACAACACCAGGACTGTCCGAGACCGATTTTTTTATTCCAAAATTGGAAGTATGGTCGCAAGTATTATTTTATCAAATTAGAATATCTCCTTGGTGATACACCACGATGACTTTTAAAATGGTAATGCACTTGCTCATTACGTATTCATAATCACTCCCAGCGCGCGTGAATACGTCATTCGTTCTCTCTGCGAGATTTCGCACGCACGCACTGTGGACTGACTGCTTATTGTCTACAATACAACTTCCGTGTCTCTCAAATGATCCGCCATTTTCTCAACGACTGTTTCATCGGTTAGTTTGATTGGGAAAACTGTTCGAAATGAATTATTTAGTTCTTACCTTTGTGTAATATACCATCGTATCAGACACATGGTAAACTCTTTGGATAAAAAGCAGAGAGCCATTAACAAGACACCTTAGCGTTTTATCGTGAAACAATATTATAAATTGATTTGTGAACTGATTTGACAATCTACAATTTCATTTTGAAGCAAGAGACCATTAATGTGGATGATTTGAATTATTATTTTATGAAATTTGAATAATTCCTTTGCCGTAGTTTTCAATAGTAGGCTTAGAATAGTCTAAACCTGCACGAAAACAGAGAAGGATATATACCTCTTAGGCTGCAAAGCGGGTAACTTCATTGCCTTATTTAGTGTCTTCTGAGAACGATTTCCAGATGCCAAGGTTGCATTGACAAACACGAAACGAACGAAGAAACATCCATAAGATTTGCTTAATAATTGGAGCCACAGATATAGCAAAACATGGCTGAAAGAGCAGCAAATGAGCCTAATGAGGTCGATACTGCTCTTAACATGGCAGCTTCAAATGGCCAACTAGACGTTGTTCGTTATCTCGTTGGTCAAGGACCACTCGTTGAGGAGGGTGATACTGATGGTCGAACACCTCTTCACTGTGCATCACGCAATGGTCATATTGATGTAGTTCAGTACCTCGTTGATCATGGAGCACAGGTTGAGAGGGGTGATAATAATGGTCTGACACCACTTTACTTTGCATCACGCAATGGTCATTCTGTAGTAGTTCAGTACCTCGTTGATCATGGAGCACAGATTGAGAGGGGTAATAATAAGGGTCAGACAGCACTTCACGGGGCATCACGCAAAGGTCATCGTGATGTAGTTCAGTATCTCGTAGGTAAAGAAGCACAGGTTGAGAGGGTTGATAATAATGGTCTGACACCACTTCATCTTGCATCACGCTATGGTCGTTCTGAAGTAGTTCAGTACCTCGTTGGTCAAGGAGCACTGATTGAGGAGGGTGATAATAATGGTCAGACACCTCTTCACTTGGCATCAGACAATGGTCATCTTGAAGTCGTTCGTTATCTCGTTGGTCAAAGAGCACAAGTTGAGAGATGTGATAATGATGGTCGAACACCTCTTAACTTGGCATCACGCAATGATCATCTCAATGTAGTTCAGTACCTCGTTGATCAACGAGCACAACATGAAGGTAAGATTCGCATTTTGACGGTGATCATGAAGCTATTTTTTGGCAGAAAGGGGTGTATTTATAAGGACATATATATATATATATATACGTATACGTATATATATATATATATATAAATATCCTCTTTCCCTCGCACTGGATATATAGAGATATCTACTGGCAAAGTTGCCCTAGTGTAGCAATGATACCTGGTTGAATTTTGACTAATGAACTCGATTTATACTAATGACAGTATTATTATTATTATTATTATGATTATAATTCTTAATGCTAAATATATTACTCATTGCGGATATAGTATCGAAAATAATATCGCTAGTGATATGGGTTTTGAATGTGACATTGAAATTAAATGTCTCTTCCTACTTCTTTAACTCCATCATTTACTATTCATTATTGGATTATAATTCTTGTCATTATTATTTACTCTAGTGATTGTTATTATTGTTGTTATCATTAATCACTATTGTTATTTCTATAATGGTTTGTTATCATTACCATTATCGTTATCATTATTGTTATCATTATTTCTGTCATCGTTATTATTTTCATTATCATTAGTAATATTACCATCATCATCATTATCAATTGAACATTTCATTCATTTTCCCTCACACTGATCACTATTTTTGTTCTTCTTCAGATTGCAAAGATCAGAATGGTATAATTGTATAATTTATAAAAGATCATATTTGAATACACGGTTTAGAGAAATGGGTTTTGAATGTGACATTGAAATTAAATGTCTCTTCCTACTTCTTTAACTCCATCATTTACTATTCATTATTGGATTAGGAAAACCAAAGAAACCAGCTAAAAAGAGGAAAGTAACAGAAGAAAAAGACGTCCCATATCATAAAACACGACAAATTCATACTTTGCTGGCCCCACCCTATAAGTAAAGTGCTAAAATTGTATTTCCTTCCAACATATCTTATATCTTTGACATTTTTGTCCAAAATCTAGCCTATTTAAATTTGACAATTTCTACCAACGGAACGCGATCTCCCCTACCTGCTGCAACATGAGGATGACGTAATCCCCAAATGTCTAAGCCCGGTGGACATAAAATTAGGCTGGGCGTACTATGGACGCGTTCGGATCCGTGGATCGCGTCATATCTGGCTTGCACTAGGTAGGGATGGGAGAAATCTTGATCAGAAAATTAAATTAGAACGGCCAAATTCTGGACTACACTTTGCCATTAACATTCATGGGAAGTGGCTCGAGGCCCATATAGGGTGGGGCCATCAAAGTGTGAATTTGTCGAGTTTGTTAGAAAATCTAATGCCATTTATTTTTCAAATCTTGTATCTTATTTGTTTACATGTTGAAAAAAGGAACATCTTATGGTAATAGAAAACATTACACGTAAGTTTCATCCCACCCCCAGTCAGCCAATGTGAAAACCTCTAGACCCCTTATTTACGTTGGGCAATTTGGTCTGATAATCTCCCCTTCCCCATTCATGTTGTAGCAATACCACTGTTAACATAATTGATCTCGTCCCTTGAATAAAATCTTAAAAAAGACCTAAACAATAACCAATCAGCTCGTGCTATTTGTAGTCGCATTTGACTCCTTTATTTAAACACAACAAACGCCCTTATTTTCGAAATATAACGAGAAATAGTTAAACATTTTGGACCAAACTGATATCATGTTTCCATTTCAGCTACTTCTAGTACGACACCTAATATGGGAGATGTCAACATTAATTTGAATGCATCAGGATCTGCGACCATTAGCGACAACAAAATTACTGGGCAGAGAGTAAACATAAACATGAATAAAAAATAGAGGTGAGAATACAAAATGATTTTTTTTTAAAACTGAAAACGCATTCGTAACAATTTTCGAAAAATTGACCCAAGCGTATTAATACCATATTTTGTGTCCTATAGAAGTGTCCGGGTTATGTAACACGTCAGTATCATGTTCACACATTTCAATAGGTCTATTTTTCGACAGTAGTTGCTATTTTGTATGAAATTGATATATTTTACTAAGACTAAACTGATTTAAACCATAGAGCCAGTCTCAGTGATGTATGAATTGTAATGAAAAAGCAGGGAACGGTTTATTAAATAATAAACGTGATATCCGTTTTACATAAATTTATATTTGTACTCATAGATCATTATCCTTGTTCCAATATTCCAATCCATTATTAATAGTGGTTATTTTACCTGACTGCTAAGAAAGCATAAATGCTTGTTAGTAAGCAACCAGAGGACCGACATAAGGTCCTCTCCGATGTACTATCATTGGTCAAGGCCACCATAAATTAATTTCTACTTTTGGATGATAATCTTATTATTTTCTTATGTTCAATTCCATTTATTTTTCGTGCAAATTATGTACACATGTATTTTGCTTTATTAGGTCATAGCAAGTACGATTTAAGAAATATTAAATACGTGAATTTTATAGGTAAACAAATAATGAATACAATCACAAGACTCGTTTCATAGTTGTTTTTACATATAAATAATTAGGGTATCTTTATATCAACACCGTATATTTTAAAATCATGTTTCTAATACTTTTTTTCTTCATATCTCTTCTTTGTATTTTGAAAAGGAGACATCTTATATCGGAACAGCACCAAAAACGCTAGGCAGTACATTTATTTTGTGTGTGAACAAAAAAAAAAGGTTTGCATCTTCATGGAGCGGAGTTAAAATATGCAGATTTACAGTGAAATGTATATAATTCTGTATTGAACAATATTTACAGAAACCTTCATTTAGATCTAGTTGTGTTTTTTTGTCATCCAAGTGTATTTTTCTCATTCTTACATTGTGAGCTTCACAAAATCTCTCGTGTGATAGTAATAGTGATAGTGGTGGTTATTTTACCTGACAGCTAAGAAAGCAATAAATTCTTGTTAGTAAGCAACCAGAAGATCGACAGCTTAAGGTCCTCTCCGAGGGACCTGGTAATGAGGAGTAATGCCTTACCAAAGGGCACTAGCGTATCGACTTGGATTTGAACCCGGGTCACCGGATAACGATTCTTTAAAAACGAATTTGTAAGAAATGTTTTGTTTGTTACTTTTGTTTTTGAATAGATTAGTGAAACATAACATCATCTGAGCTGCAGCGAACCAATTTGATTGGCCTATTTGGGACAGAAGCTCAATCCAACATTTTTTGTTCAATATATTGTGCTTTTCTTGCGAACAAACAAGTGTTTACAGCACAATATTTTGAACAAAAAATGTTGGATTGAGCTTCTGTATATACAGCGTTCATGTATATTTTTTTAATGAAATATTTGTTTATTTGTGACTATTTATTTGCTCTTAGAAGTATTTTTCTATGTTGCTTTTCAATTTTCCCTTGAATAATACCACAATTCTAAAGGTATCCCTACATAAAAAAACGAAACAACTTTTTCCGACCTCCAGTGTTCATTGGCTTATCAGAACTTATGCTAAAGCCTGAATCACCATGTATATACATAGAAAACATATTTTCGCTGATTGAAAGAAAACAAAAAGTATTTTTCTGCTGACTTTTCCAACATCTTGAAATAAAATAGCAGCTAGTATGTGTGCATTTTTCACTTGCGGAACTTCAACTCCCTAATTGTCAAGGCTTTAGAACCACTTAAAGATAAATCATTGTGTGTGATTTAACTTTTTAAAAGAAAATTTCTTTCGAAGTACATTCTAACAAACCTTAACTATCTCTTTACTCCCATTGTTCGACCTAATTTTGAATTTTGTTCATGAAAGAGAATTAATAATTTCACAGGCAAACATAAACAAAATCGAAACATGTTGCTGTAATTAAAAAAAGCTCTCTGTAGTTTCTAGAGAGACATTAAATATCATGAAGAGGGGATTCTATTTGGATATGCTTTGCATTCATATATATTGTTGGGATGTTTGTTGTGATTGCGATTTCCTTGGAGTAGAGTTAAATCTGCAGAATTGCAGTGCAATGAAAACATCTATTCAGCTTTGACTAGAAAAGCTTCTGTAAAATTATATAAAAATGAATATTTCCTTATTAATATTAAGAATATAGTTCATAAAAAGTAATTTTGTATATTATTAAGTATTTTTGATTAATACTTGACAATCTTTACGAACTATTCCAATATCTTGGAATGAAGTAGCAGCTGGTATGTGTGTACTTTACACTTAGAAGACTTCAACTCCCTAATTTTCAAAAATGTAGGACCACTCAAAGATAAATCATTGTGTGATTTAAGTTTTTAAAATCTTCTTTCGAAGTGCATTACAACATATCTGAACTATCTTGAGACTCTCATTGTTCGAATTCATTTTGAATTTGTTCACGAAAAAGACTTAATCATTCGAAGGCAAAAAAATATACAAAAATAAACCGAAATATTCTCCATTAATTTTGAGAAAAGGTTCTTGTAGTTACTAGATCGACATACTAAAAAATTAAAACGGGTATCTATTTGGATATGCTTTGAATTTATATGTATTGCTGTGATGTTTACTTGAAAAGGTATACCAACATATATAAAGGAAGGCGTTAATATTATTAATTAAATAAATCATTACAATTATACTTTCAAACTTATAGAATTGACATGAATAGTATAGGAATTCATTTTAATGTTACTTTTAAAATGATCTATATCAAGTAGTATCACACTTAAGCTAACATAAGTATTGTTCGACAAAAAAAATGTATTTGCATCATTTATTTTGGGAGGAACAATACTTATACGTCGAAAACTGAAATGTGTTTTTAATCATTACTTGCGGGAGAATACTTTTGTTGCAATGTATTAATTACAGGCCTACTTGATGCCCTCAGTAGTGTAAATGTAATACAAACTGTATCCGGACAGCTACCTCCTGGACATCCACCCCCGGGTAACCACCCTTAGTCAACTACCCCCTAGGACAACTACCCCTATAGGACAACTACCCCTAGGACAACTTCCCCCTAGAGCAACTACCCTCTAGGACAACTTCCCCCTAGAGCAACTACCCTCTAGGAGGACTACCCTCTAGGACAACTACCCCTAGACAACTACCTCCTAGGACAACTACCCCTTCGGATAGTTGTCCGGGGGTAGTTGTCCTAGAGGATGGTTGTCGTAGGGGTAGTTGGATGGAGGTAGTTGTCCGGGTGGTAGTTGTCCGGGGGTAGTGTCCAGGGGGGGGGGTAGTTGCCCTAGAGGATATAGTTGTCCTAGGGGGTAGTTTACTGGGGGTAGGTTACTGGGGGTAGTTGTCCGGGGGTAGTTGTCCTAGAAGCAATAAAAACATTTCATTTTGTCGCTTTGTAAATAAAACAATTGGGAACCAGGTAAAGAACGTATTCTGTGTTGCATTTTAATGAGTCTATTCTACCTGAGCCGTTTTTTAATTTAAAAAGTCCAGTAATTTAAATTGATTTAATTTGAGAGAGGGAGAGAAAGAAATAGAGGGGGTGATAGAGAGAGAAAGAGAGAGAAAGAGAGAGAGAGAGACAGAGAGAGAGAGAGAGATGGTCAGAAAGGGGAGGGAGAAAAATGGAGAGAAAGAGAGAGAAAGAAAGAAAGAGATTGTACTCCAGGAATTGGAAGAAAATCTAGTAATATGATACATGATATTGGTAGCAATAGCCATCTACATGTATATACAGAGTTTGGCCGACCCGGTTTGAGTTGGGCACTGCACTGTTGGGTTAGTACACAAAATAAAATACAACACGTTATCACCAACTGTTATTCAAGTTGGTCAGACTCTGTGTATAGGTGGCGCTGCACAGTGGGCCAGGGTAGAGTACCTACATAAAGAGGTAGGTACTCTAGGCCAGGGAGGAACCAAAGTGCGCCAAAACTCATGTTTGGGGATTTATTTTTTATAAATCCAGAGGAAATGTTTGGATTTCCAGGTATTTTCGCTTAAATTTTATTGCCAACATTTTCTCTGATGTCTAAGCTTTAAGTTGATACCAGATTTGGCTGCCCGATTCTGCCCGTTACTATGTTAGAGCCGTTTTCCTTGCAACATTGCCCCGAAAAATGTGTTTATTTTTGTCCGCGGTGTCAGAACAAGTGTCACGCGCCCCCTCTCGCCGTGATTTATGACCACGAATCCTTCATGATTCAGCCGCGGACCCCCAAAAACCCACATTTTTTCGGGGCAATGTGGCAAGGGTAATCGGCTCTAACATAACAACGGGCAGGATCGGGCAGTCAAATTTGGTATCAACTTGAAGCTTAGACATCAGAGAAAATGGTGGTATTAAAATTTAGGCGGTACACCGCGGAAATCTAAACATTTCTTCTGGATTTAAAAAAAACATGGATAATTAGTCAATTTTTCAGTGAATTACCCTATAATATATCATGAAGATTGTGTTTCCATTAATTTTAACCCATTCATTCAACGAAATGAACTATCAGGAATATGTGAGAGCAATTTCATATCAATAACTTAAAATATTCATGTTGAATTGAAAGATTTATAAAATAAGTCACTTTTGCACTAAAACTGTGAATATATAGGATTTTGCTGTTTGACGTAGTAAATTTATACCCTTATTGTGCATACCGGAATTAAATATTTCACTGAAGTATTCCTCTATGTATTACCTTTCAACTGGGCCAGAAAAAAAAATGGACAAAATAAATCACCCAAACTTAGTTTTGGCGCACTTTGGTTCCTCCCTGGCCCACTCTGCGCTGGTCGGAGTCAGAGCCATTGATTGGGAGAGTTAGGTCAGCCCAGTTCGGGTTGGGCAAAACAATTAAAGCGAACACTTTATTTATAGGAAAGCATGCACACAAATAATAATGTACGCTATGGTGAAACCAAGTTGGCCAGACTCTGTGAAAAGATGGCTCTGCCGCAGCGAATATTACAACTCCCCTCATAAATGCGTTTATTATAATGTATAATGCTCTGTTATGTTAGCTATGTAAAGACGATGAGTGCGGGAGGTTTAAAACGATAGAAGAGGAAAATCAGAGGAGATAGACAAGACAGAATAGACAAAGAGGAATAGAGTGAGATAGAAGGAAAAGGAGAAAAGGAGAGAGAGAGAGAGAGAGAGAGAGAGATAGAAAAAAGGGGGGGGGGGTCTTCCTTAATATAAAATCAAATCATTATTCAAGTTTGAAAAAAAAAAATAAAGGTAAAATTAAATGATGTAGAAGTGAAATTTAAGAGAGATATTGAAAATCAAGCAGATGTTGTTGATTCAACGACAGCTGATGCCAAGGCCTTGAAATTGACAATAGAAGAGCTTTGACAATACAAAAGACAGAAAGAAATTATGAAAACTGTACCGTTTGGGTCGTATGTTATTTTTTACAGCCGGTCGGAACGCACAAATAGCAATCACAATACTACTCAGACGGACCCCTCTCTGTCTGTCTCTCTCTCTCTCTCTCTCTCTCCCCATCTCTCTCTATCTCTCTCTCTCTCTCTGTATCTCCTCTCTCTGTTTCTCTCTCTCTGTCTATGGTGGTAGGTTCACGTGGTGTGATTATGCATGATAACAGGAATAGATTGATAGATATGAATTGATGACGGTACGTAAATGCAAGGCGAGGTATTTGTAATTGAGAAAAGTAATATTTCAAAATGATAATGTGTGGGTTTATTTTATTGTTTACAGCCTATCGGAACTCATCTTGCAATCACGAAAATACTTAGAGGTTTAATTATTTTAGTTCATGAGACGCATATGAAGAAAAAAAAACAGTTACAACGGGACACCTCTCTCTCTCCCTCTCTCTCCATCTCTCTTCCTAAGTGTGGAGATAGTTTCCCATGGTTACATTACTCATGATATTAAGCAGAGATTGATAAATATGACCACAGTATGCAAATATATAGTGAAGTATTTCTAATTAAGAAATTAATTATATAAACAATAATTTTTATGTTTCTCTTTAGGCCAAATCCCGGCCTAAACACACTTCGCAACTTTATTGATTTCCCATCAAAATCATACTTTAAACCACCAAAATATAATACATTTATAAGAAATCAAATTAAAGAAGATTTTGGTTTTCTGAAAAAGAGCGGGAATGCATTGTACAACTCGTTGTCACTTTGTTCAGTCATACATGTGAAAGAGCTGTTTTTCTCAATGAAAACACAAATATTATTTTGACAGGCATCAAGGTCAAACTCGCAATGGAACAAAACATTACCGATATTACAGAGCCAAAGTGTTATTCTAATATAAATATAAGATGAAAACGCGGACTGCTCTGCCACGCTGAAGCGTACATTAGATATATTGTATGATTCCTTCCAAGTGAATAATGAAATCAATCACCTTGTCATTGTTGGAAATGTTGCCACCATAAAACTCCATATGAACGTCAGAAAAGAATATGGGCTATCCCTAGATTGGGTGTTACCCTATTTAGTTGATTGGCATGTTCTTAACAACTTCCAAGAAGTGTTAATGAGAATGTACTGGGATTCTGGTCTGCAAGAAATTGCGAAGTTAAGTCACAAACATTTATTTTTGAATATCAGCTTGTTCAAATTTTAAAAGAACACACAGGTTCTTCCTGCAAGTGTATGAGGCAATATATCGGCTACAGTAACAATCTATGAGTATGCCTATCAGTTCAATCACAATCATAATCACATCAATATTTGAATCACCATCACACTGAATCACAACCACGATCGTGATCACAGTCACAATTACCACCCCAGTTACAATCGTAATCACCATCTCAATTACAATCACGATCACATACAGTAACAAGCACAATCATGCTACACAATTATTAATGAGTTTGATGCATTGTTTTCTCACTGCGCGCACATCTCAATAATTCATGTCATGTGGTCATAGACTAAATAATACACGTATACAATCTGATTTAAGATTATGATTGTGATTGAACTGAATGATACTCATAGATTGTTCTTAACATGTTCAATACAGACTAAATATAATTTACACAAATATAAATGGCTTCAAAGAGATTACGAACATCGAATAAATTATCAAAAACGAAACTAAATAAAACATAACAAAATAAATCAATGTATAGAGTATTGATACCCCCCACCATTATAGTACGCCACTCCAATAAATGCATCTGTAGTCTGTAAACACGCACTTTGCATGCACTTTATCATTACATATTCATAAAAAGACACTCTTGCTTAGTTCCATGCTAATTCTATATTGATGTGGCTGGGTTATATCTACTTAACACATGATCGTTCAGTTGCTAAATAGTGATGATTTAGTTGGTATACACCCATAGTCAGGACAAATAACATGTTTTTTGCTTACCAACCCATACAATTTTAAATGGATTTAGCATGGAACTAAGCTTGCGGGGTTCTATATATGATCATACTGGGTAAGATTTACATAATTTGTCTGCAAAACGTGTGAAATTGTATGCAAAGAAACGAATTTGAATTCACGAAAGATGCTATTTAATCGCGAATCGTCTCGCTTTAAATTGAATGAAAATTTTACGAAAAAGGAAAAAAAACGAATGAAAATAAAATGTTTTATATTATGAATCGTTTCATGAATTAAATGCTAAAAAACGAATTTGAACGAAAAATAACAGCTGCGGTGACAGAATCGGCCAAATTGAAGAACATAAAATGGATTTGTGTTGCCAACTTACGAAATTGACCGAGAAATCCAACATTAGAACAGAGAAAGTTTACATTGATTTCATACATTAATAGGCCTATTTCCTTTGTTTTGCTTTGTTTTAAGACGCATCTAAATGGCACTTTTTAATACTTCTCTTATTTGTTTCATTTCTGTTTATCAACATTAGGACAAGAATTTTACATCTAATAATTTTTGTTTCTTATCTTGGAAACACAGAGTAGGTGTTAAAGGGATAGTTGAGTTCGGTTTTCAGACCGCAAATGCCTTCAAAGTGCATGGCTATTGCTGTTATTCTTATCTATGACATTTATAGTGCCCTTTTAGAACCTAAAATTGCTATGAAGGTAATTTTAGACCCCAAAATGTGTGAAATTTAGCCAATACGATCATACCAATTCAGCTCCACTTTAAAAAAAATACGGTGACCATTAATTAATTATTTAATTAAAAATAACAATACATGAGCCGGCTAATTGTGGATAATATGAGCAACACGAAAATGCCAACAAAAAAGCCAACATCGGCATTGGCTGAAATACGACGTAAAAGACGTTATTTCGTTTTTTTCAACGGTTTTTTCAATTTTTTCAAAATATCTAATATTTGTGGTGGTACACAAGTATTAGAAATCGGTATATTTCAGCCGTCTCTGAACCGACTTTGATCAAACAAAGATGATTTTGTCATTTAAATATTATGTTCTTTCAAATTTGACACTCAGTTTTTCATTATCTCACAAAAAACTATTTTGTGTAGCGCCCTCTGCAACAGAACTCAACTATCCCTTTAACTTTTAAGCTGCTTTGTGTATGAGCTACACATGTTTATATAAACATTTGAACATAGGAGGTTGACATTAATGAAATAAATAGATTGATGCTTCCTATTTCTTGCCCTTTTGACGGTACATGTAGAATTAGAACTGTTTGGCATTTTTGCTACTAAGCCACTTAGAGGGATAGTTGAGTTCTCTTTTCAGACCGCAAATGCCTTCAAAGTGCATGGTTATTGCTCTTATTCTTATCTGTGACATTTCTAGTGCCCTTTAAGGACCTAAAATTGCTATGAAGGTAATTTTAGACCCCAAAATGTGTGAAATTTAGCTAATACGATCATACCAATTCAGCTCTACTTTAAAAAAAAATTCTGTGAACGTTAATTAATGATTTAATTAAAAATAACAATGCATGGGCCGGCTGGTTGTGCGTAATAATATAACCAACACGAAATTGCACAAAAAAGCCAACATCGGCATTGGCTGAAATACGACATAAAAGGCGCTATTTCGTTTTTTCAACGTTTTTTTCAAATTAACTAATATTTGTGGTGGTACACAAGCATTATATATCGTTATATTTAGGGATATTTTAGCCGTCTCTGAGCCGATTTTGATCAAACAAAGATGATTTTGTCATTTTAATTGTATGTTCATTCAAACTTGACACCCAGTTTTTCATTGTCTCACAAAAATTATTTTGTGTAGCGCCCTCTGCAACTAAACTCAACTTTCCCTTTAATGACTGAATTCTTTAGGAACACGGATTCGGCATGCAAGACATGGAGAATTGCACTTTCTTGCTCTGTTTACTTGAACATGTACATGTGTTTGTGTGTGTGTTTAAAAAAAAAATCAGAATGACAAATGTACATGATTCATTCCTTGATCATGAATGTAAACTTAGTATACTAGTGTACATCCATGTATCAAAATGCATAAATATGTACTATATAATTATCATCTTTTCATTATATTTAGTGTTTATTGTGTATTACAACTTTCTCACTTGACAGTATATCTTGATTAATATCAGACATCTTTTGAAAGTAATGGTTCACACTTTTTAATGAGAGTTAGATGCCTAGGGACTTTTAGATTTGCACGACGAGAACGTGGACTGCTACATGTGACAACCTTTTAATGCAATGTGACGTCCTTTTAAGGCACTGACTGCCAGTGCTATAAAAGGACGTCACATTTTAAGGCACTGACTGCCAGTGCCTTAAAAGGATGTCACAGTCCACGTTCTCGTCGTCCAAATCTAAAAGTCCCTATTAACACACTGAGAGAACTCAACTGAGTAGGTTGTATTATTTAGAGGCAATTTTATCTGCGGTGTGCCCAATCAGCCATTTGAAAAGTCTTTATCACAAATTCCATTATTATACAATTTACTTGCCAAAACCAGATGTTGCCACACGTTGATGAAATTTAAAGGATTTGATACATGAACATGAAGACATTTCCGTGTGTGTTATCCTTTTGCCAAACAATAACAAAGTATTATACATTGCTTATGCAGTTGTTATGATGATACATACATATGTAATACATTTTTTAATGATCTTTTAAGCTGGACTTGATATTACAGGAATCCTATGTATTTGAATACATTGTTCTTCATGTGATATTGAACTTGTTGTACGAATTTAAAGAGTTTTCTTTGTAAACAGTGATTTTAAAAAGTATATTAACCTTTAATATGTGACAGATGTTTTGTGAAGTCATCATTTCGGATCGCAATCGTGCACGGGTGCACATGCATTTGATATATGTATTATTATTTATGGTGGCATTATTTTCGTTATAATTATGTGTATGCATGCTTATTGCATATATATTATGTGGAATAATAATAACAGATTTGTGATCTGCTTGTATTTAACGACTGTAAAAAGGGAGTATTTATGATGTTCATATACGTGTATCAAGAAGACTCAAAAGAAAACTGAAGTGTCTGTTACCTCTCACAATATTTCCACGATATGCGCGTATCGCTATTATTGATAAATATAGGTGACATGCGGAAATTTAATTCCTGTTAAATTTTCTTTGAATGGAATTTTATATGTGATATAATTCAGGTTTTTATTATTGTTATGTTCTTTTGTGTTAAAAATACAAACCATCTTTACTCCTTTACTGCTTTTTTTTTTTGGAGGGGGGGGGGGGGGCAAACCTATGCACATGAAAACTGATATATTTGTTCAACTCGATACATTGCTTCAATTACCTCCTGCCCCCCCACCCCCCCCCCCCCCCCCACTCCGGGAACGGATCGAGGGACCGCATTCATGTTCCCCAAATCTCCGGTAAAGGGGTACTTTTCACGTAACAAAGTCCGGCTCGTCAGTAAGACACAACAAATCGGCCCGTATTGACTTTACACACCGGACTTAAAAGGGAGAGAACATGCATAAGCGTACCCTAAAAAATACTGAGTGGATTTGGCACCATACAAATCTTATGTATTATTATTATAGTATTATTATTAATTTTATTATTATTAACATCATCATCATTATTTTCTTTATTATTATATTGATATATATATATATATATATATATAAACATTAATAATTAATATATTTGGTAAATTATCATTTCGATCCGGCCTCAGGCTTGATAGATATCGCGAATGCACTTCAACATTGAACATTTGGGCATATATTTCTGTTTTTTTTTGCGAATTTAGGTTCAATTATTGCCATCTAAACCACTGAAGGCAATATTTTAACAATATTGAATGGATATATTTCACCTAAAACCCTTGAACCGCAATTTTACTACCACCGGTCTATATCTTTAATGTACATAAAACTGTAAACATAAAAATAAACTGCCGTCTTCCAGTTGAGGAAGATTACGTGAATTCTAAATGCTATAAACGCTTTCATTTTTATGTATTTGTAGATTTAATTTTATATCATAATCTAAGAATAACACTGCGTTTTGCCCCCCCCCTTTGCTTGGTAGGGGGGGGGGGGGGCGAGCGCACCCTGCTCCACCCCCCCCCCACTTCCGGCGCCTATGACTAGGTTATTTAAAGGTACATTATATGCGGAATTAAAAGAAGATCTGAATGAAAACTTCCATTCTAGAGATGGAGTACATAAATAATAAGTATTCTAGGCTTGACATACCTAATATACTTTTCTTGTCGTATCAATATTTATTATGATATATGTTTTCATATTTCAGGATTTGTCCCCCTTATATTTTTTATCCTTTTAAGGATACCGTAATGAGTGAAATTCCCCGTTTGGTAAATCTATTCAAACGTGTATATAATAGGTACGTTAGAATCTTGTCATCGCGTGGTATATGTGAGGCGATATATCAAGAAAGAAAAATGGAGAAAGGGCTTACGGACAGGATGATTTTAGATCTGAAAAATGAGATTGGTAATCATAAAAGTTTTATGAGCCTTGGAATTGAATTGGATATTTCGATGGAGAATATGATTGACTATGAGAAGAAGAACAAGAAAAACACGTCTGAGGGAATAGCAGCAATGTTGATTGCATGGCGAAAAAGAACCCCTGCAAAGAAGCACATACCAAAAATGAAAGCAGCATTGAGAAAAACAGGCTTGGCAGATGAAGCAAAATCATTTTTCGCAGGTAGGTAGAGTTATCCTTATTTATGTTCCCCTCCTAGATTGGGCTCGATTCTCTCTCCCACGAGAAATGTCCGCGCATATTACGAACCACTGTATTTCGCCCGCAATACAATTAACGGTCTTATTTTACCGAGTCAGGTATAAATGTCGGCCTGAATTTTTTTTGTGTACGAACATTTGGATTACTTTATCCCAGTTTTCATTTTTAGGTTTTTTTATTTCGTATTTCACATTCACATTCATTACATAAAGCATAAGCAATAAATAATAAGACTGCACAATTGTTCTTTCAACATAATATCAGGCCATGAAAGTAATAACACAGTCGAAATAAGAAACTAGATTTGTAATACTTGTTTGGAACAAGTATAGGTGGGCTGGTCCAACTAAAATTTGAGACAAAATGAAGGGCACATTTGAGATAGCTTATTGTCTCAGCTACAACATACTCGAAGTTCAGCGTAAACGAACCAAAAACGACGGAGATTTTGCTCGCGAAAGACGGGAATGTAGAATCCAGTTTTGAGAAAAAGTCATGTCCCATAGAGAATACACGCAAAAAGTGAAAATTGACACTCCTCCTTTAATCGCAAAAATACGCCATGATTCTTTTGTCAAAATGAAAATTCTTGTGGATTACAATTGTAGTGAATTGTCTCAGCTAGAACATGTCGAAATTTAGAAGAAAATTTATCAATTTTTACAGAGATAAAATCAATTTTCCAAAAATATGCTGACATCATAATATGCAAATTGAAATTTTGAGTTCGGAGGCCATTATGATGACGTCATGAGTTAATTGAGGGTCAAATGAAACATGAAATCATATCTCCAATTTATTTTCTATCAAAATATGAAAGCAAAATTGGGGTCACCTTGCAGCCTAAAGAGCTACAATGGATTTTGTATAGGCATGTTTTTGCCCATATATGCTATGTATTACAAGAGCTCGCGCGCACGGAATTTTTTGTTTAACGGTCGATCATTCCGTTATTAATAGTCATAAAGAGACAAACATGGTATCAATTTGTTTGTAAAAATATGTGAAATATTATGAAAGAAAAATAAATGGCGATTCTATGTTGTGTATTGATTGTTGTGTTGATTTTCGTAAAATTTTACAAAATGGCGCCTAGATGACGTCATCAGTAAAGGTCAATGTTGAAAACGTAATTGTGCTTTGTACATATGCCTATACATATGTGTGCCAAATTTGAAGGCATTTGATTGAGCCATTTTCAAGTAATCGTGCTTACAAAAAAGTGGTTCGAAATAAGAAAAATAAAGAATAACTAGATTTGTAATACTTGTTTGGAACAAGTATAGGTAGGCTGGTCCAACTAAAAATGATACCTTTGTCAAAATGAAAGATAATAGCAACTGCATTTGTAGAAAATTGTCTCAGCTTAGAACATATCAAAATTTGGTAGAAAATCGATCAATATTTACAGAGATACAATCAATTTTCCATAAATATGCTGAAGTCATAATATGCAAATTGGAATTTTGAGTTCGGAGGCCATTTTGATGACGTCATGAGTTAATTGAGGGTCAAATGAGACATGAAACAATATCTCCGAATCATATTCTATTGAAATATGAAAACAAATTGGGGTCACCTTGCATCCTAAAGAGCTACAATGGATTTTGAATAGGCATGTTTTTGCCTATATATGCTATGCATTACAAGAGCTCGCGCGCACGGAAATTTATGTTAAACGGTCGATCATTCCATTATTAATAGTCATAAAGAGACAAAAATGGTATCAATTTGTTTGTAAAAATATGTGGATATTATGAAAGAAAAAAAAATGGCGATTCTATGTTGTGTAATAGTTTTACGCGCAAAAACGCGCGCGCATGCTCGTGTGCGCGATTTTTTTATAAAATGCTTAAAATGGCCTAAAACGTATGCAAAATGTTTTTTAAAAAACGATTTTGAGCATTTTAAAATTTTGCGCGCGCATAAACGCGCGGACGTACGCGCACGCGTGCGTTATTTGACCTGAAATTGACCGAACGGATATTGACCTTAATCATGATAAATATGAATGAGAAATAACTTTTGGTTATGAAGATATGATCATGAGTTGATTTCCAAAATTTTTACAAAATGGCGCCTAGGTGACGTCATCAGTAAAGGTCAATGTTGAAAACGTTATTGTGCTTTGTACATATGCCTATACATATGTGTGCCAAATTTGAAGGCATTTGATTGAGCCAATTTCAAGTAATCGTGCTTACAAAAAAGTGGTTCGAAATAGGAAAAATAAATAATAAAGGCAATTCTAACGAAATTATAAGGTGGTCTGTACCCCTTATAATAAATGAATAAATAAAGGCAATTCAAACGAATTTATAAGGTGGTCTGTACGATATACAGCCCACCTGATTAGACAAATATAGGCCTATACAAAGCAAAATACGGGAGAATCTAGTAAAGGAGCTTAGTTTGTATATTGTAGATTCCCCTGAATAAATAAGAGCAGTTTATTGAGCATGTAGATTGTGTTTTTTTAACAGGTAAAAAAACGAGATAGGTGAAAATAAGACGAAGGACTATCACACAAAAAGGGCATTATGTGGAAACCAATTATCACAAACCACAACATATATGTTAGATGTTAGATTGGGTTAGAACTGTTCTTGGAAATACCGGTCGGTTTTGCAAATATTAACGTACTTAGTTTTCATCATGGTCCCACATGTTCAGTTTAAATGTGTTTAAAGGTGAAATTCAAAGAAAATCACAAATATGTCAACTAATCAGAAATGTATCACTAGAAACTGGTAAGCTAACTGATGGCCACCGTACAAGTTTTTAGGTCAACTACATATCGGGTGATTTATAAAAATACAAATAGAACCATAGCAGCTGGGATATACGAGAGATTCGCCGGAAAAATAACGATGTTTTAATGACGTCACTATATGGACCAATACAGCCCAAGCAGACGACATCCCATAAAGAATGAACATAATTGCAAAGCTATTATTTGTCAAATTATAATGAGTTTAGTGTATATAAATGTAATGGCATGTCAAACCATTCAAAAGGGGATATGACCCGATTCTGATAACTAAAAGCTTCTGCTTGTAAATACACAGGATAGGGGTTAATTAACAATCAAAGAAACCAGACTTTCAAATTGAAAAAACCCCGGAATGATATTAAGGACGGCATTTGTTCCCTCTTGAAACGCCGAACATACCGCGGTGTGTGCAGCTGAATATACAATGGCGTCTTATTTTGTTTACAAGCGACAGATTCCTTTATTTTTGCATCGCTGCAATTGTCATCAAAATAAAACCATGCACGGGGTTTAGATTGTGGCAATGGATTATACATTTAGCCTGACGGTAGTGAAGTAAGAGAAAGAACTCAAGAGAAGATGAAAACACAGGCACTGAAAATGTACGGGACATCGTCTGCTTGTGCAAATCATGTCCATACAGTCAGTGGCGTAATGAGCAAAAACGTTTCGGGGGGGGGGGGGGCTGAACGTTTGTCAAAGTGAGGTCTAGGGGTAAAGCCCCGGAGGGGGTCAAGGGGTATGGGAAAACAGTGGCGGTTCCAGGAATTTCTTACCAGGGGGGGGGGGCACAAAATGGCATGGGGTTAAATATATATAAACGATAAAGCGAAAGAGCGAGGCTTTAGCGGCGAGGGAGCGGGGTGGGTCTGGGAGGGGGTTCTGACCCCCTCCCTGAATAGGAAGCATTTGCAATTTTAGAACCACATTAGACGCATTTTCAGGCACTTCCTGGAGTAATATGACGTAAAATTGCTTTCTCCTACCCCCTCCAAGAGATCTTTTGCAATTTGAGAACCATATTTGGCGCATTAATGTCCACCGGCACTTCCTGGAAAAAAGAGGCCTTCTGATTGGTTAGACGTTCAGGGGGGGGGGGGGGGGGGAGGTTGTAGAGGCCACCGCTAACTGACAAAACTAGCCACCAATTACCGACAAATATATTAACACCAATGCACCAATATCTACTAATTTAAGCCTATAAACCCAGGGCCAGGAACTAAGTTATTTTTCAGTTTTTCCCCTCCCGCGCGAAGCGCAGAAGCTGTGACGCTTCATTAAATCATTAGAGGAAGGAGACGATCGGTTAAACCGATCTCGACTCTTCTTGTTTCGCCCGCCCCTCCCGCGCGAAGCGCAGAAGCTATGACGTTTCATTTAAATATTAGAGAAAGAACTCTTAATCCTTGCCTGAATTCAGTTCGCCCCCTCCCGCGCGAAGCGTGGAAGCTTTGACGTTTCAATAAATTATTACTCTTAATCCTTGTCTGAATTCAATTTCGCTCATCCCGCGGGAAGCGCGAAAGCTTTCACGTTTCATTAAATTATTAGAGAAAGATGACGATTCGTTGTATCGTGCCCTTGTCTAAATTCAGTTCCCCCACCCCCCCTCCCGCGCGAAACGCGGAAGCTTTGACGTTATTCTTAATTCTTGTCTGAATTCATTTTCGCCCATCCCGCGCGAAGCTCGGAAGCTATCACGTTTCATTAAATTATTAGAGAAAGAAGATGATTCATTGTATCGTGTCCTAATTGTCTGAATTCAGTTCCCCCCCCCCTCCCGCCGGAAGCGCGGAAGCTTTCACGTTTATTAGAAAAATATTGCGATTCGTTGTACCGTGACCTTGTCTGAATTCAGTTCCCCCTCCAACCCCCCCCCCCCCCCCTCCCCATTCCCCCCCCCCTCCCGCGCAAAGCGCAGAAGCTATCACGTTTCATTCAATTATTAGAGAAAATAGACGATTAATTGTAGCGTGTCCTTGGCTGAATTCAGTCCCCCCCCGTCCCCCTTTGACGTTTCATTTAATTATTACTCTTAATCCTTGTCTAAAATCTTTTTCGCTCATATCGCGCGTAGCGCGGAAGCTTTTACGTTTCATTAAATTATTACTCTTAATCCTTGTCTAAAATCATTTTCGCTCATACCGCGCGCAGCGCGGAAACTTTCACGTTTCATTAAATTATTAGAGAAAAAAGACGATTCATTGTATCGTGTCCTTGTCTGAATTCAGTTCCCCCCCGGTCCTTCCGCGCGAAGCGCGGAAGCTTTGACGTTTCATTTAATTATCACTAAAATCATTTTCGGAAGCTTTCACGTTTCATTAAATTATTAGAGAAAGAAGGCGATTTGTTGTACCGTTAATCCTTGTCTGGATTCAGTTTCCCCACTGAGCCTGACGATGTACATGTACGTATATGGAACGATCGTTCGCAAATCTGTGCGTGCACAGCCCGAGTGGTGGGTAGCATGTTATCTCACGGCAGTGCTTGTCGCAGTATAGCTTCTGGAAAGGTTTCTACTA
This sequence comes from Strongylocentrotus droebachiensis, assembly GCA_035222895.1. NCBI lineage: Eukaryota > Metazoa > Echinodermata > Echinoidea > Camarodonta > Strongylocentrotidae > Strongylocentrotus > Strongylocentrotus droebachiensis. The sequence continues at coordinate 355,129 of JAVYIG010000230.1, read as the reverse complement.
GTGTTACTGTTAGTGGCCACTAATGCCCATTAGTGACTATTAAAATCATTGCTCTTCCTGGCTATTTGCGAATATGTCAGTTTGCAACAGAAATGGAAAAACGCACATTTTGTTGAAAATCATGTTATTATCACCTGTATGGAATTAAAAATAAGTCATGGTTTCATTTTATTTGGGGGGGGGGGGGGGGCTGGCGCCCCCTAGCCCCCCACCAGTACGCCAGTGCATACAGTGATCTCACACATCTCATCATCGTTCGGAGAGCTCTTCAGGTGCTATGCCGGGGCTGTATTTAAGCGTTTTTTTAATTTAATAATCATTACTTCGAATGTTTCCAAGCATTGAATTTTGATAACCTTGTCGAATCAAAGTTTCAACTTTGCAATAATGAAAATAAATTTAGTTTTTAAAATCAATGAATATCTACTTTAACGAGTAGCCGTGTGCGAGCTGCTATCGTTAAAGCACGCGACTGACCTTAAATATCTGGTACAGATCGATAACCGTATAACTAGAATTTTTTTTTTTTTTTTTTAACAGTTAAAAAACCCAGATATGTGTAAATAAGACGAAGGACTTTTAACACAAAAAGGGCATTATGTGGAAACCAAATATCACAAACCACAAATATATGTTAGATGTTAGATTGTGTTAGAACTGTTCTTGGATATACCGGTCGGTTTTGCAAATATTAACGTACTTAGTTCTCATCATGGTCCCACATGTTGAGTTTAAATGTGTTTTACGAGTAGCCGTGTGCGAGCTGCTATCGTTAAAGGTTAAATTCAAAGAAAGTTACAAATATGTCAACTAATGTATCACTATAAACTGGTAAGCTAACAGATGACCATCGTACAAGTTTTAGGTCAACTACATATCGGGTGATTAATACAAATACAAATACAACCACCTCCGTAGCAGCTGGGATATATACGAGAGATTCGCCGGAAAAATAACGATGTTTAATGACGTCACTATATGGACCAATACTGCCCAAGCAGTCGACATCCCATAAAGAATGAGCATAAGTGCAAAGCTATTATTTGTCAAATTATAATGAGTTCAGTGTATATACATGTAATGACATGTCAAACCATTCAAAAGGGGATATGACCCGACTCTGATAACTAAAATCTTTTGCTTGTAAATACACAGGATAGGGGTTAATTAACAATCAAAGAAACCAGACTTTCAAATTGAACCCCCCCCCCCCCGGAATGATATTAAGGACGGCATTTGTCCCCTCTTGAAACGCCGAACATACCGGGGTGTGTGCAGCTGAATAATTATACAATGGCGTCTTATTTTGTTTACCACCGACAAATTCCTTTATTTTTGTATCGCTGCATTTGTCATCAAAATAAAAACATGTGCGGGGTTTAGAGTGAGGCAATAAATTATACATTTAGTCTGACGGTACTGAAGTAAGAGAAAGAAGTCAAGCGAAGATGAAAACACAGGCACTGAAAATGTGTGAGATGTCATGGGACATCGTCTGCTTGTGCAAATCATGTCCATACTGTCATCTCACACATCTCAGCAGCGTTCGGAGAGCTCTTCAGGTGCTATGCCGGGGCTGTATGTAAGCGTTTTGTAATTTATGAAAATCATTACTCCGAATGCTTTCAAGCATTGAATTTTGATAACCTTGTCGAATCAAAGTTTCAACTTTGCAATAATGAAAATAAAGTTAGTATTTAAAATCAATGAATATCTACTTTAAATGCACTCGACTGACCTTAAATATCTGGTACAAATGTTTCAGTATAAATCCATGTCTGTTTTTTTTTTCTATTCTAGAATTGACGTAGTCGAGTGGTTTAAGCACTTGCCTTGAAATTCAAAGGTCGTGGTTCGATACCCAATACGGCACTAATTTCCTTTGGCAAGGCATTAATCTTCATTTGCCACACTCTACCTAGGTGAGGTAAATGGGTACCTGGCAGGAATTAATTCCTTGACATGCTGGAGTGCTGTAATGGCAGCTAGGCTAAAGCCGGGGTAATAAGTAATGCGCCTTGGAATAGAATTTCTAGATAGACGGTGCTATAGAAATGCCTATAAATAATAAAATAATAATATAATATTCTACAAATTCAAATATTATCTTCTTTTTGTTTGTTTCATGTTTTCTTGTATCATAAGGTGTGGCTGCAGCGAGGTCGATGAACAAATCAAGGCTTCTACAGGAATTCGTATCTTTAATTGGAGTAATCATGTCGTTCCAATTCATTCCGTGAAAACTCTTTGCCTGACATAATGACAAAACTATGACTGAAATCCCCATGATGCGCTGGCAAAAAGGGGATCCTTAGACCTCAACACAACCATGTTCTTGTAGCCTTCTGAGTGTTTGATATCAAGTGGCTATCAATAGGTGGCGCTATACTAGGCACCTTGCCTGAGGAAGTGCTATTACAAATATATGTGTATTCATGTCATGCATCAATAATACAAAAACAAATGACTTGGGTGATAACTTAATTAAGTGCAACTGTCACAACATAAGGAATTGTGTGTCTGGACACTTAAAGGTAAAGACCAGTTTTGGAAGCTCTTATTACCAACCATGTGAAAGAATTTTGACTAATACGTGATAATACAACTTTTGCCGGGAAACCGCCTACTAATTAATATATTGGGTAAATTATTATATATATATGGACTGGATAGATATAGGGTAGTCCCGTAAACATCTTTCTGTGTACAGTGCTTGTAACTTTACCAAGACTGGGCCAAATTTCTTATCATTTTGATGATTCCAGAACCTTGCAGTTCACACCAATACTTACATGCTAGATGATCAACCTTTTCTGATCGACTCCACACCGTTTCTTTCACAATGCAATCGCATGACCAGAACTAAGACTTCTCTTTTGCCTTCAAATTCAACTGAATAAAAAAATAAATCAAATAGCACTAATCAACATGATTTTTTTGAAATATTGCTTGTAAATTTCTTCAAATTGCTGTTTTAAATCAACTTTCTGGATACACAACCTGTCTGGACACACAACGTCTGGGTACATATTTCTCTTTTAAGTACTTCATTGGATTCCAGCAAGATTTGGGCTCTTACAGCTTTCTTGCGGACATCCGACAATTTCTTATTTTTGAATGGTCGAGCAATGCCCCCGATCCCCAAAGAAACTTGAGGAATAATGCCTTAATCCTCCTAAAGAAAAATAATATATAGCTTGAGTCAAGCTTGTATATTTGTGTCTTCCACACTTAATCATATGAACTGCAATACAAACAAATGACAGGGTTTCAAATGAATATATCTTTTTATTAAAGGAACAAATCTGCATACCAATCATTTACTTTGGTGTCTAACTTATGTCTCCACAATCAGTAAATTCTATTGTTTCCCCTACAAACTAAGTTGAAAAATTGACGGTAGTTTCAAACTCTTTGCTTATATACGCTCTCGAAATTGATAGTTAGAGTAATAATGATAGTGATGATAATGATAATGATGACTTCTGGATTGATAAAGTAACAGCCGTAAGGGAGGCGAGTTGGGTCAGTCGGTAAAGCGTCTGCCTGTCGAACCAGAGATCGTGGGTTCGAATCTAACCCAAGCGGATGACTGAAGCCTTCGTTGTGTGTTAACGTGCCCCTCCCCTGTTTCATAGAACAGGCTATGTTAAGTGGAAAACACTCCGTCCCTCGGATAGAAGGTTAAATGAAGGCCACATGTAGAAGAGAGTCACCACCTTTGCACGTTAAGAACCCACTGCACTATTCGTATAAGAGTAGGGGGAACCCGGGTGTAGTGGTCCACCTGCACACCCCAATCAGTTATATCGGGAAGAGAGACACGGGGGATACAGTGATTAAGTTGGTAAAGTTTGAACATGGCATGATTAGTAGATAGGGCCTATCCGATCACTACTAACACAAATAGTTCACAAATTACTTATCAGTGCCGTAATAACAGATAGATGTGAGCTTTAAAAAAAAACCTCACGTCTACCTCGTAATTCCTATTTTTTGTCAACTTATCGAAAAATGCTTTCGGGTTATCACATCTATGTCTTTGACGTAGTAGTGTTTAGCAGAGAAGAAAGAAATAGAGAGAGAGTATGTATCTGTGTACGTTCCACTTTAAATGCAAAATTTTCCCACTCTTAAGTGCCGTAGGACACTGGAGTGCCGGAAGACATATTTATAGGTCCCACGAGATATATTTGGTTATATAAAGAAAAATATTGATGAAATAACGATGATATCGTAAAAACCGAAGATTACGAACATGTGTTATTTCACGAGGAAAATGTATTTTGAAGATACTAAAGAGTCTTTCTTCCTAGCTCGCTCGCAACATTTATAACAGGATAATGTCAGGAAGCCAAGTACCTGAATACCTCCATATATAGACAACGAGGTAACCGAATATCCTTCTATTTGACAGCGAGGTATCCAAATATATCTCTTATCTTTTCTACCCAAATTATATTTTACCACGCTCATTCGCTTTAACGGCTGGTACAAGTTAGCAACAAGATAATTCTGGGCATTATTGCCATTGAGATGGCCGAATATCCTCAAATCCATGTATCGAGTTGAACGAATATATGAGATTTTGTATTCATGTTTATTCCTGGGCGAGGTGCATGCATACATTATTGTATGTCTCGATTACAAAATAAATGTTTATCGTATTAAAAATCGCCATTTTTAAGGCTCATTTGCAAAATTTAGAATCAAAATTAGAAACAAACGAGCATACATGGCAAATGACGAGTGCCAGAGTGATGCAAAATTAATTTTCTGTGATGAATTTGGGATTTGGATGACGCAAAGCTTTTTTATTTCCTAAAAAGGGTGCCATTGACTACAAACAAAGAGTTAAAAAACACCGATCTAGTAGTCAGATTATAGACTTTAGTAGTAGTATCATCATCTCATTAGGCCTTTAAAAAAAAGTATTGTATTGCCCTTTAGGTGCAAAAACATGGGTCAGTCGGTCGGAAATCTTTTCCCCCCCTTTTTTTCTCACTCTTTGGGCTGATATTTCTCAGTTTTGCTATTCGTTTCATCATTAAACCTTTTTTTCTATAAAACGTTAAAAAAAAAAAAAAAAATCAAGATTTTAGGGTCGGTCGCAAAGGGCAATACAACATATTTTTGTTAACGCCTCATTTACTTTAGAAATTATCATTATTGTTAATATTGTTGTTGTTTATTTAATTAATTATTAATGTTATCATTATACTATTATTACTACTATTACTATCATTAATATTACTTTTATCACCATCTTTATCATTATCATTTGAACATTTCTGTCATTCAGCACTTGAAAAAATAGAATCAGCAGCAAAGAAAGCAAAGTTAAGCAAAGAGCGCAAAGCCGGGACATCCACTGCAATTCCAGACAACAAACCTCATAGTGAACGTACACAAGCGAAGAAAGGTACCAAGACCAAGGAGACCAAATCGACATCAGGTCAGAATGGGCCACATGATGGTCCCAAACCAGGTTGGTTAAACATAGAGTCGTAAGATATTCAGTTTTTACATGATTTGAATAAACTGGTAACCATGGTCACTACTAATCGTTTGAGATATTATTCCTAGAAGAATTCCCTTTTCCTTGCACAATTTTACAAGTCTTGATAGACCTAATTTTTTGTTTTCTTAAAGGTGAAATTCAAAGAAGATCACAAATATGTCAACTAATGTATCACTAGAAACTGGAAAGCTAACAGATGGCCATCGGACAAGTTTTAGGTCAAAAACATATCGGGTGATTTATAAAAATACAAATACAACCACCTCCATAGCAGCTTGGGATGTACGAGAGATTCGCCGGAAAAATAACGATGTTTTAATGACGTCACTATATGGACCAACACTGCCCAGGCAGACGACATCCCATAGAGAATGAACATAATTGCAAAGCTATTATTTCTCAAATTATAATGAGTTTCGTGTATATAAATGTAATGGCATGTCAAACCATTCAAAAGGGGATATGACCCGATTCTGATAACTAAAATCTTGTGCTTATGAATACACAGGATAGGGGTTAATTAACAATCAAAGAAACCAGACTTTCAAATTGAAAACCCCCAAGAATGATATTAAGGACGGCATTTGTTCCCTCTTGAAACGCCGAACATATCCCGGTGTGTGCAGCTGAATATACAATAGCGTCTTATTTTGTTTACAAGCGACAGATTCCTTTATTTTTGTATCGCTGCATTTGTCATCAAAATAAAACCATGCGCGGGGTTTAGAGTGAGGCAATAGATTATACATTTAGCCTGACGGTAGTGAAGTAAGAGAAAGAACTCAAGAGAAGATGAAAACACAGGCACTGAAAATGTGTAAGATGTCATGGGACATCGTCTGCTTTATTTGTATTTATTTATTTATAACACATCTTTATATGTGCAAGTCATGTCCATACTGTGATCTCACACTTCTCAGCAGCGTTCGGAGAGCTCTTCAGGTGCTATGCCGGGGCTGTATTTAAGCGTTTTGTAATTTATAATAATCATTATTTCGAATGTTTCCAAGCATTGAATTTTGATAACCTTGTCAAATCAAAGTTTCAACTTTGCAATAATGAAAATAAAGTTAGTTTTTAAAATCAATGAATATCTACTTTAAGCCTCGGTCACAAATTCCCTTACGGGCTGCTACCAACGCCGTACGAACGATTTTCAGACCATTTCGTAAGATCTTCTTAAGGCCCGGTCACACAGAGGGGACGCATGGGGAACGCACGGCCAGCGCATTGGAAATTTGCAATTTTGGCCAGTGCGTTGTCGTGCGCCCAACTTTTGTCGAAGCTACACCGAGCTGACACCAAATGCATAGCGTGTTGCTAGCGCGCTGAGCGCATACAGGGCGCATACAGTGCGCATACGGTCTGTATGCGCACATGATAACAACTTCCACGAATGCACAGCGTATTGCTAGCGCGCTGGACGAATGGTCCACGCATGCACCTCTCAACAGAGGTGGTCACAAACAACGCACGGCCCGCGCATTGGGAATCGGAAAAGACCGTGTGCCTACTTTTGTCATGATTTTGGAAAAGCTAAAGAGCTGACACAAAATGCACAGCGTGTAGCTAGCGCACTGAGCGTATAAAGGGCGTGTGTTCCGCGTATGTCTGGCGCTGGTCTAACGCGCTCCACGCATGTCTGGCGTGCCTTTGGCGTGTACATTCATGCCTCGAGCTCCGCGCACACTTTTGAGCATGCTCAAAAAATCCCGACGCACATAGCGAATGACGACGAATGCATAGCGTGGGTCCAGCGCGCTCGACGAACGAGTAACGAATGATGACGCACGCCTAGCGAACGACAACGCACTGGCCAAAATTGAAAATTTCCAATGCGCTGGCCGTGAGTCCCCAATGCGTCCCCTCTATGTGACCGGGCCTTAAGGCCCGGTCACACAGAGGGGACGCATGCGTTGTCGTTCGCTAGGCGTGCGTCATCACTCGTTACTCGTTCGTCGAGCGCGCTGGACCAACGCTGGACCAGCGCTATGCATTCGTCGTCATTCGCTGTGTGCGTCGGGATTTTTTGAGCATGCTCAAAAGTGTGCGCAGAGCTCGACGCATGAATGTACACGCCAAAGGCACGCCAGACGTGCGTTGAGCGCGCTAGACCAGCGCCAGACATACGCGGGGCACACGCCCTGTATACGCACAGCGCGCTAGCTACACGCTGTGCATTTTGTGTCAGCTCGCTAGCTTTTCCAAAATCACGACAAAAGTTAGGCACACGGCCTTTTCCGACTTCCAGTGCGCTGGCCGTGCGTCGTAGAACGCGGTGCATGTGTGGACCATTCGTCCAGCGCGCTAGCAACACGCTGTGCATTCGTGGAAGTTGTTATCATGTGCGCTCTGGGTACGGTCTGTATGCGTACTGTATACGCCCTGTATGCGCTCAGCGCGCTAGCAACACGTCATGCATTTGGTGTCAAAAGTTGGGCGCACGACAACGCACTGGCCAAAATTGCAAATTTCCCATGCGCTGGTCGTGCGTTCCCCATGCGTCCTCCCTGTGTGACCGAGCCTTAAGGAAGGCCGTACGAAACCAGCGTTCGTAGACCGTTCGCATAATACGATGGCATCAGCTAAGATTCAGAAGTTAAAATCATTAATCACAATAATTGTCATAATTGTATCCCCCAGCAGTATGCCGGTGGGGTGCTTTGGATTCAGCAGCGTTACCCTGCCGCGTCCTCCGCGTCATATTCTTGTCTGCGCTCTATCTGCCACATTTCTTTCAAATTTTGTATGGAGGTGTATCTTGGTATAATCTACACACCTATAACTATTGGTGATGCTGCCCTCAGTGTTCCGTCTTCTTTAGGGTAAAAGGCCATATTTTTGTGGATGGTTTGTGTGCGCTCTATAGGCCACATTTCTCAAGGGATTTTGTTCAAATTTTGAAGGTGTATCTTAGTATAATCTCCAAGCTCATAGATTTTGGTGATGCTGCCTCCAGTGTTCCGTCTTCTATAGGGTCAAAGGTCATATTCTAACCCGGAATCGCCGGTTGCTCGAACGAATGGCCAAACATCATTTCACTATAATATTGTTCAGGGGGGGGGGCTTTAATCCCGGCCTCCAAACTGATTCGCCTATCATTATAGGACAATTACCTCAAGGGAAACTACCCCCAAGGACAAGTACCACTAGACGACTCAAACTACCCCCGAAAATTTACCTCCGAGGACAATTACCCCATCCCTGAAACTTAACCCCTATAAAGGACAATGAATTCCCCCCCCCCCGGGACGACCGCCCCGAGGACAATTATCCCCTGCATTAGAGGGGAAGTCAACCCCGATAATAAGTTGGGTAATTTTTAGGGGGGAGTAATTGTCCTCGGGGGGGGGGGGAGGGGGGGGGGGGGGTAGGCAGGGGCGTCGCTAGACCTTTTTCAGTGGGGGGGTGTAGAGGATTACGATTACCGACAAAACTAGCCACCAATTACCGACAAAATTAAATGTCCAATATCGAAAAATTCAACCCTATAAACCTGGGGCCGAAGGCTAAATTGTTTTTCCTATGGACTATCTCTTGTACTTGCATATGCGCAAAATGGTCATTTTCCTCAACGACATAAATATACGAATTATTTCTTCAATTTAGTCAGCATCATATGCTTTCATAGCTATATATTTTAATGCAGGCGCGGAGCTAGGATCTTATTTTAGGGAGGGGCGGTAGTGAGCAAGAGAATCACTTAAAATCGCGCTCATTAAGGGGGTGTGGGTGATGGGCCTCCCGCGCGAAGCGCGGAAGCTTAGACGTTTCCCTAAATTATTAGGAAAAGAAGACGATTAATTGTACCGTTTTCGACTGATAATCCTTAGCTGAATGAAGTTTCCCCCCCCCCTCCCGCGCGAAAGCTTTGGCGTTTCATTGAATTATTATAAATAAGAAGACGATTTGCTCTACCGTTCTCGACTGTTTATCCTTTTTTTAATTCAGTTCCCCCCCCTCCCGTGCAAAGCGCGGAAGCTTTGACGTTTCATTAATAAGGCCTATTCATCTGAATTCAGTTTCCCCCTCTTGCGCGAAGCGCGAAAGCGTTGACGTTTCCTCATATCATTAAAGAAAGAACACGATTACAATTACAAGAGAAAGAACACGATTCGTTGTACTGTTTTCGTCTCTATATAAGCCCTATTAATTTTGTCTGAATTCAGTTTCCCCCTCTCGCGCGAAACCTATGACGTTTCCTTAAATTATTAGGGAAAGAACACGATTCGTTGTACCGTTTTTTACTCTGAATAAGCCCTATTAATTTTGTCTGAATTCAGTTTACCCCTCTCGCGCGAAACCTATGACGTTTCCTTAAATTATTAGAGAAAGAAGACGATTCGTTGTACCGTTCTCGACTTGTCTAAATGAAGTTTTCCCCTTCCGCTAAGCGCGGAATTTTTGGCGTTTCATCACAATATAGAGAAAGGAAGACGATTTGTCGTACCGTTTTCGACTCTTATTAAGCCCTATTCATCTGAATTCAGTTTCCCCCTCTCGCGCGAAGCGCGAAAGCTTTATCGTTTCCTCAAATTATTAGAGAAAAAACACGGTTCGTTGTACCGTTTTTTACTCTAAATAAGCCCTATTCATCTCAATTCAGTTTCCCCCTCTCGCGCAAAGCGCGAAAACTTTGACGTTTCCTCAAATTATTTGAGAAAAAACACGATACGTTGTACCGTTTTCGACTCTAAATAAGCCCTATTAATTTTGTCTGAATTCAGTTTCTCCCTCTCGCTTTCACGTTTCCTTAAATTATTAGAGAAAGAAGACGATTCGTTGTACCGTTCTCGACTTGTCTGAATGAAGTTTTCCCTTTCTGCGCTAAGCGCGGAATTTTTGGCGTTTCATCACAATATAGAGAAAGGAAGACGATTCGTCGTACCGTTTTCTGATCTTATTAAGCCCTATTCATCTGAATTCAGTTTCCCACTTTCGCGCGAAGCGCGAAAGCTTTGACGTTTCCTCAAATTACAAGAGAAAGAACACGATTCGTTGTACCGTTTTCGACTCTAAATAAGCCCTATTAATTTTGTCTGAATTCAGTTTCCCCCTTTCCCGCGAAGCGCGGAAGCTTTGACGTTTCCTTAAATTATTAGAGAAAGAACACGATTCGTTGTACCGTTTTTGACTCTGAATAAGCCCTATTAATTTTGTCTGAATTCAGTTTACCCCTCTCGCGCGAAGCGCGGAACCTATGACGTTTCCCTAAATTATTAGAGAAAGAAGACGATTCGTTGTACCGTTCTCGACTTGTCTAAATGAAGTTTTCCCCTTCCGTGCTAAGCGCGGAATTTTTGGCGTTTCATCACAATATAGAGATAGAAAGACGATTCCTCGTACCGTTTTCTAATCTTATTAAGCCCTATTCATCTGAATTCAGTTTCCCACTTTCGCGCGAAGCGCGAAAGCTTTGACGATTCCTTAAATTATTAGAGATAGAAGACGATTCGTTGTACCGTTCTCGACTCGTGTTAATGAAGTTTCACCTACCGCGCGAAGCGCGGAATTTTTGGCCTTTCATCACAGTATAAAGAAAGGAAGACGATTCGTCGTACCGTTGTTGACTCTTAAACCTTGTTTGAATTTAGTTTCCCCGAAAATTTTAAACCTCTGATTTTTTAGCTGAACTTATAGGAAAGTGAAACTTCGAGAAAATACAAGTATTGTAGTTGTAGTCACTCTCGAAATCGTCACAGCGGATAAGAAGTCACAGTTCGTAGGGAAAAAAACTTGTCGGCCGACCGACAATATACATCTCACCGATTTCAAACTTCTGCATTGATATAGTACACGAGGATCAAGCAAGAATACCGACACTGACCCGACACAGCAACATATTTACCCGTGTCTTTCTTGCTCCCTCGACGAGACGACTCCACCCAACAACCCCTTCTCTCTTTTACTCCCACTCCTCCTCTCTCAGACTCTTATCTCCCCTCTCTCTCCTCTCTTTCATCCCCCGTTTTTGTTGTTTCCCTTTCACTCTTTTTTCTTCTTTTTCCTTTTCTTTCTTTTCTTTCTTTTCCTTTCTTTCCTCTCCTCCCTCTTTTTCTTTTTTCTCTTTCTTTCTTCTCTTTTCTTTCCTTTCTTTTCCTTTCTTTCCTTTCTTTTCCTTTCTTTCTTTTCTTTTCCTTTTCTTTTTTTCTTTTCTTTTCCTTTTCTTTTTTTCTTTTCTTTCCCTTTCCCTCTCTTTTTTCCCTCTTTTTTTTTCCCCCTCTTTTTTTCCCTCCCTTTTTTTTCCTCTCTTTTTTCCCTCTTTTTTTTCCTCCCCCTTTTCTCTTTTTCCCGACGGCAGCGCAATTTTACCGACAAAATCCTGACAGGTGGGGGGGTGTCGCACCCCCCACACCCCCCCTTTGGCGACGCCCCTGGGGGTAGGCCCTATCGTCCTTGGGGTTATTATTTTACCGCTGGTATTATTGGCCGGGGGTGATTGCCCGAGGGGTAATTGACATAGGGTGCGTTTAATCGACACTTTTTCACCCTAGAATCACGGTTTCTAAAGACGTTTAGTTTAAAACGCAATGCGTTCAAGCGATTTTTTCGTCGGTCGTAAAAATAAACGTGTTTGAAAACACAAACATGAAACGCTGAAAAAGATGCGTTTTGTATCATGATTCAAAAGAATCACGGTCGCTAAAATTCGATTGAACGGACGGAGTTCTCAATCATGATTGCATGACGAAGCCTCTTCCGGTTTGGGAAAAACCGCGCGCCCGCTTTGCATGCAATTTGCGTTCACTATACCATCGTGGCCTGTTCCGTTATGTTATTCCTTGTTTTTCCTTCTATCATTTTCTCTTTCTGTCTTTCCTTATGTTATTCTTTGTTTCTTCCTTCGATTCTTATGTTATTCTTTGTTTTTTTTCCTTCTATCACCTTTTCTTATGTTATTCTTTGTTTTTATCATTCTATCATTTGCTCTTTCTGTCTTTCCTTATGTTATTCTTTGTTTCTTCCTTCTATACTTATGTTATTCTTTGTTTTTTCCTTCTATCACCTTTTCTTATGTAATTCTTTGTTTTAAGCATTCTATCAATTTCTCTTTCTGTCTTTCCTTATGTTATTCTTTGTTTCTTCCTTCTATCACCTTCTCATTCTTTGTCTTATTATTGCGATCTATGCTCAAAACAGCAGTCGACAGTCGGCCGTAAACAATTCCAGAAAGCGCGCGCCGAAGTTCCTGGGCCATACTGCGCAGTGTGATGCGCAGTGGTTTGGCTCGCAATGAGCTAGAATCAGCGTTGATGAAAAATCGCTTGAACGCAAACCGCAGTGACCTTGCTTTTTGTAACGGCGTTTTGAATTGTGATTCATGTTTGTGATTCTAGCTTCGAAAATTCGATTGAACGCACCCATAGAACCTTCGCATATAATATTCACAGGGCAATAAATATACAGCTACTCAATTTACAATAAATTTTATTTTCTGGTTGTAAACTCAACAAAAAATGAATGGCCGCCTCTAAATTATTATTTTGTAGACCATGCAAGTGGGTCTGCAAAATTTCAACTCTATTAACATAACATTGATATTTGTAACAGGTTGCTCATCAAAAAGTGAAATGTGACATAGTGTGACCATTAGATTTTAATTTAATCCGTCCGACAGATTTTGACAACTGCATGGCTGTAATGCCAGTAAAGAGTTTTTTGACTGGTGACCATGTTATCTAATTTATGATCTTCCTTTTATCTGCAAGCCAACATACGGGGGGGGGGGTCGAATTCCCAATTTACTGTTAATAACTTTTATAACATTCTAGGCCGTATGTAGTATCATATAGTATTTGTGTATTCTTCGGCATACCCTCGAGTTGCGATTTCATGGAGTAAACCAAGTGCTTGAACATGGAATAAAGACAATGAAGTGTGCACTTTCAAAAACCAACCGCAGACCTATAAATAAATTAAAACAAACACACAAATAGACTCAAAAACCACGGGAAGATAACTTTTTCTCTGTTCTCTGAGCATAAACGACGCACGGTACATACACTGAACTAGCGCGTGAGTGGACGGAAATAGGGCAGGGGCATCACAGGGCGACATGGCCGAGTTCAAGCCTCGATAACTTTTTTATAAATAATACTTTCCGCAAGAAATTTGCTCAGGTTAAACATCAGAAATTTAAGCTTTCATATCTCCATTAAAATAAAAGTAAATTTTCCACCACATTTGTTTCATGATCGTTCTGAATAGGAACATGTTTTTTTTTTTTTAAAGGTTGATTCCGGGTTGAATCACACCTAAATAAGCGCATTGCTGACTACTACACAGTGACGTCACTCGCGTATCTCCGTTAAATGCGCGATCGACAGTGTACCATATTTCGTGCACACGTTCCTTACAACGTGCATGCTGCCATATAGTCAGGTCAATATATGGTTTGACCCCCAAAAAATTGCGACAAAAGGTTTTTCAACGGTTTCTAATAGTATTCGACCTCAGGAATAACATACTAAAAGTAGACCAAAATTGAAGCTTCAGAAAGCTGTTATTTTCAAGATGGCGTCCAAGATGGCCGCCGATACCTAAAAATGGCCATAAATCACTTATTATCCATCCCAGAGACATAATTTTGGTGTCTATCCCATGGTTTCGGTGGTCAGAGAATCGATTGAAACAAGTAAGAATCGTTTGTGGTGGTCTAGGAAACCCCCAAATCCAAGATGGCGTCCAAAATGGCCGCCATAACATAAAAATGGCCGTAAGTCACTATTATCCATCCGAGAGACATAATTGGGTTGTCTATGCTATGGTTTTCGGGGTCATAGAATCCATTAGGATAAGTTAAAACGTTAAGCAGTGGTTCGGGAAACCACACAATCCAATATGGCGTCCAAATGGCCACAAAACCACTAAGGTTTCTCAATAGAGGGCGCACTTTATGAACAGGAAATTAACTTATGTTTCTCTCCCACCCTTATGGTGTCACCGACCCCCCCCCCCCCCGAAAAAGGGTCTATTCAACTATTGACAGGTCGTAGTCAACACTGAGGGAGGGGGCCAAAGAGGGGGGAGGGGGTGAAAAAGACAAAGTAATAATATCTAGACACACATTCCTATCATACAATTAAACAAGTTTAAAACCTTGTGTTGTTCATGTCATCTTATAGCGAATACACTTATAGCAAATTCGCAGATCTTCACGTACCTTCATTTTGATGAGGAATGTACTTGAGTAAGAATAAATCATCTATTGCTTCACTACCAAGTGACTCGTTCTATGGATTGTGGCATACATCAAGTTGGCAAGGTCCACACACACTGTTACATGGTAGTCTGCAACATCTGCAGGTACAGCGAGGTGTGTTACAAGCAGTACAGCAGTTGCAATGAATCAACTTAAGAAGATTACTAGGTACATATCCTCCGTATTCAGCACCACTGGAACCAGGTGATTGTCCTCTAATTTCCAGCCCTAGTCTGTGACGTCCATGTTTTTTTAATTCACTCTCCATCCATGCTATGACTTGGTAGTATGTTCTGAGGGAGTGGAATTTGGTGGAGGCTGGCGTAGGAGGGACAAGTTGTATCGTAATGATGCAAGTGAGTGATTACAGCAGCAACCAAACATGACAGACATTGCTTTGATACCAAGTTCCTATATTAGTTCTTTTGGCTGACTTGGGAGAAGAAAAGTACTAGCACTGGATTCTTAAGTGGGGCTGCATTTCACAAGCTTCTGGAAGACTGCTCTCTTTCCGATTCCGAATATCCTGGAAGTCGAATCGCAACCAGTGTAGGCATGTCGAAAAAGTAGTTGTGAGCATAGATCTTTACCCAGGTCCACTTTCAACTGCTTAATATTAGGGACTTTTAGATTTGCACGAAGACAATGTGGATTGCTAAGGTCGACGTCCTTTTACTGCACTGCCTTGAATGGACGTCACACGTATCAGTCCACGCAAATCTAAAAGTCCCTAATATACTCCTTCGGAGCTATCTACATCAGCGTAATGCAGTAATACCAATATGTCAGTGCCTTCTGCCCTTCTCACATCAGAGTAGTATAGACTGACGACGAGAAGAATTCACTGCAGCTTTAGCAATATGTACATCTGCATCCCCGGATACATTGATGACGGTGCAATTACTCTTCCTCAGTTCCTCACAAATGAGATTTTCGAGTCTCTGCTTATTGCAGTCTCTTGATAAAAACTCATCCTTCTTGCCTGAGAATACTGTGTCTGCATTGAATCTGACAACTGGATGGACATTCTGCCCACATCGCTGTGGTGTGTATTATCATTAATTGACGATCCTCCACCATAGCCGTCAAAAACTACATTTGCAGAACCAAATAGTGGGGGGGGGGGGGGTTGTGAAATCAGCATATGATCGTTTTATTCTGCCATAGCTGTCTCGTGTCTTCCATGGTATCCGATGTACCAAGGAACCACCATCAAGGACATACTGTTCTGTGTTCTTATACGGCTTCACTCGACACTGATCAGTTATAGCATGAGCTAGCTGAGGCTTCTCAGCCTTCCGAAAGACATTCCTAGCCTCGAAAAGTGCAGGTAGGAACGGACTGAGCTCAAAGCTCATCACCTCTGCTATTTCAATTTCCCTTGTTTTTTGTTAATACCTGGAACCGTTGAAACAGCAAAGCAAAGCAGGTACAATTTTTACTTTCGAAATCTCTCCCAGAGTCGTAGCTTTGTCTTTCCTTTTGAACGAGACTATTAAAACAGCATATTGGAAGGCCGCTGAGCTATAATCATTGATGTACCCCCAGAATAGCCCACTGAAAGGGATTGAATTGCAATTAGGTTGCTTCCAGACCTTCATGAATTTGCTGGAAGCAATCGGTACCCTGATGAAAGGAACTGGACTTCGCAAATTCCTTTGAACAGATAGCAGGGAACTATACTTCCACTCTTACAATGTAGCAAAGGCTCCGAAGGTGTAGAACTGTAAGCATTTGAAAATGGACCTGGGTACGGGATCTGTGCTCACAACTACTTTTTTTGGATGCCTACACCGATTGCGATTCGACTTCCCGGATATTCGGAATAGGAACGAAAGCAGTCTTCCAGAAGCTTGAGAAATGCAACCTCACTTTGGAATCCTGTGCTAGTACTTTCCTTCTACCAAGTCAGTCAAAGGAACTAATAGAGGAACCTGGTATCAAAGCAATGCCTGTCATGTTTGGTGGCCGCTGCAACTCCCTCCTACGCCAGCCTCCACCAAATTCACTCCCTCAGAACATACTACCAAGCCCGGGTCGGGGGAGGGGCGGGGGGATTATATTTGGTTTGGCCGGGGGTGTGCCGCTCAAGTCTCGAAACCCCTACCTATTTTTAGGGGTGCTTTTTCTCGAAGTAAAGCCCATTTTTCACAATGCAAACACCGACAATTTTGGAAATTTTGAAAACACGGACCCATGTTTAGGGATATTTTTGTTTAAAATGGGACCCATGTTTACGGATTTTTGGTGAAAAAGTGACCCATTAGAGCGGCACACGCCCGTATGTCTTAATATGTGAGTACCCCCCCTCCCCCGGGCTACCACGTTATGGCATGGATGGATAGTGAGAAGACATGGACGTCACAGACTGAGGCTGGAAATTGAGGACATCATCTGGTTCCACTGATGTCAAATGCGGAGGCTGCATCTAGCAATCTTCTTAAAGTTGATTCATTGCGACTCCTGTACTCATAGGCGCCGGAAGTGGGGGTGGGGGGGGGGGGGAGCAGGGGGGGGGGGGCAGTTGCCCCCCAGTCAAAAAAGTGTGGGGGGGCAAAACACATTTTTGCCCCCCAAAAACGCCCCCCTCAAAAAACAAAAAAAAGCAGTAAAGGAGTAAAGATGGTTTGTATTTTTAACCCAAAAGAACATAACAATAATAAAAACCTGTATGAAATTCCATTCAAAGAAAAGGAAAGCAAAACAGGAATTCAATTTCCTAAACATTGCGCATGCTACCTATATTTATTAATGGAGGTTTTTATAATGGCGATACGCGCATATCGTGGACATATTGTGAGAGAATGGGAAAGCGTGTCTGTTTTTTGTCATAGGGGTGAGAAGCTTATGAGCCCCTGAACACTTGCGTACTGATGGGGGGGGGGGGGGTATTTTTTACTAGATACCAGTTATTTACAAATGTTGCTGAAATGACATCATTTTCCGTTATATTTTCTCAATTTTGTTGTAAGTCATACCTTTGTATGCGTTTGTTGGAAAATTAGAAATTCCCAAATTTACAGTCGGGCGAAAAATATGCTTATTTAGAAGCATTTATGTTAGGGTCTGCAGAACGGCCGGGCTCGGGGACTCGTGCCACCTTCAATTTTTGAAAAAGTTTGTTACAGAGAAAATAAAGAAAGAGAGAGAGAAAAAATAAGTGACCTGCCAATGTCACAAATGAGGTATCAAAATATGCTCATCTGACCGTAATTAAATGCCTAAAACCCCAGAGCTTATGGAGGCTCCGCCCCGGACCCCACCAAGGGCCCTAAGGCGGTCCCCTGTATGCTCATCTGACCGTAATTAAATACCTAAAACCCCCGAGCTTCCGGGGGCTCTGCCCCCTGGAATCCCACCAAGGGCCCTAGGGCGGTCCCCTGTATGCTCATCTGACCGTTATTTAATACCTTAAAACCCCGAGCTTCCGGGGGCTCTGCCCCCTGGTCCCCACTAAGGGCCCAAAGGCGGGGCCCTGGATGCTCATCTGACCGTTATTAAATACCTAAAACCCCTGAGCTTATGGAGGCTCCGCCCCGGACCCCACCAAGGGCCCTAAGGCGGTCCCCTGTATGCTCATCTGACCGTAATAAAATACCTAAAACCCCCGAGCTTCCGGGGGCTCTGCCCCCTTGAATCCCACCAAGGGCCCTAGGGTGGGGCCCTGGATGCTCATCTGACCGTAATTAAATGCCGAAAATCCCAGAGCTTACGGGGGCTCCGCCCCCGGAACAACCAAGGGCCCTAAGGCGGTCCCCTGTATGCTCATCTGACCGTTATCAAATACTTTAATACCCCCGAGCTTCCGGGGGCTCTGCCCCCTTGAATCCCACCAAGGGCCCTAGGGTGGGGCCCTGGATGCTCATCTGACCGTAATTAAATGCCGAAAATCCCAGAGCTTACGGGGGCTCCGCCCCCGGAACAACCAAGGGCCCTAAGGCGGTCCCCTGTATGCTCATCTGACCGTTATTAAATACCTAAAACCTCTGAGCTTCCGGGGGCTCTGCCCCCTTGACCCCACCAAGGGCCCTAAGTCGGGGCCCTGGATGCTCATCTGACCGTAATTAAATGCCTAAAACCCTAGAGCTTTCGGGGGCTCCGCCCCCGGACCCCACCAAGGGCCCTTAGGCGGTCCCCTGTATGCTCATCTGACCGTTCTTAAATACCTAAAACTCCCGAGTTTCCGGGGGCTCTGCTCCCTGGACTCTCCGCCAATTAGTGGCCTGCCAGTGTCACAAATAAGGTATCTAAATATGCTTATCTGACCATAATTTTAATGCCTAAAACCCCTGAGCTTCTGGGGGCTCAGCCCCTTGACCCCCTACCGGGGCTCAGGCCCTGGACCTAATGCCATTTAACGCTCTACCTGATCGTTAATAATCCACTTTGAAAAACGTTTTGTGGGGCCTGCCCTGCATGTAACGTGTAAGAGTGATGGTGATGCAGATTTTTCTTCTGCCCCCCCTTCCAAACGTTTTTGCTCGTTACGTCACTGCCCCTGGAAGGTGAGACCCCTGGAATGTTGCCCCCCCCCCCAATCCCAAACTGCTTCCGGCGCGCCTGCCTGTACTGCTTGTAGCACACCTCGCTATACATGCAGATATTACAGACTACATGTAACAGTGTGTGTGTGTGTGGACCTTGCCAACTTGATGTATGCCACAATCCATATAACAAGTCACTTGATATTGAAGCAGAAGATGGTTTTTCCTTACTCAGAACATTTCTCATCAAAATGAAGGAACATGAAGATCTGTATGTGTATTTGCTATAAGATGACATGAACAACACGAGTTTTTAAACTTTTTTAATTGTATGGTAGGAATGTGTGTCTAGATATTATTACTTTGTCTTTTTTACCCCCCCCCCCCCCTCCTCGGCCGCCTCCCTCAGTGTTGACAATGACCTGTCAATAGTTGAATAGACCCTTTTTCGGGGGGGGGGGGGTCGGTGACAGCATAAGGGTGGGAGAGAAACATTATAAGTTAATTTCCTGTTCATAAAGCGCGCCCTCTATTGAGAAACCTTAGTGGTTTTGTAGCCATTTGGACGCCATATTGAATTTTGTGGTTTCCTGAACCACTGCTTAACATTCTAACTTATCCTAATGGATTCTATGACCCCGAAACCATAGCATAGATACCCCAATTATGTCTCTCGGATGGATAATAAGTGACTTATGGCAGTTTTTATGTTATGGCGGCCATTTTGGACGCCATCTTGGAGTTGGGGGGTTTCCTAGACCATCACAAACGATTCTTACTTGTCTCAATGGATTCTCTGACCCCCGAAACCATGGGATAGACACCAAAATGTTGGGGTTGGGGTGTTTTTTACCGTATATTGACCTGACTAATAGGCAAGTTAGTTGCATGCCTTCATTGCGCACCGTAGAAACTCGGGCGATGGAAGACGGCCGTTGTGTCTAATAAGCCACTGGTAACAGGGGGGAGGGGGGCGGTAACTGGGCAGGGTACGGTACTGTCTTAAGTTGTACTGAACAGGACTCCTGATTGTTCGAGACTTGTATTTAGTGGTAATCATTAATACCATAGTGACTAAGTTGAGTCTCCTTTTATACATAAATTTGCTTCTGGAAGTTATCGATGTTTGATTAATAATAGTTACTACCAAGGGCCTAGTGATAGTTTAGTTGTCTGTCACTTTATACCCCCTTCACATACACGGATTTTTCTTACGAGTCCTTACGGATCGCACAAATTCACGGATCTTTCACGGATCCTTACGATGTGGCTACTTTTACGACCGGTTTAAGAGTTATTACGAGCTGTTTGCGGTTTATTACGGATCATTACGAGTTATTACGATGTATTAACGTCAACAGTCCACGATTTGTTACGAGTTGTGACGGATAACTACGAGCAACTAACGTGTTAGTTACGACCTGTTTACTTGTTGTAACGAATAGTTACGAGTAAATTACGAGTATTAACGAGTCCTTACGATTTTTATCCAAAAAATAATAACTGAAAATGAAGTGTTCGAATTTGCAACTTTTATACCTTTCCCCAAATCGTAAACAGTTCGTAAGCGTACGTAAATTATACGTATCTATACGTAAAGTATTCGTAACTACACTTAAAATGCTCGTAATAACCCGTATCAATCCGTAAAGCCATCGTAAAATGACCCGAATAAAATCGTAAACAACACGTAAGCACACGTAACCATCCTTAAACTGCTCGCAATAATCCGTAAATAATCCGTAAACAAATAGTAAACTAACCATAACGAATCGTTACAAAAATCAATTACGAGTCATTTACGGATTCTTGCGAGCAGTTTACGGAAGGTGACGTGTTGTTGCGAGCGGTTTACGGATGGTTACGGGTTGTTACGAGCTATTTACGAGCTATTTACGGACAAATCAATCCGTGGACAATCGTAAGAAGATTTTTGACATGTCAAAAACTTTGCCTCTCCTTTCACGGATCCTTACGAGTGTCTACGAGTTGTTGCGAGTTGTGACGAGTTATTTACGGATACCAGCGAGTTATTTACGGATGCTTGCGATTGACTACGAGTTGGCGATCCGTAAGGACTCGTAAGAAAAATCCGTGTATGTGAAGGGGGTATAAGAGATAGACAGAGGAGGTTTTTGATAATTCAGTAATCATTGTTACTTTTGTGAAATTATAGAATATAGAACCAGTTTTTAACCATAATCAATTTGTCTGAATGTGATCATTTATTCTGTGTTTCATTGTCTGGAGGGATGCTGCTTTTTAGTAGTTTATTTAAAAAAGGAATTATGTGAAAATTACTAGTTAACACGCAACATAGTCCATACACCCATGGACCTATTACGGATGGACATTCATTGGTTTCTTAACGAATTCATTGTGATTGTCTCCGTCATTGTCGTCTCAATAACATTCCGTTCATGTTTCTTCACTTTGATCCCATCATGGTCGCCGCCAAAAAGCCAGGACAAAATCAAGATAGTGATTTTACACATGTTAATCTACATGCGCAGAAGATAATTACTTGCCTAAATCATGGAAAATCGATGTGCAGTTCTGGCTTATAATCGGAAATTGTTGTTCTGTGTACTGTACATGTATTTTATTTTGAGAAACATTACCAGATAGAGGTTATTTTTGGATTTTGGGGTTATGAATAAAATCCCGTTTCCCCCTATTTCCTCATAATATTCCAGAGTTACAACGCACAGGGCTGATACAGATCATGGCCTTCTAATTGTTTTATAAGGTCATAGGTGTGTGCGAAAGTTTGCGAATCAGTAATAATACATTTCATATCACCAAAATCGTCTGCTTTTCAACTTTGCTGCTCCCCATTGGGGATGCTTTTATTTAAGACACACTCTTACAGAGCACACCATCCAAACAAAACCCAAGAGAGGGAAACTGCTCCTTTGTCAATGACCGAAAATGCTTACGCAGTCGTTATTGTTAAAACAGCTGAATATTCTCATTAAGATGCACATAATCAGAAGGCGGCTACTACCATAGGATCAAAGAAAGAATCACGTTGAACGTCCATCCGTAATAGGTCCATGATACACCCATGTAGTTTTCCAAACCTGCAAGGCAGAGTGGATGTTCTATATGCATGTTGGTCATTGTTGTCATCCTTTGGCCATTAGAAAGCATAACATATTTTTTGAGAGACTGGTTTATACGAAATATCAGTAGACCACTTGGAATAGCTAGGATCTAAATTAGGGTTGACTCCTTTAGTAAAATAGTTTTGTCGCTTTAATGAGGTCGTATCTCTCCCTGCAACCGTACAATCCTGCGTTTTGATAGAATGCCACTTCTAACCCTAGAAACAAACCACTTCTGCCTTTTTCAATGGTTAATAGATCAAACTGCCTAGGCTCATTGTGCATGTTGTGATCCATTACAATTGCACCACACAAAAAACTCATGGTTTAGGCCGGCTATAACGGGAACATCGACACAATAAAGCTATGGCCACAAATCAGAGCAGCGGCCGACCGATCAGTAGCCTGCTCGGTCGCTGCTGGAATTTAGGCATCGCCCAGCGATTAGGTCGGTGACCGGGCGGCGACCGCCCAGTCACCGAGCGTATTTTGGGCGGCGAGTGAAAAGTGAGCAGGCGCCGCCCACATTTTAACTCCGCGCTAAAACTTCAGCGGCGACCGAGCGATGCCCTAAAAACGAGCGGTGCCTGGGCGGCCGCCGCCGGGCAGAATCGGTTAAAAACTCGCCGCTCGGCCGTCGAGCAGGCTACTTTTGGGTAATGTGACCATAGCATGAGACATTGAGGAATAAAACGCACAGGTGCCCTTTTATAATTTGTTTGTTTAGTGGCCTTAATGTTATTTATGGTGATTGGTAAAATGAGGCACTGTGCAAAAGCCTTTTCATTGTAGTAGCAGACTTTCTTTATACAAAGGCGATTTTTTTTTTACAAATGTTGTCACACTGGTTCTTTTTACTACTTTAAATTTGATTTAGCAGAAGTAGCACCAAATTTTGTGTACGACGAGGGATCAAAGACCATAACTGTAAGACACGTTAACACACTCCATGTTGGGAATATAGAAACAGTCCACGTTAGAGACAGCTATCATCATGTATCGGAAAGCGTACAGGATCAAGAGGTCTGTGATGGATCTGCCAGTTACCAGGGTAAATTCATGTTTAGTATCGTTCTTTCAGATGAAGATTTAGACTCATAGTGAATAGTGAATTTCTGTTTTGGATTGGCTTAATGAAATTGATTTTGAAATAATAATATCAAGAAGATATGAAAGTAATTTCGTCTTTCTTTTTACAAATACTAAAGTTAATAAAAAGTAATGTTTTGGCGCCATTAATATTATTGTGTGATACGTATCCAGGAATGTCTCATTCTGAGAAATTTCTTTCTCTTTGAAACTAATTACGATCCTAAGCTTAACCCTAATAAGGCCGGGCTATTTGAAGTCTTACTACGGCCGGGGGGGGGGGGGGGGGGGCCATTATGCCCCCCCTAAAAAATCCCTCATTTGCATATTTATGGTAATTTATGCAAATAACGTCATAAAATCACATTTTACCCATAAATCCTATATTATTCATATTTAAGCATTCTTTTTTACTACATATATTCATTAGACCATTTGGAACAATAATACGACAAAAAAAATTGGAAGAGCCAGCTTATTCCTTATGTTATCTCTTGTTTTGATAATTTCTTATGTTTTTCATTGTTTTTTAAACTTATTTATGTTATTGTTTTTTTTTTTTTCTTCATTTCTTCCTACAATTCAACTATTTTGACTCCCAAAACAACCACCTAAACTTTAAACAAGACCCAATAACCAATGTTTGATCTATTTTTAGGAAAAATGACATGTCCATATGTTTTGTACACAAATCACAAAAATGAGCGATTTTCGGGCTGACATGCAAAGACAAAAGGTCACGTGACCTTGTAACTATAGGTCCGATTTTTTTTTTTTTTTTTTTTAAAGATGCGCAAGACTCTAAAGAAAAAAGTCAGCGAGCGGCGAGGCGCCATCCATATGCGTTCTCGAACAATCAGACAAATCGTGGAGGGGGGGGGGCCATAATGGCCCCCCGGCCTTATTAGGGTTAAAGGATAGGTACAGATTTAGAGTATTAATAATTTTTAAAAGTTGTATTCATTTTCTTAATGAAGCTTCAACGAAAATAAGTCTAAAACTATTGTTTCCCATTATATTCATAGTTAAAAAAGTGTTCATAATGAAAGAATCCTTTCTGTTTTAGAGATGGAAGTGAATGCTGACATTGAGCCCATAAGTGAACCCGTGACAACAGGAGAAGATGGGACTGGTGCTATTGAAGCTAATTCTGAGATCCGGCGGCACCTTCAGAAAGTGTACTCAAATTTTCACAACCCGGAAAAATGGCAAAAGAACCTTAACATGTGCCTCAATTTAGTATCCCTGTTCGCGCTTCAAGGAACTTTGCTCAAAAAGGTTCAGTTTGACTCGGTACACTTCTTCGTTCGTGTCAATCGTGGACCCGATCTTGATGCCTTTCTTCGAGCCTGTAAAGACGGGACACTCTCTCGAGGCTTGACAAAACTCCTCGTCACTCCCAAACTGGAGGAAGCTGCTGGAGTCAAACTCAGACTAAGGCTGGAAGTGAAAGAGACATCGAACACAAAAAACGTCTCGGCACCAGCAGGTTAGTTTTACAGGATGGGGTCGATGGGGGGGGGGGGGGGGTGCAAAGAGCACAATTCAATTCAAATTAAATTTTAATTTTAATGATCAAACTATAAAAAAAGGATCATTCTCAATTAAAAAAAAAAAACATTGGATAACAAATTCAAAATTATAGTGTTACATAGATAATTGAGTGTACGAGTAAAGATGACTACAACCAGGAATGACAACAAAAAACGTACTACTGCATATCTCATCTGGAATATGATACAGAGATGAAAATATATTAAATTACACATAACACTTTTACAATTTATTTGAAGAAAAAAAAGAACAAGATAATACAAAAAAAATATATATATATATATACATGTATATGTTAAATGTTTACCTACCCCTCCCCACGAGATGAACCCGACAATACGACCCTATTCCAAATCCAAACTCGTGGGAGACAGTGAGCATGGGTTGACAATAAATAATACCTTTTAGTTTACAATACTTAATATCCACGAGATTAATAATATGGTTAAAAACAAAAACCAACTACAAAAACGAAACGACAATAACACAATAAAACAGTCAATGATCTACTTATCTCGTTTATGGTCGCATTTCTATCCTATAATAGACTTGATATTGCAAAGACATAATATATCAATAGTATAAAGATAGACAGCAATTATGAAAAAGGTAAGAAGTTACGTGCCCCATTCCCCGTTGGTGGCTAAAGAAAAAGAAAAAAAGGGAGAAAGAAAGAAAAAGAAAGAGAAGAGGGAACAAATAAGCCTTTAACAAAATCCTAGGTATGGGTAAGAGTGTTCGCACTGCGCTGCCCAACATCCAGTGGCGGACGCGTAGGCACCCTACCTTTAAGCCGAGGCAAGCCACTGACTTCCCGGTGTTCATTTCTTCTTCCCATAGCCAAATTTATTGTTCCCATGTTGTCAGATTTTTCACATTTCTTCTCAAATTTTCCCTGTCATGAGGCAGAAAATAATAGATATATCGGCAGCCACTACAGTGCTAGTATGAATGGATCTTAAAGCCTACAGGTGAGTACTAGTGTTCGCAGCAGCGCGTAAACGGCGCCACGGGAGTGGTAGTTGGAAGGGGGGGGGGTGAAGTAACATCCCCCACCCAAGAAAGTAAAAAAGATGAAACTAAAGGACAACGTAGAATGAAAGAAAATCTGCAAAGTTTACCATGTTCACCGGATCAATATGAGTTGGATGATGTTGTAATACAAGCTAACAAAGCAAGTGAATGAGCAAAGGCTAACATAACATGTTATCATTAATAAACAAACAAACACACAAAAGCGTGTATCATGCCCAACCAGACAACCAGCTTAACTTGAGCTTAGTTAGGGTGCATGGTTGAGCAAGCCTCGATGAATCCAATCGCCCGCCCTGGCGGCCTCACTATTGTTGTAAACTTTTGAATGATTGCAACTTAGCTAACCATATCCCTTGGCCGAAAAGTCGCTCGGTGGGGGGGGGGGGGGGGGGGGGGTAAGCGGACACTTTTTCAGTCAGCCGAAAAGTCGCTCAGTGGGGGGAGGGGGGGGGGAGTGAGCACATTTTTTTTTGTTTTGGTCCTCGAAAATATTAAAATTTGCACCCCCCCCCCTTGAGCGCCAGGGGGGGGGGGGGGGCCCAACCCCCAAAAAGGTAAAAATCGCGTGATTTTACATGATTTTTTTTCTCAAGGGGGGGGGGGGGGGCCAGGCCCCCCCCCTGGATCCGCCACTGCCGTCGATGGACATCATTAACAGAGTTCACGATTTTTCCGCGCTCGCTTTTCATCACAACCTTCCTGTCGTCACCATCGATCGTGTGTGCTATCCTTTCGTTTTCATTAAAAGCAAAGATAAATCGACCTCTCCAGAAGTTCACTTGATCAAAATGATTCTCCAAAAAAATAACCACTGATTCCAGATGATTGTAGATCACAAAATTACGATAGTGCTGCAAGCATGTCCGGATGTCACAAAGGACTAGTAGCTATGTTTAAAGAGATTGCTCCTCCTGCCCTGTATCCACTGTGCTAGCCATGTTCTAAATTTAACAATCACTATAAAAGCGTCACCTTTTCGTGAAATGACCTATATGTTTGATAACCCTGCGTGCAGTTGGTGTTTTATTCAAGGGTTCGCCAAAGATGTCTAGAAAGTGTCATTGCTGATACAAACAAGGAGAAACAAAAACCAAGATGTCCAAATGAGAATGGTCAAGAAGATAACACCAAGAAGCTTCAAAAAAGAAGATGAAGTAACAAAATATTTGTGATACAAAATGGGTCGAGAGACAACATGTTTCTGATGACTTGAATATGTTGAGCCCATTGATAAAATCATATTTAATTAACAGAGGATGGGATACTGAAACTGCAAACCAGGGGTGTGATTTGGCACATAAAATAACTAGTGCTGGTTTCTTTGCAGCATTCCACGTATGTAACTATACCTATGGATTTACCAAAGGACCTAACAGCCAGCTACACGGAAGCACAAAATATATAATTGAAGCCTACAAAGATGTTAAGCAAGTCCAGTATAAACTGTCAGAAATTAGAACAGCAAAACTGAGTTTGATGAATATCTGTATCCACTTATGGCGCTAATGAGCAGTTTAGCTGGTGAAGAGTTTAGAATTCCTCGAAGGCGTGCCGCACAAACGATGCGGAAGAACCTCCATGTGGATGATGTCTCAGAGTATAACCGAATCGGGATTTTCAATGAGTTTCTTAGACATTATGAATTGTGTACTAGCACATCGTTTCAATACTCACGCAATTCAAGCTCTCACCCTCATTCCTGGATATCTTGGAACTGCTTACCTCAAAGCAACTACGGGAGTACTAACCAGACTTGCCCTCTCAATCTACACTTCACCACGAACTCAGACTTTGGAATGTCGATGGACAGGTGATGCAAGTCCATGGTTGCAAAGACATGCAGTATTCAGCATTTTGTCTATTTTCATAAGATATTGCTTCTCTTGCTACTTAAAGGGCCCCTCTAACCCAACTAACATAGCCTTTCAGAACATGAATACACCTCTACTTATTAATATCCCAGCCTCTGATTTTCCACGAAATCTCTAATTTGACCAAATAATGATAATAACCATCCATTTTTCACAGTTCTCACGCTTGCTGGGCTACGCCCCTCGAAAAATGGTACTACGATCACATGGCCTGGATGACGCATCATGTCCTACAACTAAGAATCTTACATTAGGAATGACGAAATTGCCAGAAACGTACTGGGATTATCAAGTGCATATTATTTTTCGGATTAATGTCTAAATCAGCCTCCTTTTCACTTGAGAGACACCTGCAGTGACGTCATAAACAGTTGCGCAATACAGCTCCGAACCTGGGCTTTTTCTGAGCGTTCTGAGTCGTCATTTTTAAATGTATATTCCAGAATTATTGATGATTTCCAAGAAAAATCATTGTCATGTTCAGAATCTCCCTCCAAAATTATTCTACATGTCTTTTTTTTTCTTCATTTGTTTAAAGCCTGTTTTGGTTAGAGTGGCCCTTTAAACCAGTCAAAAGCTGTGGTGTTGAAAGGGCAAAACTCATATTCGTAAAATCGTCATAGCGGCTGCGCCCAGTAACCTGGCCATGGACATGGTGTATTTAGAGAGATATTTATGACACGTATATGTTGTGTTGTTCCAAATAGTTCCATGCCACGAACAATCTCTATGAGAGGGAACCGTGTTGTTGTGTTGGTGGGTTCTTTGGCGCTATCCATCGATTTCGATGATTTCCGCCAGGCTTGGTGTGAGAGGGCGTCTTGCTCTCTCTTCGGCTGCTCTACGTTACTGTGATGATGATACTTGCCCAGTGTGTGAGATAAAGACTTACCTTGACCTTTGTTATTGGCTTAGTGCAATGTTATAAAGGATTAATCTCTGTGCTCGTTACTCATGATTTGTTAGTTATTAGTAATGTTAGAACTGGTTGGAACTAATGTTGGAACCATGTTGGAGCTTCATGAAGTGCCTGACCAATCAGAAGCTACTTCCGGTGATGTAACTTTATCTCTAGGTAGCTAGCTATGGCCAAGACTTGTGTCTTCCGTGTACGGTGTATGGTCAAGTTATCAGGCGCTACAGTCGTTCATAGAAAAAAAGTATTGCAGTGCGCCGTGGCCTGGTTTACGAGTCTAACCGCAAAACTACACAGCTTCCAATGCTTAGTCGACGTAGCCCTAACACAGTTTGGATGTGTTATAAAAGCGTTGTAAGCACATTGTACTATTTGGATGCGTGTATATAAAGGTAGAATGACTGTAATGATTGGAGAATTGAAAACAATATACACAAAACACAGAACTTCTGGACTACCACATTTACAGATGTGGTATCGGATATATATAGTCCTGTGATATTTTGTGTGGTATCAATGTGTACCACAATCAATACCACAAGACCACATGGATATAGGCTCTACCACAGCCAGCGATTACCACACGAGTCTATGGTACAGTACCACTCGTGTACCTGTGGTATCGTATATTCCTGTGGTATTTGTTGTGGTAGCAGCACGTTCCGAAGTAAATACCTCAGGACAATTTGTAAGTTGAAGATGGTGTATATAAGTTCTTATAATAAACGAGGAAAGTTGAATATGATAATAAGAAATATTCTTTTTTTTTTCTTATTCGTTCTTGTCGTATTTATATTCTTATGGTCTTGTGGAAGGACTGGCTGTGGCATCCCTGTGGTCCTGTGGTATTTCTAACCAACCTAGTAAGTGGGGGTATAGTGAGAACGATGACACCATCTGCCTATATCAAGAGGAGCAGACTGTGCAACTAGCCTGCCCACGTCTACCAGTCCCTTGCACCCAAGAAGATCTGGAAACATTGACCCCCTGTGCTACGCAAAGCATTCAACAGTGGATTGGGACAATTTAATTGATAGTTACCGTTGTGGCGTAGTGAATCGAGAAGAAGAAATAGGTTCTTGTTTAGCCGTCTATACAAATAAAATTATTATTATTACTATTATTATTATTATTATCATCATCATTATCGTTTGAAAATTTCTGTCATTCAGCACTTCATAGAGGATCAAGGGCACCCTCGTGGATGGCACAGTTAAGCAAGGTCTCTGGTGATAAGGAAGAGAACAAAGCTGGGACATCCACTGCTATTGCATACAAGAAACCTAAGACTAAAAGTACACCAGCGGAGAAGCCGCCACAGGAAGGTACCAAAACCACGGAGAATACACCGGCATCAGGTATATAAGAAGGTGATCCAGGATTGTCCCAAACCTGGTTGGTTAAAAGTAGAGTCATGAGAGATTCAGTATTGGCAAGATTTGAATGAGCTGGAAACAATGGTAACTACTAATCTTTTAAAATATTATTCCTAATAAATTTCATTTTTCCTCGCACTGATAACTAGGCTTGACATAGTTTGTCGAGATTGCAAAGATCCGAATAGTATAATTGTATAATTTATAAAAGTCTATAATTGGTTTCTTTGGTTTCTTTACCATACACTGTTGGATTAGGTGCATCAAGATTGAAAGAGTCGACGTCCCCGGATGGAAGCAGAAAACGTAGAAGGTGGATGATAGCACCAGAGAAACCAGCTAAAAGGAGAAAAGCAACAGGAAAAAAAGACGCCACACATCATAAAACTTGCAGTAAGTACAGTGCTGAAACTTTGCTTTCTTTCGGACCCATTTTTTTTTTTTGGGTCTCGAAATTTCAAAATTTGATATTTTTTGTCGTTGGGGGGGGGGGGGGGGGTAAGGTCATCTTATTTAGGTTAGCCGTGGGTATAATTTTTTTTTTTTTTTTTTTTTTATTTAAAAAACAAAACAAAAAAACAAACAAAAAACAAAGGGGGGGGGGTTTTAGGTTTTTTTTAGGGGGGTTTACATACATAAAAATACCAAAGGGGGGGGGTTTGAACCCCCAACCCCCCCCCCCCCCCCTGCGTACGCCCCTGGCCATGAACATACATTAGAAGTAGCACGAGGCGCATTGGGTGGGGTTAAACCTTGTATCTTTTTGTGTACAAGTCATGTTGAAAAGAGTACCTCTTATATGATAATAGAAAACATGATACGTACATTTTACGTTGGGCAATTTTTGGCTTGGTTTGGGGCAAATTTCGTCCGATAATCTCCCATCCCCATTCATGTTGTAGCAATACCACTGGCAGTATGATTTTGATTTTGTCCCTTGAATGAAATCTTAATAAAGACCTAAACAATAACTGATCAGCTTCTGATATTTGTAGTCTCATTTATTCCTTGATTACAACACAACAAATGCATTAATTTATGAAACATAACTAGAAACATAACAAGAAACAGTTGAACATTTTGGACCGTACTTATATTTTGTTTCCATTTCAGCTACTATTATATCTTCCATTCTATCATAATTTATTTTATTTGAATTATTGAGTTTTTCCGTCATCTATTTGAAAATACAATAACATGAAATTCTGGACCCCTATGGAAATCAGCTTTTGTTGCCAGGGTGTTCCGTTGCATGGGAGGAAAAATAAATGAATGAACGATACATTAAGTATTTATTCATTCATTGATAAATATGGCCAGAGGTTGATATTTTGAAATAGGACCATCTTCTTCTGTTCTCCTCGCCATTAACAAAAATAATATTGAGATATCTCATGGCTTTTTGTGGTCTCATTTTTTAGATATTGAAAATACATCTAGTCAAGGAGATGTCAACATCAATTTGAATGCATCGGGATCCGCGAACTGTAGCGACATCAAAATGACTGGGCAGGAAGTAAACATAAACATCAATGTAAACAAATAGAGGTGAGAATACAAAACGATTTGTTACTGAAAACACAATCGTGACTACTTTTTAAAAATTGACTCAAGAGTCATTACAATACCATATTATGTTTCCCATAGAAGTGTCCGGATTACGTATTATACGTCAATATCATATTCGCACATTTCAATAGGTGACGAACAAGGTAATTTAAATTAAATATGGTTGATTTTTAGAAACTAATCTTTGAAAAGGATTTATTTTCGAAGGACTTAACTGAATTAAACCATAGAGCCAGTCTTAGGAGTACATGTATTGTAATGAAAAAGCATGGAATAGTTTATTTAATAATGAATGTGACATCCATTTCACATCCATTTATATTTGCACTCAGTCCATTATCCTTATTACAATATTCTAATCATTGGTCTTGCAGGTCACTTTAAATCAATTTTTACTTTTGGTGGATAATCTTTTATTTTTTATGTATAATTTTTTTCTTCGTACAAAGTATGTACACATGCATTTTGCTTTATTAGGTCATAGCAAGTACAATATATTGAATGCGTTAATTATTTAGGTCTAAAATGAATGCATGTGATAACAAGACTCATTTTTTAATGATAGATAATTATGGTGTCTGTATATTACCACCGTATATTTTAAATACATGTTTTTAATACATTGCCCATGCCTTTTCTTTGTATTTTGAAAAGGGCATCTCGTATTGGAACAGCACCGAAATGATAGCCAGGGAAGATTTTTTGGGAGAAAGAAATCGGTTTGTGACTTTATAAAAAGGAGTTAAAATATGCAGATGTACAGTATAATGTAAATATGTTTTCAGCTCGTATTGCAGATACTTTCTTTAAGATCTAGTTGCGTTTTGGTATGTAATGTGGCCTTCCTCAGATTTAAGTGTACCTCTCCTCATTCTGTGCTCCACAAATCTCTCATGTTACATATGTGTAGGAAATGTTTTGTTATTTTTGTTTTGATATGAATAGATTTGTGAAAGATGAAAAAGGCTGCAGCGAACCAATGTGATTGGCCTATTCGCGACTTTCTTTTTACGGACTGCTGGTATTTACACTGTTAACAATGGTCGTTGATACCTGGAAGTGGCTATTGTTCGGAAAAATACACAATATATCAAACAAAAAATGTTGGATTGAGCTTCTGTATATACAGCCTGCATGTATATTTTTTTACGAAATTTATGTATATTTGTGACTAATTATTAGCTCTTTATAAAAGTATTTTTTCTATGTTTTTTCCAATTTTCCCTTGAATAATACCTTAATTCTGAAGGTATCCCTTTATGAAAATATAACAATTTGTTCCGGTCTTCTCATTAGAACTTATGATAAAACCTGAATAACCATGTATGTTCATAACAAACATATTTTGGCTGATTGAAAGAAGAAGAAAAAAACTGACATGTCCAACATCTTGAAATAAAATAAAGCAGCTAGTGTATGTGTGCTTTTCACTTTTGGAACTACAACTCCCTAATTTTCAAATTTTAGGACCACTCAAAGATAAATTTGTGTGTGATTTAAAAGAAAAACGAATTATGTTGCAGTAATTTTAAGAAAGCATTGTGTAGTTTCAAGAGCGACATTCTAAATCATGAAGAGGGGCATCTATTAGGTGTGCCTTGAATTCTTAGTGTGATGTTTGTTATGATTGCGACTTCATCGAGTACAGTTAAATCATTTTGCAGATTCGCAGTGCAATGAAAATAAGCTTCTGTATATATACATACATGTATATTTCATGATTAATATTTAGAATATATATTTTTCTTTTTAAAGTAATTTTGTATGTTATTTGTATATATATTTTGTTATTGATACTTGCCAAATTTTACTAAATATTCCAACCTCTTAAAGTAAAGTAGCGGCTGGTATGTGTGTATCTTTCACATTATGAGACTTCAACTCCCTAACTTTTTAAGATTTTAGGACAATTTAACGATATATCATTGTGTGATTAAATTTTTGTTAAAGAAACTTTCCTTCGAAGTGCATTCCAACATATCTGAAATATCTCTATACTTCCATTGTTCGACCTCATTTTGAATTTTTGTTTACGGAAGAGACTTACTAATTTCAAAGGCAAACAGAAGAAAAAAGCAAAATATGCTCCAGTCATTTTTAGAAATGTTTCTGTAGTTACTAGATCGAAATTCTAAACATTGAAAACGGGCATCTATTTGGATATGCTTTGAATTCTTATGTATTGCTATGATGTTTACTTGAAAAGGTATACCAACATATTGAAGGAAGGCATCAATTATATTGACTTATTACATAATTACAATTATACTTACAGAATGGACATGGGTAGTATAGAAATTCATTCCAATGTTACTTATAGAATGATCTATATTAAGTAACTATTACACTTAAGCTAACGTAAGTATTGTGTATTTTCATCACTGTCTTATTTTGGGAGAAAACAGTACTTATACGTCGAAAAATGCAATCTGTTTTTGAATCACTTCTTGAGGGAGACTACGTTATTGGAATTTGTTAATGACAATGCCTACTTCATGTCCTCAATAGAGTAAATGTAATTAGGTTTGGGCTGGGTGATTTCGACATCATAAACTAAATAGTTTTAATCAGACTTTACTTTCAGACTTTTTTTTTTTACATTATAACATTTAAAAAGAAATCTGTGTGTATTCATTTTACTTTTTGTTAATCATTATGTACGATACTGATGTTGCAGTGCTTTTCATCACTATTTCGAGTTGTTCATACTTGTGTATGTATATATATGCAAACGGTACCTCATCAATATTTTCAAAGTATAAGTTTCTAATAAAAACTTGTCGTTTTGCAAATAAAAAAAATGGGAACCAGGATAAAAAAAGATATTCTGTGTTGCATTAAAATGAGGCTTTTCAATGTGTTTTGAACTAAAGAAAATCCCGTAATTTAACATGATTTAAAAATGAGAGAGGGAGAGGGAAAAAGAGGATGGGACAGAGAGAGAGAGACGAACGGATAGACAGATAGTCAGAAAGAGGGATGCAGGGAGAGAAAGGGAGACACAGAGAGAGAGAGAGAGAGAGAAAGATGGATGGAGATAGAGAGGGAGAGAAAGAGAGGGAAAGAAAGAAAGATATTTTACACCAGTCATTGAAAGAAATCTAGAAGAAAATCAAGACATTAGTAGGATTTATTTCAAAAAACACCCTGAATAATGGCAACAACAGTAATAAAATACTATATATGATATTGGTGGCAATAGCCATTTTTATACAGAGTTTGGCCAACCCGGTTCGAATTGGGCACAGTATGGCGAAAATTGTGTTGTTGGGAAAGCATGCAACAACAGAATATACACCACGTTGTGACCAATTATATTGAAGTTGGCCAGAGGGAGAGAGAGAGAGAGAGAGAGAGAGAGAGAGAAAGAGAAGGAGAGAGCAGAGAGAGAAAAGAGGAAGAGCGAATGAGGAAGGGGGGGGGGGGGGTGTTACACCCTCAAATGTAATAACTCCCACAAATGTAATAACGCCCACAAATGTAATAACACTTTACCCACAAATGTAACAACACCCACAAATGTAATAACACTTTACCCACAAATGTAATAATTTCACCCACAAATGTAATAACCACTTTACCCACAAATGTAATAAATTTGAAGGGATATTTTGTCGAATTTAAAACTAAAACCCTGTAATAAATTTGTTGTTGTTGATTTGGTTTTGTTTGGCAATCAGTCACAGTTGACTATTTTTGCCACACACTATTTTATAAATTATTTATATATATATATACATTATATGTACAATTTCATGTCATAAATGACTATTTTTAAGATTCTTTCTCTTTCCATCCCCTTTCCTTCCGCTTATTTTCTTTTTAGACCTTATATATATATATATATATATTTTTTTTTTTTTTTTTTTTTTAAGAGAGAAAATTCAATAAATTTAAAAATTTGGAAAGAGATGGCCTAGCCTAGCGAGTGTTTACGCGCACGTACGTGCGCGTTAAAATACCACCTCTCTATGCACATGTGTGCTTCACACGCACCCCCACCCTTTTTAAAATGCCATCTTACCAGTCTTTGAGGTGCATTTCTCAGACTTTCGGTTTTAACCTAGGTCACTCCGGCATAGGTGAGGGGGTGCCAGCTGGCATGTGATGTTGGAGGCGATCACCGAATTGTTAGAAAATAAAGCTGGGTATAGCGCGCAGTCTTTGCTCCAGACCCGGTTATTTAAAAAAAAAAAAAAGTCTTCAAAACTAAGACCCCACCATCTTCCAAACTAAGACCCGGTAATAAAGCATGGGTTTAGAGCGTAGTTTTTCTTCCAGACCCGGTTATTTCAAAACTTTTTAAAAATCTTCAAAACTAAGAACCCATCATCTTATTCCTGTGGAAGAACATATATAAGTATTGAGCGTAGTCTTTCCTCCAGACCCGGTTTTTCAAAAGTTAAAAAAACAAACAAAAAACAAAACAAAACAAAACAAAACAAACAAAAATTTTAAACTAAGACCCCTCTATCTTCCAAATTAAGACCCGGTAATAAAGCATGGGATTAGAACGTAGTCTTTACTTCAGACTCGGTTATTTAAAAAAAAAAAATCTTCAAACTAAGACCTCACCATCTCATTTCTGTGGAATAACATGGATATAGAGCGTAGTCTTTCTTCCAGACCCGGTTATTTCAAATGAAATAGAAATTTAAACAAATCTTCGAAACTAAGACCCACCATCTTATTCCTCTTTTTTTTTCATTTAAAAATAAATTACATTATTACATATGTGGATACAACACGTCACAAATAAATGATTGGTCGGCGGTCACACGAACTGACGAATCAGTCAAAATGGTCCATATATATAACACACAGAGGAGGGACCGATTCGATGGTTCGTTGACCGTTGATCAGAGAGACAAAAATCATATAAATAAATACAGTACGGACTACGTCGAACTTTCTATCTCTCCCGCCCCCTCCCCCCCCCCTTTTTCTCTTTCTCTCTCTCTTTCCCTCTCCCTGTCTGTCTCTCTGTCTATCTGGCAATGTCGTTTTCCATCTTCAGCTTTTTTTTATAATGTTTTCTATTCCTCCATGTGCTTCTTCGCCGGCAGCATATCTTCCTTGAGATTAATTATTATAACATAATTATCCCTGATGATTTACACATTATACCTTATATATATATATATATACCTTATATATAAATATATTTATTATGTACTATGACCCTGTTTTTTCTTTTTTGGGGGAATGATAATCGGTTAACAAGCAAATAACAACGCATACTTTCATATAACAAATCATAAATAGCTGTATAACGAGATCGCGCGAAACATATTTGCATGCTTTGGATGAACGATTGCAGAACCCTTTGACTGATAAAATATCTATATACTCTCTCAATCAATGTGAGTAAATTGCAGAGGTTATGGTTTTATAGTATTAAATGCAATGATGGATACATAGATTTTGTAAGATAGAAAGTATTTTAATCCAAACGAATGAAGAGGTTGTTTCATTAATATACAGACGGTAACAGAACCAAAATAATTATTACGTATAAAAAGGTGGAGTAACTCACATGTCTTTTACAAGCAAACTAGGTTATAATTTGGGCAATATTGAACCTGATAACATCAACTGAACTTGATATAAAACGCAAACAACCTAACACGTGACAATTCTTCTAAGCTAGGAAAAACAAGAGAACAAGATGCCGAAATACTAAATGTACCTGGCTTTCTGTAACTTAATATTCGTCCATATAAAACTACTTAACACGTACAACTCCAAAAGTTTTTCAGTAATACTTTTCAGATGCTTTAAGAGTAGACGGAGTTGAAATGAAGTATGACTGATCAAAAGGAAATAATTATTTTAATTATACAATGAGATAAAGAATATTAACAACCTTTACCTGATCTGTTATGTTTGGTACATTAAGTTTTTTTTTCCTGGGATCTAATCGTTCTTTTTTTTACACGCTGCAAAGCCTTGTAAGCCTTTCTTCGAACAGCTTGTACATTCTTTCCCAACCATGGATAGTATAGTTTGTTTTTTGACGGGAGATATAATTTTGTTCTGGTTTCCTACTAAAGAAAATCTCGAAAGGAGATTTCCATCCAAGGACCTTTTTCGGGTCCTCGTTTAGGAGTTTTGTATAAGAGGGAAGCTCTTTAACCCAGTTGATACCCTTTTGTTTGTTTACAATAGAATGTTTACATGATTAAGAAATCGTCGACGGTCAACGAACCATCGAATCGGTCCCTCCTCTGTGTGTTATATATATGGACCATTTTGACTGATTCGTCAGTTCGTGTGACCGCCGACCAATCATTTATTTGTGACGTGTTGTATCCACATATGTAATAATGTAATTTATTTTTTAAATGAAAAAAAAGAGGAATAAGATGATGGGCTTAGTTTCGAAGATTTGTTTAAATTTCTATTTCCTTTGAAATAACCGGGTCTGGAGGAAAGACTACGCTCTATACCCATGTTATTCCACAGGAATGAGATGGTGAGGTCTTAGTTTGAAGATTTTTTTTTTTAAATAACCGAGTCTGAAGTAAAGACTACGTTCTAATCCCATGCTTTATTACCGGGTCTTAATTTGGAAGATAGAGGGGTCTTAGTTTAAAAGGTTTTTTTGTTGTTTTGTTTTGTTTTGTTTTTTGTTTGTCTTTTAACTTTTGAAAAACCGGGTCTGGAGGAAAGACTACGCTCAATACTTATATATGTTCTTCCACAGGAATAAGATGATGGGGTCTTAGTTTTGAAGATTTTTAAAAAGTTTTGAAATAACCGGGTCTGGAAGAAAAACTACGCTCTAAACCCATGCTTTATTACCGGGTCTTAGTTTGGAAGATGGTGTGGTCTTAGTTTTGAAGATTTTTTAATTTTTTTGAAATAACCGGGTCTGGAGCAAAGACTGCGCGCTATACCCATGCTTTATTATAGGGTTTTAGTTTTAAATTCGACAAAATATCCCTTCAAATTTATTACATTTGTGGGTAAAGTCATTATTACATTTGTGGGTGAAATTATTACATTTGTGGGTAAAGTGTTATTACATTTGTGGGTGTTGTTACATTTGTGGGTAAAGTGTTATTACATTTGTGGGCGTTATTACATTTGTGGGAGTTATTACATTTGAGGGTGTAACAGGGGGGGGGGGGGTCTTCTTTAACATAAAATCAAATCACCTGCTTCTAATATCTTTCAAGATTTGATAAATGAGTCTTTCTCCCATTTGTTGATACTATCTCGATCTAATCAACAAAATCATACAGTTGTTGGCATACCTGTCACTGATTAGAGTGCTTTTAACACATCATATCCATGATCATAATTTAAGAGTAAGAGTAAGGTCAACAACATGCGGGAGAAAGATAGTTAGCCAAGCATGACAGTGAAAATTACAATAATTTTTATTTCTTAGCCGGCCCCTACTGTGGCATGGAAGAAATACAGTTGAATAGTACAAATATCATGTTCAACAATGATATTTAAAAGAAAAACAAAAAAAGAAAATCTGTTTAAAAAAAAAAAATGTTTGACAGCAAACAACAAACAAATGATTGCAAGCTAATGGCGTAGCTTAGGAGTTCCGCGGCCAAGTGCCCCCAATCGCATGTAAAATATGAAAAAAGACAAGAGAAGAAGATTAAGAACAAGGAAACAGAAGATAAATATAAGATATAGACAGAGAGAGAGAAAGATAGGGGAGAGGAAGAGAGGGGAGAGAGAGAGAGAGAGAGAGATGTAGGTGGTTTGCAGGGGGAGGAGAAGGAGGAGGTGGGAGAGGGGGAAGCAATACCAAAACAAATACGGTCTCCTTCCTTCCACACCTGCCCCTCAGCCGAAGACGTCGATTTCACCATCAAGTATGCCCAGAGTCCCCCACGATCGACACCAGTGCCCCCACAATCGCTCGATCCATGCTACGCCACTGTGAGACCACACCATTAAACAGACACTTCATCATTCTGCAATGACTTCTGTCCAAATATATAGAAATTCAATGAAGGATCGTTCTATTTTGCTCCGACCATGCGATGCGTTGCGCGGAAGAGACTTTCGAGCAATGATCACAGACATTAACGATAGTTTCTTTCCAAATAAAAATTCAATGACAGATTGGTTCTAGACATGGCATACATCAGTTGAAAGGAGTACTATAAGGCTTTTTATTTCATGTAATAATCTAAGAAAATGAAATGTTGACGTGTGTCTCAGGATGGATTGAGCGCGACCCCCTGCTCTCATCACGTGCATGATTTATTGAATTTGTTGCAGGTAACTTTCATACAAGATATATTGTCCAGCATTAACCCAGTCTTTGTCTAAATTAGCAATATAATTATGATTATAAGTAGGTCAATTCGTAGATCACAGTATTCATGAGGAAGAAATGAAACAACATCCACATTATCCCTAACCTTTTTCTTATACATGTTGTTTCAGTTCTGTTTGGCGTCTTCAAAGACACCATTAAATACTGTTACACGAAGGGACCTGCCTTAATAGTTCATTGACCTTTATTGGTCGCAGAGTTGTGGTCGCCAAATTCAGCTCAATTTAACAGTGGCATTTAAAAAAAAATTGTGATAGCATGTTTCCTTTATCTACCTGCGATTTTGCTCGGGAATAGTATGCACTAGCGCATTTTTAATGATTATTACTGTTTCTATTATTATCGTTATAATTAGTATTACCATTAATTATTATCATCAATGTTATTATTATTATTGTTACTACAATTACAGTTATTATGATCATTATTATTATTATCATCATTTCTATTCATATTATCATTGTTATTATCATAATCATTATAACTAATATTATTATCATTATAATTATTATTGTTATGTTTTTTTTATATTTACACTGTCGCTCATAAAGGTGGAATAGTTTTTTTAAATCCCAATTTATGGAATTATTTTAAAAATAATTTAAAAATAATAGATCTAGATAATACACTGTCGCTCATAAAGGTGGAATATTTTAGTTTTACCCCAATTTATGGAATTATTTTAAAAATTATATACAAATAATAGATCTAGATAATAGTATACATTCTCAGATTTTATTGAATAATAATTTGCCAATGTGTGTTTTGCGGGACTGCTAGAGCTTGTGTATGCCAATATGCCTATTAACTAGGGGACCTAAGCGCTCAAGTCATAAATGACAGAAATGAGGAATAATGCCCCACAAAAGGGCACTAATATAGCACATCGACACGGTTTTGATCCTAGGGCCTCACAGTTACGAGGCCATTGTTTTGTCACTGAACCATGACTGTACGCAGCCAGGGGCGTCGCTAGACCTTTTTCAGTGGGGGGGGGGGGGGGGGGGGGGGGTGTAGAGGATTACGATTACCGACAAAACTAGCCACCAATTACCGACAAAATTAAATGTCCAATATCGAAAAATTCAACCCTATAAACCTGGGGCCGAAGGCTAAATTGTTTTTCCTATGGACTATCTCTTGTACTTGCATATGCGCAAAATGGTCATTTTCCTCAACGACATAAATATACGAAGTATTTCTTCAATTTAGTCAGCATCATATGCTTTCATAGCTATATATTTTAATGCAGGCGCGGAGCTAGGATCTTATTTTAGGGAGGGGCGGTAGTGAGCAAGAGAATCACTTAAAATCGCGCTCATTAAGGGGGTGTGGGTGATGGGCCTCCCGCGCGAAGCGCGGAAGCTTAGACGTTTCCCTAAATTATTAGGAAAAGAAGACGATTAATTGTACCGTTTTCGACTGATAATCCTTGGCTGAATGAAGTTTCCCCCCCCCTCCCGCGCGAAAGCTTTGGCGTTTCATTGAATTATTATAAATAAGAAGACGATTTGCTCTACCGTTCTCGACTGTTTATCCTTTTTTAAATTCAGTTCCCCCCCCCCCCTCCCGTGCAAAGCGCGGAAGCTTTGACGTTTCATTAAATTATGAGAAAAAGCAGACGATTCGGTGTACTGTTCTCGACTCTTAATCCTTATCTGAATGATGCTTCCCCCTCCCGCGCGAAGCGCGGAAGTTTAAACGTTTCATTAAATTATTAGAGAAAGAAGACGATTCGTCATACCGTTTTCGACTCTTAATAAGGCCTATTCATCTGAATTCAGTTT
Source organism: Strongylocentrotus droebachiensis (assembly GCA_035222895.1). Lineage (NCBI taxonomy): Eukaryota > Metazoa > Echinodermata > Echinoidea > Camarodonta > Strongylocentrotidae > Strongylocentrotus > Strongylocentrotus droebachiensis. The sequence continues at coordinate 313,307 of JAVYIG010000230.1, read as the reverse complement.
CCCCCTCTTGCGCGAAGCGCGAAAGCGTTGACGTTTCCTCATATCATTAAAGAAAGAACACGATTACAATTACAAGAGAAAGAACACGATTCGTTGTACTGTTTTCGTCTCTATATAAGCCCTATTAATTTTGTCTGAATTCAGTTTCCCCCTCTCGCGCGAAACCTATGACGTTTCCTTAAATTATTAGGGAAAGAACACGATTCGTTGTACCGTTTTTTACTCTGAATAAGCCCTATTAATTTTGTCTGAATTCAGTTTACCCCTCTCGCGCGAAACCTATGACGTTTCCTTAAATTATTAGAGAAAGAAGACGATTCGTTGTACCGTTCTCGACTTGTCTAAATGAAGTTTTCCCCTTCCGCTAAGCGCGGAATTTTTGGCGTTTCATCACAATATAGAGAAAGGAAGACGATTTGTCGTACCGTTTTCGACTCTAAATAAGCCCTATTAATTTTGTCTGAATTCAGTTTCCCCCTCTCGCGCGAAGCGCGGAAGCTTTGACGTTTCCTTAAATTATTAGAGAAAGAACACGATTCGTTGTACCGTTTTTGACTCTGAATAAGCCCTATTAATTTTGTCTGAATTCAGTTTACCCCTCTCGCGCGAAGCGCGGAACCTATGACGTTTCCCTAAATTATTAGAGAAAGAAGACGATTCGTTGTACCGTTCTCGACTTGTCTAAATGAAGTTTTCCCCTTCCGTGCTAAGCGCGGAATTTTTGGCGTTTCATCACAATATAGAGATAGAAAGACGATTCCTCGTACCGTTTTCTAATCTTATTAAGCCCTATTCATCTGAATTCAGTTTCCCACTTTCGCGCGAAGCGCGAAAGCTTTGACGTTTCCTTAAATTATTAGAGATAGAAGACGATTCGTTGTACCGTTCTCGACTCGTCTTAATGAAGTTTCACCTTCCGCGCGAAGCGCGGAATTTTTGGCCTTTCATCACAGTATGAGGAAAGGAAGACGATTCGTCGTACCGTTGTTGACTCTTAAACCTTGTTTGAATTTAGTTTCCCCGAAAATTTTAAACCTCTGATTTTTTAGCTGAACTTATAGGAAAGTGAAACTTCGAGAAAATACAAGTATTGTAGTTGTAGTCACTCTCGAAATCGTCACAGCGGATAAGAAGTCACAGTTCGTAGGGAAAAAAACTTGTCGGCCGACCGACAATATACATCTCACCGATTTCAAACTTCTGCATTGATATAGTACACGAGGATCGAGCAAGAATACCGACACTGACCCGACACAGCAACATATTTACCCGTGTCTTTCTTGCTCCCTCGACGAGACGACTCCACCCAACAACCCCTTCTCTCTTTTACTCCCACTCCTCCTCTCTCAGACTCTTATCTCCCCTCTCTCTCCTCTCTTTCATCCCCCGTTTTTGTTGTTTCCCTTTCACTCTTTTTTCTTCTTTTTCCTTTTCTTTCTTTTCTTTCTTTTCCTTTCTTTCCTCTCCTCCCTCTTTTTCTTTTTTCTCTTTCTTTCTTCTCTTTTCTTTCCTTTCTTTTCCTTTCTTTCCTTTCTTTTCCTTTCTTTCTTTTCTTTTCCTTTTCTTTTTTTCTTTTCTTTTCCTTTTCTTTTTTTCTTTTCTTTCCCTTTCCCTCTCTTTTTTCCCTCTTTTTTTTTCCCCCTCTTTTTTCCCCTCCCTTTTTTTTCCTCTCTTTTTTCCCTCTTTTTTTTCCTCCCCCTTTTCTCTTTTTCCCGACGGCAGCGCAATTTTACCGACAAAATCCTGACAGGTGGGGGGGGTGTCGCACCCCCCACACCCCCCCTTTGGCGACGCCCCTGTACGCAGCGTGGGCTAAGGGTAGGGGGCAGTTTCCATAAATAAAAAAACAACAGAAAATGCAATAAATTTTCAATAATTTATTGCATGTTAACCCGGTTTCCAACATATTTTTTTCTTTCTGTGTGCCCATGCCTTGAGCCATAATGCATGGCCGTCCAGAGGATTTGTTTGTTTATGTTGAGGACTGGGGTAAAATGCAATAAATTATTGAAATTGATTGCATTTTCTTCTTTTTTTTTATTTATGGAAACTGCCCCCTACCCTAGCCCCCGCTGCGTACAGTCATGGTTCAGTGACAATACAATGGCCTCGTAACTGTGAGGCCCCATGATCAAACCCGTGTCGATGTACTATATTAATGCCCTTTTGTGGGGCATTAATCCTCATTACTGTCATTTATGACTTGAGGGCGTAGGTTCCCTAGTTAATAAGCATAGTAGCATACAAATGCTTTAGCAGTCCCGCAAAACAAACATTGGCAAATTATTATTCAATAAAATAAGAGAATGTATACTATTATCTAGATCTATTATTTTTAAATAATTTTTAAAATAGTTCCATAAATTGGGGTAAAACTAAAATATTCCACCTTCATGAGCGACAGTGTATTATAACTGTCATCATTATATTTATTATTTTTATTATCGTTATCATTTGAATTAGTAGTAGTGGTAGTATTATCATTGTCACTATTAATATTATTGTTATTATTATCATTATGCTCAATATTATAATTATTAAAATCATTATCATTAATATTATTATCATCATCATCATCATTATTATCGTTAGTATTATATTGTTCGATATATTTTGAGATAATGTGAAAAATCTTTTATGAAGAAAATGAAATCAAAACATAATATTATTCCAGCAGCGCAACCGGGCTTTTAAATTCAGCATTAATTTTTTTTCTAGGCCCTGATATGCGTGGATATGATGGTTGAAGGTTATTTTGTGTAATGGCTTACTAATTTGCAATCACTTATGTTTTTTTGTAAAACTGTAACATATCAATTTGATTACCGATATTATCAATTCCCTTGTAATATATTTGCACTTTAAATCCGACTTCCACGTTTGGCTGATTTGTAAGAATTAGGGAAACAAGCGCAAGGTCATTGCTGTTTACATGATTAAATAACATGAATTTAAATTCTAATAGCAAATTCATATATACCCCCCCCCAACATTAATGCTTCTGATGTACGGTTCATGATGAGTGATCTTTTAAAAATGATGAGAATTTTTTTCATATTTTTCACCGATAATCTTTTGTGGTCAATGACACTTTAGATCTTCTTTTTTTTTCAGAAAATGTCAATGAAATTCAAAATCAACAATTTTTTTTTTAAATGATATTTTATTTCCTTCCTCATAATTTCACATAACAAGAAATTCACATAACAAGAAATTATCAAAATAAGCAATATAAAACAAGATCTTTGATACAAGACACTTCAAGAGTTACATCAATCAATGAACAAAGAAAAAAAAATTATTGCATGTAACAGTGTATAATCAAAATAACAGTAGAGGAAGGTTTAAAGTTACATATTACCATCCTGTCACACACTCTCACACCAACAAACTCATAACCCCCCCCCCCCTCTAGCCCACCACACCACACCCCCTTTCACACACATAAACACACATACAAACACACACACACACATACACACACACACACACTGCATGCAACCTGTTCCGGAAATTTCCTTCCTCATAAAATTCACATTACAAAAGAATTATCACAGTATGTAATACAAAGATCTACGTACGATACAAAAACATTTCATGAATAACAATGAACATAGAAAAAATCTTAGATCGTACATGTTTATACATTTGTTCTTTCATGTAACAGTTAATAATCTAAATAACCATAGAGGAAGGTATGAATTTTAACTAGCCCGACCCAATCACACACTCACAAACCCTCAACTCACACCACACAAACTCTTCACCCCCCGTCATTTCTCGGATAACATGTGAAAGTTGAAAGTAGAAATTTGTAAATTTCATTTTATATAATAATCTAAGAAATGAAAATGTCAAAATATGTTACAGTAATTAGGCTGAAAGAAAAGTCACATTTGTGACCAAGTTTAACGAATTTCAATTTTAATTTTCTCAGAAATTCTAGAGATGGAGTGCATAAATTACAAGTATTATCGGCTTAACATACATAATATATTTTTTGTCGTATCACTAGACAATATAATGTATATGATACCTGTCAATGTATATTGCACAACTGACACATATGTGTTGACAGTTATCACAAATAACAGCAATTCTTCACATTTCAAGATTTTCCCCCTTTTATTGTTTGCCGGTTTAAGGATACCGTAGTTAGTGGAATTCCCCGTTTTTGGTAAATCTTTGAACGTGCAAGGTATATAGTCCGTTAGAAAGAGTTACGTGCATGTACTTGTATCGCGCGGTTTATGCGAGACTATACTAACATATAAACATGGAGAAAGGACTAACGGAAGAGATGCTTCTTGATCTGACAAAAGAGATTGGTTACCATGAGGGATTACAGAAACTTGGAATTAAATTGAAATTTAGTCTGCTGGAGATGATTGAGTTTGAAAAGGTTAACAAGAAAAATCCGTTTGAGGGAACAGCACAGATGCTGAGTAAATGGCGGAAAGACCAAAAAAAAGAGAAGGAAATACCACTACTGAAAGCAGCTTTAAAAAGCGCAGATTTGGAAGGAGTTGCACGATCATTTTTCAAAGGTAGGTAGAATTTGCCCTTACTTTAAGCATGGACCTTCTCCCCTTAACCTCTGTGATTAGGTTCGACCCCCCCCCCCCCCGACAAAGTAATGTCCCCGCATATTTCACGCCATCAAATTAACGGTCGTATCGTTACTGAGTAAGGTAAATGACAGCCTGTCGTTTTCTTGTTAAAGTTTTGTGTACAAGTACGAACAATTGGATGACTTTATATTCAAGTTTTCAGTTTAATGTTTGTTCTTCACTTTAAAGTTAATTTCATATTTCACATTCACATTCATTACATAAAGCATAAGCAATAAACAATAAGACTGAAAAAATTGCGCGCTCTAGTTAGCAGACAACTTGCGTCGTAACAACGATTTGTGATGATGAACGAAAAAACGATCTGAAAAATTAAGGCATCCCGTCAAAGATTTGTTGATGGAAACCAAATATCACGAACCCCAAAATATAATGCTAAATGTAAGATTAGAACTATTCTTGAAAATACCGGTCAATTTTGCAAATATTAACGTATTTACTTCTCACCATGGTCCCACATTGTCAGTTTAATGTGTTAAATGAGTAGCCTTGTGCGAGCTACTTTTAAATATAAAGTTGAGATCTGGTCATGCGATTGCATTGTGAAAGAAATGTTGTGGAATCGATCAGAAAAGGTTGATCATCTAGCATAAAAGTATTTCGGGTGCACTGCAAGGTTCTGGAATCATCAAAGTGATAAGAAATTTTGCCCAGTCTTGGTAAAGTTACAAGCACTGTACACAGACAGATTTATATGGGACTATACACGAACATTTGGCATAGAAATCCGTCCCGATTTGTATGACTTTACATGCCATATTTAGGATATTAAGGCATTTGAAGAGCCATGCTTCTCAGGGAACATTTTTTATCTGATATTCGTCCACACTTCGGCCTATCTTCATTGCTCGCTTGCAACGTTTAGAGACAGGATAATTTCAGGCAGCCTAGTGCCTGAATACCATCGTATGTGGACAACGAGCTGCCCGAATATCCTTCTATTTGACAGCGAGGTACCCAAATATATCTCATATTTTTTTCTACCCAAATTATATTTTATCACACTCATTCGCTTTAACGGCTTATACAATTTAGCAACAAAATAATTCTGGGCAGTGAGATGGCCGAATATCCTCATATTGATGTACGAAGGTGAACGAATATATGAGCTATTTTATTCATGTATATTTCTCCGCGAGGTGCCCGCATACATTATGGTATGTCTAATCTAGTGTGTGGATTAAAAATAGTTATTCACTGTTTAAAAAATTGCAAATTTTTAGGCTCACTCGCAAAATTTCGAATCAAAGTTAGAAACGAACGTGTGTACATGGCAAATGACGAGTCCTAGAGTGATGCAAAGTGAATTTTCTGTGATGAATTGTTGTGATTGGGGTGACGTTAAGCTTTTTTTCTTTATTAAAAAGATTGCCGTGACTATAACAAGAACAGTTTTAAAACACTGATCTAGAAATCCGACTAAAAACTTAGAAGTTTCATCATTATTATCATCAATTCATCATCATTAATATTATTATTGTTGTTGTTGTTTATATCATTAATTATTATCATTATCATTACTACTTCCACTGTCATTAATATTACTTTAATCACCATCTTTCTCTTTGTCATTTGAAATTTCTGTCATTCAGTACTTGAAAAAGAAGCAGAAAAGCAGAAAGCAAAGTTACGCAAGGCCTCTGGTAACGAGAAGGAGGCCGGGAAATCCACCGGAAGCAACAACAAACCTAAGACTAAAAGTACACCGTCGAAGAGGCCGGCACAGAAAGGTTCCAAGACCACGGAGATCAAACCTACACCAGGTAAGAAGTTGCCCCATGATGTTCCCAAACCAGGCTGGTTAAAAGTAGAGTCATAAGATATTCAGTTTTGACATGATTTAAATAAACTGGTTACCATGGTAACTACTAATCGTTTGACATATCATTCCTAGAAACATTTCCCTTTCCTCAAAACTCTTTCGCTAGTCCAGACAGACCTTTAGATTGCAAAAATCAGAATGGTATAATTGTATAATTTACAAAAGATAATATTTGAATGCAGGGTTCAGTGAAATGCGCCTTGAATGTGACATTGAAATTTAATGTCTCTTCTCACTTCTTTCACTCTATCATTTACCATTAACTTTTGGATTAGGTGCATCCACATCGAAAAAGTCGACGTCCGCGGGTGGAAACAGAAAGAGTGCAAATGGTATAAATGCCGGAAAGGAACCAGCTAAAAAGAGGAAGACACCAGAGGGAAATAACACCCCAAATAAGAAAGCACGCAGTAAGTACAGTGCCAACATATTCTGTATCTTGGACATTTCGCCTTGCATCCAAAATCTAACCTATTTAATTTTACAATCTTCACCAACGGAACGCGATCTCCGTCTATCTGCTGCAAGGGTGACGTGACCCCGAATTTCTAATCCCGGTGAAAAAAAAATAGGTTGATCGGTGGATCGCGCCATCTTTGGCTTGTACTAGGTAGGGATGGAAGAAATCTCGATCAGTCATTCAAATAGGAACGGGCAAATTCTGGATTACATTTTTGTCATAAACATACATTGGAAGTGGCTCGAGGCCCATGTGGTGGGTCAGCACAGTTTGAATTTGTCGAGTTTGTTAGAAAATGTAATGCCATTTATTTTTTTAATCTTGTATCTTATTTGTTTACATGTTGAAAAAGTGAACCTCTTACAATAACAGAAAAAATAATACGTAAACTTCACCCCACCCCCAGTCAGCAAATGTGACTGGGTTCTAGACCCCTTATTTTTTCGTTGGGCAATTTTTGGGCTTGCTTGTGGGTAAATTTGGTTTGATAATCTCCCCTTCCCCCTTTCATGTTGTAGCAATATCACTATCAACATGTTTAGATATTTTCCCTTAAATAAAATCTTAACAAAAATCTAAAGAATAAACAATCAGCTCTTGCTATTTGTAGTCACATTTGACTCCTTGATTCCAACACAACAAATTACCTTATTTTCGAAACATAACAAGAAATAGTTGAAGTGCTTGTACATATTTATGTATGATGTTACCCGTGATTTTGTATCTGAATAAAGATTTGTTTCAACAACAAATTACACCAAAAAAAAACGAAAAATAGTTAAACACTTTGGACCAAACTAATATCATGTTTCCATTTCAGCTACTACTAGTACGACATCTAATCTGGGAGATGTCAACATTAATTTGAATGCATCAGGATCTGCGACCATTAGCGACAACAACATTACTGGGCAGAGAGTAAACATAAACATGAATAAAAAATAGAGGTGAGAATACAAAATGATTTTTTTTAAAACTGAAAACGCATTCGTAACAATTTTCGAAAAACTGACCCAAGCGTATTAATACCATATTTTGTGTCCCATAGAAGTGTCCGGGTTTTACGTAACACGTCAGTATAGGTGACGCACACGGTTACATACGGTCTATTTTTCGACAGTAGTTGCTATTTTGTATGAAAAGGATATATTTTACTAGGACTAAACTGATTTAAACCATAGAGCCAGTCTCAGTGATGTATGAATTGTAATGACAAAGCAAGGAAAAAGCAAGGAACCAATGAGATTGGCCTATTTGGGACTTTTCCTAACAAGGACTGCTGGTGTGATCAGCTGTCAACAATAATTGTTTGTTGAAGCCTGAAAGTGGCTATTGTTCGCAAAAATGCACGATATATTGAATATACAGCGATTGATTATTAGCTCTTTAAAAAAATGTTTGTTGTTTTCAAAACTTTTCCTTGAATATTACCATAATTCTGAAATGTCCATAAATGAAAATCAAGGCAAGTTTATCCGACCTCCAGTGTTGATTTGCACGTGTTGGCAATACGTAAAATACAACAAAAACATTATTACAACTTTGCTATAAAAACCTGAATTACCATGTAAACATAGAAAACATATTTTGGCTGATTGAAATAAAAAGGAATCCTACTGACTTTTTCAACGTCTTGAAATAAATTAGCAGCTGGTATGTGTGTACTTGTGTACAAAAGACATAACTCCGTTTCGTTGACGATCAGCCATGCATCAAGTCTTTCGCCTTCTTTGGGTATGAATGATTGTCAACGAAATGGAGTTAAGTTTTATGTCAACTCTGTTTGTATTTACGGCAGGCAGCCAGTGGAAACGAATTCGTTTAATCAAATTATGTAAGTTACTTTAAACAAACAGAACTTTGTTATTCCTGGCTCATTTTTCCTGATTGAGGTGTCAAATGAAAGGGCAGAAAATGAACGTTTTGGAAATGCGATTTTCTCTTTAAATTCAGATACCGTGCGGCAAATGAGTCTTTGGTTTCCTCTCTTCAAATTGTTTTTAATCACTCATGCGTGAAATATGCATCATATGAAATACGCACTGTATAATGTGATTGCGAATTCATGGTCAGGAGTAGAGTTAAATTGTCAGACTTGTAGTGCAATAAACATAAGTGTTCAGCTCTTACTAGAAATGTTGCATTATGCTTCTGTATACATAGTTGTATATTTCATGATTAATATTTAGAATATATGGTGGTGGTGGTTATTTTACGTGACTGCTAAGAAAGCATAGATGCTTGTAAGCAAGCAACCAGACGGTCGACGGATTTAGATCATCTCCGAGGGACCTGGTAATGAGGATTAATGCCTTTCCAAAGGGCATTAGCGCATCGCCTTGGTTTTGAACCCGGATCACCGGATTACGAGACCACTGCTCTATCGACTGAGCTATCGCGCCTCCTCAATATATAGTTATTAAAAAAATATTTGGACGTTTCTTGATTGATACTTGAATTTTTTTGTAGCTATTTCAACATCTTGAAATAAAGTAACAGCTGGTATATGTGTATTTCATTATGGGACTTCAACTCCCTAATTTTCAAGATTTTAGGATCCGTTAAAGATAGTTCATTGTTAGATTTAACTCTTTTAAAGAAACTTTCTTTCGAAGTGCATTCCAACATATCAGAAATATCTCTTTACTTTGAATTTCGTTCACGAAAGAGACTTAATAATTTCAAAGCCAAACAGAAAAATTATTTTGCTCCAGTAATTTTGAGAAACGTTCTTGGAGTTACTAGATTTCAGACATTCTAAGAATTGAAAACAGGCATCTATTTGGATATGCTTTGGTTTTTTTTCAAATTTATTGCTGTGGTATTTACTTGAAAAGGTATACCAACATATTTGAAGGAGGGCGTCAATGTTATTGATTAATTAAATCATTACAATCATACTTAACCCTTACTGTACTGGGCTATTTTGAGCAGACTCTGACTGGGGGGGGGGGGGGGGGGCTGGGAGGCCCCCCCTATGATCTCGGCCGTCGATTGTCCGATGAACACGAAAATTTGCATGTTTGTAGATATTTACGTAAGGAACAAGATGGTATAATTAGTTTTTTCCGAATATGCAAATTTTTGTCGTTAGCCTAATTAATTATGCAAAATGCGCTAATTTTATGCATTTTACCGAAAACGTGTCAAACTCCACTTTTTGAATGTTGAAACTCATTATTCATATGAAACTTCTTTTCTAACACAAAAAAGTTATTTTAATGTAATTAATAATGATAATTTATGCAAATTTTGATGCGATTTTTAGATTTTTTTTTTTTTTGATGACATGCGCATACTAATTGTTATGTAACGCCTTACAGGTATATCCGATTTTGACGAAAATGGTATCAAAGTGTGCGTAAGACTTGAGGGAAAAAAGTCATGAAACGACAATTCGAAATTCCAAGCGGTTGCGGCGCAATCTCCGAAAATGTCGAGGGGGGGGGGGGGGCCTCCCAGGCCCCCCCCCCCCCCAGTACAGTAAGGGTTAAAGAATGGACATGGTGGAATATGAATTCATTTTTAATGTTACTTATAACATTATCTATATTAAGTAGAATTACACTTAAGCTAACATATTGTTCGAAATAACAAATATTTGCATTTTCATCACTTATATTGGAAAGAAACAGTACTTATACATCGAAAATTGAAATGTGTTTTTGAATCACTTCCTGCTGGAGAAACGGTATCGGAGTCGGTATACCAACATATTTGAAGGAGGGCGTCAATGTTATTGATTAATCAAATCATTACAATCATACTTAAAGAATGGACATGGTGGAATATGAGTTCATTTTTAATGTTACTTATAACATTATCTACATTAAGTAGAATTACACTTAAGCTAACATATTGTTCGAAATAACAAATATTTGCATTTTCATCACTTATATTGGAAAGAAACAGTACTTATACATCGAAAATTGAAATGTGTTTTTGAATCACTTCCTGCTGGAGAAACGATATCGGAGTCGGTATACCAACATATTTGAAGGAGGGCGTCAATGTTATTGATTAATTAACTCATTACAATCATACTTAAATAATGGACATGGTGGAATATGAATTCATTTTTAATGTTACTTATAACATTATCTATATTAAGTAGAATTACACTTAAGCTAACATATTGTTCGAAATAACAAATATTTGCATTTTCATCACTTATATTGGAAAGAAACAGTACTTATACATCGAAAATTGAAATGTGTTTTTGAATCACTTCCTGCTGGAGAAACGGTATCGGAGTTGATTAATTTACAAGGCCCACTTGATGCCCTCAATTGTGTAAATTGTATTAAGTCTGGGCTGAGTGATTTTGACATAAAACACTATAGTTTTAATCAGACTTCTTATTTTCAAATTTCCCTTTTTTTTAAAAACATTGTACACATTTAACAAGAAATCTGTGTGAATGTTTTTTAAATTTTTATCATCAACTCCGATACGGATGTCGCAGTGCCTTTAATTGTCATTTCGAGTTGTTTTCGTATATGTGTATATGTATGCAAACGGTACCTCATTGATATTCCTATTAGTTTTGTATTACTATTTGTCATTTGGTAAATAAAAAAGGTAACCAGAGTAGAAAAGATATTCTTTGTTGCATTTAAATGTGTCTAATCAACCTGAGCCGTTTTTAAATTATAGAAAACCCCGTAATTTAAAATGATTTAAGTTGAGAGAGGGAGAGGGAGAAAAAGAGAAAGGGAGAGACAGACAGACAGACAGATAGTCAGACAGAGGGAGGGAGAGAGAGTGAGAGAGAGAGAGAGAGAGAGAGAGAGAAAGAAAGAGATCGTACACCAGGCATTGAGAGAAAGACAGAGATCGTACACCAGGCATTGAGAGAAAATCTAGAAGCAATTCAACACATTAATAGTCTTTATTGAAAACACCCTATATAATGGCAACATCAGTAATATAATACATAGCATTTGTATCAATAGCCATCTAGGCCTAAACAAAAAAATGTTTTATTGTCATTTAGGTGCCAAAACATGGGTCGATTCGTCGGAATTAATCTTTAAAAAAAAAAAAAAAATGAAAAGGTTAAATTCCAACGCCATTTGAAAGATAATACTAATTTAGAACTTACCCCCCCCCCCCAAAAAAAAAGGGGGGGGGGGGTTTGAAAATGTCTTTAAAGGGATCGTTTAACAATGTTAAATCTACGTGTTATCAGTGTCTGTGATATGGTGTAATATTTAAGCCCTAAAAGAAATCTCGCTTCAAAATGATTGAGAAGTGCCTCAAAGAAGCAAAAATCTTTGAGTGACCGGTTTTAACATAATCGTTTTCCCCAATAGACTGTAGTGTTATGAATTTTTTTGGTAATTCCAATCATAAATATCTTGATAATCATACAGGCGATCAGCTTGTAAAAGTCATGGAGTTCCTGACTGACCTAAAGGTTTATAATTATTATTGTAGCATGAGCTAAATCCCGGATTTTGTTTCAGAATCTGAGACAAAGTTACCGGAAAATAACGACTATTCGTTGTCGAATCGACTTGCTATAGAGCCAGTCAGTAATATTCTGATTTTTCAGACCATTGTACCATATGGTCGTTCATTTTATGCTGCACAAAGATTCAATCAGTTTAATTTTAGCCATTACAAGAAGTGAGTTATTGATGTAGACCTATGCTCATGTACCCTTTACAGCTCATTTTATGGATGCTATTAACAAAGAAGAAAAAAGCCAGTCAGTCACTCAATAGTGTCTGACAGTGAAGTCTAGCAAGTAAACGGGTTTCCTTGCATAATTTGTATATAAGGACACTGCTAACGTTTAAATTTCACTGATAGGACATACATGATATATTTATAATTCCTGCAGAGTTCTACAGAATTTGATGTTGGCTGCAAAAGGGACATAGTATATCTAATACATATTTTTGGTATTCATTAAAAAAAAAAATCTTCTTCAAACGTTAATTTTTTTTTTTTTTTTTTAAAGCCGACCGTAGATTTCAAGATTTTGGTTAGAGTTTGGCATACTATGGCGAACCTTGCATTGTTGAGTACGCAGTCATTATTTAGGGGAGTTTGGGCAGCCCGGTTCGTGTTGGGTACACTATGAAGAACGTTGCATTGTTGGGCAAACATGCACACAAATAATAATGTGAACCATGCTATAACCAACTGGAACCAAGTTGGCCAGACTCTGTGTATAGATGGCGCTGCCTCAGAGTATAATGAAAGCACCTCAAAAATGCGATTATAATATTTATAATACTCTGTTAATGAGAATCTGTTATCGAAGATAGGTCAAGATGATGAGTGCGGGAGTTGAAAACGGTAGAAGAGGAGAATTAGAAAAGAGAGGAAAGACAGAGAGGAGGAAAGAGAGTGAGATAGAAGGAAATATATATATATATATATGTAGAGAGGAAGAGAGAGCGAGAGGATGGGGGGGGGGGGGGGTCTTCCTTAACATAAAATCAAAAAACCTGCTTCATTAACTTCCACGATTTGATCAATGAGTCTTTCTCCTATTTGTTGATACAATCTCGATCTAATCAACTAAAGCTTACAGGTGTTGGTATACCTGTCACTAATTTGAGTGCTTTAACACATAATTTCCATGATCATCATTTCCTAGTAAGTGTTAGGTCAACAACATGCGGGGAGAAAGATGAACAAACGGTAGGCAAGTACAATGGCGTAGCGTAGGAGTCACGGGACCAAGTGCCCCAATTGCATGTAAAATATGAAAAAGACAACAGAAGAAGGAAAAGAAGGAAAAGAGAGAGAGAGATAGAGGGGGAGGGAGAAAAAAAAAGAGAGAGAGAGAGAGAAGGGGATTGGAGGAGGAGGAAGAAGAGAGGGAGGCAATGCAAATACAACAAATTATACGCTCTCCTTCCTTCCAAACCTGCCCCTCTCTCGAAGACGTTGATTTCATCCATATCGTATATGCGCAGTATCCCACACGGCACCAGTGCCCCCAAAATTTCTCGATCCATGCTACGCCACTGTGAAACCACAGATACTTCATCGTTAATGAAAACCATTCAGTTTAGGATTTCTTGTTCAAGAGAAAGGTCATTTTTAACAGCGCATGCAACTTTCTCTGTAATAACCAAAACGTGGAAAAAGTTGGTTGTAAAATCTGATGATCAGAAACAATCTGACGCTCATACTTTCACCTTTCACTTTTCAATTCATATTTTATTTAACTGCTTGCACATCAGCTTCGCTATCATTTCAAGCAAAATATGTATTAAAATATTATTCTGCGAAATGTGAACGATAGCCTCATCACCAGACATTCCAAGGATTCGTTCAATGTGCTGAAACAGCAGACTCTCACTCAAACATCTGGAAGACCAACCAAGTGTTTCGCCACTGTTTACTGCCTCTCAAAACTTGAAGCAGTGATGTTCGTGGCATTTGACTATTCTTCAAATATTCTAAGATTTTACCATTGAAAAGACTGCTTTCGTCATCAGTATTGTAAGTCTAGGCAATCTGAGATTCCTTCTGGCCTATATCGACAAACATCGATACCAGTGACCACGATGGTAAGTGATTGTTTGTATAAATTCTCCCGGTTTTTTTTATTCCTTATATAATTGATTGAATATGGTTGTTTTGCGATGACATTTTTGAAGGAATACATCGTAAGTGTAGGATTATTAAAGGTAAAGACTAGTTTTGGAAGCACCCCCTCTCAAAAAATGAAATGGAAGCTCTTATTACCCATCGTGTGAAAGAAAATGTTTCACTAATATGTGATGATACAAATTTGCCGGGAAACCGCCTACTAATTAATATATTTGGTAAAATTATTATATCTATCCGGACTGGATAGATATCGCGTAGTCCCATATACATCTTTCTGTGTACAATGCTTGTGACTTTACCAAGACTGGGCCAAATTTCATATCATTTTGATAATTCCAGAAACTTGCAGTACACACCAATACTTATATGCTAGATGATCAACCTTTTGTGATCGATTCCACAACATTTGTTTCACAATTCAATCGCATGACCTGAACTGGTATGTACCTTCAGGCGCGGATCCAGGATTTCTTAGGGGGGGGGGGGCACTCTTTTTTTTTTGGTCCCCCCAAAAATCGCAACGATTCAGCCAGCCGCTGAATAAGCGGGGGAGGGGGGAGGTAAGAGGAAATTTGAAAATTTGACATTTTGTTCCGTTGGGGGGGGGGGGGGGGTGAGGTCACCTTTTTTAGGTCAGCCATTGGCATAATTTTTTTTTAAATTAAAAAAAAAAAAAAAAAAAAAAAGGGGGTGGGGGGTTTGCTCCAAAATACATACATTTAAAAAAAAACCGAAGGGGGGTTTCAACCCCCCCCCCCTGCGTACGCGTCTGCTCCTTTGAATACAGTTTTTCCCCTCCCTCCCGAAGCGCGGAAGCTTTTACGTTTCATTAAATCATTAGAGAAAGAAGACGATTCATTGTACCGTTCTCGACTCTTAATCCTCGTCTGAATTCAGTTCCCTCCACCATCCGCGCGCGCGAAGCGCGGAAGCTTTTATGTTTCATTAAATCATTAGAGAAAGAAGACGATTCGTTGTACCGTTCTCGATTCTTAATCCTTGTCTAAATTCAGTTACCCCACCTCCTGAAGCTTTTACGTTTCATTAAATCATTAGAGAAAGAAGACGATTCATTGTACCGTTCTCGACTCTTAATCCTCGTCTGAATTCAGTTCCCTCCACCATCCGCGCGCGCGAAGCGCGGAAGCTTTTACGTTTCATTAAATAAGTAGAGAAAGAAGACGATTCGTTGTACCGTTTTCGACTCTTAATCCTTGTCTGAATTTCAAAAATGTTTTTTGTCTGCTCATTTTTCTTCCTACGTCCTCTTCCTTTTCTCTCCTCTATTTTTTTGGCCGGCGTTTATTTATTTATTTATTTTTTATTCTTTTTTTTTTATACTTTATTAGTGACACTGGCAGGACACTGATTGGCGTGATGTGCATCGGGCGGAGCCCCCATAAAATCAAGGGTTTTAGGCACTAAATTGCGGTCAGATGAGTATCAAGGGGCCTGCCCAAGGGCCCTTGGTTGGGTCCCGGGGGCAGAGCCCCCGAAAGCTCAGGGGTTTTAGGCGTTTAATTACGGTCAGATGAGCATTTTTGATACCTTATTTTGTTGTGACACTGACAATTAACTATTCTTTCTTTCCTGCTCTCTTTCTTTCTATTTCTCTTTAAAATACTTTTCCAAAAAAAATTGGGGAAGGTGGGGGGGGGGGGGGGGGGGAGCTGGAGGCTCCCGGTCCCCGCCGTTCCGCGGGCCCTGACATGTAGGCATCTCAAGAAGCATATTTCTTGCCTGGCTGTTAATTTACAAACGCATATACAAGAATGAGGAAAAATCTCGGAAAATTATGTCATTTCAGCATTATGTGTAAACCACCGTTATGGAATTAGAAATAAACCACGTTTAAATTTTATTTCCCCCGAGCCCCCTCCCCGATCAATTCGCCAGTGCCCCCCCCCCCCGATCTAAACTTTGTTGGCTGAAAAATCGCAACTGATCTCCCCTACCTTTCTTCTTTCTCTTTTTTTCTTTCCCTTTCTCTCCTCCTTCCCTTTCCCTTCCCTTCCTTCTCTCTCTTTTAGGTTTGATGGGGGGGGGGGGGGGGGGAGGGGGAGGCAAGGTCATTTCGGCCCCCACCCTTTTCCACACATTTTTGGCGGGAATAACTGCAAATGATCTATTTCCCCTTCGTTTCACTTTTTTTCGGTCCCTTTTAGCTCTCCTTTTTCCTTTTCCTTCTTTCTCTCTTTTTTTTAGCGGGGCGGGGGGGAGGGGGGGGGGGGGGGGGGCAAGGGCCTTTTGCCCCACCCCCTCCTCGATCCACAACTTGTTGGCGGAAATACCCCTTCTTTCCATTTCTTTCCTTCTCTTTTATTTTTTTGATTGGGGGAGG
This sequence comes from Strongylocentrotus droebachiensis, assembly GCA_035222895.1. NCBI lineage: Eukaryota > Metazoa > Echinodermata > Echinoidea > Camarodonta > Strongylocentrotidae > Strongylocentrotus > Strongylocentrotus droebachiensis. The sequence goes on along the minus strand of JAVYIG010000230.1, from coordinate 296,475 downwards.
GGGAGGCGACAGCCTGGGAGGCGAGGCTCTTTCGCCCCCCCCGATCACTTCTTCCCCCTTTTCTTTTCTTCTTCCTCTTCTTTCTTTCCCTTTCTCTCCTCTTTCCCTTCTTTTCCTTCTCTCTCTCTCTCACTTTTTTTTCCCTTCTTTTTTTTTCCTCCTTTTTTTTCCCCCCTTTTTTTTTCCTCCTGTTTTTTCCCAGGGGGGGGGGGGGGGCCCTGGATCTGCCCCTGTGTACCTTTAAGCTGTATTATCATTATAATGTTGCATCTGAAAAAATATAACAACATATATTATCCAGAATGTTAACCATCTCTTGATAGCTAATTATGGAGGTGTCGTGGTATTATAATGGCGGTTCTTTCACTTGGCTCTCAATCCAAGGGTTGAAGGTTCGTATCCCAGCCCGGCACTAACGATCTTTGGCAAGACATAAATACACATTTGCCACTCTCCATCCAGATGTTAATAGTCAGGTGGCTTAGTGAAATTATCGTTACCTGCCGGATAAAAGCGCCATTTTTGGTACAGGGCTTCCTTAGGACCTACTAAACGATATTAGGGTAGGAAGCCCCCGGCAAAAATGTCATATAAGGGTGTGAGGGGCGGGGGCGTCGTACAAGACCCCAAAATAGTATATAAGGTAAAATAACATTGATTTGTGGTAGTACATGTGTAATGTTTGGTACAGGGCTTCCTCATGACCTCCTGAACAATATTAGGTTAGGAATTTCCGACAAAAATTTCAAATGAGGGTGTGGGAGGCGGGGGCGTCGTTCTGGAGCCCCCAAATGATATACAACATAAAATAACATTGATTTGTAGTTTTGCAAATGCCATATTTGGTACAGGGCTTCCTTAGGACCCACTGAAAGATGTTAGGGTTGGAGCCCCCAAATTAAATATTCTTAAAGGTGTAATTTAGGGGCATGGGCGTTGTATTGGAGCCCCCAAATAATTAAAAAACGGTAATATAAATTTGAATTCTGTGTTGTACAAACGCAATTTTTGGTACATGCATTCATTAGGACCTTCTGAACGATATTAGAGTAGGAAACACAGGAATGATATTCATATATGTGGGATTTTCGAGCGGGGGCGTCGTACTAGAGCCCCCAAATTAAAAAAATATGGTTAAATATGTTTTGTTTGTATTTTTTTAAAATCTGGTTACCACAATTATCAGTTGAAGCGTATCAGTCGAAATACAGTTAACTTAGAACATTCGTGGTGGAAGGAACAAATTATGTGTGAAGGGGGGGGGGGGGGCACGGGCACCAGTACATTTGGCTATAACACATGGCCACACTGCGAACATACATTGAAATCATTCATGCTGGATTTTGAGAAGTTAGGGCATAGTGTACATCACAAATGTGCCCTCATTACATTTATGTACTTAATGTAGAGAAAAGGGCTCACCCATATATTGTGAAATTTCATATCACTGACACGTACCTTCAGTAATCGAACCTCAAGTCTATTTAGCACAGTTGCACTTGTAGAGTGGTGAACAGTCAAGATTTGCCTTGCCACATTTGCAGGTAGAACAGATTCCTTTGCATAAACACTTGACCAGTTCCTGACATGCTTTAGAGACATCCGATATTGTCATCCACACTGGTAACCAAGACCCTGAATCCTTGGTCCATCCATAGTCTTGTGGAGATTGGATATCTTGATTAGCTCTCGTGCTTGATGTCCAGATTCCTGCTTGAAAACGATCCGTTTCACATGCTGCAGTAATGCGTCCTGCGTGGATGGCAGTTTCTCCATCGATCGATTTTCGTGGCAGAAGAGGCTTCTTCTTGTCTCATTGATAGAGTTTGATGGACTCGATTTGTCGTACAAGACAACGGTCAGCCTTTCAAGGACCTGGAAATGCTCAGAATCAACGGTCATCTTCTGAAAGGGATGCTTGGCTAGATAAGCAAATGTCTCTGTGGCATCATCGTACACTTTCCAAGCCTGCCAGACTGACTTCTTGCCCTTGCCATGAAATGCTGATGTCGTGTCGCAACCCGAATATGAGTGTAAGACAGGTAGGGCTTGTGACTTTGACTCTCTCAAACTCTCACAAATGGCATTGATGTTGAGGTACCTGTATTTCTTCCCCATACCAAATGCCATCCAGATGTCAGTTAACGGTTGAGTCTTGAGGAGATCATAGAATTTGCCGACAAGGATGACTACAACATCAGTGTCTACTGTTCGCACAAGGACAGTCTTTGCTCCCTGCTCTAGTGCATGCAGAATATGAACCACAATCCTTGTGTCGGCTTCTTCGTGATTGCAGTTTTCCATGCCGATGCTAGATCCGACGGATGACACAGTTTCTCCTGATGTGACAAAAATCTCTTTGCCATGTGGCCAGTGGAACTCTTTCACTTTGGATGTAAGAAAGACAAACAGTTCTTTCTTATTGATTGGGTCACGAAGAAAATCCATCCAATTACATTGCTACGCGCCTGGCCATAACAGTATAGTCCTGTAAATCGCTTGCACTTTCCTACGGACGCCAGTTCCCCTCTTTTCACGGGTAGACTCTTTCAAATTGTCTGGAATGTAAGTGTCCCACACAAGATCTAATCTCTTGGCAGTCTTCAGTTGCTTCTCGATGTATGGAATGAAGACTTCGTTGGCGTATACATCAAATGTACTGGTGCCGATAACAGGCAGACAGTGGTCGATGACAGCTCCATCGAAGACTTTACAGCAATATGCTGATGGTGGCTCTGGTTGGTCAGGCTGCTCAAGGCAATGCAGCAGGTCAGACTTTGTACCACTAGATGAAGATTACCGAAGTCTGACAGAGAAGGAGGGAAGGACTGTATCTCGTGTGCGAAGAACTCATCTAAGTCACTTTCACGGCTCTGCATAGCGATGTAGAGATGGCCAAATAGTGCTACATTGTTTTGAAGCACTTTGATCTTCTTGTCTTTCTTCTGAACTTTTTTGCCGTGTGATTTTCTGAAGAGAGCCAGTGAATTTCTCTTGATGGGATCGTGGATTGAGTGGGTGCGCTCATCAAGCACGGTCTTGACAAACTTTTGGTATTGTTTCCTTCCAGTCTCTTCCAGTGTGCGGACTGTGGTAACAACGGCTGTGTCTGTGCATTTGCGACTGTCAAGCGTTACCAGATCATCAAACTCATCCAAAAATGGATTACCCATTTGCCTGATGGTTGCAGAAAGGGCATTGACTTGTTTCTGGAACGACTTCTGCGATGAAAGACCTTGCTCATGGTGCTGGAAGTTCTTAGGATTCTCCATATCATCTCCTGTGAAGTACTCATCTTCAAACTCTTTCAGCATTCTAGCCATTTCTGGTCCAGAGAACATCCATCGTCTAAGAGCAACAGGGTTTTCCAAGAGTCCAATAGCGCCACCTGCACCTTTCACAATCTTGTTCTCTTGCTCATGGGCAAGGTCAAAAGGCATCGAAGAAAACGTGTTTGATGTTTTGGAAATAACCCAGTGTGAGTGTTCATCAAACTCCTTCTTGACAGTGGCTGGTATGGACTTCATATCTCGAATGTGAACAGGCATCCACCTGGAATAGTTCACATGGTCCAAGGCGAAGAACAATGAACTACAGGGGCGGATTCATACGCGCAGGGGGGGGGGGGGGGGTGTTATGGGGGTGGGGGTGTTTTGGGGGTTTACTCCCCTCAATTTTGTCCCCTTTTTTTGCTCAGGGGGGGGGGGGGGTTGAGTAAAAAAAAAATCAATGCTCCAAAGTACGCAAAATATTCAGGTAAAAAAAAATCAACGTGATGATGCATTATATATGTGGGGGCTCTGGAACAACGCCCTTGCCCCCTTATACTTATGTGAATGTTTTGCCGGGAGCTCCAGCCCTTACATCGTTCATAAGGTCAAAAGGAAACGCTAATGGCGTTTTTACAATTAACACAACGTTATTATACAGTATTTTTAATTTGGGGGCTCATGTACGACGCCCCCGCGCCGCCCCTTATACCCTTATACGAATATTATGTTGGCGGCTCCAACCCTAACATCGTTCAGTTGGTCCTAAGGAATCCCTGCCGGGAGTTTTTAACCTAATATTGGTTAGGAGGTCATAAGGAAGCCCTGTACCAAAAATTACACATGTGCTACAACAAATCAATGTTATTTCACCTTATATACTATTTGGGGGCTCCGGGACGACGCCCCCGCCCCCTTAACTCTTAAGCTGCCCCCATACAATTTACCCATTGCCACAGTGCTAATCTCTATTGTGCCAGCCACTAATCCTCTGTTTGCCATGTTAATTTAGGGTAGGTTCAATTAGCATGTGTACTTATGCACGAAAATGTGTCCGTGGCACGCGAGCGAATGAGAGTTTATGTGTGCATGGCAAGCCACCAGAAAACCCAATTATGTGAGCATGGCACGCCAGCGCATGCACAGAACAGTGTTCTTGGCACGATAAGAGTTAAATGGAATTTTTGCCGGGGGCTCCTACCCTAATATCGTTTAGTAGGTCCTAAGGAAGCCCTGTACCAAAAATGGCGCTTTTATCCGGCAGGTAACGATAATCGATAAATTTGACGCTAAGCCACCTGACTATAATGGGAACCTGGCAATTGTTGGGGGGGGGGGGGGGGGGTAATAACAATTACATGGCCCTAAGGAAAAAACAACAATTACTCTGATGAGGCTTTTAATTATTATTATGAGTACTATTATCGTGATCATTATTCAAGTTATATGGGAGTTGTGACGAGCAAGAAGAGGCAAAATTCGGGAAAAAAATATCAAAATTCACAAAAAGATTTTGCAAATGTGCATAAATCGAATTAATTTGAACTCTTCACCATTTGATCTTTCATCGAGTAACAAACCTTCAACAACAAAAAACGTTCCAATAGCGTTATTTCGATCCACTCATCCACAGCTCTCCAATAGTTTTGACACTCGCTAGATACTTCTTTACTGTGGCAATTATCAAGATCATACTTGAAATCTGCTGCTTATTGTATATATGACGTAGTTCACACATGACATGCCTTTTTGTAGATCATTTGTACTGATTCCGACCAATTTTGCTACGGTGACATTGTTATCAAGTTCATCACGTTTCATTAAGAATAGGAAAGACGCCTGCAATTATAGACATGCATTTAGATCCACAAAGCGGTTGAGTGTAGCCTAACCCATACGTGTTTACATTGCACGTCAGATTCTCGATTAATTGCACCGATTATTTTTTGTTTATGGCTGTAGGTTTATTATGATTTTAGGAATGATTTCTTTGCAGATAATCTTCATTAAAATATCTACCTTACAGTATGTGTTGCCAATCATAATGTTACTTGCGAGATCAATGAGATTGATTAGTGTCTTCATTAATTTCGTTTGATAATTTATCATGTGTTTATATTTCAGTTTCGTTTTTTTTGTTGAAGTTTATTGTTTCATATTTCAAGTTTTCACATTTTACAATAATTTCACAAATAAATGATACAAACAAAATGAATTATTTTAACAGAGAAACAGAGACCTAAACAGAAAGTGATTACCTCCTACCAATGTGTTTGCATGCAGTAAATTAAACAAGAAGACTGAACTATAAAAGAAGAGTGAAATATGGATTTCAGTGATTTGCATCCACTGAGAATTGGTAAAAACAACGCATGTGAGTTGAATTATAAACTCATAAGGGTAGGTAATTTAATTATAAGAGTCTTTTTAAAATTGAGGGAACTAGCAATGCAAGATAAAAGAAACTGTGTATATAGATACATTTAATGCCAGGTCAATCACAGGATTACAATACGCATTCGAAAAACATGACAATGGATAGCATCACTTTCATCATAATAATGTACCAAATTACTTTATTTGAATAAGTTTACATTACCGTACGTCTTGGCAGCAGCAGCAGCAACAACAACAACACCAACATCAGAAAAAGAACAATTAATTGTAGCCATGCTAGATAGACCATTGTCGTAATGTAATCAATATTTAATGTACAAATTTCCGTTTAAGTGCCACGTTTGGAATTATTTCATTCACCTGTTACGAATTGTATTTCATTATAGTCAGAATGCGAATTTCTTACAATTTTTTTTGTGTTGTTAGGTAAGACTAAGCCATAACGTTTGCAACAATACATGTATGCAAGTCGTATTTTGACTATTGAAAAATACAAATATTTTTAACAGGTGATTGAAATAATTTGTAACATGGCACTTAACAAAGATTTAATAATGAAATTTGAATATCTTACGAAAATGGTCTATTAACGAGGTTGAGATGTCAGCCATACTGATCAGGCATTTCAGAATACACTTTTAGCGAAGTGCACAAGACATGTTAACAGTCACTTCTCTGAGCGCCTCACTATATGAATCACCGCACCCTGGTAGCCTCATATGCTCATACGTACTCAAGGGATGCGAATCACTAAAATTCTCTTTTTTTAATTTTGTGATTTTTTTAATTTTATACATGGATTACTTTCATAATTGCCTTGCATGCTTACTGTTCTTTTCTGACTTTCTCTTTTCCAGGCAAAATACAAAAACCTCGTTTTCTACTTTCTCCTGACGTCACTTTCCAGTTTCGAAGGTGAGGAAACTAGAGAGGCACACAGTTACAAATAAAGAAGAGTGCTAGAATTGGTTGTCCAACTAAAAAGGGGGAGAACAAAATATCTGTACTGCGATTTTTCTCATGCATACAAATATAATATACAAAGAAAATAAAACAGTAGGGAAAAATCTTATATCTAAATCAATGAAAGTAGAGGACAAGATGATATGAAATGGTATATTTCAAACTTTAATGAGCGATAAATTTGATCAGGGAATGATATTGTTAATAACCTTGACGGTTTATGTTTGCTTCTGTGATTAAGGAGACGTAGGCAGAGAGGTCTTCAAATCGCATTATGTTCAGGCAATGGACAATGAAATATTAATTTGAAGTGGGAAAAGAAAACCCCTTTTCACTGTTTTGCTCTGAACATTTAAAAAGAATGGTTTATGGGATAATGTTTAGTGTAGTTTCAAACATTCAATCGGATTCTATGACACGGATATTTAGTCATTACCGTTGATCAAGGACTCGGAATTATTGTATATCGTCAGAACAAGGGTATAATTCTCATAAACCTTAAACCTTCTCTTCATTACCCATTTTCAAAATGTCTCCCAATTTATAAAAGTTCACTTATAAACGAGCTATTACATTCGGTTCTAGGACACCTACCCCATGGACATCTACCCCCGGATAACCACCCCAGTCAACTACCCCTAGGACAACTACCCCCTAGGACAACAGCCCCCGGACAACTATTCTAGGGGGTAGTTATCCTAGGGGTAGTTGTCCGGGGGTAGTTGTCCTAGGGGGTAGTTGTCCCGGGGGGTAGTCGCCCTAGAGGATGGTTGTCCTAGGGGGTAGTTGACTGGAAGCGGTTATCTGGGGGGGGGGGATATTCAGGGAGTAGGTGTCCGGATAGATTACATTCACCTGTTTTGTATTGTTGTATTTCATTGATCAGAATGCAAATTGCACACATTAGTTGTTGCAAGGACAAACACTACGACTTGCCGTACAAAGCAACATATAATGCAATCGATTTCCATTCTGACTATTAATCAAGTACCAGCATTTATAACAGATGTAATATGTAACTAGACACTTCACAAAGGTGTGTGCATTATATCTGATTACAAATACGAAAACGGCTTATTCAAATAGGTTGCGACGGCCACATGTGCCAAAAGCTACCGCAGTGCAAAGAGATAATTCTCGCGGATGGTCAAGCAATCCAGCTTGTGTTGAAGGCACCAGAAGAAGCGTTGGCCGAAACAATATCTGACGGAGATGATACTCGGTCTACAAGGAAAGGTATATCGCAACGACTGGTCTGCACATTTCCAGGTATGTCGCTCCCATCATCGCCCCAATAGCGGACGAATAAATTAATATTATGAATAAGAAAATAAATAACTAGATGAATAACTAGATAGATAGATAAATAAATAACTAATTAAATGAATATTCAATAGATAAATAGATTGATGAATAATAAGTAGATAAATGAATAACTAAATCACTAACTAAATGAATATATGAATTAAAGAAATATAGATAGAGCTATCATGTATCATGAAATGGCGATTTTGTTTTCAAGTACGATGCAAGAAATGTAATGATGATACAGAGATTTCTTGAAAATTCTTGCGTTTTACTGTTCCGACGGAATCTCATTTCAATATAAATGTATCAATGATATCTTCAAGTAGCTTGGCATTTGCAAAATATCTCAATCTTTCCAGCTTGTTGGAGCATACCATGCTTAAATAACGCCGAATGCAACGAGACAACGGAAGGTTATTCCTGTAATTGTACTGATGGGTTCACCGGGCACAACTGTGCTGATGGTAAGCTGAAGTAGGATAGGGTCGCGCCAAATCTCAGATTCCATTACTCTAGATCCGCTCCAAACTAAACTATATAACTACATGTAGAGGTGTCGTGGTATAGTGGATATGTCACCAGACTTGGATAACATGGTTCGCGATTCGAGTCCCACTAATGTCCTTTGGCAAGACATTAATCTAGATTTGCACTCTTCATCCGGGTGAAGTAAATGGGTACCCGGTAAGAAGAAATTCCTTGAATGATTTAGCGCCTTATAATAGCAGCTCAGCTACAGTCGAGGTAATAATATGATACTTTGTATTAAGCGCAGTATATTTTATTTATATAGTAGCTAAGCAATATAAATGGACCTATTATAATGATTATTATTATAAGGTAAGCAGTTACTTTTATTGATTAATAAGAATTAAGCAGTGGACTAATTTTGTCCAATTTGTTTGTTTACCATTGTTATGAAGAGATTTGTTCAGAAGAACTCTCCTACTTTTATCCGTCTGTAAAATGCGCATACACACTCAGAAAGCAATACAAGTGATAATGAATATAAAGGGGTAAACGGAAGGAAGAGGAGATGATCCTATTTTCATTCTAATATTATATCGGTATTTACATGTCTGGACTTTTACATTTTAACCAGATATCAATGAATGTGAAGGTGACCCTTGTCTTAATAGTGGCATCTGCAAGGATCGGGTGAATAGTTTCAGGTGTATGTGTCTACCAGGGTATGTGGGAGATCTTTGCCAAACAGGTTAGAAAACTCTTCTCTGTTTTTTCTTCTATAGTCTTTACAAACATTTACGCGTTCGACCGGACAGAAGAAAATGATAATGATGCAGAAAAAATAAAAGAGAAGGAGAAAGACATGCTAAAGATATAGACAGTTTTTAATATCGCTAGGAGATACCTAAACGTTTCTACGGTTAAGTTCTTTTTTTCCCGTTCCAAGGACAGATGACGCCGAATGATGATGATGACGATAATAGAAGAAGAAAGAGAAGAAGAGGAAAAAGAAGAAGTAGAATTAGATTCATCTCGATAATATGTCTCCTATCTTTATTCAATCGTGTTACATTTAACCAGATATCAATGAATGTGAGAGCGACCCTTGTCTTAATGGAGGTACTTGTCAGAATCAGGTGAACAGCTTTACCTGTGAGTGTCTACCAGGGTATGCAGGAGACCTTTGCCAAACAGGTTAGATCAACTCTTCTCTTTTCCTTCTTTAAAGCCCCACTGCACTTCTTATAGCTACTTGCGCCCTCTATATAGCAAACAATGCCTAATCGATGACCATAGTCCCCCATGATCCTCTTTTTCTCCTGCTAAATGAGAGCTTATTTGATGAGATAACTACCTGATAGTGACCATGCAGGGAGACCTATTCCCTCCTGGCCAAACTAGTGCCGGGGGGGGGGGCTTTAAATTATTTACTCACATTAATGCGTTCATAGCAAGAAAAATAGGGAGGCAATTATGATAAGAGAAGTAGAGTCGGGAGGACGAAGAAAGAGGAGGTGAGGATGAAATGTATCCATGAATGCGAGAGCGACCATTTCTTTAATGAAGGGACGTGAGAGGATCAGGAGAACCGTTTCAACTGAGTGTGCCTACAGGTATTTGTCAAACAGACTTGACAACTCTGCCTTCTGCTCATTCTTTCGTACCATTCACGTGTTCAAAATTAGAAAGATGGTGATGATGATGGCGATAAAGTTATTTTTGATGATTATGATGATGATAATGAGAACCACTTTATCGCCATCATCATCACCATCTTTCTACTTTGGGGGGGAAATGAAAATGAAGAAGAAGAAAGGGAAAACAGAAATAGAATAGGGATATGAGAAGTAAAAACAAAATGGAGGAGTGATGACTCGTCTGGCCATTTATGTCCAATCTCTTGATCTTAATACTTTCCATTAGATATCGATGAGTGTGAGAGCAACCCTTGTCTCAATGGTGGCACCTGCGAAGATCGGGTCAACTTTTTCACGTGTGACTGTCCAGCAGGGTATACAGGAGACCTTTGTCAAACAGGTCAGAAAACTCTCATCCTTTCAGTCTTCAGTAACATTCATATAATTATGCGTACGCTCTAAGACTTTGGTTTGCATTTTTTGAATGGGTAGAAAGGTGCATTACAATGGTCTTGTGGAGAGTGATAAGTTGCAGAAAGCCATGCATTGGCCCACAAGCTTAACCTCATGAACTTAAGTATTGTAAATGTGAAAAACACAAAAAATACGGCCTAAAAAGAAGAAGAAGAAGAAACGGGTTAGTGTCACATTCTTAACATTTGAAAACATATATTTCGATATAATCTTTACAGGTGAAAAGAATCGATTTTAATGTAACGACTTTAAACGGAGTCAAGTATCACTCGGCTTATGTTTTTCTGTAATATTAAATAATTATTTTGCTTTGTTTAGAGATCAACGAATGCGAAGATGAACCTTGCTATAATGGAACCTGTCTTGACCTGGTCGGTAACTTTAGCTGCGATTGTTTCGATGGATTTACAGGACCACTTTGTGAATGGGGTAAGTCATGCTGACCTATGATCGATATTTTGGAAGCTTTTATGCCTGGGCCCCGTCTTGCAAAGAGTTGCGATTGATCCAAATCAATCGTAAGTCCTCCAATCAATCGCAAGTTTGCAGTCTCCTATCTCTTATATACATAGTTGCGATTGATATCAATTACAGTTGCGATTGATATCAACTCTTTGTAAGACGGTGATTTACCATGGTAAAGATCCTGTAATTTCAACGACATCTATTGACAAACTTTGTGTCCTTTTGTTTGTTAATTTAGAAACTGACGACTGTGAAGACGATCCCTGCCGTTTTGGCAGCTGCGTCGACCTGGTGGGAGACTTTAGTTGTTTATGTTTGGATGGATATACAGGACGATTGTGCGGGCAGGGTAAGTCGATAACCTTTATGACACTTTATAAATTAATTTTTGAATTAGATTCTGCTCTTTTATTCACGGGTTCTAGAACAAATATTACCCCCTGGGCGATAACCCTTAGTAGGAAAATACCCCCGGAAAACTACCCCGAGAAACCCCCCCCCCCCCCCCGGAATATTGCCCTCGGGAAATTCTGCACAATAAAAAAACATGAATAATTTATAGGTAAACCATGAATAAATTTACAACTTAATTGTCAAAATACCAAAAATATTAAAATTCTCGTCTGTTCTGTATTAACTCAACACAACTTTTCATCCGTAAACATACAATGTAAGATATGGACCTATTATATATATATATATATATATATATATATATATATATATCAATATCATACATCTATATGTACACTGTTGAAATTCTCATTTCAAACACTATTTTGTTCTTTTAAAATAAATGTGAAACAATCGCTTAATCTAGAAATCGACGAATGCGAAGACGAACCTTGCTATAACGGTACCTGTATTGATCTAATCGGCAACTTTAGCTGTGACTGTTTTTATGGATTTACCGGACCACTTTGCTATTGGGGTAAGCTGATATCATTTAGGATGGTCAGTTTAGATATTAACGGCTTTAATGTCTATGGAGATGACTGCTGTCTTTATTCAAATAATGTATGTTTCTAGTGACTTGCCATGATCTTAATCGTATTGTATCAACATTATATAGATCTTCTATTAATTACCACTGAGAACGATTTCACTTCGGAAAAGTCGAAAAAGTTATTTCCTTTTAATCCAGTTGTCTCGTGATAGAGAAAACTATTTCAAATTGAAAAATCATAACACTGTGTCGAAATTCATTTTCCTTAATAATCAATATTCAGAAATACATATTTCTTTAAATATAAATTCGTCGATATGCTCTGTAGTAAATTCTCTCAAAGATGAATCATTTAATGAAATGTCAAAATGATCCTTCTTATAAGATATCAACGAATGCGAAGATGAACCATGCAGTAATGGAACCTGTATTGATCTGATCGGCACGTTTAGCTGCGATTGTTTCGATGGATTTACAGGACTACTTTGCGAATTCGGTAAGTTATCAAAAGAATTGATTGGGATGAATTAATTCGAGATTATAAAAATTACTAGCTTCAGCCAATCATGTTCTTCAGTAGTATTTCCAATTGAGTATCAGTTCTTGTCATATTAAAACCTATCGTCATTTCAATGGACCTTCATGTTTTCTGTTCAATCAAATTATTCCTTTCTATAGATATCGACGAATGCGAAGATAAACCTTGCTACAATGGAACATGTATAGATCAGGTCGGCAACTTTAGCTGTGACTGTTTCGATGGATTTGCAGGACCACTTTGTTATTCTGGTAAGCTGGTATTATTTAGGATGGACAATTTAGATAGAACTGTCTTAACATGTCTATTGAGTTGATTGCTGTGTTATTTTCTTCAAATGTGTATATTTCCAGTGACTTGTCAAAATCTAAACCGTATTAAAATAAAATTATACGTACACTCTTGCTCAGAATTTTATCACTGAGAACGATTTTACCTCGAAAAGGTTATTTTCTTTCCATCCATTTATCTCGTAATAGAGCCAAACTATTTCAAATTGAAAAATCATAACATTGTGTATAATCAATTTTCCTTAATTATCAATATTCAGAAATACATATTTCTTTAAATATGAATTCGTCGATATGCTCTGTAATAAATTCTCTCAAAGATGAAGCATTTAATGAATTGACAAAATGATCCTTCTTATAAGATATCAACGAATGCGAAGATGAACCATGCAGTAATGGAACCTGTATTGATCTGATCGGCACGTTTAGCTGCGATTGTTTCGATGGATTTACAGGACTACTTTGCGAATTCGGTAAGTTATCAAAAGAATTGATTGGGATGAATTAATTCGAGATTATGAAAAAGAACTAGCATCAGCCAATCATGTTCTTTAGTAGTATTTCCAATTTAGTATCAGTTCTTGTCATATTAAAACCTATCGTCATTTCAATGGACCTTCATGTTTTATGTTCAATCAAATTATTCCTTTCTATAGATATCGACGAATGCGACGATAAACCTTGCTACAATGGAACATGTATAGATCAGGTCGGCAACTTTAGCTGTGACTGTTTCGATGGATTTGCAGGACCACTTTGTTATTCTGGTAAGCTGGTATTATTTAGGATGGACAATTTAGATAGAACTTGCTTAACATGTCTATTGAGTTGATTGCTGTGTTATTTTCTTCAAATGTGTATGTTTCCAGTGACTTGTCAAAATCTAAACCGTATTAAATCAAAATTATACGTACACTCTTGCTCAGAATTTTATCACTGAGAACGATTTTACCTCGAAAAGGTTGTTTTCTTTCCATCCATTTATCTCGTAATAGAGCCAAACTATTTCAAATTGAAAAATCATAACATTGTGTATAATCAATTTTCCTTAATTATCAATATTCAGAAATACATATTTCTTTAAATATGAATTCGTCGATATGCTCTGTAATAAATTCTCTCAAAGATGAAGCATTTAATGAATTGACAAAATGATCCTTCTTATAAGATATCAACGAATGCGAAGATGAACCATGCAGTAATGGAACCTGTATTGATCTGATCGGCACGTTTAGCTGCGATTGTTTCGATGGATTTACAGGACTACTTTGCGAATTCGGTAAGTTATCAAAAGAATTGATTGGGATGAATTAATTCGAGATTATGAAAAAGAACTAGCATCAGCCAATCATGTTCTTTAGTAGTATTTCCAATTTAGTATCAGTTCTTGTCATATTAAAACCTATCGTCATTTCAATGGACCTTCATGTTTTATGTTCAATCAAATTATTCCTTTCTATAGATATCGACGAATGCGACGATAAACCTTGCTACAATGGAACATGTATAGATCAGGTCGGCAACTTTAGCTGTGACTGTTTCGATGGATTTGCAGGACCACTTTGTTATTCTGGTAAGCTGGTATTATTTAGGATGGACAATTTAGATAGAACTTGCTTAACATGTCTATTGAGTTGATTGCTGTGTTATTTTCTTCAAATGTGTATGTTTCCAGTGACTTGTCAAAATCTAAACCGTATTAAATCAAAATTATACGTACACTCTTGCTCAGAATTTTATCACTGAGAACGATTTTACCTCGAAAAGGTTGTTTTCTTTCCATCCATTTATCTCGTAATAGAGCCAAACTATTTCAAATTGAAAAATCATAACATTGTGTATAATCAATTTTCCTTAATTATCAATATTCAGAAATACATATTTCTTTAAATATGAATTCGTCGATATGCTCTGTAATAAATTCTCTCAAAGATGAAGCATTTAATGAATTGACAAAATGATCCTTCTTATAAGATATCAACGAATGCGAAGATGAACCATGCAGTAATGGAACCTGTATTGATCTGATCGGCACGTTTAGCTGCGATTGTTTCGATGGATTTACAGGACTACTTTGCGAAGTCGGTAAGTTATCAACAGAATTGATTGGGATGACCTAATTCGAGATTATAAAAATTACTAGTTTCAGCCAATCAAGTTCTTCAGTAGTGTTTCCAAGTGAGTATCAGTTCTTGTCATATTAAAACCTATCGTCATTTCACTGGACCTTCATGTTTTCTGTTCATTCGAACTATTCTTGATAGATATCGACGAATGCGAAGATGAACCTTGCTCTAGCGGTACCTGTATTGATCTGGTCGGCAACTTTAGTTGTGATTGTTTTGATGGATTTACAGGACTACTTTGCGAATGGGGTAAGCTGGTATTATTTAGGATGGACGATTGAGATAGAACGATTACTTTTTTCTTCTTCAAATATTTATGTTTCTAGTGATAAGTCATAATCTAAACCGTAATATATTAAAATTGTACGTACATTCTTGATCAGAATTTCGCCAATGAGAATGACTTCACTTCGGAAAAATCATTTTCTTATTAAATAATACTTCTTTTTCGATATATATCGATGAATGTGCCTCCAATCCTTGCTATACAAATGGGGTGTGTGTTGATATGGTAGGCAGCTATAGCTGTGATTGTGACGCTGGTTTTACAGGAACACTTTGTGGTTGGGGTAATTCATAATAGTTTAGGATGAATAGAAGATTGTAAAATACACCTTCATATTCAAATATATTTCTCTGTGCTAATCAATGTCTGAATTTAATGACATATCAATATTTACATGACTGGTTTGAACTGTTTAATTATTTTTGTTATTTTATGTCTTTTTTAAAAATCGTAATCAAAAAGCTTTAGGTTGAAATTCGTCCCTATTCATCCTACCTGAACACCAGGTCAAGCGTAAGCATACTCGTCAGACCTAGCACGCTACTCTTCTTGTGGAACTCGTTTGTCCCCCCCCCCCCTCAATTCACTTATCTCGTAATAGAGACAAACTATTTCAATTAAGGAAAATTATTAAACTGTGCAAAATAAAGGAATGCATGTAAACATATTTCTTGATTAGACATCGACGACTGCAAAGATAAACCTTGCTCTAACGGTACCTGTATTGATCTGGTCGGCAACTTTAGTTGTGATTGTTTTGATGGATATACAGGACTACTTTGCGATTGGGGTAAGCTGATACCATTTATGATGGACAGTATAGATATTACTTGCTTAACATTTCTATTGAGTTGATTGCTGTGTTATTTTCTTCAAATATGTATGTTCTAGTGATTTGTCAAAGTCTAAACCGTATTATATCAAAATTATACGTACATTCTTGCTCAGAAAAATATCACTGAGAACGATTTTACTTCGAAAAAGTATTTTTATTTCAATCAAGTTATCTCGTAATAGAGACAAACTATTTCAATTGATAAAAATATCACACTGTGCATAATAAAAGAATGCATTTCAAAACATTTCTTGATTAGAAATCGACGTATGCGAAGATGAACCTTGCTCTAACGGTACCTGTATTGATCTGGTCGGCAACTTTAGTTGTGATTGTTTCGATGGATTTACAGGACTACTTTGCGATTGGGGTAAGCTGGTATTATTTAGGATGGACAATTGAGATAGAACGATTACTTTTTTCTTCTTCAAATATTTATGTTTCTAGTGATAAGTCATAATCTAAACCGTAATATATTAAAATTGTACGTACATTCTTGATCAGAATTTCGCCAATGAGAATGACTTCACTTCGGAAAAATCATTTTCTTATTAAATAATACTTCTTTTTCGATATATATCGATGAATGTGCCTCCAATCCTTGCTATACAAATGGGGTGTGTGTTGATATGGTAGGCAGCTATAGCTGTGATTGTGACGCTGGTTTTACAGGAACACTTTGTGGTTGGGGTAATTCATAATAGTTTAGGATGAATAGAAGATTGTAAAATACACCTTCATATTCAAATATATTTCTCTGTGCTAATCAATGTCTGAATTTCATGACATATCAATATTTACATGACTGGTTTGAACTGTTTAATTATTTTTGTTATTTTATGTCTTTTTTAAAAATCGTAATCAAAAAGCTTTAGGTTGAAATTCGTCCCTATTCATCCTACCTGAACACCAGGTCAAGCGTAAGCATACTCGTCAGACCTAGCACGCTACTCTTCTTGTGGAACTCGTTTGTCCCCCCCCCCCTCAATTCACTTATCTCGTAATAGAGACAAACTATTTCAATTAAGGAAAATTATTAAACTGCAAAATAAAGGAATGCATGTAAACATATTTCTTGATTAGACATCGACGACTGCAAAGATAAACCTTGCTCTAACGGTACCTGTATTGATCTGGTCGGCAACTTTAGTTGTGATTGTTTTGATGGATATACAGGACTACTTTGCGATTGGGGTAAGCTGATACCATTTATGATGGTCAGTATAGATATTACTTGCTTAACATTTCTATTGAGTTGATTGCTGTGTTATTTTCTTCAAATATGTATGTTCTAGTGATTTGTCAAAGTCTAAACCGTATTATATCAAAATTATACGTACATTCTTGCTCAGAAAAATATCACTGAGAACGATTTTACTTCGAAAAGTATTTTTATTTCTATCAAGTTATCTCGTAATAGAGACAAACTATTTCAATTGATAAAAATATCACACTGTGCATAATAAAAGAATGCATTTCAAAACATTTCTTGATTAGAAATCGACGTATGCGAAGATGAACCTTGCTCTAACGGTACCTGTATTGATCTGGTCGGCAACTTTAGTTGTGATTGTTTCGATGGATATACAGGACTACTTTGCGAATATGGTAAGTCATGTTGACTTAAAATGGATAGTGAAAGCTACCTGCCTTTCATAAATGCATATATTCCTATGTAATTCAATTATGTTTGCTTTAAGTGAAAAGCTTAATTACAAGGCTACTAGTTAGGGGAGAGCTGAGGGAAGTTGATCTAGGCGTCCTTTTTTCTCGTCTTGCCCCTTCTCCCTTTCCCTTTTTGTTTTTTTTTTCTTCATGTTTTCTTCCGTTTTCACTTTTGTCACCTCTTGATGGTTAGGGTCAGTGGTAGGCATATGCTCCTCAAGATACGCCATTGCATGTACGCCTATTTGAAGGATCATCTAATGTTGTTACCAAAGTTTTCTACAATTTTAATGCTGTTGTTATTATCCTTTCGGTGAAACTTAAATTAGGTTTCTTCCTTCGGACCCTTCCTACGCTGTCTCCGCCTGCTTACGTTGCTTTTCAGTTATGACTTTATACATAACATATTTGTATAAGTATTAAAGGCACCTTTGTAAATTGAACTTAGATTTATTTCTATTAGACAAATGAAAGATATCGTCTGTATATTAATGTTTTGCGTATCATTTTCTAGGAAAAAAACTCTATATTATCCGACTATGCGATTTAAACATTTCCTTTTTATCAGCTATATATTTTGAAAGAGATATTTGATTTTTTTTTAAATGTCACATCTCTTTTAGAAATCGACGAATGTAAGAGCAATCCTTGCCTTAATGGAAGCACCTGCGTTGATCAAGTCGGCAACTTTAGTTGTATGTGTATTGATGGGTATACAGGATTACTTTGCGACACTGGTAAGTTGTCATGAACAAGAAATGATTTAATAATGATTTCCAGAAATACGTGCACACACGTTTATAACCTATATCTTCAGTATTCAACGTCAGACATGATAGAATTATGAACGCTTTGGTCAATTTAAGTTAAAGCGCTGTTCAAGAAACCAGTATTATTCATTTTATTGTGATATAAGATGATGTGTGATGTCATATAATACTTCTTTTCTATAGATATCGATGAATGCGCCTCCTATCCTTGCTATCCATTAAGCACGTGTGTCGATCTGGTCGGCAACTTTAATTGTGCTTGTTTTGATGGATTTACAGGACTATTTTGCGAATATGGTAAGTCATGTTGACTTTAAATGGATTTTGAAAGCTATACCTGCCTTTCATAAAATGCATATAATCCTATGTAATTCAATTATGTTTGCTTTTAATGAGAAGCGAATTTACAAGGCATCTGGTTAAGGGGGAGCTGAGGGAAGTTCAACTCAGGCGTCCTTTTTTCTCGTCTTTCCCCTTCTCCCTTTCCTTTTCTGTCTGTTTTTCTCACGTTTTCTTCTGTTTTCATTTTTGCAGAGTGAATCAGAACAAAATGTCCCACTTTTTAAAAGTTGTATTGTTTGATGTATGAATATTTAATCATGAGTTTCATGATACGTCTTGATAGAGTTATACTCCCAGTACATTTATGTACCATTTTCATTTGAATCTCTGCATGCATGACTGAACATCAGGCAATCTTTAAAAGACTGCGGCCAGATCTCATTTGCGCCAAGTTGCTAGGTGAGGAATAGAATAATGCTTTGAACAAAGACAGCCAGTTTTTTTCAATTATCCAATTAGCCAGACAAACAACAAAACACAAACACACGCACACACACACACACCCACACACACACACGCACATGCACACAAATGAGCAGTCCATTCCCGACAAAGCCCACCCAAACTGTTACTTTTTGTCGGGAATTCTTCTTATCGTACGAAAAGTTGAGTGGCCGCTGTCCTCTTGGTGCGTATTGGCGAATGTTGTTCTTCATGATAATGATGACATGATGGTGGTAGTGAATGTGTACAAAAGGGATTTTTTTTAAAGGTTATGCCTCTATCAAGATATATCATGAAACCCATGATTAAATATTCATACTTCAAACAATACAACTTTTAAAAAGTGGGACATTTTTTTCTGACTCACTCTGTAGTTCAGTGCACCGCACGGTACACGGCCGGGCGCCTTGAGGACCCCGGCCGGGCCCCGGCAGTGCACCTTCCGGGAGCCATCGATACACCTGCTCATCGGACGGAGCCCGTAAGGTTACCGGCCGGCACTCGGCCGGCACCCTTACGGGCGCCTTGCATTTCACTCGACCAATTTTCTCTGGGCACCTCCCGGGCGCCGCAGAATATGTGACCACACATGCCGTAAAAATGAAAATCGGACGGCTCCCGTACGGTCTCTAAATCCACGGCAAGCCGCCGGGTAGGGAAAATCGTACGGGGCCCGGTTTATATGTGACCTAGGCATAAGCTGTCTCCGCCTTCTTACTTTGCCTTTCAGTTGTGACTTTATACATAACATATTTGTATAAGTAAGGCAACTTTAAAAATTATACTTACATAAATTTCTATTAGAAAAATGAAAAAGATCGTCGGGATATTAATGTTTTTGCGTATCATTTTCTAGGAAAAACCAATATTATCCGACTATGCGAAGCATTTCCTTTTTATCAGTTATATATTTTGAAAGAGATATTTGATTTTTAAAAATGATTCATCTCTTTTAGAAATCGACGAATGTAACAGCAATTATTGCCCTAATGGAAGCACCTGTGTTGATCAAGTCGGCAACTTTAGTTGTATGTGTATGGATGGGTATAAAGGATTACTTTGCGACACTGGTAAGTTGGTAAGCTGTCATGAATGGGAAATAATTTGATAGTGATGTTCAGAATAATAATAATAATAAATGTGCCTCGGAATAGCATTATCTAGAAAGACGGTGCTATAGAAATGCCTATTATTATTATTATTATTTACGTGCATATAAGTTTATATCCTATATCAATAACAAATTATAAAGGCTTTTGCAAGTTCATGTTAAAGCGCTACATTTAAAAAACGATATTATTTATATTATTATGTAATGGTATCAGTATATTTTTTAGCATTAACTTTTGATGTGTAATAATAATTTTTTGGTATAGTTATTGATGAATTTACCCTCTTTTCTTGCCTTCATGGAACTTGTGTCGATCTTGTCGGAAACCTTTAAGCTGTGATTGTTTCCGTTCACTGTTGACATTCCCATTCAAAACACTTTTTTGTTCCCTTGACAAAAATGTGGAATAATCGCTTAATCTATTCATCGACGAATGCGAAGATGAACCTTACAAAATATTACACTATGTCAATTTCCTTTCATATTCCATATTCAGAAATGCATATTTCTGTTATACTATTCTGCTTAATTATTCTTGTGGTGAAACTTAAATTAAGTTCCTTCCTACCTACACTGTCTCTGCCTCCTTACGTTGCTATTTTGTTGTGAATTTGTACATAACATATAATATGTATAAGTAATGCACCTTTATGAATTGAAATTAGATTAATTTATATTAGAAAAATTAAAAAGATCGTCGGGATAATTGTTTTGCGTATTACATGTATTTTCTGGGAAGAACCGTTTATTATCATATTGAACCTATATTTCCATACTATGTGCTTTGTTTTACAAAATCAGCTATATTTGCAAGACATATTATTTGCTTTTTAATGATTCATCTCTTTTAGAAATCGGCGAATGTAACAACAATCCTTGCCTTAATGGAAGCACCTGTGTTGATCAAGATGGCTATTTTAGTTGTATGTGTATGGATGGGTTTACAGGATTACTTTGCGACACTGGTAAGTTTTTATGAATAAGAAATGATCTAATAGTGGTTTCCAGAAGTACGTGCATACAATTTTATAACCTATATCTGCAGTATTCAAAGTCAGACGTAACCATATTATGAACGCTTTGGTCAGTTCAAGTTAAAGCGCTACATAAGAAACCAGTATTTTTCATTTTATTATGATATAATATGATGTGTGATGTCAAATAATACTTCTTTTTCGATAGATATCGATGAATGTGCCTCCAATCCTTGCTATACAAATGGGGTGTGTGTTGATATGGTAGGCAGCTATAGCTGTGATTGTGACGCTGGTTTTACAGGAACACTTTGTGGTTGGGGTAATTCATAATAGTTTAGGATGAATAGAAGATTGTAAAATACACCTTCATATTCAAATATATTTCTCTGTGCTAATCAATGTCTGCATTTAATGACATATCAATATTTAAATGACTGGTTTGAACTGTTTAATTAATTTTGTTATTTCATGTCTTTTTGATCGTAATAAAAAAAGCTTTGGGTTGGAATTCGTCCCTATTCTTCCTGCCTGAACACCAAGTCTTCTTGTGGAACTCGTTTGTCCTCCCCCCCCCCTCAATTCACTTAATTCGTAATAGAGACAAACTATTTCAATTAAGGAAAATTATTACGCTGTGCAAAATAAAGGAATGTATGTCAATACATTTCTTGATTAGACATCGACGACTGCAAAGATGAACCTTGCTCTAACGGTACCTGTATTGATCTGGTCGACAACTTTAGTTGTGATTGTTTTGATGGATATACAGGACTATTTTGTGATTGGGGTAAGCTAATACCTTTTAAGATGGACAGTATAGATATTGCTTGCTTAAAATTCCTATTGAGTTGATTGCTGTGTTATGTTCTTCAAATATATATGTTTCTAGTGACTTGTCAAAATCTAAACCGGATTAAATCAAAATTATACGTACATTCTTGCTCAGAAATTTATCATTGAGAACGATTTTACTTCGAAAAGGTTATTTTCTTTCAATCCAGTTATCTCGTAATAGAGCCAAACTATTTCAATTGAAAAAATATTACACTGTGCATAATAAAAGAATGCATGTCAAAACATTTCTTGATTAGAAATCGACGAATGCGAAGATGAACCTTGCTCTAACGGAACCTGTATTGATCTGGTCGGCAACTTTAGTTGTGATTGTTTCGATGGATTTACGGGACTACTTTGCGAATATGGTAAGTCATGTTGACTTAAAATGGATTTTGAAAGCTACCTGCCTTTCATAAATGCATATATTTCTATGTAATTCAACTATGATTGCTTTTAGTGAAAAGCTTAATTACAAGGCTACTGGTTAGGGGAGAGCTGAAGGAAGTTGATCTAGGCGTCCTTTTTTCTCGTCTTGCCCCTTCTCCCTTTCCCTTTCTGTTTTTTTCTCTTCACGTTTTCTTCTGTTTTCATTTTTTTGTCACCTCTTGATGGTTAGGGTCAGTGGTAGGCATATACTCCTGAAGCTACACCACTGTATGTACGCCTATTTGAAGGATCATCTAATGTTGTTACCAAAGTTTT
Organism: Strongylocentrotus droebachiensis; assembly: GCA_035222895.1. Lineage (NCBI taxonomy): Eukaryota > Metazoa > Echinodermata > Echinoidea > Camarodonta > Strongylocentrotidae > Strongylocentrotus > Strongylocentrotus droebachiensis. The sequence continues at coordinate 273,625 of JAVYIG010000230.1, read as the reverse complement.
CTACAATTTTAATGCTGTTGTTATTATTCTTTCGGTGAAACTTAAATTAGGTTTCTTCCTTCGGACCCTTCCTACGCTGTCTCCGCCTGCTTACGTTGCTTTTCAGTTGTGACTTTATACATAACATATTTGTATAAGTATTAAAGGCACCTTTGTAAATTGAACTTAGATTTATTTCTATTAGACAATGAAAGAGATCGTCTGTATATTAATGTTTTGCGTATCATTTTCTAGGAAAAAAACTCTATATTATCCGACTATGCGATTTAAACATTTCCTTTTTATCAGCTATATATTTTGAAAGAGATATTTGATTTTTTTTTAAATGTCACATCTCTTTTAGAAATCGACGAATGTAAGAGCAATCCTTGCCTTCATGGAAGCACCTGTGTTGATCAAGTCGGCAACTTTAGTTGTATGTGTATGGATGGGTATACAGGATTACTTTGCGACACTGGTAAGTTTTCATGAACAAGAAATGATTTAATAATGATTTCCAGAAATACGTGCATACACGTTTATAACCTATATCTGCAGTATTCAACGTCAGACATGATAGAATTATGAACGCTTTGGTCAATTCAAGTTAAAGCGCTGTTCAAGAAACCGGTATTATTCATTTTATTATGATATAAGATGATGTGTGATGTCAAATAATACTTCTTTTCTATAGATATCGATGAATGCGCCTCCTATCCTTGCTATCCATTAAGCACGTGTTCCGATCTGGTCGGCAACTTTAGTTGTGCTTGTTTTGATGGATTTACAGGACTATTTTGCGAATATGGTCATGTTGACTTTAAATGGATTTTGAAAGCTTTACCTGCCTTTCAATAAATGCATATAATCCTATGTAATTCAATTATGTTTGCTTTTAATGAGAAGCGAATTTACAAGGCATCTGGTTAAGGGGGAGCTGAGGGAAGTTCACTCAGGCGTCCTTTTTTCTCATCTTTCCCCTTCTCCCTTTCCTTTTCTGTCTGTTTTTCTCTCGTTTTCTTCTGTTTTTATTTTTGCCACCCTCTTGATGGTTTGGGTAAGTGGTAGGCATATACTCCTGAAGCTACACCACTGTATGTACGCCTATTTGAAGGATCATCTAATGTTGTTACCAAAGTTTTCTACAATTTTTATGCTGTTGTTATTATCCTTTCGGTGAAACTTAAATTAGGTTCCCTCCTTCGGACCCTTTCTACACTGTCTCCGCCTACTTACGTTGCTTTTCAGTTGTGACTTTATACATAACATATTTGTATAAGTATTAAAGGCACCTTTGCGAATTGAAATTAGATTAATTTATAATAGAAAAATGAAAAAGATCGTCGGGATATTAATGTTTTTGCGTATCATTTTCTAGGAAAAACCAATATTATCCGACTATGCGAAGCATTTCCTTTTTATCAGTTATATATTTTGAAAGAGATATTTGATTTTTAAAAATGATTCATCTCTTTTAGAAATCGACGAATGTAACAGCAATTCTTGCCCTAATGGAAGCACCTGTGTTGATCAAGTTGGCAACTTTAGTTGTATGTGTATGGATGGGTATACAGGATTACTTTGCGAGACTGGTAAGTTGTCATGAATTGGAAATGATTTGATAATGATTTCCAGAAGTACGTGCGTAAAAGTTTATAACCTATATCTATAACAACATTATAAAGGCTTTTGTAAGTTCAAGTTAAAGCGCTATATATACAAAAAACGGTATTATTGATATTATTATGTAATGGTATCAGTATCTCTATAGTAAATAACTTTTGATGTCTAATAATAGTGTGTTTTTTTTAGATATCGATGAATGTGCCTTCTTTTCCTCGCCTAATGGAACCTGTGTCGATATTGTTGGAAACCTTTAAGCTGTGCTTGTTTCCGTTCACTGTTGACATTCCCATTCAAAACACTTTTTTGTTCCCTTGACAAAAATGTGAAATAATCGCTTAATCTATTCATCGACGAATGCGAAGATGAACCTTACAAAATATTACACTATGTCAATTTCCTTTCATATTCCATATTCAGAAATGCATATTTCTGTTATACTATTCTGCTTAATTATTCTTGTGGTGAAACTTAAATTAAGTTCCTTCCTACCTACACTGTCTCTGCCTCCTTACCTTGCTATTTTGTTGTGAATTTGTACATAACATATAATATGTATAAGTAATGCACCTTTATGAATTGAAATTAGATTAATTTATTAGATCGTCGGGATAATTGTTTTGCGTATAACATGTATTTTCTGGGAAGAACCGTTTATTATCATATTGAACCTATATTTCCATACTATGTGCTTTGTTTTACAAAATCAGCTATATTTGCAAGACATATTATTTGCTTTTTAATGATTCATCTCTTTTAGAAATCGGCGAATGTAACAACAATCCTTGCCTTAATGGAAGCACCTGTGTTGATCAAGATGGCTATTTTAGTTGTATGTGTATGGATGGGTTTACAGGATTACTTTGCGACACTGGTAAGTTTTTATGAATAAGAAATGATATAATAGTGGTTTCCAGAAGTACGTGCATACAAGTTTATAACCTATATCTGCAGTATTCAAAGTCAGACGTAACAATATTATGACCGCTTTGGTCAGTTCAAGTTAAAGCGCTACATAAGAAACCAGTATTTTTCATTTTATTATGATATAATATGATGTGTGATGTCAAATAATACTTCTTTTTCGATAGATATCAATGAATGTGCCTCCAATCCTTGCTATACTGGGGTGTGTGTCGATCTGGTCGGCAGCTATAGCTGTGATTGTGACGCTGGTTTTACAGGAACACTTTGTGGTTTAAAGTCATAATGGCTTAGGATGAATAGAAGATTGTAAAATACACCTTCATATTAAAATTATTTCTCTGTGCTAATCAATGTCTGCATTTAATGACATATCAATATTTAAATGACTAGTTTGAACTGTTTAATTCATTTTGTTATTTCATGTCTTTTTTTAAATCGTAATCAAAAAGCTTTGGGTTGGAATTATTCCCTATTCATCCTGCCTGAACACCCAGTGAAGCGTAGTCATACTCGTCAGACCTAGCACGCTACTCTTCTTGTGGAACTGTTTGTTCCTTCCCCCCCCCTCTCTCTCTCGTTATCTCACTCACCCACTCTCACTCTCTACCACACACTCTCTCTCTCTCTCACACACACACTTTCCCTCCCCCTCTCTCTCTCGCTCTCTCTTTGTCACTCATGAGGTGCAGTCGATATATACTTCTATCCACAACCTCCTTTGAAGGTCCATACACATAGATCAATCAAGCCTCTAATCGAAACACAAATATTCGCGATTTTACTACGCTATGTCTTATTTTTAGAATAATTTAAATTTCTCTCAAAAAGCCTAGATTTAAATTAAAATTTAAACAAAAACATTTTCTAAAAGGTAGGTTAATTAACACTTTTCACAAGCTGAATTCAACTTTTATAGTGTTAGACCCAGCAGGTTTATGATTAAAAGATTCAAGGATTCAAAGGTTGTCACTCCTCGGCCCTTTTAAATATTGATTTAATATTTTAGTTTTTTTGTAATGTTTTTTTTTTTCTCTCTCTCTAGAAATGTGACGAATGTGACAGTTATCATTGTTTGAATTATAGTACTTGTACTGACCTCTTGCTACTTTTGGCTACGGTCTATCTATAACCACTACTATTACTACTACTTCTACTACTACTACTACTACTACTACTACTACTACTACTAATACTACTAATACTACTACTTCTATTACTACTACTACTACTACTACTAGTACTACTACTACTACTACTACTACTAATACTACTAATACTACTACTAATACTGCTACTACCAACACCAGTACTACTAATATTATTACTACTACTTCTACTACTAATATTACTACTACTGCTACTACTACTATTACTACTGGCTACGACATATCTATTACCACCACTATTATACTACTTCTACTACCACCACCATGCACCACCACCACCACCACCACTACTACGATTACTACTACTGTGTTAAATTTGTGTTGTTTTGTATTAAATGTGATGTTATTTTATGTACCTGTATAATGTAGGGCTTCCTTGGAAAGCAGGCCATTATATTTATAGTTTGGCTTGAATGGAACCACCCTACTGCAATAAAACGTAATAAATAAATAAATAAATACTACTACTAACTACCACTACTAATATTCATACTAATACTGCTACCTCCACCACCACCACCAGTTTTATTGCGACTACTACTATTACATGTACTACCATTCATAATACTATTTCTACTTTTGCTGCTACCACCACCACTATCACTACTTCTACTGCTACTACTATTGATATGTCTTGTTTACGCAGGGTAGCCTCATTAGTAATTTATAGTGTTCACCCTGAGGGATCCGCAATTATATTATTCCCCGGCTGTAGGATGGCTACAAATCATGTCTCCCTACTGGCAATTAATTTACTTGTCGTGTACGGAGAGTGGCAAATGCTCGTCATGCTTTAGTATGAAAGTAAGGAAGTCAAAATTCCTTCTCTGTGCGAAGTTGCAACAACTGGAATTCCTTACCAGACTCAGCAGTCAGAGCAACAAGTGTTAATCAGTTCAAATCCATCCTTGGGAAATATTGGTACGGCCCCCCCTTAAGTACAGTCCATATCAGAGAGATATCATTTCCTGGAGGGGCAAATAAGTTTATCTTTATGCTTCAACATTAAAGTAAGTAAGTAATCAAGACCGTACCGTTTTATTCCATTTTCTTGCAGATATCGACGAGTGTGCTTCTTCTCCTTGTCAAAATGGTGGATTCTGTGAAGATCATATCAACACCTATTTCTGCATCTGTGTTAGTGGATTCTCAGGAGTCTCTTGTGAAACTATCGCAACGTCAACTCCATTACCTAGTGTCGGCTAACTATCACCAAATGATCTCGATTTGTTAATCAGAATATCCCTCGGTTTATCTAGCTATATTCACTTCGATCTACATAAGCTCCTTCCTTTATCATTCCCAAGTCCCGTAAACAGACTGGCATCTAATCCTTTAAATCCGTTGTTCCCACGCGTGTGGTACAAACTAACTGCTTTTCTGAGAAATGTTACTTGGCATGGATCCTTCATAGACCATCTGAAAGCATATATCTACATTTCTAAATTTTTCCTCAGACTATTAAGGAACAGCGTCTTGTATCCATGGAAAAGACGCAATATAAATCCAGTTATTATTAGTATCATTATCATTATCATTATCATTATTAATATTATTAATATTATTAGTATTTATTATCAATGTTATTATCATTATTATCATTATCAAAATTGTTATTGTTATTATTCTGATTATTAATATCATTACCAATATTGTAGTTATTATTATTATCATTATCATCATTATAACTATTAGGTTCACGCAGAACCGTTGTAGTTTTAAATACTTTAAATTTACGAAATCTCGAAGTTATAAAAAACCAACCCATTACAACGACAATGGTGCACACGGGACCGTAACAACAGACATACACAGTTTCAAACTCCTAGCCGGGAAAGTATCAATTTTAACTACAAGCCCCAACCTTAAGCAGGCACGTAGCCAGAGTTCGATGTTTGGGGGGGGGGGGGGGCACCTACATGTAATCGATCGAGGTTAAAAAAAAGGGGTCTAAAAAAGTTCAACCGATCTTGGAAATTTTAGGGGGGCACGTGCCCCCCCCCCCCTCCCCCCCCCCCTCCCCCCCCCCCCCGTGGCTACGTGCCTGACCTTAAGATCGCTCATGGTTTATAACTGCTATCTACAACAAGAAAACTTCGAAGTTTAAAACCACGGCCTAAACTTAAAGTTAACAGTCTGCCGTGTGAACCAGGCTAATGCTAGTACATCAAGGCCCCCTCCAGCCACATACTCCCCCCTCCCCCCCCCCCCGCACACACCGATTATTCTCCAAAAAACCACGTCTGCCTATTCGCAGCTTCCTTGACCTCCTGTATGACCAGGGGCCTGTTTCATAAAACTTATTATCTATAACAAGTGCTAAATTTCTATGACAAATTTGCTCTCAGCCAATCAGATGCCATGATTTCAGTAGCTTATAACAGTAGCTTGTAACTTGTTATTGAAGCAAGGTTGTTCATGTGCATATAAACAATTATCCTATATGGACACAATAAAGAAATGAAATTAAATGAAATGACCCAGAACTTTTTGTTGGCATAAAATACTCGCCAATATAAAGGTTCAGAATAGCGGAAATGTCATAACGTGAACTATTTGAATCACAGTTGAAGGTTTGTGTGGTTGTAAAGGATTTCCGGGAATCTGATTGTGTTGTTTAGTTGATCTTGACCCTCCGTTCTAGTTTTAATGTCTTTCTGTGTTTGGAGTTTGTGTTTTTGCTCGTTGTTTTAGATCACCCTTTGGTGAATAAGACTGAGTTTCTATGTAAACATGAAAGCAGCGTCTTTAACGGTTGTATTCTCTGTAAGTCTAGTCGTGTATAACTTAATATTACCTATTTGTTGCATATGTTATCGCTATATACTTAATTATGACACTGATTATTTGAATGTTGACAAAGTTATGGAATTAAAGGTTGAATGATGCTGATGATTATGTACACAAGAGCATGAAGCAGACCTATCGAAAGCCGAGTATCCCTTTTAAAGAAATAACACATGTAAAACGGAAACTCTGTAAATAATGATTTTAATTGTAATTTATTTCATACTTGTATTTCCAAATCAAATTTTAATGTCTCTCTGAGTTTGCAGTTTGTAATTTTATTCGTTGTTTTAAATCACACGTTGGTGAAAAAGACTGAGTGTCTATGTAAACATGATAGCAGTGTCCTTAACGGATGTAACAGTCATCTGTAGGCCTGGCTTATCGCAATCCCATCTGTAATGTTTCGTGTATATATATAACTAAATATTACCTAGTTGTTGCATATTTAATGTTTTAGCTATATATTTAATTATGAATATTTGAATGCTGATGATTATGTGAGCAGCAGCATAAAGCAGACCTATCAAAGGCTGAGTACCCTTTTTAAAGTAATTAAACATGTACAACTGAAACCCTGTAAATAATGATTTTAATTGTAGTTTATTTCAGTATTTTCATCGTTGTATTTCAAATCAAACAATACGTCTACATCGCACTAAGCTGATACCTAGGTTTATAGGTGCCTCTAAATCTAATATAACTAAGCTATCATGTATGGAATATAATGTAGTAAATATATATCATTATACCTTAAATTTATTAAAGATGTGAACAGTCGTTAAAATCACGTTCGTAATCACTTTTAACTAGTATCATTTCTTGCGTACATTACAGAGAAGGTTGAGTTCTGGGGAGAGGTAAAAAATGATGGGCGAGAGTTCATTGTTCTTATTCAAGTGTGGAAGAACATCAGAGAAAAATGTTACCTGAAAAGCATGGCTCTTCAAATGCCTTCACATTCTAAATATGACAAGTAACAGTTTAAAAATGAGGCCCGATTTTTATGTCAAATGTTTGTGAAGTTCCATATACATCTTTCTGTGTACAGTGCTTGTTACTTTACCTTGACTGGGTCAAATTTCTTATCATTTTGATTACTCCAGTACCTTGCAGTATACACTAATACTTATGTGCTACATTGTCAACTTCTGATGATCGATTCCACACCGGTTCTTTCACAATGCAATCGCATGACCAGAACTCAACTTTATCTTTAGGCTAATCGTAATTACATGCTTTAGGCGAGAAAGTCTCCTTGGTAATACTCAATGAGGTTTTCATAATAATGCCCTTTTGCTCAACATAATTCCCTCGTTTTTTGCTTTTCTGTGCCTTAAATTTTAACTTGAAAGATATTTTATACGAACCACCACTACCATCACCATTGCAACATAAACTAGTTATAAAAGGAAACACAACACAACAGATGCAACTAAAATTGGCCCGTATCACCAGGACCCTCCTGCCCGAATTAACGAGAGGGTTTAAATTCTATACCATAGTTCCAAAGGCTTAAGCCTGTGTACTAGCGTATACAAGCATATCGTATAATATATTGCTTCTTCTTGAGGAGTAAGAAAGAACGTATTAGGGCGTTTTCATTCTTCCAGCAAATACAACTACAATTTACACGGGGATTACTAATTGGCGTTTGTACAATATCTTGGCCATGTAACATATTGCGTGGCAATCAATCGCATATCCCTAGAATTAGTCGTATATCTTTCGACCTCATATATTTCCTTCAAAAATAGTTGTAACTTTACAATAAAAAGTAAATCACCAATGATGCTATGTAAATAAAGATACAGTGCATGGTAAGATGCAAGTATTCGAAGCAATATCGGAGATACGTCGACTTTTTAAATTTAAGTCCAATAGGTGTCGTGGTCGAGTGAATATGTCACCAGACTGTGGATCATAAGGCCCGCGCTTCAAGTCGCGCCGCGGCACTAGTGTTCTTTGGCAAGACATTGATGTACATTTACCACTCTCCACCCAGGTGTTAAATGGGTACCCGGTAGGATGCGAAAGTTAAAGTGGTTGGATTAGCAAGTGGCGCTTGTAAAATGGCGATTGGCTGGAATGCTCCCCGGGGAGTGGAAAACGAGCATACATGGTGTTGCGGGTAAGCCTGAATCCGATGACCGGGGTAATAATATGTGCTGCGCCTAGAAACAAAGTATTAGGCACATTATAAATGTGAGCTATTATTATTATTAAAATGATTTTATTGTCATTTGCCTTTGATAGTACAATCTATTTCCTTTTGAAATCGATTGTAACATCCTCTATAGCAGTCTTCACCATGTCTTCAGGGAACTGAGGAAAATAACGCTCAAAAGCTTCCACAATCTCGTCACGTGACGTAAAGCGAGAAACCTGCACGCGGTGCTCTTCGTCCTCGAGGAGCAGCTTCGAATCCTGGATGCACACCATGCGACCATTCGGGTAGGCCAAGCAACGCAAACTGGAAAGAAAAAAAAGACCCAAGTCGACCTCCGTGAAGACTCTCGTCAACGGACTAAACGGTACGCTAACCGGTTGGTCGAGGTGAATAAACATAAACGATATCCAACCATCCTGGATGTATTCTTGATGGGTAGCCACTTCTGATGGGTTGGTGTCGACACTGAGCTGGAAGATGAGCACTTCGTTTCCTTGACGCACGAATCGATATCGCATGTAGGAGTCGGAGTATACAGGGGATTCCTGCTCGAAATCAAGCGGGATCAGTTGAAGGATTGGAAAAGCCATCCCGACATCGAAAATATGCCTGGTACCCTGCTCGGTTACGTTGTTGATAATCACCACGATGTGAATGCCTTTGTAGGTAAGACAGTCACTGACCACGAGAAGGGCATCGAATTCGAGAGCGCGAAGCAACATCCAACCGAAGACATTGAGTTGATAGCAGAGGCCTCCCAGTTTCGAGGTGATATCTTTCTTGATGTCCGTTGCTGTAGGTAATCTTCGATCCTCGTGAGGCGTCGAGAGACCTGTGACAGTCTGGTACGGGATGTGGTGTCCAAGGGCCTTGATCAGCTCGTCCAGGAAAGCGATTTTGTCCGTCTTGAGTTTGGTGCCTACGGATTCCATCCGCAAGGCATCTCGCAGGAAACAAAGCGCATCCTCTCTAGTGATCCTGTACTCGTTTGGTGATGCCATTGGTCCTGTGTATGGGAAAGGCACTTCGTCCTGTTTATTATGGAAAAAAGCAAACACTTGCTGTTTTTGTCCGTTTATTCAAATGATCCCTTCAAGAGGAAAAACCTTGAGTTCCACTACTCATTAGTTCTTTAACAATGATGTTTAAGTGTTGGGTTGTCCGTCCGTCCGTATGTCCGTCCCGCTTTCTCGCTAACGCGATATTTAAAAAACCACTAGAGATATGAGATTCAAACTTGATGAAAATATGTATCACCATTTTAAAACAATCTGATAAGATTTTGGAGTAACTAGGTCATAATACGTTTTACTATACGAACTTAAGACAATCTGATCAGATTTTGGGTAAATAGGTCACAGAGGGCAATTTATGCAATTAAAGGTTTTATGCTTTTTTCTGTGATATGTCAAGAACCACGAGAGATCGGCTTTTTGTTTTCATCGTGGTATGTCACGAACAATTCCATCTATTTCCTATACTGAATTTACGGCAGGGGCATGAAGTCACATTTGTCTTGTTTGTCTTAACCTAAGAATGGATGATTGTTCAAAATTGATTATTTTCCTTCCCATTTATGTGAATGTTGTTCGCCTGCATAATGCCTAGTTTATGTATTAGTATATTATTTTTTAATGTTACCCTTTTTACAGCACAATCGTCGCTATTAAGTTAGATAGTCATTTTCAAACTATGAGTAGCATAGCTAGGCTGTACGGCTCTTGTTCCAGCATCAATAATTGTTCTGTGCTAATTTCCTACACTAACCTAATTATTAACTATAACCCTGGACCCAAACCCTATACCTAACCCGAACCCTAAAAGAACCTAGCTATAACCCGAATCGCAACCCTAACTCATACCCAAGACCTTCGACGAAAAAAAAGCCATAATAATAAAAACGACGCTTTTAAAGCGCTTTACCACCGAAGTCTCTAAGCGCTATAACAAACTAAATACAACGAAAAACACTTACATATTAAACAAAACAAAAATTACAAATAAACCCACAAATATGAAATATAAAGTTAATCATCAAAAACACTGACCGTAGGAGCAAATGTCGGGTTACCCCGTGAACATCATCTGTAATCTTTCACCTTACCCTGTTCAAATACGGTGCCATCATTGTCTAACTATAACATAAAAGATGTTACAATGTAATACCTTGCATTAATTCACTAACAAAAATATCTAAAGTCCATTATTTAAACAGTGATAAGCTACAACAATGGCACAATCTGAAACAAAATGGCACTTACTTTAATACTTTTGGATCGTTTTTTTACACCAAGGCCTACTCAAAATACAAAAACGTATTATTTGTGACGTTTATAAAAATGATAATAATGAAAATAAACTTACTTCAAGATTAAACGCACCTCTCCTGGCGTAGCACAAACTCGGTTTGGGAAATATACCGAGATACAATACGTGACTTGTATGCTTTTGTTTTGTTTTCAGCAGTTCTCTCGATATAATCAGGAAAGTGACATAAGTAACCCTGACCCGATTTCCATGACACGATCAGTGGCGTATATCGGAATCCAGAAATGGGGGGGGGGGGGGGGGGGGGGGCATTGGAAAGCGGGGTCGTACCGGTCTTTAAATTGTTAATGAAATAATGAACGAGAAAGGCCATTAGATAGAGGTTAGGTGTGGGAGGGATGTTATCATCTTTACACCCCTTTCGCCTCTTCTTTGTTTTACCTTTTCCTCACTCTCTTCTTCCTCCCCACCCCCCCCCCCCCGCCATTTGATGTGGACCAGAAGGGATGGGGTGCGACTGGGGGTGGGGTTACATGCCTCCGTGCTCCCCGTATCTACTCCACTGGACAAGGTAAACATACTTGACGTTATAAGGTCATGGTCGATATTTGATTAGTTTGACAGATATTTGTTTATCAATAAAATTGTAAACATATAGGCCTATCGGCACAGGATTATTCGGGTAGAATAAAGCCCTTTTCTCAAATCCAAAGGTCGGCCAGATAAGAGTAATACACGAGGATCTGTCGATTTGTATATCAAATTACACGGGTACAAACTACAAAGTATTAGATCTTACTTGGCTATTGGTGCCGTGGTCTAGTGGATACGTCACCGGACTGTTGATTATATGGTTTGCTGTTTGAGTCCCAACGCGGCACTAATGTCCTTTGGTAAAACATTCATGTACATGTCATTTGTCACTCAGACATATAGAGAAACCCATCTTTAATCAAGCCGGCGTTCGAATCCCAGTAATCAATCCTATTTTGGCCTTTATAAATAGTGAGGCAAAGCAAAAAATAATAAAAAGTCTAATGATTGTGACCCCTTTCCGAGCCGCTTGTCTAGGTTAAAAGAATACACAAGCGGACTCGACGTCTACACCTAAAGGTGCACATCTGCTCCCTCTAGGGGGCAAGTTTGCACCCAAAAGTAGGGTGCAAAACTGCACCCTATGGGATGCTGTTATTGTGACAAATGTCTGCATCTCAAATTGACGACCACCAAAAACAAAAGGAGAGTTCTGGAAAAGGTGTACAATTATTTGTGAGCTTTTTAATTCTTTTTATGTTAATGTGGAACATTATCATAATATAAATGTCCCTTGAAAAGAATAATCTCTCAAATGCCCCCATATTCGAAATATGACAAGTTTCATCTAAAGGTTGTGCATGGACAAGTACATTCAGGTCAAAAAGTTCGGTCCCATACAAATATTTCTGTGTACAGTGCTCACAAAAAATAAACACAAATTATGCAACTGTACATACATGTAAACGAAAAGAAAGGGAGAGCGGTGTTACTGACGATCTAAGTCATTGTAGTGATGGAAAGCGAGATACAAGAAAGAGTCAAAAAGACTATAACAAAAGTGCATTTACAGACGATTAAGAATTATAAGCAAAAGATAATGAGATAAATAAAAAGGGAGTAGAGATTTCAGGAGAAAAAAGGAAAAGTGCAAGGGATCAAGATACATCAATAAAAAATCACTAGAGAGCTTTGAAGTCGGCAAGGGGGCAAGAAATTCATAAGTTAAGTTAGAAAAATAATGCTTGGTAAATACTCCCCCCCCCCCCCCCTCCTTCCAATTGATTGTAAACCTCATAAATTACGAATAATTTCTTTACAAAATTGACTCGGATGACCGGGAGGCGAATTTGCGATTCCCAAACCATTCAGCTGTGGGAAACATTTTGAGCAACGTGATTGGTTAAAAAAGTTATAAAGACACGCCCACATCGACGCGAGCCATCTCATCATGGCGGTGCGAATGTGTCTGGATAATGGATAACAGTGGGCCTGCCTGTAGCTAGCTCGCGTGTGAAGTGCATTGTACCTAACAACATAGCGTATGTGCAGTCCTGAGTGTTTTGTTGAGCCTAGCCATGCATTGTTTGAACATAGACAATAACACAAGTTACATGTAGATTTAGATGATAGATCTTTTAAGTTAGATACAAGTATGTTCTAATGAAATATAGATATCGATTGGATGATTTTTTTATTTATTTTTAGATCTAGACCCTAGATCTATAGACCTATGATAAAAAATAAAAAATGGAACATTATTTATTGGGGGGGGGGGGGGGGGGGGGGGGGGGGGGGGGGGGGGAGTCTAACTTTACTAGTCTAGATGTCTATGTATAAATGAGAGCTTGAGTCTGAGGGGGAAAAAAGGGGTTGCAGAGAGGTCCAGCAGTTGTTCTAATAATCAGAGTTTGATGAAAGGATTAGGCATTACAAAATTTCCAGGGTAGAAATCCTCAAACAGATTAAAATGGTAAAACTAGAGAAAGTTTCCAAAATTAAATTAATTCATCTCGACTATACATGTAGATCTAGCCATGAGCATTGTTCAAACAGGATAGACTACAGGATATCACATTTTTGGTGGCTAATTCTTCTTAAAAGTGCATTAACAAACTGGCAAATGTAGGCTAATTGTATTAATGATCTGAGTATAATTCCTTTCATTGCAGGATACTCTCCCTATTGAGTATGAATACCATCTCTGCTCGTTACTGATACGCACCTTCAGTAGCAGAATTCTAAGGCATGTGAGTAGTTTGCAGGCACATATACAGAGTCTGAATCGTGAGACTACAGTAGGCCATTTCATGTAGATAGACTTCCCTAGCTCAGACATGATATCTTTCGTAAAGTGTCAAATTAGAGTCTGTGCTTGCAGACTAACTTCGTGAGTGTTTGTATGTCTGTGTCAGCTGTGAGCGAGCCCGAGCGTGCAGTTGATGTAATATTTATTTCTTCTCTCGACCAATCACGTTGCTCATAAAGTCTCCCATAGCTGAATGGTTTGGAAAACGCAAATTCGCGACCGGGAGAGGTGGACAAAAAGTACTATACGAAAAAGGAGGATTCATTATTTAAAAGATAACAATATATAAAGAAGTAAATATATAAAAAGGACATCATTAAAACAAATTGAACAAGATAAGACAGCATAAATTCAAACGCAACTGAGGACAAAACATGTTTGTTTAAGCTCTGAGACAATTTTATTCATATACTTTTCATTTATTTTAATCCAACATAAAGAGGTCGCGTCGTTTTTACATCAAGTTTCTTTCCATCCAAAACCTTAAATGGCAGTTCTAACATTTCCCATTTGCATTCGCAATCAACGTACATGTACATGTACACAAGGGATGAATAGAAAAATATAGAGTAGGTTGAATTTAACATATGTACATTATTTTTGCGCAAATCACATTAATGCCGTACAATTGACTTTGTATTCTATCAGAGGTTAGCGTCAGTATTACGTGCGTTGCATACGAAGCTTCATTTTCGATTGCGTCATCGCCTGCGCCAATCAAGCCTGTAAATGAAATTAGCGCATACGTCAGTAATGCAAGTCTCGATATTTTCTGTAACAATTTTCTTCCTTAAAACATACAGGATGTTACTTTCAATGCAAATATCAGTAATAAAACTTTTTACACGGCCATGTCATGTATGTTATACAGTGCCAATGAGAATAATATTAGACATTCATAAAGGAGGTTGTCTGAACTGCACATAATTATCGAAATTTGTAATTGAAGCTTTTAAGCTTTTAAGGTATCATAAAATTTATTTGGCAAACTTTCATCCACTCCTGTCAAACCTGTGAACTTTCTCAAGCTAAGTGATTGTTCCACACAGTTTCTTGATGTCTGCTACCTCAAGATTACCGGATCGGAGATATGTGACAGTGAATACCCAGAATTTCTAATTTAACGTTGGCAAAATCTTAAAGTACGATATTTGATCGCCCCAGGCAGTGTGAGCTTTGTTTGCATTCTTTAATATATACCTCCTTTTCATTCTAAATTTCCGTTGAGGTATATTTTAATAGTCAAGTGGTATGGACATTTATCTATAGATGCAAAGGCCATGAGTTAAAGCCTCCACATGGCGCTAATAAATTTTATTTTGCAAGTCATGAATCTATATTCCACTCTCCACACAGGAGTAGTTCATGAGAAGGACGTGCTCCTGAAAAATGAACTGCTATAACGACTTCCTTAGCTAAAGCCTGTTAAACAATATCAGGTTCTGAAAGAAATTAAATTAAATGCAATAATTTTACACTTCATAGAAAAAACCATACAATAAATATCATTGATTTTAAATTCTCGATGATATATTCACATCTGGTCTTCCATGCTAATTTCACAAGTTTCTAACGTATCAAATATCAGTACATTGACTCCTGTATTTTAGCTATACAGAAGAAAAAAAGCTCCCAACCAAATTCGAAGTACTTTTATCTTTCTGTTTCCCCGTATCGGAAGAAAATAGTAAGTTATCATAAAAATTTGAACTTTAGAGTCATTCTTAACCGTCCCTTGAATGAAAGTTACGTACCAAAGATCAAAATGACTCTAGCACACAATATGAAACAATGTAAATTTTTTGACCTGCATGGACGCCTGCTTAATCGTGCAAAGAGCACCAATTTTAATGTCACGTCTGAAAGAAAATTTATCAGTTCTTGAATACATGATGTACTTCATTAATCCGATTTGTGTTTTAAATAAATATGCATATATACATACTCAATATAAAATGTGTAAAACTTTTGTGCAGCGTGACTACAAAATGAAAACAAAGAAGACAAACAGAGCTAATGGTTTTGTACCTTAAAATACCCGCATTAAAGGAATGCATCGTGAAGCGCTTCGATCAAGAAGTTTGGTTTTATAAGAAAAACACGATATGAGAAAATAAATAAGAATATTGTTTTCTAAGAAAACATAATGTACTCTGAACAGGTGTGAAACTTAACTTTACAACATCACCTCAATTTATTTGAAAAGACTTACGAAGTTCTTTATGGTGCTCGAAAAGCTGTTAAATATGAAACATATGTTTAAAATATTTAATATATCTCGGATTTAATTAGTTACATACATGAATAGTCTCATTACGAACGATACATTATCACTCCTATAACTTTACACTATTATATACATACATTTCATTCGGTTCAAGTGTCTGATAAAAACTCCATTGTCATAATCTGGTCACAATAGGAACTAAGTGCTTTTTTACGAGCAAGAAGGGTATTGACTCATTTGATTTAACGCTCCTCTTAATTGTTCTGAATTGACGTCGCTACATGTTTGATGGCATAACTCATAAAGGAACAAAACGTCAACTATCTTAACGCGGAAAGAAAACCCACTCTTTTGAGAGCCATATAAGGAATCACTCCGTCTTTGGATTTTAATCCACTCCAAAGTGGCGTTTCTTAGGATTTCCACACTTTTTCATTTAAAGCGATACTGAACTGAAGAACTTTCTTCCCTAGCGTAATGTTTATTGTACAGCGCCATCTCATGGTCAACTAATTTCCACTTCACAAACAGATTACTCGATGCGAGAACCAACAGCGCAGATAGGGAAGCAGCGGGTTACGAATCCATACTGCTATAGCTGACATGAGATGGCGCTAGAGGGGATGTTTCTTTTTTATAGTACAGAATGGCTTTAAAGAGAAAAAAACAAACTGGAGGGTGAACAAAAGAAAAAAGGAAGAAAGGTGAAAGATGTTCTCAAATGAAGAAAATATAGGACGATAGAAGAACAAAATTATAGGACACAAGAATAAACAGAAACTGATATTGAGATATAATAGAGATAAGACAATCAATCCTTTATCTTGTGCCATTCCTGCGACCACGTTTTAGGGATCATGAAGATGGTGCAGCACCTGGAAGGTTAAAACTCTGAACAGGCTTTCTTCGACTAAAGGAACAGACGTTAGATTGCCACAGTAAGCTTTTGGCACACACAACTTCGATCAATTGCGAAACAAATCGATGATAATTCTAGAAAACTTTCACTGTTCCTGTAGATAATATTTGAAAACTTATTTACAGTAGTTCCAGCAGAATATAGCTTCATGTCTTTACATTAATGTATTGTGAGATTAAATAAATAAGATATCTTTGCAAAAATTAAAGCATTTCAATTTTCTCTTGACTACTTGATGGGCCGTGATATCACCGGCTTTTCCAAGTCCAGGCGGCACTTCTCTACCTCTACCGTTCAAATATCCTATTATGACGTCACAATAGTCCAGTTCAATTTGTCCTCCATTCAAGTCCTCCAGCCACGCCAAAGACATCCCAGATTAGAGCATCGACTCCATCGACGTCGGATCGATGTGGTCGCTGTGTGTGAACATCGTCGTCGTCACCGACTTCGTGGTCGCTCCGGTGGGGAATTTGTGGTGCGATGTCTGCTTTCGACACCAACGTCCCGTAAAGGCATCGCGGAACCCTCGGCGGAAGTTTTCATTGAACCCGCAGTAGATGAAAGGATTCATCGCAGAGTTGGCGTAGCCCAGCCAGATTATGAAGGTGAAGATGTCCCAATCCATATCAAACTGTAAAATAATTTAACAAACGGATTGTTTTGATATTGCATTGACACAAGCATTGACACATCAAATCATTATCTCGAAAAGCAATAGTGTATAGAAAAGAGAATGGGGGGGGGGGGCTCTTAAGTTGTTTTACTTACCAATATTCGTTACCTCATGTTCAAGTACAGGGTAGTGAGGTGGTTCTTTAGGATTGTATCATATCTATACACTGGCTACGAATGCACTTTGATATGCACCACAAACGGCTCTCTCTTTTTTATATCGATTAATTCAGCCACTCACTAAATTCTAGAAACTGTAACGTTATTATTTGGCAGGACAGGACACGTTAAATCTTTCCAGAAATAGATATTTACATGACCCTTTACAAAAATGTGTGGTCTTTCTGTTTTCGATTTGATATAGCAAGGCTACAATAACATTTTACTAACTGTACATATTATACTACATGGACTAAAAGCAACTTTCGTTATCTGAATGAAAATCATATTAACGTAATGAATACATAATAGGCATACCAAACCAACCAATTACCGACGGCCCCATCCCACCCTCACTAAGCCAATCCAGAATTAAAGTGAGCACGATTGCGAAGACTTTCGAAAAATTAATTAAAGACAATTTCAATAGCCTTTTCAATCATCTATTATGCCTATTGAAATAGGCATTGCTAACATTACGATCGCGTTTTGCATCATCCGAACAGGCTAGTAACTCCATGATCCGAACAAGATTTGTAATGGGATATACAAAAGGCAGGGTATTGAAATTTCTCTTGAACTGGTTTCGCGAAAACCTTTCCGATCGTGTTAGTAACTCTTTGTTAGCAGTGCTGTGCTGTATAGAGTGGCGAAGTGTGACGTCATTAAAAATCTAATTTTAGAATTTCTCATTTTTTTCTTCATTTTGCGAAAGAGCTTAAAAAATAATGTCCAAATGTTGAAAGCCAATTCTCGCTACCCCAAATAGCGATTCTGCCGAGATCCGGGGAAAATCCTGAAATCCGCATTGCATTATGGGATAGCTTTTCGACATTACAGCTTCCTGTGCAGGCGTTCGTGATCACAACCCTCTCTTTCACGGTAGAGTTTAACGGCCTTTTGTGCTAAAGTCACTAATTCTTCCCGAAGCTTTCCATTGCATATTATAATCTGTACCAATTACACTGATTGGCATCGATTTTAGCGTGCGTGAAAACTCTGCACAGCGAACACAGGCGCTAGCGCCAGCGGGATGGGACTCTATACCGGAAGTTGTAGTGACGACCCGAGAGAGTGAAAATTACCTCGTCTCGCGAATTTCGAGATTTTCGTACCTATTTAGGGTAGCGAGAATTGAATATGTTAAGTATTGTCTGAGATATGACCATCTATATACTCCCCATAGTATAGATTTTTATGACGTCACAGCTTCGGTACTCTATAGTTTTGGGATACGAGGCAAAAGGGAACTTACGCCTCGGAAATCTGCGTACAGGTTGTAGATGTGGTATGGCAGCCAGCACAAAGCGAACGTTATCACAACAACAAGCATCATCTTCACGACCTTTGAAAGAAAAATAAAAATAAAATATGTTTATTATTTACTCGACTTTGGGACATATTAGTTCAGATTGGTTCAGATCCTACTTATCTAATCGGCACCAAGTAGTGGCCATTCATGATATTCGTTCCAAACTAATGCCTATAACAAGCGGTGTTCCTCAGGGAAGTATTTTAGGCCCAATTCTATTTTCAAGTTATATAAATGATATGTGTACTTGTATAAAAGACTTCAAACTATTATTGTACGCAGATGACAGCGTACTACTCTATTCAAATCCTGATCCTAAATATATTGAGGAAAAGCTCAGTGAACAGCTGTCTACGTGTGTCGATTGGATGACTGATAATAAGCTTTCTTTACACTTGGGAAAAACAGAAAGCATTTTATTTTGTTCTAAAAGTAGTTCTAAAAAGTCATTTGAATTCAAAGTGAGACACAATAATCAAGCAATCAAGAGAAAAGAGTCTGTGAAGTATTTAGGCATTGAGTTGGCTAGCGCAATTTCATTTTCATCTTTAGTAGAATCAGTTGTAAAAAAAGCAAATTCTCGTCTGAAATTTTTGTACAGATATCAAAGTTGTATGGATTTAAAAGCAAGACGTACACTCTGTTTTGCTCTTATTCAATGTTTATTTGACTATGCTAACCCTGCATGGTACAGTAACATAAACAAGTCAGATCAAAAGAAGTTGAAGATTATACAGAACAAAATGGTGAGATTTATCAACTGTTCTGGTCCAAGAACTCATGTTGGCTATAGCGAACTTTCTAAAGCTGGTTTTCTTGAAGTCGACCAAAGATCAAAACAACTCGCATTGCATCACGTGCATAAAATATATCATACTAGGTCGAATCATTATATTCGATCCAACTTCGATCTTGTTACTGACGTACATGATTATAATACAAGAAATAGACGATTCAACTTTAACTTACCAGAAAGAGTAGGTAGTATTGGAAATTCGTTTTATTACAATGCCATAAAACATTGGAATTCCCTTCCCAATGGTGTAAAAGAAATAGGAAACTATGATCATTTTAAGAGGAAATTAAAGGAATACCTAATACTTGACAGTCAGAGAAGAGAAGTGAATGACATGTTATATGATTGAAATTGTTATTCTTCTGTCGGTTCATACTTTTTCATGTTGTATATACTTATGTTTTCGTACGTTATAGAAATTCTACAAATTCATCATTATTTTCCTCTTCTTCCTTCTCCTCTTTTTCTTCTTCTCCTTCTTCTTTTTCTTCTTGTACTTAATATCATTTCTATCATCAGTTTAATGTTGTTATTATTATCTTTAATAAGTAGTTCTTTTAATTTGCTTATCTGTCTGTAAATATTACTATTTTAATTTATTAATTGTATACATGTCTGTAAGGGACCCCACTGGAAATAAGCTCTCGAGCTTTCGTGGGTTATCCTGTTCAAGCTGACTTATTTTTGATCTGTTATTATTGTATATTGTTGTATGTTGGAAGCTTGTCGAATAAAAAATCAATATTAAAATATACAGTTTAAACATTATTGAAGGAAATTATTTGTTTTGACTTGCCGGTGTTGGTATCTACTAATGTGTTTGAAACCATTTTCATATACGTTAAACAGAGTACCATCACTTAGTCTAGAAAGGAAAATAATAACGGACCAAAAACAGATCCCTCAGGTACAGGTCATAGATCAAACGTACCTCAATTACGATTGACTCTTTCTTCATGACATAATAGATAGGACTACACAATTATATGTGTCAGATGGAGAATTGAAGAGCAGCTAACTGTTAGAATAAAATATCGTGATGTATTTTTTTGGAGAATAATTGATAAAAGCTTTGAAAAACATAATAACGGACCCAATACAGATCCCCATATACAAAAACGCTAATACCAAAACACACCAATTCACACTTTCAACATTTGAAAAAGGCCAATGAGTGACAAAATGAGTCTTCAAAATATTAGATTCAATACTTTTCACTGCCGGCTGCAATCTTAATGATTTTCAATTTCAATCCAGCAATATGTAGCGAGAAATAATTCATTCTTTTAACACTCTTTCCCCTCTCGGCCTATTAAAAACTGGAGATTTAACACTTAATATGTTCTTGGAGCGAACGAGAATTTGTCCTCTCTTTCGTTTCAATCACCTTTTTCCGTGCCTTGTCCTGAACAGAGATAGTGGCTTTGATGGAGACCCCTGGTCCACTGATGCTCCGATAGCTTAGGGTCATTCCAATTCGGACATAGGCAACAGACATCAGGACGAGTGGGACCACATATACACACACGAAAACAGTCAAGGTGTACATCTCCTTGGCGAGTTTCCATTGCAATTGCCCGATTATGCCCCAATGTTCGAAGCAGTATTTCTGTTAGATAGACAAGAACAAGTTGAAATGATAAAGATTGATAGAAAAACCCAGTTTATATAGCGCATATTTGTCCATTTCAAAGAATTCATTCCTGCCAGGTACCCATTTTACATCACCTGGGTTGAGTGTGGCAAATGTAGATCAATGTCTTGTCAAAGGACATTAGTGCCACGGCAGTCCGGCGACTTAACCACTCGACCACGGCACCTCTACAAATGACGTTTATGCACTTAACCAATTAAGGATTCGAACCCGCCCCTTTTCACCCAAAGTTCGGTGACTTATCCACTAGAGCACAATATCTCTACACTCTTACGCGAAAGGTCAATGTCCGCTCATAGAAAGTGAAATTATATTATAACCGTAACCAATTTTCAATATTTTTGCCATAAAGTCAACTTTATGTCGGCCATTGCTGTAGATGTACACAATAGCAGTAAAATCATATTATATGGAACACTTTGAAACTCTGAAATTGAAAAAATGTTCCCATTCAGTAAATAAGATTATTAACAATCCCAAGATCTAATCGAAGGTTCGTGTATTATTCCAGATGACAATAATGTCTATACAAATGAACATTGTAATAGAGCCACATATTTTAAAAATGTAAATCCGAGTATACTTATTGTTATTTTATCCAATATTTTCATTACTATCATTATTATCATTATCAATAATGTTTATCATTATTATTATCATTTTCATTAATATCATTACTAGTTATTAGGCCTTTTATTATCAATGTTAGTAGTATTATTATTAACTGATGCGAATGACAAAATAGGTCATTTGTATTCGATAATAGTGACATATTAGGCGGTGTCACACAGAAAATCCCTTGAACAATCCCTTGAAAAATCCTTTCAAGTGAGAATTTTCTTGCTTCGTTAGAGGATTTTCAATGGGATAATTGGTGACAGACAGCAATTAAGAGGATAACTAAAATCCGGATAACTAAAATCCAGATTTTGGGCCTCTGTGTGACACCGCCTATTGTCACCTACACGTAAATAAAGTAACTTAGCGTGAATTCGTTAACACAAACAACTGCACAAGAAAACTGGACGTTACTAGAAAATTTAGGAAATTCGTTCTCCAGAATTGAACCAGAATTGACCGAAATGAACGAACTTCTCTATTTATAGTAACGTTTAATTTTCTTTCGTAATTGTTGGTCTTTGTACATTTATTTACTCTTAGTTACCGTATTTTAAGACAGTTGTGTGTTAAGAAAAGTACAATCAACAATGACACAACAAAATTGGGTGTTACTAGGAGCAAAGGAAATCGTGGATTCTCTTACCCGTATTTCTCCGTTCGGCCAAGTATGTTCTAAATAGTGTTGGTAGACGACTAGCGGTATGTTGATTGCCGTCGAAAAAAGCCAAACGACTGCAATGACTAGCCAGGCGTTACGCTTGACTACCCTCGATTTGATAGGATGGAGTATCGCGATGTATCGATCACCAGCCACGACCATGAGCGTCAGGATGCTGACATGCAAAGAAACCCCTGAAAAATAAAATAAAAAGAGATTTATTTAATTATTTGTTTACCATGTTTATTAATTACCATGTTTATTTATTTATTCATTTAGTTATTCATTCATTTACTTTTTTAGTTTTTCATTCTTTTAATTTGTTATTTATTCACTTTACTCATATATTGACAGTGAAAACTACATAAAGGCCGCTAATGGTTGACAGGTGGTCTTTTTGTACAGGTTCCTTTAGAACAGGTTCAGTGAGAACTGATTTTCAAGGAAAGCAAAAATGTGGTCTTTAAAGACAGGTTTTTTTTTTTAGAGAGGCAGTTGTATTTAGTTATCTAAAGATATGGCTGGAACAACAAAATCCAAGAATAGCAGTAAATAGGTTATGCTTTTTTATGTAAATATGTTCATAATTATTGAGGGCCCGATGGAAGACAACTTCTGAGTGGTGAATGGGCTACCCTGACAACAGATTATAAATATATAAATAAATGAATAAATAATACATTTTAGCGAACTTCTCGAAAGTAGCTAAAAAAGGTTATTCCCCATCTGAACGAAGAAGTGTGAACCGAGCCGTAGACCACACGCCGCGTGGTCAAGGGAGGGGGTCGTGAAAGTATTGGCGTCAGCAATAAAACCAGAAAGGTTCGCGCCATACACCGCGTGCTCTCGGCTCGCTTCATTCTTTCTATGGTCTTCATGAGAGATGGTCAGATTCGTGAACAAACTTTTTAGAGAAATTTGAACAACTTTTTAGAGAAATACACCATCTTCGCCCAGTGTTACATTTACACGGAGTTTTGTCAGTTTATGACAACGAAGTGGGACATATTTTCACTTATTATTTTGCTATTCGTATTTTCCATTGGGCGTATTTTGCTGGTGTGTTATAACTTTTGTGCATCTCGTGGAAGTCGACGCATCGCCAACCATGCCCAAATCCAGGCAGAGGCCAGAAAGCCGTGTGAGGCGGAGTGCCGGAGTGGCACAGTTGGATGCTCCTCAGCTATCCGGTGCAGCTAGGGGCCGCAGGAGAGGACGTCCACGCGGATCCACGAAGTCGAAGCCTATTGAGGTCGCAGGGGCATTCGATGAGCACGACGAGGGGGTTTCAGCGTCAACCACTACTACGGTGATGGGTGTCGGCGATGGGAGTGCGAGCAGAGGCCGTCAACCTGGGGTCCGTACCGACGGAGAAGGCAGAATTCTACCCGGTGAGTCGTGGCCGCTGTGTTTAGAAAACGCGCAATTGAAAGGTCGGGAGGAAATGGGCGCGATTGAGCCGTTTTCCGCCCCTCCAGCGGAGGCTTCTTCCCCTCCTGTTTTAAATACCACTCCCCATCTCCCCCAGCCAGGCCTGCCCTACATGCGGCAAGGCATTAGTGAGGAGCTAGGCTCCACCGTCCCCCAAGCTTTGCGCGAGCGAATTTGGAAGGGGGAATTTATCGAGCTGGGGCATATGCTCAAAGAAGGGTACCACGCGTCAAGTGATCTTACACTTGCCTTTGACCAGTCGAACGGGGGGTTTCACCTCCGCCCTCAATCTCGACCAATTTTAATCCGCTCGATCGATTGAGCAGTGGACGAGCGCGATGTTGACCTTTGTGTCAATTTACACAGAGAGGCATGGCTCGCGGTCGCGAGAGCTGCTTAAGTACATGAACATAGTGAGGACGGCTGCGGCGTCTAGCTACAATTGGCGCGAGTACGACATTCAGTTTCGGTTGCGCCAAGTCACTCGGCCTGAAGCGTCGTGGGGTTCAGTCGACACGGAGCTCTGGTTGCTAGTGGCAACGGCGCAGCCCTTTCGCTGTTAAAAGCAGACAGTTATAGTTCGTAGGCTGAGCAATCGATGTTTCCCGTGACTTCGCCCTCCCCCTGCTTCTTCCCTATTGCTAACTTTTTCAGATGTTTTTTAGTTTTTTAAAAGGGGACAAAGAGTCGTCTATTATTTAATAGGCTAGGGAAATGTAATATATCTCATTGTGTTGGAAGTTTGGAACCCAAAATACTGGCCGTTTGTTTCTTGTTTTCTCCCCCCTTTTTGCAGCCTCTTCACTCACACACACCACTGGATTGCGTACCGAGCCTCATGTATGGGTATTAGGAGACTCAATGGTGCACTGGGCAGATCTTCCTGCGACAAAACGGCGGGAAGGAAACCTCGGCCTCCCAGTTCGAGTCACGTGGAGTGGGGCTTCGTCTGATGGGGGCGAGGGATTACGTCAGCGACTTTCCCCCACGCGGTAGACTCGCCCACGCAAGCGACAGTTCTACCATGAGTTGGCGCAGACCACTGCTCCGACCCTCTACGCAATGTCTACGCCAGCGGCTAAAACGATTACGGGGTTCGGACATTCTCCTTCGAGTATCGTATGATTATGGCATGGATCTATTAGGTCCATGATTATAGGCTAACCGAGAAGTTACCTGGTAACTTCTTGGGCTAACATAAAATCGCCATGTCCTGCTTTCCCGTACAGAAGGATAGCTTCGTTAGTTATTCTTATTTTTGGCTTTTACGTCGATTAACATTGAGATGTAATGTTTAAATAGGGTTAATTATAACAAATCAATTTTATCTTCTCGTGTGTAGTATTAACGATTAAGGTTATCAAGATTAGAGTTACTCAACCTTCTTGGCGACTTTAGATGATATTTAAGCCAATATAATATGTTTTCTTTTGCTTCTTAGTCTACCATATTATGAGGTGTTAACTTCCGTACATGGATAATAATGCACACAGCGTATTAATTGGATTGCTGATATAATAAACTTGCCTTCAGCCGTTAACAGTAGTGCTGTTAACTCACTATGATCAGACCCTTGATCAGACTTATCTTATAGGAAATAGAGGTGACCTGTATAAACACCACGTAACGCGATATATATGGCGGCGAGTTGCGTCACACCTCGTTTGGCGGCATTCTTGCGAATTTGGACGCCTATAATCGCTTAGGCCAAAAAAAAAAAATTGTTTGGTTGTCCTCGACCGCCCGCCCGTCATTTTCGGGCCGCTCGTATATATTTTTTTTTTTTAGATTTTTTTTTTTTTTTTTAATTCAATTTTTTTTTTTTATTCATTTTTTTTTTTTTTTTTTAATTTTTTTTTTTTTTTAGGGGGAGCAATCTTAAATGCCAAACATACCATTTTATGCATTTGCAAGGATCAAAATGCGTACCGTTGCCAGTTTGATCTTTTCAGTACGCAATTAGGTATTTATTAAACTTGCCATTTTTATTTTTCTATGTCAAAATGCCGTTCATTCAGATCAGGTTCTGAGCATTCTTAAACTCATTTTAAAGCCCATCTGTACTAGTTTACAGGAGGGATTATACCACCCTGCAAGGTCACTGGACAGGTGGTTATCTCATCAAATCAGCTCTCATTTAATATAAGATAAAGAGGATCATGGGGACCAATGGTCACCGATTAGGCATTGTTTGCTACATAGAGGGCGCACGTAGCTATAAGTAGTACAATGGAGATTTAAAAGGTGCTGTATTTCAAAGCCCCAAAAAAACTTTCAGTGTTGGTCTTGATATTCATTGTACATTAAACTAGTCTTTTACCATATTAAAGTGTTTTATAGACTTTGTTTGTTTAAATGCTGGACAATCCCAATTATTTTTTTGTTTTATAGTAAAAAAAATATTTAAAAAAAAAAAAAAATGGGGGGAAAAAAAAATGGGGAAAAAAAAAAATCAAAAAAAAAATCAAAAAAATACACACAAAAAATGAATTAAAAAAAAAAAAAAAAAAAAAAAAAAAAAAAAAAAATCCGCCCGCCCGCCCCTACTCCAGAAAAGCAATCGAGGACAACCAAACAATTTTTTTTTTTTGGCCTTATACAAGAAATATATTGTTGTGGTAATGTAAATCTAGAGCAAGCGGTCTGTTAGGAAGGGGAGACAAAATGTGATGTTATTAGAGGATTGTTTTATTGCCGTATTTATACAATTTTACGAGCCTGACTTGTACCACCTTCCCGCCCCTGGCCGCCATTATTGGGCTGGCTGGCATGACATTAAGCTAATGGATAAAATTGATGATCTTTAAATGTACAGTCGCAGCTGTTATACAGTTTTTATGTGTTTGCTTATCTTACCTGATTCGCTCCCAGTTCAGGGTTGCATCAGGGTATACCTCAGTCCATTTTTTGTACTGTTGTTGATTCATCATTACTTGTATAACATGATTTTAGTTGACATATAATTGTCCCGTTTTTTAGAGGCGATCAGAAGCTACTGCGAGCACTTTTTCTCAATTGCATGTATATGTCTTTATTTATTCGATTCGAAGCCCGATGGGGCGAATTTTGTATATTTGGTTTGTGAACAAATCTTTTACCACCTTACCGCCCCGGCCGCCATTATTGGGCCGGCTGGCACTATAAATGTACAGTCGAACCTGTGATACCGCTTATTTATGTGTTAGCTTATCTTACTTGATTCGCTCCCAGTTCAGGGTTGCAACAGCAATAACTCTGTTCCTCAGTCATTTATAAATGAATAAATAAATAAATAAAATAAATAAATAAATGAATAAATAAATAATTAAATGAATAAATAAATAATAAATTAATTAATTAATAAATAAAAATAAAATCATTTTTCAAAAAAGAAACAAAATAAAATAAATAAAGAGATGCTGAAGCTGTTACCCTCATCACAGTAACCACAAGAACGAAAATCCGAAACGAAGAAAGGAAAACTAAAGGAACCACGACACGGCCATTTTTATGAATATGTCCGCTTTTACGGCCTTTCTTCGGTTTTGTCATGCTAGGATGGAAGACATCATCTCCATAATCACATTTTAAATAATCAACATCACTGACTTGAAAGACGTACCAACCATTTCACCATTTATTCGTATTCTGACAAACATTTCATTTTCTTAGAAACCACATGACGAATTATTCATATTAAAAGTTGACTTCTTTTGTATCTTCCTTTCTCTTTCCATAAATATCCTTAAAGATTGAGTATTGCTGTAATTCCTGTAAAATCCTTTCTCTTTGAGCTGTCGTCTTTTAATGATAAGTTGTGCCCTATTAATCCGCACCACTGTATTCTTATATAAATTTCATTTCTTTTAAACTACATTAGTTTAACGAAGAATTAATCCTGGAGCTGAACTAGTATCTATTTTAAAATTTCTATCCCTGAATAAATATCATTTTACTTACATAGATTTTCTTTTTTCCCACATAGTTTTTTTTACAAATAATTCATTATAATATACATAATCAGAATAAAATGAACAATTCTTGATTGTTGTAAATCTGTGTTACTGTTTTTTATAAAAAAAGATGAATATATCAAGCTGAATTATAGGTTGAATTTTTGCTGAATGTAATGTATAACCCCATATCCCCGATTAAATATCAAAATCTGGATAAATTTTCTTTCTTTAACTGCTTTCTTACACATGACGTTCTTTCTCCGCCAAACCGAATCAAAGTATGTAAATGTGAAACACGCATGCCTCATTAAAGGAAATATTGTCCATCATCCCACAGGCGTGATCATTAAAAGCGATACGATATCTTAGAAGTTACACGTCGTCTGCTAAGAACCAGGGGCGTTAAATTACATACTTTGATACATTACGGCTTTGAACAGACGATATCATTTTTTTCTTGACATGCAATGTCTCTTTCTTTTTTACATTTTACAATACCGTTCTGTCCTACTACAATCCAATACAATTTTGGAAGAAACATTAGATAAAAAATTATCATCAATAAGGATTTTATATCTAATGTTTCTTCCAAAATTGCATTGAATTGTAGTAGGACGGAACGGTATTTGGCTTCGTGTGTTGAATTCATACATTTAATAATTAGTATTATTTGTTGATGGTTTTTAAACATCTCACGGTCCTCCTCATCACTCTCCCTTCCCATTCAATCCCTCTTCCCTCCTCATCCCACCTGTTCTCCCCTCGTCATGGCCTGTTTCCCCTTCCTCCCCCCTCCTCCTCATCAACTCTCTTTCCCCACATCTATCTGACCATCCTAAGTTTCAACATAAAGATTTAATTATTTCATTATTTATTCACTTGCTAGGTAATTCTGTTTCTCCCCCTCCCCCTCAAACCCCGTCCTATATTTGCGCCTTGACGCATTCAGCATCGGATAAAGCCAACGTAGCCACAACCCCTTCTTATTTTTATAAGAAAATCTTTGATATTTATGTGTATACAACCATGGTAGGTCAATGATACAACAGACAAACCTAACAAGCTACCCCTCCCTTTTCATAAATTTTGGATGCGCCGCTGTTTTGCACACTGCGCCAATGCATTGCCTGTCCCTGCTAAAATACCCTTCGTTTCTCTGTATATCATGTTATGATCTGTAATGTATTCATATCGATTTCTTTCTAGATTTTAGAGTGTTTTTTCCAGTCAAGAATACTGTGCTCAGCCCTGTACAGTCTGGAATTGTAAAATAATTCCAAGTTGGGCTATGATGTGTTTTTTCCTACTCCTCTTGTAGTGCATTTCGTATTAATTTCAGTAATGACTTTTAATTTAAAAAACATTTGTTCTGCTGGTGTTTTTTTTTTTAGTGGGGGGGGGGGGAGGCGGGGCTGGGGTCAGTTTGGAAAAAAATAAGCCGAAATTCCATGTAGGGTATTGAAGATAATTAAAACCAAGACAACAAAAGGGGACAAAAACCTTCTTTTTTTGTATTATGTTATTGTCGAATATTTCACATCGGAAGGTTATCAGTGCATAAGAACCTTATTTTGCTATAAATAAGTACCATTGGTAGATATTTAAGGCCTCCGTATATGACTTAAAAGCTGACGCGTGGTTTCATCCCTTATCCCGCATTATTGGCAAAGTATGAACACTTCGCGAGTTGAGTAGGTATGATGTAACTTGACGAAATGCAATATTGTTAGCTGCGCTATTTTATTAGTTCCACCTAAAGATTGTTTACATTCTGAAGTTTCCTCAAATTGTAGTCCACTTCTCCACCGACTACAACATCTGAAGAGCAATTGAAATGACTGACGATCATTTTTAAGGTGTCTCGTAACCTCATTTTGGTTGCTCCCTTGCCTCTCCGGAGATGAAGTTATTTCCATAGTTCACGGATTCGCTGGTATCATTTAGATGGCATTATTCAGCCTTTTTCTCGGCTGTGTATTGTTGAAGATGTTGACATTGTATTTTTCAAATAGCGCTTGGAGAGTGACCTGAGGAATATAAGTTTTGATTATGAAACCGCGAAGAGGCGATACCCAATTGTACGCGTAGTGTGTGTGGAAGACGTAGAAGTGCGGTTGTGGAGTATTTTTAGGCTGTGTTCATATGGCCTTTTCTAACCTGACTCGATCTTGTTAAATTCATTTACGATGTACTGCCAAGCTCGTTAATAAGCTAAGAATGTTCATATCGTATAGACAGCGAATTGAAATCACTCGCTCTCCATGTGTTTCGAAAAATTACAAAGTGCTGTCAGACATCAGTGTGTTTAAATGAAAACACACCGTGGGATGACATCAATATTATTATGGACACAGGAGTGAATGATTAAAGTTATTTCAGCAGGTTGGACAAGGGTGTATGAACATAATCCAAGACATTATAATAGCGATTAATACTATGGTAATGATACTGATAACAATTATGATGATGTTAATACTACTTCTACTACTACTAATACTACTACTACTACTACTACTACTACTACTACTACTACTAATTATACTACTACTACTACTACTACTACTACTACTGCCACTAATGATGACAATGATGATGATTGATAATGATTAATGATGATGATAATGATAACAATAATACAGATAATAATGATAATGATATCAATCATTACTGCAGCAGCAACAAAACCACAACAGTAATGATGATAACGTTAATAATCTCGATTATCACGCCCTGTTTAAAGGCACACTGTCCTACTTGTAGCTACTTGCTCCCTCTATATAGAAAACTTCCCAAATCGGTGCCTGTTGGTCCCCCATGATCCTCTTTTTCTTATGTTAAATGAGAGCTGAGTTAATGAGATAGCCACCTGTCATAGTGACCTCGATGGCTCGCTGTGTGGTCTAATCCCTTCTAGCTGCAGTAGTAACGCCTACCTTTAATAGAAAAGTCTTTAACTACCGTACAAGTATTATAACACAAAACGGGGCACCGGGAGTGTTTTATTTTCTAGTTCGCAGAACATGCTCAGTACTCCGTTACTTGTCATTTATCTGTGTCCTTTTCACAGTTCGTTTAACATCTAGTTCCCTCAACCCTTTTTTAATGATGATCAGAACCATATAGCTTAATAATTCATCAATTTATACAAGGAGTATTATCTTTTACGACAGGACTTAGCCACTAACGGTACAAGCAAATATAAGTGCGTGGATTTTGTTTGTTTCTGTTTTAATCCGTACACGTTGGTGGGGGAAATGAAAGGGTACCTCCTGTTGACGTTTATGATTAATAAACTGTCATCTCAACACAAAATTACTTTTACATTTTTAATGTTTGCATTGTCTGAAAGGAAATCAAGATAAGGCCCTAGAGCATGTTAAATCAGTCTCGAGCCCGGAAGACAGTGAATGTAGGGTAATTGAACCTTTATAACAAATTGGACTAGACACAAATAACAAACAAAATAGAGAAGCAGATTGGGGACATTTTTAACGAAAACTGATAAAATATGTTTATTTTTTTTTATTTTTTTTTATTAAACGTTATAATACGGATAATAATCTCAAATTGGTGAATAAGTCGTGCCGTATTCGGCAAAAACTCTTTGTTGAAGACTGAAATATTACTATATTCTTTCCCCATACGAACGACCTTTTCTCTCGGCATTTACCCTTAATGCACTATTGTTATTTATCCTTAACTATCAAGAAATGAAGTTACAGCGTCTTTACGGTATAAACGTTTGTAAAACATGCTATTTCGAGGACTGATCGCGAAGAAAAAAATTGACAGTATGAAAAAAGGATCTACGATGTAGATGCGGGGATAAGGTGAATAATCTATTGAAGAAAGAAAAAAGGTTATATTTGCTGACCCTAAGTATTTGAGTTCCTGTTTCGGGGGTATTTATTTCTCTCACCATGCCCAGACAGAGTGACCGAGTAACAAAAGGGAGGTTGACATTGATATTGACAATAAATAAACTATTACGGTCTTTTTGCAGGCAGGAGACGATTCGCGGGATAAAAGGTTGCTTTAAGGGGATGGGTAGGCCGATAATAAAAAGGCGAGCATCATTCCCCGAAACCTACTTCAGCTTCCAAACCCGCCCTCAAGCCACCGAGCCGCAAGCCCGCGTATCACCATCGAGCAAACTCGTTGTAATGGCCCAATATTTGTGACCATCCATCTCCGACAATGTCTCAGTCAATGTTAGCAAGCTGTTAGCGAACTCTCCGAATTGGCGGGATGTTTCCGATCCTCAGATTCAATTGCGAATTTGAGAGTTCTCGGGGGTTTGTACACACATAGTGACGTGGCCTCGATTTTTTAATGGCCTTTGTTTTGGCGGTCAGTCAGTCAAAGCAAGTGTAATATCTCCTTGGCCAAAGCAAGATGTTCATTTCGAAGTCAACCTAAGCCCTAGTTTGAAAAGTGTGCGGCCTACTTGTTTTTGAAGACTTTAAAGATAAAGTTGAGCTCTGGTCATACGATTGCATTATAAAAGAAACTTTATATATTTTTTTTTTTTTGGGGGGGGGGGGAAAGGTCGATTACGTGGTGCATAAGAATTGGTGTAAGGTGGGATGTTTGTTTTTGTTTTTGTTTTTGTTTGTTTATTATTTTGTGTTCATTAACTTAAGGTGACGTAAAATCGAAGGACAATTATGATAGTAAACAATTATATAAATCTTATGTTCGAAAATATCATAAAAGACAAATATTTGTTATGGATTAGCGCTAATTAAAGCATAATTAGAGTGTTACGTCATATTTTTGTTGGCGTCCGGACACACAACCCCATCGTATTATAACTTTAAGTAATGTATCTGAAATGTCAATTAATTCCTCGAATCAATAAGAAACTTATTCGTAGAAAAGTTCACAGAAGTGAAAAACAATTATTGCAAAGAATATCTAGCATGACGGAAAGCACTCTCAATACAAAGATAAGTATGGGTCGTGCAATTGTATTTTTGTTATTTGCTATTTAGAAATGAATTTGAAAGTTAGATTATTATAGTAAATACGAGTAATTAGGCCGTGTCACACAGCAAGAATCCTGACCCATCTTGAATAAACCAGATTTTAGAAATCTATTTTTTTTCATTTACGTCGGTAACAGACTGGTGACAGACAGGCTACGAATAATCCGGATAACTAAAATCCGTATTTTTGGCCTCTATGTGACACCGCCTATAATATTGAGTATTATGAGGTTTGTAAGCGTATGGAATGGAGAAAGCTCTGACGCGGCTCTTGGTTTCAGAAGCATGGCATTTAATTTACTTTACACCTCTCTACCCAGGTCCATAAATGGTTTCCCGTAGGATGCGCACACCAGAGTGATTGGATAATTAGCACGTGCAATAAAATAATTTCAATTCCGCTGGACTTATATAGCCTTCCAATGGAGAGGAAATTGCTATGAGAATAAGCATAAGCGATGTGCGTTTAACGGCTTTCAGCCCCCAAATAAGGATACGTTTATTCATTGAACTATACACAGATAAAAAGAATACAGCAATACAAAACTAAAAGATGATTGACAGCGACAATAACAATGACAACAAAAACAGGAGAAAATTGTCCCATGGACTAGATGTCTGGGTGGGATTTTCCAAAGGGTATAGTTGCTCAAAAGGTCTTTATTCAAAGAGAGTTGTTAAGGAACAGTTGCCCCTAGACGTTATTGTCCAAGGATAAACGGCTCTAGGGCTTCTTTTTTTTGTTGGGGGGGGGGGGGGGTTGTCCTAGGGGTAGTTGTCATGAAAGAAGTTAGCAGGGGGAAATTGTCCCATAGACTGGGACTACTAGTTGTGTAGAAGAGAATTTTTATCCCTAAAGGGTCTTTATCCAGGGAGGGTTACGTAGGGACAGTTACCACTGGAGGAACTTGTCCGGGGATACCTGGATGTTAGGGAAATAGTCTTCTAGGGGTAAGGAAGTGGACGGCAGATGTCCTAGAGTCTTGTATTTACCTTGTATGAACGTGGAGAACTTGCACATGAAAGCACCAAATGGCCACGATCCTTCCTTGAGTAACGTCGCCAGTAATGTCCATTCCGAAAAGCAAGCGACAATAATATCCGCAATAGCCAGGTTCATAAGATAATAGTAGGTGGCCGATCTCATGTTCTTATTCTTGTTCCTGATGATAATGGTGATCACGATGCCGTTACCGATGATTGTGGCGATAATGTTTAAAAGGAAAGCGGCGACTTTAGTGGAGACAACGGCCGTAGCTTTGGGGAAGGGCGGGGGTAGGTTCCCGACGCTCACGTGACCCCATTCCTCCTCAACGAAAGTCTCGTTACTGTAGTAGTATGAGTCGTTGAAGGAAGCATTAACGCCATTTTCAATGGACGATTCGTCATCGTCATAACCCATCGCCATCTTGATAAGTCCTAGTCCTTGGAGGAGATTCAAATAGTTTAAACAGAACTCCAACTGTTTTGCGCGGTGGGGCCAACCATTAGTTTGAAGTACATCAGCTTTGATGAGTCTGTTTGATTCACTCCCATAAATGTGCTCGCTCGTTCTTGATACAGATTCGCGGCGCGATGTCGGAAATCCGTTAAAATTATCTGAAATAAGAAGAACAAAAATGTTTTAGTCAATTCGACTTGATCACATGCGGAATATTCAGGACTTGTATCCCATGAATACACTTCTGGCGCCAAACATTCCTGTCGTTATTTGCGAGAAAGCTTAGATCGGAAGTGAGAAAACCCCTCTCCATGCAATAAAATGTTCGAAATTCTAGCTGGCCTCTATCTCAGTCGTCCAAACCCGTGAATCAGTGTTTAACCCCCGCAAAGTGATGGTAGCAGTTGCCTCTTGTTTCCATTAATTGCATTATCCATGCCGCCGTGTCTTTAATTTACGTGCAAATTACGCCATGAGTGAGTGCTATTGTAGGCGCGAGGGGGAGGGGGAGGGGGAGGTGGACATTGCAGACTATTGCAATCAATAAAGGACAAAGCTTGAAAAGCAGACGTTAATAAGATGCCGATTCAAGATCTCTCTGACTAGTCTGGGATTTGTAATGTTGTAGCCTACCGTAGGCCTTCTTTGTTTTCTATAGATGCATACAATAAAGACAAATAATCGAGTTTTAATACAAAACTGAAACAGTTGCATTAGTCATTTTACCGTTTATTCAATTCAATACGGGATGAATATCTACTATTCGGAAAATTGAGGTGACAAATAGAAAAAAAACACATTTACGTCAAACAAATGAAAGTTGTAGAAAATGTTGACATATTTTTTTTTACCTTTATGATACGGGCAAACTCATTTTTTCCAAGCATTAAATATTTCCTAGAATTCTTTAAAAAAAAACAGATAGTAGGACAATTCAAACAAACTATACAATTGTTCAATATAATTGAGTCTTGTTATCTTTTCAAGTAACAATGTGTACTATAAAAATGTAATTAAGGCTTCTATTAACCTTAAAATTAAATATACAAGCTTTCATTCACTCATGCGGATTCTCTAAAAAGGTGCTTGAGAAAGTCTACATGAGCAGATGACTGGTTGCCTACTACATTTTAAGGTTGGTAGAAGCCTTAATATTACTTGTTGTGATCGAGTTTTCTGCATTAGTGTGTACAATTTCATCTCACTATAGAATTGTTTTTCTTTCTGTCATTAAGTTTAACGTCAGTTCATCTTTCTACCTCTCAGAGCATAAAATGAATGATGCAATCTCATTCTATAACAGAATAAATTCAATGTTATTTTCCGGTCAGTTTGTTCAAATCGAATAAAATATTTCTTATAAAAAACATGCAATACAATAACGAGAATGGAATTTTTTGTCTCAATCAATCTTAAACCTGTGTCGAAATCACAGAAGTAGCCAAACCGGTAAAACAAGACTTAATACATGTAAGTCAAAGGAAAATCAATAAAATAAACATGATTGCTATAAATGTCGGCATTACAAAGAAACAGATTGTGCACAATGTTTAATAATGCATACATTGTTTTACGTTCAAGCACGGGTCGTATGATACTTTAACCAATGAGAAATATTACGACACTCATAACGCGAATCAAGACCAAGTTAATGTAATTTTACCCCTTAAATATATCTTTATTTTAATGTCGGAACGCGTGATGGGCTTAAGGGAAATTATTATATTTCAAGAACGAAATACAGAAAATCGTTTTACGGACATGTGGTTGAACGCCATTCGACTCGGTTTAGATTACTTGCATATGCTAATGCACCACAATGCTTGATTAAAAATGTGATTAGGCTTGTTAAGGGTAAGGAAAATGAGAGGGTCATTGGCGGAGAGGGGAGAGCGTCGATGGAAGAGAAGAGGAAAAATAAGAGTGAGAGAGAGAGAGCGCGAGAGAGGCGAGAGGGGGAGAGAGAGAGAGAGAGAGAGAGCGAGAGGAGAATGGAGAGAGAGAGAGAGAGTTAAAAGAGAGACAGAGGAACAAAATAAATCACAATAATTTTAAACAAAAAAAGCCCACGAGCATTTATTACAATTAAAAATGTGATTAAGCTTGTTAAGAGAAAGGAAAATTGGAGGGCCATTGACGGAGAAGAGGGAGCATCGATAAAAGAAAGAGAAACAAAAATAAGAGTTGGAGAAGGAGATAGAGAGAGATAGGAGAAGGGAGAGAGAGAGAGAGAGAGAGAGAGGGAGAGAGAAAAAAGACAGAGAGACAGAGAGAGACAGAGAGAGAGAGAGAGAGATAGGTGGACATACCTTATTTAGATGTTCAGAATAATTGTCGTTATAATTGCCGTCTTCAATGAGTACCTTTATCCTTTGAATAACGAGTTCACTTCTGTTTCTGCAAACGATAATTGAAAACAAAGATGGCAAGAGAAGTGAGAGTAAGGGTAGAGAGAGGAGAGAGAGAGATAGAGAGAGAGAGAGAGAGAGAGAGAGAGAGAGAGAGAGAGAGAGAGGGACGGATAGAGGGGAGGGGTTAAATTTATTTACCACTATAATCCATGTTCATCATGTTCATAAAATTAAAACAATATCATTACCATTCTTTTTATTACATTTTATTACATAATTCTGTCTCCTCCATGGAAGACGATTACCAGATTGATCGCAGTCAAATCGTAGCTTCCCGCATTTTCGCATATTTCCACAGTATTTTCCGCATATTTTCGCAGTAAATCCGTTGTTGATCGTTGTTAATTTCAATCTTGATTTTCTTTTACTGGTTACTGTTATAAAGCTACAGTTGAGTTCTGATACATGCAATTTCATTGTAAAAGAAGCTGTATTAAAGTTTAATTTCAATCTTGATTTTCTTTTACTGGTTATTGTTATAAAGCTACAGTTGAGTTCTGATTCATGCAATTTCATTGTATGAGAAGCTGTGTTAAAGTAATATGAAAAGGCTGAGTGTGTGTACATACGAATTGATGAACATAGTTAGATACTGGAATGATTTAAATTAAAATTTACGAAACCTTACTGAAAAAAAGCAGATGCAACGCACACAGAAATTGGTGTTTGGGACTACACACACGTGTGGCATGAAAGTTTTCTCCAAACTTTGCAGTTATTTCTCTACATATTTTGAGTACAAGAGCATGCGTGGAATAATTCTAAGGTAGATTTCGACTATGATTTTCTCTTCAAAATAGAAGAAAGATTGAGAAAACTCGCAAACTATCTCACATCTTTAACTAGAGCTCGGGCTCTGCTTTTAGGGTGTCATAAAAATAAAACAAGATCTTTACAAATCAAATTTCCAGTAAACAGCTTTTTAAAATTGCCAACGTCTAAAGTCTAAACGATTAATGTGAATATGTGATCATACTAATGTCATCTTTACCATTATGGCTAGTGCCATCTGAACGTTAATATTTCTGTTAGGCAGACGCGCTGAAGAACAGTTCATAATCTGAAAAACTCGGTGATTAATATATCAATTACGGAAATCACGGCACGATCTAGGTTAAAGGTTCGATGAAAGCCATTACTTTACATGCAGGGTCAGCAGTCCATATTTCAAAGACGTGCCAGTCATTTTCACAAATCTTCAAATAAACATCAAACCCCGTTTCCAATGACCAGAAATCATTCTTTTTTACTTCCAATCCACTCCTTCTGCTCTCTGGTTTCGGATAGGGTCACCTGAATAATTCATCCCTCCTTTAACTCTCCAAGACTTGTAAAGAGACTGAATCGGAAGTATCATGTATTGACTGTAGAGGCATTAATGGCGGGATTAAGTTTCCATCATATTCCAAAGTCGTGATGGCGCATCAGGTTGCCGTGCACAATGGCGGGACGTTTTGTAAGCCATGCGAACAATACAGATAAAACAAAGACGCGCAGGAGCAGCGCTTTTTGGCGCCAGTTTTTAAGAGTTTTCACGTATCTTCGTGGAGATCACAACCCCCTCCATCCCGAACACACAGCTCGCTAATATAACGGGACGCTCATTGGATAAATTTCTAGTGTAGGGGTACATGTTCAGGCAATGAGGCCCAGAAGAAGTTCAAAAAGCATCCCTTACTGCTGGTGCTGAACTATACACTTACCCAAAATCGTGTTTTTTTAAAAGCTTTTGACCTCGGGTCCTATCATTTAAAATATGAATTATCCCCTCTACTAAAGACGAGCTGGATAATAATATTGTTCGATCAATACTTTATAAGTAGAAGGGTCAACAGGTTTGTGGATTTTCAACGGTTCTTTTTTAAATTTCACTTGGCAAGGATGTCCCGATGTAGACTTACCTTTAACACCTTACATTTCAGAATACCTTCGTGACTTTTGAAATTGATAGAATATAGATCTTAAATAGTAGTTTAATCAGATATATTAGAATTATGATATGTATTTGATGGTTATGCTATGTCATTTGGCAAGGTATTAATTTACATTTGCCACTCCATACCCAGGAGAGACATGGGAACATGATGGCATGACAAAAACCTTTGTGTTAGTAATTGCCAAATGCCCTCACGATGACCATATTATGGTAGGAATATTCCTCCAGGGAGTGGAGATGGTGCACATTGTGCGGGGTTAATAATAAATGCAAAGCGTCTAGAGACGCTATTTTGTATTAATCTCTCTATATATCCAGATAATTATTATCATTATTATTATGACGACTAATTTGTATATCAGTTAACGGTTGAATTTATCTCCATTTGAAGTTACATTGCAGTATAACAAATTAAAGATATATTGAAAACAAAATTATTTTCGACTTTCACCAGAACTCAACCACTTTATTATCATTATAATGAAATGCCTTCGAGACTTTCCTAGCTAAAAAGGCATGGGTTTTGTTGACAGGTCTTTCATTAGATGCATTCTTTATCGGTTTGTCTTTAAAATGTTCGGTGAAAACCTTAGATAGTAATTAAGGAGCCTATTATTATCCAGCTCTTTTCTCCACCTTCCTATTAACGGAGAAATTCATAAATCACTTTCCCCTCTCCCTCCTTCTCGTCTCCCCTCTTACATTTATTGTTTTATCCTGCAAGCTGATTATTAACTTTGTGAATAATTTTTGCCTGTACTTCTCTCTCTCTCTCTCTCTCTCTCTCTCTCTCTATTCATGTCTCTCTCTTTCTCCCCGATGCATGTTTTTAGGATTTTCTCTCTCACTCACTCTCCGTCTCTTTCTTTTTTTTAAAAGATATTTCCCATGCTTCATCTTCCAAACATAGGTCAATTGTCCCATGTGTTGTATCGTTAGAAAGATAATTAATTTCTTACCACTTTTGTACACAACATTTTGTAACAAACGCAATAAGCACAATTAAAAGCAATTGTTTGACTGTGAAGCAGTGTACATGTTTTGGTCAAATTTCGGAACAATAATGGGAAAAGGAGAGCAACAAGATAAAGAACAAGAAGAAGAGCAAGAAGGAGAAAAAGAAAAACAACAGAAAGAATAACAAGAACAAACACAAGAACAAGTACAAAACAAAAAGAAGGTGATGAACAAGAAGAAGAACGACAAGAACAACAACAACAAAAGAAAAGAAGAAGAAGAAGAAGAAGGAGAAAAGGATGAAGATGATGATGATGCAGAAGAACACGAACAACATAAAGAACAAAAAATAACAAGCGAATCCTGATCCTTTAGTACAGTAAGAGTTGAGTTTACGTACCTCGAAATGTACCTCTATTAAAGCGAAGAGGCGCCAATTTTACCAAATGTAAAATGTCAGCATTAATGTTCAAGATTTCGGGGAGCCATATAAGCAACTAACGCCGTGTTGGTTTGTATGTAACCTTTAGCTTATTGCTATCATTCACTTTTTATTTCATTGGGCACATAAAAGGGCTATCCAAACCGTTGTAGTAAGTCCTTCTTTTTCCATTATGAGTAAAGCAGAAAAGAAAATGGCGAAATTTTGAAATAAATTGAACCAATAATAATAGAGTGAGAACACTACATCTATGCAAATCTCAAATTAGCAATTTGTCACAGCGATGGCCCTGCATGAACAAAGCAAAGGTCCCCCTCTTAGTATGGAGCTTAGGAAGAACAAGTAAGGTCCTCGTACAACTTTCCCAAGAGTTGCATCCAAGGGACACATCGAGATTAAATAAAATATTATTTCATACAAATGTTAATACCCTACTAAATGCGTTTGCATATGACTTAACTGCTATATTTTTTTGCTAAAAAACCGAAACGAAAGCAAGGTCTGTGAATGTTGATCCCATAAGAGACACTTTGAACCATACTTGATAGTGACACACAAATTAATAAAATGCATAATTTCAAAACTAAATAAATGTATAAACAAAATCAATCAATATAAAAGTAAATTAGTCAATCAATCTCAAATTGTACTGTTTTTTTTAGGAGTGGGGGCAGGGTAAATGACTGACACCATCTCTGTACATGATAATTACACCTAAGGTAGTAGAAACGTAATGTTTCAGGCTATTAAATAGGTTATGTAGGTCTAAATAAAACAAAAACAAACTAATTTATACGCATCAATAATATTTGGTTAAGAAAGACGGTGAAGATAGTGAAGCAAAACTGAGACAGCGTTCCCCGACTTAAACAAGAACTGGATTGGAATCGGAGTTTGTTATTACATTTTTGTATATATTCGTGAGGGGTCCCAATGATTCGTTTATTTTCTGTTTGATTATGCTTAGTATATCATTGGTGTATTTGTAAATGTTTATATGGTGAAAGTTATAATGATTAAATGATTTGAACTTGAAATTAACAAAAGTTGTACTTAAATTTGTTATAAACTGTTTCGTTCATATTTACCATATGTACTGCATATATGCCAACGATGGCGCAGAATTTAGGTAACGTATTAAGGATCATTGAAAGGCAACCGACTTAATAATGCTCCAAATGTATTGGTTAATATAATGATTTCATCAATCCATATGCCAGTTTAACAAATTTTCTTACACACATATACTTTTTTTACTGCAATATACATGTATATATATATACACTGTTGCTCATAAAGTTGGAATATTTTGTTTTTACCCCAATTTATGGAATTATTTTGACAATAATTTATCCCTAATAGATCTAGATAATAGTATACATTCTCAGATTTTATTGAATAATAATTTGCCAGTGTTTGTTTTGCTAGATTGCTAAAGCATGTGTATGCTACTATGCTTATTAACTAGGGGACCTACGCCCTTAAGTAAAAAATGACAGTAATGAGGAGTAATGCCCCATTGCTTGGCCACTGAACCATGACTGTACGCAGCGGGGGCTAGGGTAGGGGGCAGTTCCAACAAATAAAAAAATAAAAAATTCAATAAATTTTCAATAATTCATTGCATTTTACCCCGGTCCCCAGCATAAAAAAATCCTCTGTACGACCATACATTATGGCTCAAGGCATGGGCACACAGAATTGTTTTTTTTCTGTTGGGGACCGGGGGGAAATTCAATGAATTATTGAAAATTTATTGCATTTTCTTTTTCTTTTTTTTAATTTGTGGGAACTGCCCCCTACCCTAGCCCACGCTGAGTATAGTCATGGTTCAGTGGCAAAGCAATGGCGCTATTAACTGTGAGGCCCCATGATCAAAACCGTGTCGATGTGCCATATTAGTGCCCTTTTGTGGGGCATTAATCTTCATTACTGTCATTTTTACTTAAGGGCGTAGGTCCCTTAGTTAATAAGCATAGTAGCATACACATGCTTTAGCAGTCTAGCAAAACAAACACTGGCAAATTATTAATCAATACAATCTGGGAATGTATACTATTATCTAGATCTATTAGGAATAAATCATTGTCAAAATAATTCCATAAATTGGGGTAAACAAAAATATTCTAACTTTATGAGCAACAGTGTATATATATCTTCATCGGAAAGGTAAGATTTAAATTTGGGGGGTTACCATGGCGAAGAAATTTATCCAAATTGTTGTTGACAGTAAGTTTTTTCTTCTTTTAAATGCTAACATCATTAATTCCGACCGTGTTTCGTAAATGCATTTAGAAGAAAAAAAGCCAGCGTCAGCTTTCTCATTTGGCATGTTTGGGATGATCACCACGAAATGATCAATTTTTGTTCACGGAAGCAAGACAATAAGCGATAAAACACTATTTTTAATAGGTAATTATATCACTTTAATGCGTTTTTCGAAGATGCATTTAGAAAACAAAGACGTATAGACGACAGCTTTTCCTTTACATGATTAACGACAATCTCTTCGTTTTGAAACTTGCCAATTTGACACGTATTCCATACATCTTTTAAAGGTTCATGCACAATTCAAGAAGAAATTCTTTTTTTTTTTAATTATATAATTCTATTTTACCAGCACTCTGTTTTTTGTCGAAAGACTAAGTGTAATAATAATACTTATATTTTATGAGTGTCTAAAATTAATGAGCGATCAAAAGGCAATTAAGTACAGGTTAAGGTAAGTCAGGAAAAGGAAATGCAGGCACCCTGTTATCCGAAGCTCTTTTTTCTGTGTTATTACAGAAAAGGCACTTGATTTATGAAATGATAAACACCATTGAATAAAACATTTTAAGGTTGAATTTATCTCCATTTGAAGTTACATTGCAGTATATTAAAGATATATTGAAGAAAACATTATTTTCGATTTGCACCAGAACTCAACCATTTTTATCATCATTATTATGGAAAGCCTTCGAGACAAACCTGTCTTAGTGGCCACCTCTCTATAAAGGCCACTTTTCGGTAGTGCCCATGCCTGTTTCCCTCGGAAAAAATTGTGTTGTGGAACCTGTCTAGAAAGACCACTTGTCTACAGTGGCCAATTTCTTTCTTGGTGGCCTTGGTAGACAGGTTTGATCGTATATTATATTGTATTGTACGACGATCAAAGTATAGCTATATAAAGATTAAACTATGAATATAAAGAAAGCACTGGTCTAACGAGTTTTGAGATTGATCACTCGAAATATGAAATTATACTAATCATTGATAACAATTTAAAAAACGTTCCGCTAAGAAAACGAGTAGATTAAAAAAGTTAATATATTAGAAAAACAGCTATTACAAATTTTGTGATTGAACATAAATATGAATTTATAATTTACATTGAACAAAAAGTAGCACAATTACTGAAAGTCAGACAACAGGAAGAAAAGAGAAAACAGTGAACAGACGAAGATATATTTACCCGATTAGCTGACCCGGAATTAAACGAGAGCAATTTAATTAGAAGATGACGATAAGAAATCTCATCGATGTATCTATACCGATTGAAGAGTGATTAAGTAAGACGTAATAATGAGTTTCACGGGGCCGATAGGTTCAACTTCTGAAAGACTTAAGAAACAGATGTTCCTTGTCATCTCAGGTGCTCAGGCCGGAGACGCTAGCAACCGCTACCCGGAAAGCTCTCGGCCGAACCGACAGGACTGATGTGTGATGGTGTTCCTCCAATCTCCTCCTCTCCTCCTCCCTTCCAGATGCAGACAACGATGGGAGAAATGAGATGGAGAAGAAGATACCCCCGGTTGGAGAGGGATGGTTGGAATGAAATGATATCGACGGGAAGCGACAACTTGATCAGACGACGTTTTGGCAGCTGCGTGGTTGGTTCGACGAATCAGATCGCCTAGTCTCAAGAGCCCAGTCGTTTCCATGACAAAAGCGCAACAATTTTTCGTATTCATTATCTTTTGATATGATGCTCTCGTTTTACACGCAGTTA
Organism: Strongylocentrotus droebachiensis; assembly: GCA_035222895.1. Lineage (NCBI taxonomy): Eukaryota > Metazoa > Echinodermata > Echinoidea > Camarodonta > Strongylocentrotidae > Strongylocentrotus > Strongylocentrotus droebachiensis. The sequence goes on along the minus strand of JAVYIG010000230.1, from coordinate 229,310 downwards.
GCTTGAGAGATGAGAGATTGATTGATTTTAAGGGTGACATTCAAAGCTTCAAATTGATTCGTAATTAGCTTACCTAAGATACCTTAGCCTTGTTTTCTGACAGGTCCTAGTTTTTAATAACTGTTCTTTTGTTTATCATTAATTTGATTAATTAGAATGGTAACAAAATTTAATGCCAGAGCATCTGCCTAATTTGTCCTATTTTCTTTTGTGTTTCTTTCTTTCAAAATAATGTTTGTTCCTATATTGTATTTTCCCTTGTTGCTGTTGTTGTGTTGCTTAATATTTTTGTTTTGTTCTAATATTACCGACATTTCAGTCCGTGAAACATTCACTTTTTTCTCTGACATAATTTTAAAACGTATTTTTAAGTCCTCATTCTTTCTTGATTATCTTGTTTTCATTCTTTCTTAGTACCTTCCTTCCTTTCTTTCTTTTTTCTTTTCTTTAATTTTGCTTTCGTTGTTTTTTTCTTTCTTAAGGAATTTCTTAGTTGTTTTATATCTATTAACTTTAGATGTGCTAATAAAAGTAAGCACGTTTCTTTCAATGTTATTATTTTGTTTTAAGAAACTGTGACTAAACGACTCCGAAGAGTATTCTTAAATGTATCACGGATGCAAGGTTGTATGTATGGCATCTCCACTAATTGAAAGGCTCGTGAAGCACTATTTTTTTTATTAAAGAACAATGGGTTATCTTTTCCTTCAATTACATGAAGAAGAAAAATTATCCGATCTTGAAATGCGCATGATTGTACTGATGCTGATGCTGCTGCTGCTGATGATGATACTGATTCATTCATTCATTTAAAATGGTTTATTCAAATACTTTTCTCGCGGCTGCAAGGCCGAATTGCGAAATTTTACAACAACGTCACTTAATGTTGTACATTAACAATTTTGATAATAAAACGGCATTATTAGAGCATCATAAATAATAAAAACAATAATAATATTGGATATTAATATTGTGCACTTATCAACCCTGCAAGGTGCTCAAGGCGCTCCAATATTACCCCGGCTCTGCTATAGGCTACCGATTTCGGTGCCCACAGCATTCAAGGAATTCCTTTCTACAGGGACCCATTTAACACCTGGGTGGAGAGTGGCAAATGTTGATTAATGTTGTGCCAAAGGATATTAGGGCTGCGGCGGGACTCGAACCGCGGACACTGTGATCCACGGTCCGAGGACTTATCCACTAGACCGAAACATCTCTACAAATAAAAAATAAAAACAACCGCTGTCAGGAGCGGCTAAATGACAGAGCATATTGTAAACTCACAGTTTAGACACTAATACGCACAACGACTAACAGAGGTTTGTTCCTGCAAACTACAAACATCCCCTCGGCTCCTGACATCATTTATAATTCATGATGCTGTTTCCTGATTAAAATGTCTTGAAATAGCAATGTCCTGAAGTAGTTGTTGATTCAAAACATAAAAGTCAAAAGCATGGATTGTTTTAAGACATATTTACAAGACGATCAAACTCGGAATAAAATCTACGAACGTTTCAACATTACCATTAAGTGAGTTTTAGCATGGAACAGGGGCGTAGACAACGGGGGGGATGAGGGGGATGCATCCCCCCCACCTCACAAGGTGGGGGGGATGGCATGTACAATCATCCCCCCCAGGTTTTGGGGAATGATATTTGCTTACTTAATAAGTCATAATGATGATAATAATAGTAATAATAATAATAATAACAATTATAATATTAACTAGAAATGCAATCGTGTCACAACAATGTGCGTGCAATGACGCCATGTTTCTACGTGTCAAACGAAGGAGCTACTCTCGGACTATCCAGAGCAATATGTAAGAAGTCTGTAGCTTCTGTGATAATGTAGATAGTTAGGGCGAAAGAAAGGTCACCAAAACGGCCCGAAACGGACGGTCACGCATGAGGGTTTCCGGAGAACGAAGAATTTAGTGACCTTGAAGGAATGCTAGAGACTACGCCTACGAATTTTGAAGGGAATTGGAGTAGAGGAAGGGATCTAGAAAGGGCTCGCAAGCACTGCGTGCAAAACCAATAGGACTTGGTGCATGATGAACATGTTCCGACGCGTGCTTTGGCACGAACGGCCGCCCATACTAACACAACCGAATAACAGTCTTCAGAAACTCGGCGGAATTCGTGTAGTGATCTTTGTTCAAATGCGATTTACTCACAATTTTCTGTGTGAACATATATAATACTTGGTATCATCCGAAAGGGCACTTCATTGCGGTCAGTTTAACACCATTGTTAACTGCGCGCAATGTATTGCGCGCATTGAACGCGCTATTACGTAATCCATAGTAAATTCATCATTTTTGGCGATAACTTTGCGCTGACATATTCGAATTTTACCAAACTTGATAAACAGTTGTCACGTATATGGATACATATGTCTGCAAAGTTTCATTGATGTAGGTATAACGATCGCCATTTTAGAGCAAGTTGAAGTTATTTCTCAATTTTCTTGAAAATGGCGAATTTGGAGGGCAATTTTCTCAAATTTGGTCAGTGATAGGGTATATAATTTTGTATATGGATGGAAAGGGCATATCTTCAAGTATCTAAATCCAAAAAAGGGTACAGGTTTGCCAAGCCATTATGGAGATACGGCCACAGACAGAAAGCCAATTCCCAGAACTTTAGAGGGCGCTATTTATGTTGTGCAAAGCCATTGGAGCGTGAAATTTGGCATGGCTATGTGCAATTATGAGATAAAGATACTGTAAGATTTAAATACAAAACGGAATTTATATGAGAAAGTTATGGCAGTTTTAGATTATTTAGGGGTCCATTTTTCAAGAACTTGAGAGATTTTTGACGGAGTCGGTTTTAGATTTGAATTTCGAGTATGAAGATGGCATTTTGAAGGTCAAGTCATGTGTCGCAGATGAAAGAACATCTCTCAGACTATCTAGAGGAATTTGTTAGAAGTTTGTAGGATCTAGGATAGTGGAGATAGGAAGGAAGATATAAAGGCCTTAAAATGGACCAGAAACGGACAAAATGGCGCCTGGACGGTCATGCATGAGTGATTTCGAAAATCGAAAAAGTAGGTGACCTTGATGAGATGCTAGAGATGATGCCTACGAAATTTGAAAGGAAAAGGACTTGAGGAAAGGACCTGGATAGGAATAACAAACACTACGTGCAAAGCGAATGGGATTCCGGACGACAAGAAGAGGAAGAAGAAGTAAGAATATTAATAATGTGAACGAAAACAAGGCAATGACGAAGGTTCGTCATTGCAATAATAATAATAATTATGATGATGATAATAATAATCCTCATCATTATTGCAATGACGAACCTTCGTCATTGCCTTGTTTTCGTTCACATTCTGCCCCATTAATATTCTCCTCCTTATAATTATATTCCTCGTCAGAAAATCGCATTCGTTTTACACATGGCGCTTGTGATTCCTAGTTAGGTGCTTTCCTCATGTCCTTTTCATTTCAAATTTCATAGGCATAGTCTCTAGCATCTCATCAAGGTCACCTACTTTTTCGATTTTCGAAATCACTCATGCATAACCGTCCAGGCGCCATTTTGTCCGTTTCTGGTCCATTTTAAGGCCTTTCTATCTTCCTTCCTATCTCCACTATCCTAGATCCTGCACATTTCTAACAAATTTCTCTAGATAGTCTAAGAGATGTTCTTTCATCTGCGACGTATAACCTGACCTTCAAAATGCCATCTTCGTACTCAAAATTCAAATCTGAAACTGACTGCGTCAAAAATCTCTCAAATTCTTAAAAAATGGACCCCTAAAAATCTAAAACTGCCATAACTTTGTCATATAAATTCCGTTTTGTGTTTAAATCTCACATTATCCTTATCTCATAATTGCACATAGCCATGCCAAATTTCATGCTCCAATGACTATGCAAAACATAAATAGCGCCCTCTAAAGTTCTGGGAATTGGCTTTCTCTCTGTGGCCGTATCTCCATAATGGCTTGGCAAACCCGTACCCTTTTTTGGATTTAGATACTTGAAGATATGCCCTTTCCAGCCATATACAAAATTATATACCCTATAACTGACCAAATATGAGAAAATTGCCCTCCAAATTCGCCATTTTCAAGAAAATTGAGAAATAACTTCAACTTGCTCTAAACCGACACATGTATCCATATACGTGACAACTGTCTGCTAAGTTTGGTAAATTGTAATGCCCTATTCGCCAAGTTATCGCCAAAAATGATGAATTTACTATGCTTTACGTATTAGCGCGTTTGATGAGTGCAGTACGTTTTGCGCAGATGACAATGGTGTCAAACTGACCGCACTGAAGTGCCCTTTCGAATGATACCAAGTATGGTATATGTTCACGCACAAAATTGTGAGTAAATCACATTTGAACAAGTACGAATTCCGCCGAGTTTCCATGACGTCATTTGTTAAGACTGTTATTCGGTTGTGTTAGTATGGGCGGCCGTTCGTGCCAAAGCACGCGTCGTAACATGTTCATCATGCACCAAGTCATATTGGTTTTGCACGCAGTGCTTGCGAGCCCTTTCTAGATCCCTTCCTCTACTCCAATTCCCTTCAAAATTCGTAGGCGTAGTCTCTAGCATTCCTTCAAGGTCACTAAATTCTTCGTTCTCCGGAAACCCTCATGCGTGACCGTCCAGGCACCAATTTTTCCGTTTCGGGCCGTTTTGGTGACCTTTCTTTCGCCCTAACTATCTCCACTATCACATAAGCTACAGACTTCTTTCATATTGCTCTGGATAGTCCGAGAGTAGCTCCTTCGTTTGACACGTAGAAACATGGCGTCATTGCACGCACATCGTTGTGACACGATTGCATTTCTAGTTGTAATTGTGTTTATTGTTATTAGCCGCATTCACACGTTGAAAGCCAATTCAGACGGTAAAAAAAAGAAAATCTTACAAGTATTTTGTGGTTATCTTGTGGTTTGGAAACCACAAGATAACCACAAGATTAAACAGACGCGGATCTACGGGGGGGAGGGGGTTAGGGGGTTTAACCCCCCCCCCCCCCTTGGGCGGCCCAAAAAACAAACAAAACAAAAAAAGGAAAAAAAAGAAAAAAAAAAGAAAAAAAGAAAGAAAAAAGAACGCACGCTGGAGAGAAACCCTTTCAAGTGCAAATATTGTGAGAAGATATTCAACTCATCTGGTAACTTAACCAAACACATGATAACTCTGGATATAACTGTGTATTTAACTGTTACTTGATTTAAAAAGACGTTATCATGCACTGCTTTTTATGGTCTCCATTGTGTTAATAGATGCCAGGAAAACATCACTTACGGGGTTCAAATAAACACCCCAAAAAAAATCGGCTCGCCGCTTCGCGGCTCGTGGACGATGCTCCGCATCGTCATTATTTTGGTCACCCCCCCCCTTAGCAAAAAGCTAGATCCGCCCCTGAGTCATCCCCCCAGGTGTACGAACCTGTCTACGCCACTGGCATGGAATGAACTGTATCGCTTAAAGCGTGATGTCTCAGTGGGATATAGCAGTGGTCTTTAGCCGGGAAATCCAGGGTTCGAAACCAAGGGCTATTGCTCATTAGTAAGCATTACCAGTCCCTCGGATAGGACATGCAGTCGTAGGTCCCCCTGGTTGTTTACCATGCAAGCACACACTCGTTTATTTAATATCTTACCCACACCGCCGAACCGACCCCAAACCAACCCTTGGCCAATCGATGTCATGTAAAGTTTTCTCGGTTTGTTGGTGTGGTGCCGGTTTCCTTGGAGTCACGCAATGTTTTTTCCGGTCTGTTGTCGGTCTGGTGTCGGTCCCCTAGTTGTGACTGAGTTATTATACCCCCATTCAAATACACGAGACCGACAGCAGACCGACCACACGCCAAACAAAAATTACACTCCCCCCCATGGCCAACAAGATTTCGGTTTGGAATTCGGTTTGAAATCGGTTTGACAGTGTAACTCGGGTATTCGCATTCAGGTGAAATATATAATCTTCCCTTTATCAAAATAACAATGTCGTGGGGCTATACCGTTTTAGAGTCCGGCTAGACAGATACAAACCATCTTGCGTAGGCGGAGAGAAATTGCACTGCGCATAACAATCAACTGCAAATCAATTTGATCTCATTTCATGAATTTCATTTTCTCATTCACCTCACTGACTACAATCGTTCAGGAATCAGTGATATCTGATATCAGAGCCCAAATATCAGCAGATCGCAGAACCCCCCTGGGCGGAATAGGGCTTAATAACATGAAATAATATTATGGTTAAAGGGAGCGATGACATATGATTCAAATAAACGTAAGAAGTAGGAGTGTATTTTATAAAAATTGTCTAAATCTACACAATACAAAATTTGCAACAATTAAAAATTGATCATGCAGAGCGCCATGGATATTAAGGGTTTCCAATGCAGAATCGACAGAAATCTGTTCAGAAAAAAATGAATAGAAATGTTATGTTATCAGCATCAGCATCATCATCCTAGTCATCACCCGTATTAATATCTGTATCATCATTGTTATCAATATTACTTGTACAACCACTGTTGATATCACTACAACTACTACTGTTCTAGTGTCATCATTATTACAATCATAAATATCATCATTATTACTGCTTGTCAGATATTTCTGCTTCCCATTTTCTCGTCAGATATCCCCAGGTAAACGGCAATTGTCTTCGGGGTTCTGCTAAAGCCCCCCCCCCCCCCCACTGGTTTTAATGCCCAGTCCAAAACAATATCAACTTGCACAGGGTACATGTAGATGACAGCGACCACCTCAAAACACATTCTCCTTTCCTGTTAGTAGCGGATCCAACCCCTCCCCTCTTTTTATCTATTGATTTCTAGATACGCCACTGCATAAGATGCACGAATTAGCCGTACCACTCCGTCACCAAATCAGTGCTCGGATACTTTTCCTTTTTAGCTGAATCAATTGTACCAAACCAACTGAACCTTAATTGCCTTCTCCGAGATTTAACGCATTTGCCATAGCATTTATAACGGAGGGATTGGGGAACAGGAGAAGAAGAAGTAGAAGAAGAAGAAAAGAAAAGGAAAGAAAAAAAAAACCTTACGAAAACAGAACTACTGCCTGTTTATTCAGCATCGTTTCGCGTCGATAAAAATCCACTCTTCAATTCTAGCGTCAATGAAATTAAAGGTCTTGGCTATTGATATTCTGTCTTCCGTCGGCTTTTATTTCTATCATGTCGACGCATTCTTCCGAATTATTGTGGCGTAAAAGATAAAAAGGTGGATAGCCGAATGCGCTGGCTCTTGCCTGTATCCAGACATGAAATGGTACGACAGAATATAATTATGACCGTGAGATACATGTAAGGCATTGAAAGTTAGTCGTAAATGCCACTCCGATCACAGGAGACAAAATGGGTCTGAGTCGAATTCCCCGTAAGCCATGGTGATTAAAGGTGGCCGCACTCATCGGGAGTGGAGATGGTGCGCACATTGATTGTGTGAGTAAAAGTGATGGCAGGAGTAATGACTAAGACAAACCTGAGCCACTGTAGACTCGATCGCAAAGAATTTCAAGAAATCAACGGTATGATAATACTCTATCGTATTACCTACAGCAGGCATGGGATAACGAAGGCTATGTCGTTGTATACGCACATTTCATTGGATGACGCACAATACTAATGCATTTGACTTATAGGGATTTATGAAAAGTCTTCGAGATCGTCTAGGTATATCGATGACAACTCTTGACTCTCGTACAAAAGTACCTGAGTTTAAACCTTGCAAGGTGTTTTCATCCTTGAATAAGGTGTTTTATCAACAATTTATCACCTTGATCAACCCTGGTGTATTAAAACGAGTACCTAGCGATAATACCGGAGCTACATTTAAATTGCGCATAAAATATATCTATCCGTGGAGTTGCTCATGGCGCGTACACAGGCCCTGGCATTAGCCCCGCTGCCCCAGGTTGGAATAGCCTCCTACCAGGTACCCAATTACTACACCCGGGTGGAGAGTGTTAAACGTCAATGAAGATATTGCTAAGGGACATTAGTGCCAGGCTTGGAATCATGAACCATGTGATCCATTGACAGTCTCTCTACACCTCTCTACAATGACTGCAGGGCTGTTAAGAAGAGCGGTAATAAGAATGATAATGAACAATATCAACTTATATCGCGAGGCGACGATATGAATATACTCTACTACCCTGTGATTCTGCTGTGATATAAAACAAAACTCCTGCAGACACACACACACAATAAAAAACACTGATACTGATGAGCCTACTCTGTGAAAAGCACATGAAACATGGTGCATGTCTGTTCGACTCACAACATATTCAAATCCTCCTATAGGGGGTTGATGGGAAAGGTGGTTTGTTCCATGTCAAACCCGGGTGACAAACAGTTCAATGTTTTATGAGTGAAGTATCAGCGATAGTTTTCATGGTAGAGAAACTTAATTGTAGGTCAAGTTTGTTAGAGTGAGTGGTAACATCATTTGTTTGAAAGAAGCATATCGCGTAAACCTGAACAATTTAACCTACGTTTCTTAGCATCAACAAAATATTATTGGACAATGGAACAATGGTAGATACACTCAATGGATTACAATAAATGTAATTTATTAAAAATGAATGACAAATTGTGACAGAAATGAAGACATAAAGTATTTTTTTGATAATCTTGACCACGGCTACCAAAGACAATTAAATAAAAATGACCTTTAATTAGCTTTATTGAAGCGCTACTTGCAAAGTGGGATTATGTCCGAGGCCGGTAATGGATGTTCAACTATAAACATAATGAATCCCTGTTTCGAGAAAGGATTAAGTTTAAAGGATTAAGGTTAAATCACATGACTGATAATCATAAATCGTGCACGAAGAGTTTTGATAGAAACCTACAAACTGTTCCATCGGTATGACGAAGAGGTAGTGCCAGAGGCGGCCCTCCCGGGGGGCAGGGGCACAGTGCCCCCCACGTTTTCAGGCACCCAAAAAGTGCCCCTTTTTACATAGGAAAGTGCCCTTTTTTACATAGGAAAAGTGCCCGTTTTTACATAAGAAAAGTGCCCCTTTTTACATAGAAATAGTGCCCCTATTAATTTATAAAAGTGCCCCTTCCCCTTTTCAACTCTGAGAAGTGCCCCTTTTACTTGAACACGTGCCTCTTTTCCTTCGACAAGTTCCCAATTCCCTTTGCAATAAGTGTCCATTTTCCATTCTCATAAGTGCCCTTTTTAATCTCTAGTAAGTGCCCCTCGTTAGGTACGAGAAGTGCCTCTTTTCACTTTTGATAAGTGCCCCCTTCACCTCTGATGATTGTCCTATTTAATTCTGAGAGGTGCCTCTTTTACTTTGACAAGTGCTCATTTCCCTTTGTAAGAAGTGCCCCTTCCCCTATTAATAACTAATCCCATTTTAACTCGAATAAGCGCACCTTATATTTCCACATGTGCCCTTTTCCCTTTGTAATAAGTGCCCCTTTTCCTAATAATAAGTGCCCCATTAAAAAGAGCCCCTTCCCCTTCTCATAAGTGCCCCTTCTCTGGTACGTGAAATTACTCCTTTTCACTTCAGATAACTGCCTCTTTCACCTCTGATAAATGCCCTTTTAAAATCTGATCGTTGCCCAATTTCTTTCAACTAATGCACATTTTCCTTCATTACAAGTGCCCCCTTTTCATTCACATAAGTGCCCCATTTCATATCATACCATGTACCCAATTACTACACCCGGGTGGAGAGTGTTAAACGTCAATGAAGATATTGCTAAGGGACATTAGTGCCAGGCTTGGAATCATGAACCATGTGATCCATTGACAGTCTCTCTACACCTCTGTACAATAACTGCAGGGCTGTTAAGAAGAGCGGTAATAAGAATGATAATGAACAATATCAACTTATATCGCGCGGCTACTATATGAATATACTCTACTACCCTGTGATTCTGCTGTGATATAAAAAAAAACTCCTGCAGACACACACACACAATAAAAAACACTGATACTGATGAGCCTACTCTGTGAAAAGCACATGAAACATGGTGCATGTCTGTTCGACTCACAACATATTCAAATCCTCCTATAGGGGGTTGATGGGAAAGGTGGTTTGTTCCATGTCAAACCCGGGTGACAAACAGTTCAATGTTTTATGAGTGAAGTATCAGCGATAGTTTTCATGGTAGAGAAACTTAATTGTAGGTTAAGTTTGTTAGAGTGAGTGGTAACATCATTTGTTTGAAAGAAGCATATCGCGTAAACCTGAACAATTTAACCTACGTTTCTTAGCATCAACAAAATATTATTGGACAATGGAACAATGGTAGATACACTCAATGGATTACAATAAATGTAATTTATTAAAAATGAATGACAAATTGTGACAGAAATGAAGACATAAAGTATTTTTTGATAATCTTGACCACGGCTACCAAAGAAAATTAAATAATATTACCTTTAATTAGCTTTATTGAAGCGCCACTTGCAAAGTGGGATTATGTCCCCGAGGCCGGTAATGGATGTTCAACTATAAACATAATGAATCCCTGTTTCGAGAAAGGATTAAGTTTAAAGGATTAAGGTTAAATCACATGACTGATAATCATAAATCGTGCACGAAGAGTTTTGATAGAAACCTACAAACTGTTCCATCGGTATGACGAAGAGGTAGTGCCAGAGGCGGCCCTCCCGGGGGGCAGGGGGGGGGGGGGGGCACAGTGCCCCCACTTTTTCAGGCACCCAAAAAGTGCCCCTTTTTACATAGGAAAGTGCCCTTTTTTACATAGGAAAAGTGCCCCTTTTTACATAAGAAAAGTGCCCCTTTTTACATAGAAATAGTGCCCCTATTAATTTATAAAAGTGCCCCTTCCCCTTTTCAACTCTGAGAAGTGCCCCTTTTACTTGAACACGTGCCTCTTTTCCTTCGACAAGTTCCCAATTCCCTTTGCAATAAGTGTCCATTTTCCATTCTCATAAGTGCCCTTTTTAATCTCTAGTAAGTGCCCCTCGTTAGGTACGAGAAGTGCCTCTTTTCACTTTTGATAAGTGCCCCCTTCACCTCTGATGATTGTCCTATTTAATTCTGAGAGGTGCCTCTTTTACTTTGACAAGTGCTCATTTCCCTTTGTAAGAAGTGCCCCTTCCCCTATTAATAACTAACCCCATTTTAACTCGAATAAGCGCACCTTATATTTCCACATGTGCCCTTTTCCCTTTGTAATAAGTGCCCCTTTTCCTAATAATAAGTGCCCCATTAAAAAGAGCCCCTTCCCCTTCTCATAAGTGCCCCTTCTCTGGTACGAGAAATTACTCCTTTTCACTTCAGATAACTGCCTCCTTCACCTCTGATAAATGCCCTTTTAAAATCTGATCGTTGCCCAATTTCTTTCAACTAATGCACATTTTCCTTCATTACAAGTGCCCCCTTTTCATTCACATAAGTGCCCCATTTCATATCATACCAGGTACCCAATTACTACACCCGGGTGGAGAGTGTTAAACGTCAATGAAGATATTGCTAAGGGACATTAGTGCCAGGCTTGGAATCATGAACCATGTGATCCATTGACAGTCTCTCTACACCTCTCTACAATAACTGCAGGGCTGTTAAGAAGAGCGGTAATAAGAATGATAATGAACAATATCAACTTATATCGCGCGGCTACTATATGAATATACTCTACTACCCTGTGATTCTGCTGTGATATAAAACAAAACTCCTGCAGACACACACACACAATAAAAAACACTGATACTGATGAGCCTACTCTGTGAAAAGCACATGAAACATGGTGCATGTCTGTTCGACTCACAACATATTCAAATCCTCCTATAGGGGTTTGATGGGAAAGGTGGCTTGTCCCATGTCAAACCCGGGTGACAAACAGTTCAATGTTTTATGAGTGAAGTATCAGCGATAGTTTTCATGGTAGAGAAACTTAATTGTAGGTCAAGTTTGTTAGAGTGAGTGGTAACATCATTTGTTTGAAAGAAGCGTAAACCTGAACAATTTAACCTACGTTTCTTAGCATCAACAAAATATTATTGGACAATGGAACAATGGTAGATACACTCAATGGATTACAATAAATGTAATTTATTAAAAATGAATGACAAATTGTGACAGAAATGAAGACATAAAGTATTTTTTGATAATCTTGACCACGGCTACCAAAGAAAATTAAATAAAAATTACCTTTAATTAGCTTTATTGAAGCGCTATTTGCAAAGTGGGATTATGTACCCGAGGCCGGTAATGGATGTTCAACTATAAACATAATGAATCCCTGTTTCGAGAAAGGATTAAGATTAAAGGATTAATGTTAAATCACATGCCTGATAATCATAAATCGTGCACGAAGAGTTTTGATAGAAACCTACAAACTTTTCCATCGGTATGACGAAGAGGTAGTGCCAGAGGCGGCCCTCCCGGGGGGCAGGGGGGGGGCACAGTGCCCCCCCCCCACTTTTTCAGGCACCCAAAAAGTGCCCCTTTTTACATAGGAAAGTGCCCTTTTTTACATAGGAAAAGTGCCCCTTTTTACATAAGAAAAGTGCCCCTTTTTACATAGAAATAGTGCCCCTATTAATTTATAAAAGTGCCCCTTCCCCTTTTCAACTCTGAGAAGTGCCCCTTTTACTTGAACACGTGCCTCTTTTCCTTCGACAAGTTCCCAATTCCCTTTGCAATAAGTGTCCATTTTCCATTCTCATAAGTGCCCTTTTTAATCTCTAGTAAGTGCCCCTCGTTAGGTACGAGAAGTGCCTCTTTTCACTTTTGATAAGTGCCCCCTTCACCTCTGATGATTGTCCTATTTAATTCTGAGAGGTGCCTCTTTTACTTTGACAAGTGCTCATTTCCCTTTGTAAGAAGTGCCCCTTCCCCTATTAATAACTAACCCCATTTTAACTCGAATAAGCGCACCTTATATTTCCACATGTGCCCTTTTCCCTTTGTAATAAGTGCCCCTTTTCCTAATAATAAGTGCCCCGTTAAAAAGAGCCCCTTCCCCTTCTCATAAGTGCCCCTTCTCTGTAACGAGAAATTACTCCTTTTCACTTCAGATAACTGCCTCCTTCACCTCTGATAAATGCCCTTTTAAAATCTGATCGTTGCCCAATTTCTTTCAACTAATGCACATTTTCCTTCATTATAAGTGCCCCCTTTTCATTCACATAAGTGCCCCATTTCATATCTGGTCATTGCCCCTTTTCAAGTGCGAAAGTGCCTCTTTTCACCTCTGATAATTACCCTTTAAACAATAATACGTGCCCCTTTCCTTTCTAATAAGGGACCTATCCCCTTTTCATAAATGCCCCTTTTCACCTCTTATAATTGCCCGTATCAAAATCTGATGGAGTCCCCTTTTCCTTCGACAAATGCCCATTTCCTTTTCTCTTTACTGACTTTTTTTCATCCCTGGTGAGTGCCTCTTTTTGAGGGTGTAAGAAGTTCCCCATTTTCACCTCTGATAATTACTCTTTGTACTTTGGCACATGCTCCTTTTCATTCCTGATAAGTGTCCCCTTTTCCTCTCATCATTAAACGCGCCCTAGCTAATTTCAAGCAACTAAGAGCAATTTCCCCCAAAGATCGCTCGCTACGCTCGCACGCTTCTTTAGATGATAAACTTATGTTACTTATCAAAGGTCTTTTCAGTCTTCTGTGATGAGAATGTGCTTATAACCCCATTCGGATTGGGTTTTTTCCTCTTTATGAAATATAATTTTTTGCACTGCGACCTCACACATCTTAAATTTTTTCCTCGCTTCGCTCGCTCGCAAACAGGTTTTTGGACATCAAACCCATCTGCAAATCAGATGCTTAAGCAATATCTTGTATGGTTTATAGAATGAGAGAAATATTGAAATCATCCCTGATAATTGTAATCTCATTGTAGGGATATACCAATGTCTAAAAGTTTGTATATTTTCGCTTTGAGATTTCCCTTGGTAGGTACCCTTTTTTTTCCAGAAAGTGCCCTTTTTTCTTGGTGCCCCCCCCCCACTTTGGAAGTCGCTCGGCCGCCCCTGGGAAGTGCCAGACTTAGGCCACTTACATAGGTCAACTAGAGGTCATAGTACAATCAAAGACACTATATATTCCAAGGTCTGTCACTGAGAAACGTAAAAACAGTATGAGGAAAACCCAGGAATAATTTAAATAATGATCTTGTTCAGCGCTTTTTCAACTTATTTGCAGTCACATCACCCTTTTAAGAAAAGTGTTGAGTCACCACACTCCCAAAGTCATTATGGAAGATTAATTTTACATCGCTCTGACATTTTATCAAGTGCCATGTGGTGGCCGCTACAAATGAAGAAATAAAATTACCTCTGGAATATTGTGTATTATGAAAAAACTTTTCGAATAAACAAGGTGTGCTTAGTTTTTGAAGTAGTGGCAACCAACTCAAAAGCTAAGAATGACATTTGACTTTTAACAGATAAACGCCCACTGCCGTGGCCCACACAATTAGACTATATAACTATTCCCAATTAAATGTATTGTAACTTTGTGTCATTCATAATTTACGTGTATATTTTCTATATACAGGGGCGGATCTACGATCGTCAGAAAAATATTGGGGCGGGGGTGGGCTTGATTTTTCCTAACATCATCTTCAAAAATGATTTATGATTCGAAAAAACCATCACCCCTCTCCGGGCTCTCTCGGCAAAGCTGGAAACCCATCGGTCCTACCGAGGCTTTTTTGAGGATCTCGCCGTCGGGAATCACCCGCGGCGGACAGTATACAAAATGATGCATGCGCATGAGTTCATTATACGATCTATCCGCACTCGAGTTGAGGCTGTGTGTATCTATCGCACGAAGCCGTACAATAGGGTCAGTAAATGAATCACACGTGACCGCGTATGACCAATCATTTGATTAGGATCTGGGAGTGAGTTGTATAATAAGTTCTGATCCATAAAGCCAACCGCACACTACACGATTGTCCTGCGATCGGATTTTCGAAGAAAATGGCAATCGTATTAGAAAGGAAATCTAAACAAACGTCATCTTTCTGATTTAGCTTCTAAATAATGTTAATGATACTAACAACCGGAAGTGTATAACATTGAACTCTTGTAGATAGAATACAAGTCGAATCGGCTTCAAATCGTAGACAATCGCGCTACCGGTCTGACGTCACTACGACTCTAAATCGATTAAAATTTTCCAAGGAAGCCGCTGCATGAACTCCCTTGTAATTTAGATATATAAGCCATACAAACTTACAATAGAGCCCTTTTCAGCCCGAATAAGAGTACCGGTAGGCGGATTTGCGAATAGTGGTATATGTATTTCAGAAAAAAAACTCAGGCTGCAACACCCAACCCCTTTTCCGCTTCATGGGCCAATTGACGTGGTATTTCTAGAGCTCTAGGAAGCGCATAATGACGTCATAATGTATTACGCAATTTTCGTTAATAAAACGGAAACGGAATGGGCCACAATATATATCTTTTATACAAAATTAAAGTCTTTCCATATTTTCTCTCTACCCCCTTTCGATTTCCTTTTCCTCATCCCTTTTTCTCTCTATATTTATCAGTTACTCATCTCTCTATATCCCTTCCTTTTTTTCTCTTTCCCCCCTCCCCCACCTCTCTCATGTTATAATGCAAACGACATTTCTCGAGTATTACCCCGAACGGTTTAGTTTAAGAAACCATGTGATTCTCTCTCTCTCTCTCTCTCTCTCTCTCTTCTGACTTCAGAAGAGAATCCCATCGTAAGTCTTGAGGACTCTTTCCCAGTACCTTCCCCTGTTTGTGCATAGCATGTACAGGTGAAGCAATACCGAGACGCCATTTTGAATGACTTGCTTCTCTGGAACCCCAGAAATGTTCCGTCACGAGCATCCACTTAAATTGAAGTTGTGTTTATGTAATGCCCTGATCAGTGCAAGAAGAGAGAGAAAGAATGAGAGAGAGAGAGAGAGAGAGAGAGAGAGAAAGAGGTATGACGACAACATTCAGTAGGGAATCCATACAATATTACAATGCCAGCGTATGCCCCCTCCCTCACACTTTTGCTGACGCAGAAAAGTGCTCCAATCACAAGAACGCTTTCAAAGTTAAGATCCTACGCCTCTGCGAGACTTTGATTCATACAAAGCTCTACGGTAAACTATGAGTGAGAGACAGAGATATAGAGAGAGAGAGTGAAAAAGAAAGAGATCAGAAGCGACTTGTGCACGAGCCTGGCGAAATCTTAAAGGGACTTGGTAACATTGTTCAGATGAGAGAAAATGGTGCTAAGGTAGTGACTTCAATCCTAGATATATAATTAAAGATAATCTGAAAGTTTGACTGAAAACAGACCTTCATTAATGATAACAAATTGGGTAAAACTGGTGTGATCGATTCCTTATTTCTCTCAAGTATATCATTACAATTTATTTACATTTTAGGTGAATGTAAATCGTCACAAAGCAATGAAGTGACGCCTTCAAAGAAAACCATAAATATCTCTGTGGTTTGAGAATGTTTTTCAGGATTTGTTTGCAGAGTAGAGAGAATATAATAAGAAACATTTCATCAAAAAATTCCGCAGTTTTTTCATCAACCTTCAACAATGTTACCGAGTCACTTTAATGGGGTATAAAAACAAATCTTAAATCATATATACTTAGATGAATGGTTCTATACCGCCCGTATTTGTTCACGCAATTTGTTCCTTTAGTTTCCGTTTATATTGTCCGATTTGATATGATTGATTTGATTTGATTTGATTTATTTATTCACGGTAAACGCCCAGTTCAGCTGTTAAGCTGTTTTACAATGGGGCCGTGCCTATACAATAAAAAATCAAAGTAAACATAAGACAACATATCATATAAAGAATAACAAAATAGTAGAATTACTGATGACACACCGAGTAGAGATAAATTATATGAGTTCGTACGCATGTATACGTAAATATAAAGTTTGTTATAAGTTGGTTTTAAAACACATATTGTAAAGAAATATCAAACAATATTAACCACGACATTAATATGATAAAAGATGCTGAAATATGATATGAATATTAAGTATATATACATGAAATACGGGTTTTCTAAATATTACAACATTTTTTAATACGATAAAAAAAACATTGCATTGCTAAGTTGCCAAAAAAACAAATATTCAAATATATTTGTTAACCTGTATACAAGAGTGGTAAAAATTAGTATTAGTAAAAATATATATAAACAATTAAGTGTACCTTTCCATCCCATTATCACTTTCTGTAACACAAATTAAAATTTGTGGAGGGGGGCATCTATTGTATTTAGCTCTTTGTTCTTTATTACGATTTACTATGATGTGTGCAGGACGTAAATCTTTCAGTATGTGTGTATTCGTTGCTCTTGTCAAATCATTATGTTCTTATTATATTACAATTAACCAAATAAGTTCATATTTGTGCATTCGTCCATGTATGTCATTGTCTCTTTACAGTATCTCTCTGCACCTTTAAATAGTTTACAAGTGACTTGTATGATGTCTCGGAGAGGCGTATGACCTCAAATTTAAAATCCTTCTTGTGATTTGGGGCACTTTTTTCTGGGTCATACACAGTGTGGGAGGAGGCATACGGCGGCTTCGCATCTTTTATGTATTCCCTACTGAATGTCATCGTGATATCTAATGGTATACATCATTCGGTAAATCTTGAGTATTAAATACCCCTGAATGGTTAAGTATAGATACCCATGTGATGTGTAACTAAAGGGAAATATATCTATCCCATAAACCACCCAAAGAAATAAAGAACAAAGAAACAAACACAAACTGCAAAAACTTCGAAAAAGTTTTTTTTAAAGCTAAAGACCAGTAATGGTCATGCGATTGCATTGTGAAAGAAACATTGTGAAATCGATCAGAAAAGGTTGATCATCTAGCATAGATGTACTGCAAGGTTCTGGAATCATCAAAATGATAAGAAATTTGGCCAAGTCTTCATAAAGTTAGAATCACTGTACACAGAAAGATGTATATGGGACTACACACACGTGCGCGACACGTGCATTTGTATCTCTCAACAGGCGAGAGATACACTAATTTACCAAATATATCAATTAGTAGGCGGTTTCCCGTCAACATTTTTATCATCATGTATTATTCAAAACATATTCTTTCACATGAGTGGAAATAAGAGCTTGCATTTCATTTTTTGAAATTGAGGCGTTTCCAATACTGGTCTTTACCTTTAAAGGTAAAGACCATAAATGGTCACGCGATTGCATTGAGAAAGAAACGTTGTGGTATCGATCAGAACAGGTTGATCATCTAGCATCTAGCATCTGCAAGGTTCTGGAATCATCAAAATGATAAGAAATTTGGCCCATTCTTCGTAAAGTTACAAGCACTATACACAGAAAGATGTATATGGGACTACCCTTTATCTCTTACAAGACCATGAGAGAAACAAATTTACCAAATATATGAATTAGTAGGCGGTTTCCCGTCAACATTTTTATCATCATGTATTATTCAAAACATATTCTTTCACATGATTGGTAATAAGAGCTTGTATTTCATTTTTTGAAATTGGGGCGTTTCCAATACTGGTCTTTACCTTTAATATATATTGTGGTTCATTTATGTATATGGATTCGGGTTTCTTCTGATTTTGAAACTGAAAAAAAAAAAATTGACGTGATATATGGCCCAAAACCTGTCAATAAATGACTCTCAGAGGATTTGCTAGCAAAACAAGGCGATGAGGTGATAAAATGATCTGATTTTGGAACGGAAGATCAAATTGAAAAATAAAAAGGAAGAAAGAAAGGATATTGACGTCATTTATCATGTTTAAGATACAAATGCTGCCAATAAATGACTCTTAAAACGCGCTACTTGTCTCAGTTCTGAAATTGATTGTTTATGAGAACTGGTTATACAAAGGAGCAATAATGTATAAAGAGAAGGAGAAATGTTTCATGCTGTAAGGATAACAAGGAATTAAGACAAAGACAGAACCAAAGTGATGACGGCAAAGTGAAAATAAAGAAAGAACAGATTGGAAGTTAAAAGAAGTTCTACTCCTAAAAAAAAGTTTTTTAAAGAGGAGGGAGATGTATTTTACATGTTTAAAAACGTGTAGACAGACACCATATTTTTCAGCAGCGTAAATAGGGGGAGGGGGTATACAATTCCCAATATTAGGTAGGGGGAGGGGATGGCCTGTATATCTTGCACTGTTCAAGGAAAAGATACTCTTAAAATAAAAATGTTGTTGGGAATTTTGTGATAATTGTAGTGAGAATTTCGCTTAAAAATCTATGAAAAAGGTTTAGAACATCCTAAAAATCTGTTAAAACTCGTTATGTGTGTGTGTACAAGTATACAGTTAGCAACTGAAGTATTCGTACCCCTCGTATATTTTACGTTGTTACTCAAGAATGAAAGGCGGACCGGTTGAATTAGGGCCTTTGTAGAATACTTTTAGACGTAAAGGCCCGGTCACACAGAGGGGACGCATGGGGGACGCATGGGGGACGCACGGCCAGCGCATTGGAAATTTGCAATTTGGGCCAGTGCGTTGTCGTTCACTAGGCGTGCGTCATCATTCGTTACTCGTTCGTCAAGCGCGCTGGACCCACGCTATGCATTCGTCGCCATTCGCTGTGTGCGTCGGGATTTTTTGAGCATGCTCAAAAGTGTGCGCGGAGCTCGACGCATGAATGTACACGCCGAAGGCACGCCAGACATGCGTGGAGCGCGTTAAACCAGCACCAGACATACGCGGAGCACACGACCTGTATACGCACAGCGCGCTAGCTACACGCTTTGCATTTTGTGTCAGCTCGCTAGCTTTTCCAAAATCATGACAAAAGTTAGGCACACGGTCTTTTCCAATTTCCAATGCGCGGGCCGTGCGTCGTCTATGTGTGACCACCTCTGTTGAGAACGCGGTGCAAGCGTGGACCACATATTGCTCCGATTGTCTCATTTTCGCTCGCGTGAACATTGTCAGCACAAAGCACTGACCTCTGCCTCCTGAACGGATCATCGCCCATTCCATTCACTATACGTTACGTACTATAAAGGCTGTATTGTCTGACCGTTCATGAATATTCATGTTTTTGCTAAACTCGGTAAAATGTTTGCTTTTACTAAATGGAAAAATTACGGTGGGGGGTTGGATGAAATGGACATAATGAAATAGGCAGAAGTGATCTATGAAAATTCATGCTTTTTATGTTTCGTGTGCTCGACCTATAACCTTCAAATCGCTTGGTAAACTGAGTCCAAAGTTAGACTTGTTTCACACGTGTATTATAGGCAATGACGAGCTTGCAACCTATTTTGAAAAATTACGGTGGGTGAACTTTCAAAAGTCAATAAGACATGAGGGCTCCAATGAAAGAGCTAGTGATAACATACGTCGGGGTGGATGTGCTTTTCGTTTAAACAAAAAATGAATTTTTAACGATTTTTTAAAAAAACGTCCATAGGCTAACATGTTAGGCTGCCGACTCAGATCATGCTCTGACGATAGGGGGCGTTGTGAAATGAGACTAACCGGAGCCATATGTTCGTCCAGCGCGCAAGCAACACGCTGTGCATTCGTGAAAGTTGTTATCTGTGTACGGTCTGTATGCGCACTGTATGCGCCCTGTATGCGCTCAGCGCGCTAGCAACACGCCGTACATTTGGTGTCAGCTCGCTGTAACTTCGACAAAAGTTGGGCGCACGACAACGCACTGGCAAAATTTGCAAATTTCCAATGCGCTGGCCGTGCGTTCCCCATGCGTCCCCTCTGTGTGACCGGGCCTTAAGCTTTTATGTCATATTGACGTAAATCGGGACAAATAATTTTTCAAATAATTACTTTAAAAAAAATACAAAATAATTGAGTTGTTCACCGTATGCGTTTAGGTAATGGATGAGTATGCAAAGAGTGCGCGTATGTTTGTGGGTGTGTATGTGTGCGTGCTTGTGTGTGTTCGTGCGAGATATCTCGGCGGCTGATTACGATCACTCCACACACAAACAAACACACACATACACACACACACACCGTCCCCACTAATCGAAACCGATTAACGTCATTTAGGTCCCCAACCTCGGTTAGATCTTAGATAAAGGGCCACTCTAACCCAACTAACATAGCCCTTTAAAACATGATAATAATAACCATCCATTTTCACAGTTCTCACGCTTGCTGGGCTACGCCCCTCGAAAAGAGGTAATACGGTCACGTGGCTTGATGACGCATTTGACGTCATTGCGGGCATGTCCGATTTGATAATTTGATAATTTCATAATTAGGAATGACGAAATTGCCAGAAACGTACTGAGATTATCGAGGGCATATTATTTTTAGGATGAATTTTTATTTCTTCCATTAATATCATAGTTTGCCTCTTTAAAGACATTTTAATGCCTAAATCACCCTCCTTTTCACCGAAGAGGCGCCTGCAGTGACGTCAAATGCCTCATCACCAAAACTGGGCTTATTTCTGAGCGTTCTGAGTCGTCAGTTTAAAGCTAGATTCCAGAATTATTGTTTATTTCTAAACAAATCATTGTCATGTTCGGAATCTTCGTCAAAAATTATTCTACTTGTCTTTTTTTCATTTTATAGCCCGTTTTGGTTAGAGTGGCCCTTTTACCTTAAACATTAACTTGCACTGACTACGTTTCTCGCGAAAATGTTTTTTTTTCTTCTAAATTTATTTGGATTGGAACATATGTTCACCCATGTTGCCCTCGCAACTTTGTAAACTGCAGTGCGATATTTTTATTATAAATATATTCTGCTACAAAATTTCACACTTTCAACCGTTCGCTGCTGTTCAAACCTCGTTGAAATGGGAATTTTTCAATCGAATTAAAAAAAAAAAAAGAGGTGTTAAGTAAAAACCTATGAATGTTAAATTAACAATATTTCCGAAACTCTTTAGTTAGAGATGTTGATATGAAATTTCACGAGGTTTAAACAAAAAAATTATTCAATGCTCTAGTTTCTATCGGCAACATCAATTCGCCCATCATTATTTTTAACGACATTGATGTCAGATGTTTTTAAGGTTTCGGCATGACGCCTTTCCAATCGTGACCATTACCAAGTGAAGATATCGCTGGCTTCGTTGGCCTTGTGACGTCATCAAAATACTGACGACATCTTTTTGTTCAAGAGCATCGTGGTGTAATGGTGAAGGCTCTTGGCTCTCAAACAGGAGGTCCTGGGTTCGATCTTTGATCGGTACTTAGATCCATGGATAAAGTGTTAAACCCACAACTGGAGTAGAGGTCTGAAAATCTTTGACACGCATAATAAACTTGATAATATAGAGTAATTTATTTTTGTTTGGTCTGCTTTGTTCAAAATTTCATATGAAAGCAAGCTAAAAGGCAAAAAATAAAAAATGAAATAAAACAATGTGTTTACATTATTTATTTGTAGATGATTTTCTGTCGCAATCAAAATTAGTACTAATAAATGATAGTTGGAATACATATAGCGCCTTTTCTACTGGATACAACACGCTTAGATATGCCATCCATGAGTCAGTGTTAGAGTTAAAATATACACAAGTTACCAAGCTATGACAGCGTAGGTTCAATTTATGCATATTATATAACACTAGATGTGTGTTTAAATAATATGTTTAAATTGTTCTACTGCTGGTGATGATTTCCAATTGATCCCAGTCCTCCGAAAATATTCGTTTGATAAGCTAGTCCAAAAAATGATTCAACTACAATATTATGTTTCCAGTGTGAACGTAAAATGTTCTGAGTCTGCTTATCCAGTGTGAACACATCACTTTTTGTTCTGGACGGCTCTCTCATAAACGGGAGACTTTGGGGGTTATCTCGATCTAAATCTGGG
This sequence comes from Strongylocentrotus droebachiensis, assembly GCA_035222895.1. Taxonomy (NCBI): domain Eukaryota; kingdom Metazoa; phylum Echinodermata; class Echinoidea; order Camarodonta; family Strongylocentrotidae; genus Strongylocentrotus; species Strongylocentrotus droebachiensis. The sequence goes on along the minus strand of JAVYIG010000230.1, from coordinate 206,496 downwards.
CCTAATCCCCCGATCCCTTGGTGTTAAATCCTAATTAATCTCAGACGTTCATCAAAATTGACAGCCGCATTGTGGGCACAAATTATATATTGCGTGATCCATCATAGTTTTGTCACTTGTGTGACATAACAAATTGATGGGGTGGCTAGCGATTGCGTATAATGAAAGAGAACCTCTATGAAAAAATATGTGTGAAAAATCAAAATTTCGTGACCTTTATTCGGCATTAGCGTAATATTGTAATTTTCGAACTTTTAATTGAAATATTTCTCTTCTCGTCCTTATTACCAAACTGGGTTTTATTTTTAATAAAAAAGGTAGTGTATCTTCAAAATATATAAAATATAAAAGTATAATGCCAAAAGTATGGCACACAATAATCAAACTACATACGCAGCGGCTGGTTGGCAATTCAAATTTGAAATACATGTATATTCATAGGTCATTATACTTCTACCTGAAATACGAAAGTCATGGCGCTATGTGAGAGGTTGTACATTTTTTAGAAGATCTTGTAAGTGTTGGTACATTTATTTTGAATATCTGAAGGGACAGAGTCGGGCAGCAGTTGGTGTTATGGTCAAGAACTAGAGAATTGAGGTAGTTTCATTCATCATCTGGCTTCCAGAAAAGGCGGTAAATTGTGAAGATGAAAAGAGAGAGAGAGAGAGAGAGAGAGAGAGAGAGAGATGGGGGGGGGGGGGGGTAAAGATGAAACGAAACTAAGAGAAAAGGAAGGAATGTATAGATGCAGTTATCGTATGTGTTTGCGTGTGTAAAAAAAGACTGAAAGAGAAATGAAGAGTAACGGAGAAAAACAATGACAACATAAAGTATGTGTGTGTTTATGTGCGTGTGCGTTAAAGAAATAAAAATTAGGACATGAGAAATAGACAAAGAGAGCGCGCACTGGGTTGGTGTGTGTGCGTGTGTGTGAAAACAGAGTTAAATGAAGAGACAAAAAACGAAAGGATGAGAAAACGAGAACTAAAAAGGGAGAGAGAGAGAGAGTGTGTGAGTATGGTAGCGAGTTTGTGGGTGTGTGCGTGTATGGAAAAAAGAAGAGGTAAAGAAAGAAAATGGCACAGAAAAAAAGAATGAGAAAAGGGGAAAGAAAGAGAAAGAGGGAGAGAAAGAAAAAAGATTGTGAGTGTGCGTGTAGGAGAGAAAGAGAAAGAGAGAGCGGGGAGATAATGGATTTAGTCGTGGGTTAGTGAGGGTGCGTGCGTGCGTATATGTACGTAAAAAATTGACAGGGAAAGTGTGTGTGTGTGTTAAAGAGATAGTGGGGGAGAGAAAGAGGATGGGTGGGAAGGGGGAGAGCGGTAATGATGCCCTCCTCGACATATCAACCGTTCGATGGCGCCACAGGGCATGAGACCGAAACTTTAAAGGGATGAATAACTCTCTTCGCCTTGCACTTCAATTCGAAATAAGTTTAGGCCTAGAAATTGTGTGCAGGAAACACTCCATCAATTTTTATGAAATATAACAAAATTATTTCTACTAAAATGTATCACTGCTGGGTTTATGCTTTTGTTCATGAAGTTAGTCTGAGGTATGTTCTGGTTATAATGTGATTATTAATTTTACAACCAAATTCAAAATTATATATTCATATATTTATATCTCTACTTTATCTGCTTCAAAGGGAAATAATAATTCAAGTAATATTTAAGAAAATATAGTAAGGCGGGTGTATTGAAGCAGGAAAATGAGAGGATCAGGTCAGTGAAAGTTTGAGCAAATTGTGATTTAAAATAAGACTGTTATGTATTTTTGAATTTGCGATCTATCACATACAAATTGGCATCTCTGTGACGTATCTTGCGAGCTCCCCTCCCATTCGCTCTGTACATAAAATTTCATAAACTTTTATGTTCTTCGTTATTGATGATGGAATTTAAAAAAAAATCCATGCGGGGGTTTTACAGAAACAAAATTGTAATAATTATATTTACGGTGCACGTACGATTGAATATTTTCTTGAGGGAAAATTGAAATTTTTGATTTTTGTTTCTTTCTGGTACTAACAGAGCAAATAGGAGCAGAGCTCGCAAGACACGTCACAGATTTGCCAATTTGTGTTTAATTGATCGCAACTTTAGGAATTAACTACTTCCTTATTGTTTTTATGGGATTTGCTCAAACTTTCACTGACCTGTTCCTCATATTTTCTGCTATTTTTCTGCTTTTTTGTACCCATTGCCTACGGGAACCAGGTAGATCATGTATTAAGTCTACGGGCATAACATCATTCAGTAGTTTACGGGTTAATCCAACTTAATATCAGGGTGGACTTCCCTTTAAGTATGATTGATAGTTTTCTTTGGCTGGTGGGCTGTCAAAATTTACCGCCATTTCTAAGAGATCACTTAGGCGCCAAAATAAAGCTCTATCCCGCAGTGGGTCTGCAATATTGAAAGGATTTAAAAGATCTCCTACGTTTAAACATGTCGTGAAAAATTAATTTTGAATTTGTCCAACGCCTATTTTCGTTCTACAGACAATTTATCACACAAGGTCAAACTCAACGGCTCTCAGAATTGTTTTCCAATTTGCATTTCTGATGTATGTTAGACATAGTATATATTGACATCACATGATTATTATACAGCATGTATTTGAATGATTACAACAGTGCTTTAGCTTTTATTTAATTGATAACAAGTGCAGCCCCTTGTATGCACTATTGGAGTATTTTTTGTTTACATTTTTTTAATTAAGTGATTATGAATATGGTTTATTCTTGGTAGACACAGTTTCTATCTTGGGTCAATCGTAATCAAGTTCTGAGAAGAAATTCAAAACTTTAGCTATCAAGGATAAACCATCTTCTCACAATCGCGTCATTACAATTTTTAAGAAGAAAAAACAGTGTATTCAAATCATAATAAGGAAGGGGTAGTTTCTAGAATATACACAAGTACACAAATGAAGTAATATTTCTTTAGTAAAAATGCAAGAAGCCTTTTCCAGTGTTCGGGCCAAAGCTACGATTTTTTTAAAGGATAGGCCAGTTTCTATAATTTGAAATAACAAACTGATTTCTTTCAGAAACAAAATTATTACTCATTAGTTTGTTTTATTTTCTTAAATAGACGGTTGACTTGCATGGCCATAGCTCGTTATTAGGGAACGTACCATTTGAGGACATCATTGATTATGCCCATCCCCCATCCTCCCTCCCCCCCCCCCCCCCCCCCCCCCCCCCCCCCCGCTTCTCCCCCGTCTCGCCCTCCTCCCGACCTTCATACAATCTTCCAGACGCCCTCGTGAATAAACGTCCCTTTACATAGTGTGCGCGCCACCGGAAAATATGACGCTCCAGGTGCAGCCCTCTTCCGCCTGTTATACCGGGGCAGCGATCGATACGTTCCTGGTAGCAGCCCGTCTAAGCTATACCGAGACATTATTTTCTGGCCGATTTTTCATGCATACTACAATTCAATTTTCCCACTTTGTGTTTCTTTTTTTCCCCCATTTCCTTTCGTTCAAGTTATATGTCGCGAGAAGAATATCAAATGTCACATATGTATTCCTTCCGTAAACGAATGGGATTTAAAAAAATTAAATTGATATATTCTGGCAAAGGGGTAAAAGGTTTTACGGTAGTTAATTATTTTCCAAGTGTTTTGTTTTTCCGAAGCATGGTATATTTACCAGGGTTATCAATCACATGCATACTATAATTTAATTTCCCTAGTTTCTGTTCCCCCTCCCTCCCTTTAATTTCGTTCAAGTTGTACATTTGTATGTGATCGGAAGAATATAAAATGTCATCTATATAATTATGGCAGCGCTTCTTAACTTTTTTTTTTTATAACTCGAGGCCCACTTTAGCTTTTAGAAATTTTTTGAGGCCCACCTAATAAAAACACAATGAGAAAACAATGAAAATTAAACCTGTCACAAGAAATAGAGAACGGACTAGGTAGGCGTTAATTATCATAACCCCCTCCCCCCCCCCCCCCATTTTATCTAATTAACCGCACAAGCGAATGAGCGGTATATTTTTGGCATTTGTAACTCTTGAAAACGCAATTTCTTGTGCATTTCACCACATACGGACATAATTGTCATGATGAAAAACCGGAAGGAACATTCACTTGACTCTCGATTAAATGGTTGAAGGTTCGACTCCCAGACCGGTACGTTCTTTGGCAGGACACCATACATTTGCCACTCTCCACCCAGGTTTATAAGGCTGGCACTTGCTGGGGTAATAATAATTGCAAGTCCCTAATGTTTAAAAAAAAAAAAGGATTCTGATGAGACCTTCCTTAGTAAACAAAATTGTAATATTTGCTATTAATATATTTTTTTTTTAACGGTTACATTTTGTTATCATTCTTAGTATTAGTATTGATGTGAAGGTTTTATATGGTTATCATATCATACCATATATCATATCGTAGCCCGTATCATAATATAGACCATGCTTCATAGAATATTTTAGCAGAATGAATGTCCCTTATCACTTTTCTTTTGCGAATTAAAAGAAAGGAAGGAGTAAAGGAAGGAACATTTATATAATTTGAATAAACAAAAAGTGTATTCTATATTTTCAACTGTGTTTGCGTTTACAAGGGTAAGCCATTGACATTTTCGTAAACAAGACACTACATATACACCTATTTTTAAATACGTGGGCTTAATCTGAAGTTCACATGGATTATCAGCTACCGCGGCAAACCAAAACAGGTGCAAAAACGGACCACTGAGGAACTCACGTAGATCAATTCAAATCTCTTGTCAACAAGAAAAGAAGTATTGCATGATTTGAGAACATCAACACTGGTCAACAACACCAACCGTCGAAAACAAGCCCCGTCTTCAACTCGAAACGGACATGTATTTCTGATTTTGCTGTTCGCGTTGGAAGCTTGGCTAGAATTAGTTCGCTTCTTCCTTTTTTTGCAGGGTTTAGTGGTCGACCGTGATACGATTAAGCGCCATGCCTGGATTAACAAACTCAATTAGTAAACATGCCCAACCTAGCGCCTGTAAAAACAAATATCCCCGCCACAAACCTTCACTATAATCTGAAATTCTGTTTCTCGCATTTTCCTCTCTCCTCCGCTTCTCCATCTCTCTCTCTCTCTCCCTCTCTCTCTCTCTCTTTCGTCGCACGTCCCTTCTCGCATCCCCAATTATTTTCTTCTTTTCTTTCACGTTCTGTTCCTCATCTCTCACATGGTTTCTCCCATTCGTCTTTCTTATCCAAGTTTGTATGTTAGTCTGTCTGTCTGTGTACTTTCCTCCTCAATCTCTATGTCTTTCTTTCTATTTGTACCCCTTTCTCACACACAACGCACCACTCACTCATTAACATACTCTTACAAAGTCATTTCACTCTCTCACTATCCGTTCATCTTACCTTTGCCCTACACCCCCCCCCCCCCCCCCTCTCTCTCTCTCTCTCTCTATTTCTATGTTCCCTATCGGCCACTTCTCTCTCTCTCTCTCTCTCTCTCTCTCTCTCTCTCTCTCCCTCTCTCTTGCTCACTCTCTTTCTCTCATACGCTCCCTTTCCCTCTGTTTATCTGTATTTCTCTCTCTGTTGTCCCAAATCCCATTTCTCCAAAGCTATTTCAGCGTCCTTCCAATGCAACTGATCGCTGATTTGTTATATGGTGAGCCGTAAAGTTCCAAGAAATCTGTTCCCCTAATATCGATTTGTTGGATTGTAACGGAATGTATTCCTAAAACTTGTCCTCTGCGAGTAGGCTGTGTTTTGGTGGTCTTGTTTTCTCAAACGTCAATGACGCTAGACACGGATAAGCCGTTAAAATATACCTATCTTTATCTCTCTTTCCTTGTTTCACTTTCTCGTGCTTCATCCTTTATCTTTCTCTTATTCTCCCCACATAATATAGGTCAATAATGTTCCGTTATCAATTTCAGTTGTTCAACATTTCTATTTGTGTCTTTTCTACAATCTTATTGAATTGTTTTATGTCATTATTGAGACTATATGTACTATGTACATGCTTCAATACGTTCATATTGAAACGGAACTAAATAAATCAAATCAAATCAAATCAAGAGAGAGTATTTGATTGATATTAAAGTTAATAACCTGCTTAATTATGATGTAGCTTTCTTTCAAGACTGTAAGCAGAGGGTCGGGGAGGGTGAGGTTTAAGGATGCGATCGAGTTGAATATTGTACTGGATCTACGGTAGATGTGAAAGTGTAGAAAATGAATATAGATGAAGATTATTACGATGTTGATAATTGACCTAAATGTATACAATAAAACGTTGGTGCATGCTAAACAAGCAAGGCTTTTATGGTGAAAGCTCCTAAAACTAAGTTACGTAATAATTATTAAAAGAACATTTTGGTCAAAGTATATAGTTAAAGCAGTAAAATTAAGAAAAAGCGAAAGTTTCAAACAAATTTACGGTATGCCTCAGTAAATCTATACTAAGAGGGAGAAAAAGACAGGGAAAGAGAGAGAGAGAGACAGAGAAAGATTATATATATATAGAGAGAGAGAGAGAGAGGGAGAGAAACAGAGAGGAAAGAGTGGGGGAGAGAGAAGAGAGAGAGAGAAGAGGAAGAGAAACAAAGAGACACACACACACACACAGGGAAAGAGAGAAACAGAGAGAGAGAGAGAGAGAGAGAGAGTGAGTGAGACAGATATAGAGAGTGAGGGAGAAAGAGAAAGTGAGAGAGATAATTGCAGAGTGAGAGACAGGAACGCAAAAGATCGGGGACAAACGTGAATATGGGATCGTTAGGCACGTGTTCCAAAAAGAAATCCTGTCGCTATCATTTCTTAGGCTTGACTTATCGGTTAATTGTCTCAGTTATAATCAATTTGCAATCTACGCTTTGATATCAGTCTAAATTACAGTATTGTCAATTAGGCCTACATGACACAAGATTCAAACAAATTCTCGAAACATATGAAAATGGATGAACAAAAAAAAAAAAAAAAAAAATGTATTCAATATGTTTGTATTGATTAATTATCTTCATAACACTCACTGGCTAGAGGAAACAAAATTGATAACCATTCATTGACTTTGCCTTTTATTTTTCATTTGGCCATTTTCGATAGATTAACACATAGTTCGCACTTTCCGTGAAGGGACGCCATTTTCTGATCATGTGACCTCTCCAAAGCCCCCGTGGCAATTCATGACAGCTCCCATAACTACTACCAGGTGATTTTTCGTTTTATAGTTTGAATTTTGTCCCGATCTGACAGATTTCCAACATAATTTATTAGCAGGATATGAATGAATATTCGACAGTCGAAGAGAGGATATGAAGAGCTTTATTCTGACTTTAAATGATTTCTCCCTTTCGCGACCAAATGTATCGAATTATTGAAACAAAATATTATATTGCATCGCATGTAATGCTAACCTAAGGCTTGTCTGTGTGAGAATACATAAATTATTTTTCCGCAGTTGAATAACATAAATTAATCATTTTGACATATTGCATCGTGTACAATTGATTTCATTTGGTCATTTCCCGTATTACCTTGGCAATTTCCAATGAAAAAAATATCTTAAAACTAGAAAAATTACGCTTTCATGCTCTCGAGAAAATAAAACAATTATAATAATTCCTAATCAATTTTATCTTTTGAATGAGAAAAATCATGACAACTCCTTCTCATTTAGATACGAAGTCAGAGATTAGATTTTGTTATCAAGGAAAATACTTAAACATTTGATATCGACATTACATTTTTATATCTTGATTCTGTATTATAAACATATTTTTATTTTTATTCTTTTGCTGCATATTGAAAACGTTTTTTAAATTTATTTATCTATAAAACATTGTCACAATTTAGCACAACATGTGTTAAGAAATCTTGAACCTTCGACTTTCCAAGGGGCGGAGGCGGGGGCGGGGAGGTTGGGGGCTTCTTCCTCAATAATATCGCTCATTTCAAGGGCATGATATCAGTCATACCCCTAAGCAACCAGCGGAAGCATGCACCCATTATAGGATATTTTTTCCCAGATAATGGGCCGATTATCAATCTTTCTATTTTTGAGGGGGTGTTGTCTTTATAGCGTTCCATTATTTTCACTCAACTTGGGTCTAAGGTACTGCCCTACTTGTTGGAAACTAATTACCTAGACATAACCATGAAGATAAGTGGACCTGATTAACACAAGAGCAACTATTTTCGAAAAATCGCCTCAAGAGCGATTTCAATACCATAGTGTATGTTCAATAGAAATCATGTTAGGATTACGTAATACGTAATACGTCATTGTAATATTCACAAAATTCAATAGGTGATGTACAAGGCTAATTAAATTGCCTTCAATTGATTCTTTGCCAAAGAAGTTGCTATCGTGTTATATAAATGCCTTAAAACTGTCTTCATTAACGCGGGGAGAACACCCATATTAAGAACGATAAACACTACTGATTCATAGCCTTTAATGATAGGTGTAGACGTTGTCGACTTCAACTCTTTTCTTGAATCTAGGGCGATGGTAGGAAATTTAAAGTGCGGTAAATACTGATTACAAAAATGGTGTTTAATAAATCTTCATCCGGTCTTTAATGAGGAAAACGTTTCCCTCGTACATTTCGTCTTTGTATTTCCGTTTGAGTTAAACCGCCTTGGAAGAGTCTGGGTGAAAAAGGTGAGACGATGTTGTGGTGCGAGTTTTTATGGGGTAATGAGCGTGCGTGTGTGGGGTTTGGAGGGGAAACCGTCGTAACCATGGTAACGCTGATAGAAACTTCCTCCGCGGAGGATTTCCGTGAAGCGCTACAATTTTCAATAGCCTTACTGAGTTAGAACATGTACAATGTTGCAGCATGCTGGGAAACAATTTCATATTATTATCCTAAGAATACCGCCCTGCTTACTTCAATTTCAGAAGATTCAGAAGATAGAAACTAAAAATTTCAACATTTACAGATCGAAACACGGGGTGCATCCCCGGTGATTGATTATAGAATATTGCAGGGGAGAACTATTTGTTTCTATAATACTCCTTCGCAAATGTCAGTGATTAGAAAAGTATGAAGGGGGAGGGGGACCGTGTCTTTATTGTTTATAATTGATTTTTGTTATCATTTCATATGATGTGTTCAAGTGCCTTCTGTTTTACAAGCTTTGTTTTTTTTTGGTAAAAGTATCCTTTAATCTATTATTTAACATTATATGTTTTTATGACTATTTATATTGGTTTTACATTGTCGGATGATAAATAAATATAATTGAAATAAACCCAAAAATAAAAAGTGAAATGAATAGAAATTAAAAAAATAAGAAAACGACAACAAAGCAAGCGATGATAATGGAAGACATTGGATGAAATGAAAATGGATTTTAGATCAGAAAAGACAGAAAAGGGAGCGAGGAGAATAGACGAGTAAAAGATAAGAGAAACGAGAAAATTCCCATTCTTTCCGCGTTTGTGCATTCCTCCTGCAATCGTCAGCAGACTAGGCATTTAATGAAACAATGTTCCCCGATGGCCTGGGTTTTCAGAAAAACGCAAATCATCACCTTCTCAAATTCCTATACATCCAAATTCCCAGCGCGGCATTTACGGCGTATCCATGAAAATTGAAATGGCGCAGCGTAATGACAATTCCAATTCTAATTCAAAGCAAAATGTACGAGTGCATGAATTCACTAAGGATGTTCCTCCTTTTACTAATTTCATTTTCATCCTCCTTTCTCTCTCTCTATTTCTCTATCTTTACCTCTCCTTCTCCCTTTCTTCCTCTTTCTCTCTCTCTCTCTCTCTCTCTCTCTCTCTCTCTATCTTTCCCTCTCCTTCTCCCTTTCTCCCTCTCTGGATCTCTCCCTTCTCCCACCCCCTCTCTCTTCCCCCTTTCTCTCTCTCTCTCTATCTTTCTCTCTCTCTATCTTTCCCTCTCCTTTTTCCCCTCTCTCTCTCTTTGTATCCATCTCTCCCTCTCTCCCTCTCTCTCATTTCCCCCTCTCTCACTCCTTCTCTCTCTCTCTCTCTCCCTTTCCATTCCTTTCACTTTCTTTTAGTCTAACCCTTACATTTTCTTAATTTCATTAATTTCTCCGTCTCTCCTCACCACATTTCATTCCATTAGTTGTATCTCTCTGACTCGCTCGTTAACCCTATAAACCCTACTCTTTACTAACGATGTGATAATACTTACGTTTCCAAATGTCGATTCACTCTTTTCGCGCTGAATTGTTGAAAATTGCCCAATCAATTTCTCTTTCCCTTTTTATCTTACTGACACTTTAATAAATTCTTCCCCCTCTATCTATCTATCTCTCTCTCTCTCCCTCCATCTCTCTCTCCCTTTTTCTCTATTTTCATCCTTCTGGCACACACATAAATTTACTCATACTCTTTTTATCTTTGTCACTCTATTCTCACATTCTCATTATGTCTTATATATAGACAAAAATATAAATCAAACGTAAACAGATGAATCGAAATACGGTAAAGATTTACTTGATTTTGCAAATTCAAACGTAACTGTGATAATATGATACTCCCTATGTATTATGTTCAGTAATCTGGGAGAAGAAATTTAGAGAAAAAAATGTTCATCTTCGTGCCTCACATGTTGAGGAAAAGATGCTTGTTTTATTCTCGAATAACGCTGACGCCGGTCTAATTTAATGAATAAAGAAAGTCCCAGAAATGAGCAAAACAAAGCAACATGACTGAACCATCAATGCACAGTGTATCGCGGGGGACTGGAAAACGATTTTTCTGTGTTTCACTTCATCTCATGTCCTCATGCTATCTCTTTCTTTCTCTCTCTCTCACTCTCTCTCTCTTCCTTTCTCCCTCTCTCCCCCTTTCTCTTGTTTAGTAAGTTTACTCAAATTCATCAGTTCATTTGCGTTTCCTGACCAGTTGAACTCGGTGATATCAATTTCTATTTGCATTTCATTCACTGTTTGTGATAATCATGTTTCATCGTGTGTTATTAAACGCACTTCTCCGTGTATAGCGTAATATGAATGAACACTATTAGAAGTAGTAGTAGTAGTAGTGGTCAGGCGCGGATCCAGGATTTCTTGGGGGAGGGGGCCCAACTTTCTTCATTTTTGTTTGCTCCCGAAAATTGGAAAATCGCGCCGGCCGAAAAGTCGCTCAGTGGGGGGTAGTGAGCACATTTTTTTTTTTTTTTTTGGTCCTCGAAAATTTTTCAATTTGCACCCCCCCCCCCCTTGAGCGCCAGGGGGGGTGGGGGGGCCCAACCCCCAAAAAAGGTAAAAATCACGTGATTTTACATGATTTTTTTCTCAAGGGGGGGGGGGGGGCCCGGGCCCCCCGGGCCCCCCCCCCCCCCCCCTGGATCCGCCACTGGTAGTGGTAGTAGTAGTAGTAGTAGTAGTAGTAGTAGTAGTAGTAGTAGTAAGAGTAGTAGTAGTAGTAGTAGTAGTAGAAGAACTAGTAGAAGTAGTAGTTGTCGTCGTCGTTGTAGTCGTTGTAGTACTGTTAGCATTTTTTAAAAATTATCATTCACTACCGGTCTATAAAAAGCTATTAATTCTCAATGAAATTATCCTCTATTGCTGCTAAATATTCTGAACACGATTCCAAAGGCAGATAGTCCTTCGATAAAACGTTTTGCAAGGAAAGGAATCAAAAGGAGAAAACAATTTATTGCCTCTTGTAAGGCTTCGACATCTATGATAAATTCTTTCTCTCTTTCTCTCTCTCTTTCTTTATTTCTATCACTGCGTTACTTGTACAAGGGATGTGCATGAGACCAATGTCATTAGTATTAAACTGAATTAAGTATCATTCCGACCCTCAAGTTCGTTTCATAAATTTATACTATTTTCAGATTTGCAGTGATAATCCGCGGAAGCTTTTTTTTTTTTTGTCAGTGAAGACGTTTTACATTTCTTTATCTTATGACACAGAGCTATGTGGTCACGTGTGGAATCTCTGCAGTGGCATGTTCAGTGTGTGAACACGACTTTGTCAATTCTTGAAGGACTTCTACGAGGACCTTCCCTATTCCATGATTCACACTTTTAGCAGCGAGGACAAAGCAGCTTCTCACATGAGGGGGCGAAATTGTGTAAAGGATAAAACAGTGTTATCGGAAGCGGATGTTCCGGGTTCAAAACCTTCGTTAATTCCATTCCTTAAAAATTGCCAAGTTCCTCGGATAGGGCTTAAAATCAAAAGTCTCTAGGATTATTTCACGGGAGCATGCTACTCTGCTAACGTATGCCTGTGGCACACAACGCGCCATTTACTTGACGGAGGGCTGCGTCAGGGACTACGTCACGTGACGCACCAAGAGTGATGTCGACCGAAACTTAAAACAGTCTAAATGATGGTGGGTAGACTGGTGGTTTTAAGTCCTCTCCGAGGGATTTAGTAATGGGGAGTAATACCTTCATAAAGGGCACTAGCGCATCTACTAGGTTTCGAACCTGGAATCTCCTGGGTAAAAAAAAAAACACTGCACGCAAAAAACTGAGGTGCTAAATTTTGGGTGCTGAGTGAGATTCTGCACTTGAAGTGCCAAAATCAGCACTTGAAGTGCCAAAATCAGCACTTGACGGGTTAACTTTAACAAGGAAACCGAAACGTGCTGAATATTTGAGTGCTGAAAACGAGTGCTATAATATGCAGCACTTAACATGAGTGCTGACTGCATAACCTGATCTGATTGGTCGGTTAGTATAATAGCTGTTACCTTGTGAATATTTGTTTTTGAATCAAATTCAGCTAAGAGATTCTTACATTCTTCATTCTCCAGGTCAATACCCAAGGCCTCAAAAGTCTGAATAACTTTGCTCCTTAAACTGTCAACAACATCAGTATTCAAAGCTGTTGCAGCAGATAACACTCTGTTTGTCATAGCATGGGTCATGTTGGTGTTTGATAAAAGAGAACCAATGAAAAATGCAGCTGGTCTCACTATGAACATGACAGACAATGAAAGCGGACAAAATATACAGTTCCTCAGGTAGACAAAGGAACATCCCTTGACTGCTATTATGTAAAATGTGTAGAACAGGTGAATATGCATGTGACACCTGTTCTACACATTTTTACATAATAGCAGTGAAGGGATGTTCCTTTGTCTACCTAAGGAACTGTATATTTTGTCCGCTTTCATTGTCTGTCATATTCATAGTGTCTTGTACTGTCATTATGCATTGCTCCATCTTGTTCTTGTAGTAGGCCTATCCTATCATCATCATCATCAAATGCATCATCTGCTGCAGGATTATGCACTTCACCAACAGCAACACCCAAATCAGCATCAACTAGACCCTCCATACCCTGTACAACTTCAGGTTCAGGTTCTTCTTGTGGATGTTGGTTTAATAAATGTTTCCTGTAAGAGTTGAAAGTGGTAAATGACGAAGGACATCCACCTTGACCACATACCAAATGTAGATGGGGCATGTCAAACAACGCATGAGTTAGCACTTGCACAAGGGCTATTCTGCTAGCACCCAAAAGAGAGCAAAACTTGGCACTTTAAGTGCACAACAGTCAGCTCCTTTGGGTGCTAGCAAAGTAGCCCGGGTGCAAGTGCTAACTCAGCACTTCGAGTGCAGTCACTATGCGAGCTCCTAAAAAGTGCTAAAATTGAATCTTTAAGTGCTAAATCAGTCAGCTCCTTTGGGTGCTAGCAAAGTAGCCCGGGTGCAAGTGCTAAATCAGCACTGCGAGTGCAGTCACTATGCGAGCTCCTAAAAAGTGCTAAAATTGAATCTTTAAGTGCTAAATCAGTCAGCTCCTTTGGGTGCTAGCAAAGTAGCCCGGGTGCAAGTGCTAAATCAGCACTTCGAGTGCAGTCACTATGCGAGCTCCTAAAAAGTGCTAAAATTGAATCTTTAAGTGCTAAATCAGTCAGCTCCTTTGGGTGCTAGCAAAGTAGCCCGGGTGCAAGTGCTAAATCAGCACTTCAAGTGCAGTCACTATGCGAGCTCCTAAAAAGTGCTAAAATTGAATCTTTAAGTGCTAAATTTAGCACTTTTTTTTTTTGAGTGTGCTATACTACTGAGCCATCGCGCCTCCATCAACGTGTCCCTAGCGTATGCACTGAATTTCTTCATAGCATTGATTGGCGCAAGTAAAAACGCAACAAAATGAAACTTCATGTGCAACAGGCATTAGCAGCCATGAAGGCTAAAATACACACAATCACTTTAGATATCACACTGCTAAAAGCGACCATGACCCCTGGCACACTTCCATGGTCATTAAACCTTCAAACAAGCCACATTTAGTAATGTTCAGATGAGGGAAATCTTCCGAGACACGACGCGAAGGGAGAAAAGCTTGACTTTTACATCATAAAACATCTCATTTAACACGTATCTGGGACTATGGGGGTTCCTAATCATTACCATTCGGACGGGGATGCCTCGCGTTGCGGGTAAGACGTTGACTAATTTGGTGAGAATGAATCGTGAGTGCCCATCATCGAGGCGTCTACTCGATGCAGGGCTGCGATGCCCGATGTAGATAGCGGCGTCTAGTTTTGCCAAGGAGATGGGTGATAATCCCTTTGCTTGTGCAATGTTATTCACAAGAAACATGCTAATGTTATACACGAGAAACATGCTTTTGCCGCAACGGTTGCTCAACGGTATGCGAGTATGTGGAAGGAAAAACGAAAAAATAATCAAAAATACCACCACTTGTTAGAATGCACTGCTAAGTACGTGAAGCTTTCCATGTTATTTATGCTAATTTCACCAGGTGAATTACCATCAGCGTGGGTGAAATAATTATGTAATGAATGAGATCCAAGCTTATAGAAAGTCAAAAGACTTTACCTTATAATTTCAAAAAGTAAGGTTGTAATTTTGTTATTATTTATTTCACTTAATGAAGCACCCGGTCAAAGTTTTCGCAGACATCTAATTTCAGTTGCCCAATACCGCGTGCATCTACAATTAATGAATTGTTAATTATTATCGTTTCGAGGTACTACCGAGTGCATTTTTGTTCTCAAAAAGATTTGTTTTAAATAATTATTATTCGTCTTTGATTGGAAGCTAATCATGTCAATAGGACTCAGTTCATCATCATATTCTCGCGCTCTCTCTCTCTCTCTCTCTCTCTCTCTCAATCTCTCTCTCTCTCTCTCTCTCTTTCTCTTTCTCTCCCACTTCTTCCCTCCTTCTCTCCTTTCCCACTGCCAGTCGTAACACACCCCCTGCTCTCCACCCCTCCTCTCTTTCTTTCGCTCAGGTAATTTTCTGAAATCCCACGGATAATACTAATGAGCCTTCGGCCGATGACCGGGCAGTGACCAGTAGAGACTGGATTCCGAGTGAGAATGAGACAAAGAGTGATAAACGACGACGAGGTGGAGGAAAAGGAGGAGAAGGAGGAGGTGCCTCGTTACAATTTGTTTAACTCACCTGTTACAAATAATGATATTTCATTAGCAAATTGCATACACTCCGTGTTGTAAGGTAAAGCAAGCCATAATGTTTGTCCCTTAAAGATACTATGTCCCTTTTGCAGCCAACATAAAATTCTGTACAACCTTGCAAGAATTATGAATATGTCATGTATGTCCTATCTGTGAAATTTAAACGTTAGCAGTGTCCTAATATTTAAATTCTGCAAGGAAACCCGTTTACTTGCTAGACTTCACTGTCAGACACTATTGAGTGACTGACTGGCTTTTTTTCCTTCTTTGGTAATAACATACATAAAAAGCTGTAAAGGGTACATGAGCATTTGTCTACATCAATAACCCACTGGCCAAAATTAAACTGATTAAATCTTTGCGCAGCATAAAATGTACGACCATTCGGTACAATGGTCTGAAAATCAGACTATTACTTACTGGCTCTATAGCTCTCAAGTCGATTCGACAAATAATAGTCGTTATTTTCCCACTTAAAGATATTTTCAAGCCCCCCTTTTTTAAGGAAGTTCTAAATTAGTATTTACTTTCAAATGCCGTTGGAATTTAACCTTTTCATTTTTTGGGCCTGCAAATGGGACATAGTACCTTTAAGGCTTGTGAGCATTAAAGGACATACACAATTCTGCAGCTTGATTGCATATCAATTCAAGTTCAAGTTGTACCCAGTTAAGGAGCATTCAAAATCATAGGAGCTTTCGAATTTAAAAGTTATCACGATCGCAAAGATTTTTTCGGAATCAAGGCGAGAGCAATACAAAAACCCTTTTCTACATCCCATACAAACCATGTCCGGATTACGTAATACATGATTGTAAGTTCGCACTTTTCAACATAGGTGACGGAAAAGGCTATATGACTTTCCTTTCTCATTGGTTTGTTAGTCTTTGTAATCATGTCAAACAAATGATTTTGAGAGGATGTTAAAAATGCTTTAAAAAAATGAGAAGACAAATAATGAAATATGTGGAGGTTTCGTGGTGATATTTCGTTTAACAGATTGATCTATCACTATAATAATTGTTAGCTTTAATGAGCTTTAGAGCTGTGTGTATACTAGAAGGGCCCCGTCTTACGAAGAGTTAAGATTGATCCAAATCAATCGCAATTCCTCTAATCAATCGCAAGTTTGCAGTCTCCTATCTTGTATGTACAAAGTTGCGATTGATATCAACTCTAAATGTAAGACGGGGCCTTGGTGTCTTTCTCGCATTTGGGGGGGGGGGGGGAGTAAGCAAACTTCATTCTAGTTGCGCGCTCTCTCTCTCTCTCTCTCTCTCTCTCTCTTTAATCCATTAGAGGGCACATGTCTCCCGAAAACCGTAGCTACACCACTGCGCAAAGCGTTCATATTGTTCTGACAAAGCAATTACTCATTACTGCCATACACGAAAATACGGTGCTGAAATTCAGTATGGTTGAAGTTTAGATAAACGATTGTATATCCTCAGAATTTTCTTCATGATTGATGACATTATGAGATAACCCCCGATTTTAACATTTAATTATTAAAGTTTACCGCGATATATGAATTTAATGGTACAGAGATTTCATCAACTGATCGCTGACTGTTATCACACTGTCTATGATTGATCACGTTTTGAGTAACTGGATTTTCACAGACGCTAACGACGAGATGGTCAAAGTGTTTTATATAGTGCCCTCTACGGACTACCTCCATTTCTCTATCAATACGCATCTTTTCTTTTGATATTTCAAAGGGAAATTATGTCCTTTTATGATGTTAGTTATGCAATGAAAAAGTGTGGATGAATCGAATATCATACAAATCAATGATAATTAAATTGCTGTCTACTGGGCTCGCGTAGGTTCTCTCATGTGTGTGTGTGGGAGGGGAGGGGGGGGGGGGACTGAGAGAGGCTCGAAAGGTCTGGAATGAAGGATCGTGCATTATTTTCTCCCTCTGTCTTCGTCGACTGCCCCTTCTTTTGTCTTTCTTTTTTGTTTTGTCTTTTCTTTTTACGGAAGGGGGGGGGGGGTGGCGTATCCAATAAAAAGGAAGGGGACTTTCACGTGTCCCCAAATATTAATAAATGTGTTAATTTTTTTTACCATTTTGCTTTCTTGACGCAAACGAAAGGTGAAAACCACCACGCGACGCCTTTCCATGAATTTGCCTTCGGCTTGCATTTCCTCTTTTCCCCTCGCTTTGTCAAATATTGATGTTTCAGTTTTCAAGTAAACCCTTTTTCAGTTGTCTAAAACCAAAAAGATAGGAAATTAAACAATATTTCCCAGAAAGTGATACGTCTGTTGGTCTTTAACTAAATGCAAACCAAAGTAATTTTCCCTCATAACTATCGACAAATTGACTCTTCATTGAGACCCAGCAAGCGTTGTAGCGCGGGAAAAAAATAACACTCGAGGCTTACACGCGGTTGTCGCCTGCCGCTTCCTTCTAGCTCTTTGTGGCGGGCTGGTAGCGGCCTGAATGAAACCGTGTACGTGCTTGACTTTGACTAGGCGCGCAGGATAAACAAGATGGGGAGTTTGTTTTCGAATTCCGACATCGTAGTAGCTCTCGATGAGGCCGTCGTATTATTACCGAGGAGGATTGCGTTTAGAATGGAGAGAGAGTCTTTATGCGGTGTTGAACAGAGAATGATTTTTCGGAAATGGAGGAATAATTAAATTAATGAGGGGAGAAAACGTATGGATAAAAACGTGAACCAATGGATTAATATAAACCATAGCCTTTGAATGCAATGTGAATATGTCCGCTGCCTTGTTGTAAAGAGTCTCTTTGTACACTCTAACAACCTCTTAACCTGTTAATGAAATTAAATTCCAGGAATTAGAAGAATATTTCATTAATTAGGGGAGAGGAAGGATCGTTCGAATAAAGCCACATGCATGGATGAAATTGTTTAAAAAGTGAAGAAATGGAACAAAATAATTTTGTAAACCACAACCTTTACATGAAACGTAAATTATTTTAAAAGTCTCTTTTAATGAGTCTCTGTACAACTTCAAACAAAATTTTAAGCTCTAAATAAAATGAAATTCTAGGGATTGGAAAATTTGGAAAACTGGTGTTTCGAACAGAGCCGCAAGGAATAATGAATGAAACCGATGTAATGATTACTGTAAACCAAAACCTTTGCATGCAATGCGGATTGAACAATCCGGAGGTCTTATTTTATGATAGAACAAAACCAAAGACACCTACCTTTCATTGGAAAAATACCTCAGTCTCCACCAAATAAGTTGTTAATGAATATCTAGTTGTCGTTCAACCCTCTTGTCTTTTGATAAAAAATAATGGAACATACGCCACGAGAGGAATGGAAAAAATATTTAGAAATATAAGAAATAATGAATTTTCCAGTGGTAGGGCAAAACTTTCCTTTCATTGTTTGTAGTCGTCTAAAGTAGTTTTCAAATGATTTTACTCATTTTAAAACAAATTTAGAAGGGAGAGGAAAAAATAACTACATATTTGTATGGTATTCCTTAATCATGCTTATAATAAATCCTACGTTTGATAAAATATTTGATATAGGATGGTTGGAGAAAATGATAACTTCGCCCCGAAAATATTTAAAAACTGTGCAAGGTCTTCTTGAAAATCAAGCAAGAATTCCACGATATTAGATTCTAAGCAGAGGGGTAAAGGAAAATATCATGCAACTTTATTTTTTGGGGTGATGATGATTGGAGAAAATAATAACTGTGCCTTAAAAATATCTCAAAACTCAAAATCCATTATGTAATATCCTTGCAATTGTATTTATGTCAGATTGGAGTTGTCATTTATTTCTGCTTTTGTAGAGAGATTTGAAGAAAAAATCACCGTCAAAGTTTTGAGCGGCAGAGATTTCACCGAGGAATAACGATGGTCAAGGACGTTTCTTCCAGGGGAGCTAAACGGAGTATCGTTAACAAATTATTGTCGCCCGGGGCGTTTTCCTACGACTTGCTTAATTTTTTCATTCATTTTCATTAGCGCTTGACTTCTTTCATCTGTTATAATCCCATTAGCAGTCGCATGTATAATGTTGGATGTGGGGCGGGGGCACTTGCCCTCTGTATCGCAAGGAAGGCGAAGGACGAGAGGTAGAATAAGATCTTGACTTGGCGAGAGAGAGAGAGAGAGAGAGATAGAGAGAGAGATGAAGGAAGAGAGAGAGAGAGAGAGAGAGAAAGAACAGGAGGATAAGATAAATGACTTTACCATGGGAGGCGATAGCCATTAGTGTATAACGACTGGGGACGCGCTCCACCCCTCCCTGCGCCGCGCCACACACACTTAGAGATCCTATGAGCACTTATAACACACTTATAACAAATTTGGGCCTTTCATATTAATTACCAGGCTCACCACCCCCCCCCCCCCCCCTCACACACTCTCACACGCACACGAGAAAAAGAACTAGTAAAGCAATAGACCAGTTCGTAGTTAGCTTTCGTACGAATGATTACCAAAATAAATATACACAGATCTTTGAAAGATGGAGACATCCCACTTTGTGCAGTTTTTAAGAAATCATCGCCAAGGTGATAGAGGTGCTTCGTGATTTGTTTGGTTTTCCCTCTTTTAAAGTATACTTTAACCTGTAAATCAGAGTATGGGTCGTCGATGAATGAATGAATACAAAGCTTTTATGGTCACAATTCCAGTATTCGTCGCATTATTTTGTTTACAATTTTGGTAGAAATAACCTTCATCTGCCCATGCGCGGATTGTATCTACGAACGGGCTTCAACCATAGAGATCTATGGCTTCAACCCATAATCTACTGTCTGGCGAAAATCATCCAATCACTACAATGGCCAATCGTCATTTAACCAAACTTTCCAAGGCCAAGCACATGACTTCAGCACATGACTTACACCAATGCGTCATGACTTTGTGCTGACAATCATTACGGTCATGTAGGTGTCACGTGTTCAATGTGTGTGGATGGATGGGGTGATGGGTTTAATTCGACGTAATGTCAAGTCGACATGACTGTGATACAGCACGGAATAATAAGTTAAACGTTAAAAGCACAAAATTAGGACAATGCTCTTTTTAAAAATAAAGAGCACGAAATAAGACAATGCTCTTTAAAGCCCGGTCCCCCACTCAGTGTTATTTAGGGTACGCATATGCGTGTTCCCTCCTTTTGAAAACACTACTAAGTCCGGTGTGTAAAGTCAATTTTGTGTATGTACAAGCCGGACTTTGGTGCGTGAAAAGTACCCCTTTACCGGACATTTTGGTAACACGCATGCGGTCATTCCGACCCCGGATTGGGAGGGGGGGCGGGCGGGCTTTAAAGTTAGTTCTAAAGATATAAATTACAATTAATGTGACATAATCTAAACAAAAAACTTATTCACCATTAAGATACAAGTTCCTCATCACGTCAACTAAAAATGACCATCACTCTACTGTGAAACTAAACGAAACATGTGATACATACAGATCGCTCGATTAAAACTGCGATCCTTTTAAATAGATCACATACGAGATGAAATTCTCCAAGAAAGCTTTAATACACGAAATCTCTTCCATCTACTCAACTGAAACTGAAAATCACTAGCAATTTAATCATCAATGGATCAATGACCAGGGTAATAGTATATCGGCAAAGCGCTTAGAGACGTCCGAAATGTATTAAGCGCTATATAAAAGCTGAATACTATTATTATTATTTGCTAAAAAGGTGATCTGAAAATCCCCATCAGTGATCATGTGATGTGGATCATAAATTACGATCATCAAAATGCGATTATTTGGCTTTCATTAAAATAACAACGAAAAACGTACCCATCAGGATGTTACAAAGTCTCAATATACACAGTTGCAATATTCCACCTGGAAAACAAAGTCGGGCTACCTGTTGTGGTACTAAATGGATCATGAGATACAGTTCATGACTGTAATCAACATGTGATACTACCGATCCATTTAAATTAAGTTAAAAAACTTACTCATCATATAAGAAATCTCCTCCTTCTACACAGTCAATCACACCTGGAAATCACCACTCGTTCATCAAAACTAAATGGCAGAAGCAAAAAACACATCGACGCCTCAGCAGTGTCTCACCTGACTATCAGAGCTTTTCTCATTATCTCTTTCTTTCCTTCGGGACTACTTGAAATATCATCCTACCTGTCCTACCAGGTATGCTTCCACTGTCCATATATGGCAATGCCGCTTCCAAATATGGCGATACCACTTTCAAATAAGGTATTCTTCCAAATAATACGCAATGAACCTCCTCGAAGCCAGCTAGCAGGAACATAAATTATATACACACCAACATGTTAATAATTGAATGAAATCGCTGTACGAATATCAAGCTTTTTAAATCATGACAATATTTTCATGTATCTCTTTGCTGTACAGAC
Organism: Strongylocentrotus droebachiensis; assembly: GCA_035222895.1. Taxonomy (NCBI): domain Eukaryota; kingdom Metazoa; phylum Echinodermata; class Echinoidea; order Camarodonta; family Strongylocentrotidae; genus Strongylocentrotus; species Strongylocentrotus droebachiensis. The sequence continues at coordinate 184,758 of JAVYIG010000230.1, read as the reverse complement.
AGAGACAGGTTGAAGACTTATGATTGAATATTGCAGACAATCTTGGAAAAGATGTGTAGGAGCTAAACCTTTCTTTATTTCGCAGATGTCAAAGATATACACATGCGAGGGACGAGGGAGCATAGTGATCGAGAGGGGCGAATGTGACGGAAATGACTACCCCCTTACAGGATTTTGAAGTTTTGTTGTATCTAAAAATTACATTCCTTAGCAAAACTGTAGTATAAAAACAGACTACAGATTTTCTACAATATTTACTTGTACATTTTGAAGGATATTATGTGAGGGAGCGTAGCGAACGGGCGGAAAGATTTTTGCATTTTTATTAGTGTAAAAGCTGCACTCTTGGGCCCTCCAGAACCTAAAAGTGCGTTGCAATCTTAAGTCAGTATTAATTTTGCTGAAAATTACATTGTTGCACTTTTTCAAATTTTTCCGGGGGGGGGGGCGATCAACCCTAAACAAATTGAGGGGGGACTTGTCCTCCCGTCCCCCCGGGATCGCCGCCCCTGGATATGCAGCCCTCCAGTTGGATTGAAACATGAATCATCTTACAGATGTCTAGGTTAGATAAAGCACGACAGGATGTCTTGATATCATTGAGTTGCAGACTTTACAGGGTAAATATTTTTCTATCTTGTTATTGTCATGATTTAAAAAGCTTGATATTCGTACAGCGATTTCATTCAATTATTAACATGTTGGTGTGTATATAATTTATGTTCCTGCTAGCTGGCTTCGAGGAGGTTCATTGCGTATTATTTGGAAGAATACCTTATTTGAAAGTGGTATCGCCATATTTGGAAGCGGCATTGCCATATATGGACAGTGGAAGCATACATCAAGCCAGCGGGTCGAGGGTATAGGTTACACGCGGTCGAAGGCAACAAAACATACAACTAATTTTCTGTCCCAGATTTGATGTTTTTTCTTCTTCTTCTCGAAGTGACCCTTGTCGTGGGGTGAACTGAAACGGGTACATTAAAAAAAAATTGTGTTTTCGAACTGATGTTGAAGAAAAGGGTGGTGTATGAAATATTCTGATTGAATGTAGGCCTACATTATGGAGAGAGTGGTTTCAATGTACAGGTGTGGTGGTCTAGCGGATATATCACCGGACTGTACGTGGGGCACTTGGTTCACGATTCAAGTCCCACCGCGGCAACTAATGTCGTTTGGCAAGAAATAAATCTACATTTGCCACTCTCAACCTATGTCAAGTAAATGGGTGATCGATAGGAGAAAAAATATCGCATGCTATAGCACCTTATCATGTCGGCTCAGCTACAGAGGAGTTAACAGTGTGATACTTTGTATTAATCGCAGCAGAGCATATTCATAGTAGCTGCGCTTTATAAAGGGACATATTTTTTTAACGATGTCACCTATAAATTATTGTAGAGATTGGAAAACGATAGGGTTATACGCAAACTATAAAGTGAAAGAAATTCTGAGGCTAAATGGGAAATACATGTATATTATGTTTTAAAAAAAACGATAGCATAGAATTCGATGAAATAATCTCGGATAACCTAATACGTCATTGTAATTTGTGTGTGTTACATGCAGTGGGTAATGGAAAGGACTATTGCAATTGCCTGAGGTTGATTTTTTGAAAACCCTTGCGATTGTATTGGAGTGAAAGTAAAATAAACTCTTACAAATAAAATATTATGTAAAGAGTCCTACATCTGATGCTTCTTTTGTATTGTATCGGTCTATGTTTAATCTATACATTTCACTGGTGAATTCTTCTTTATTTTTAATCAATTGCACGGGTTTTGTTTACCTGTTTCTAAAGATGATTTTAAAGCTTTATTTTGGTCTTTCCCGAATGTTAAGAGGTGAGCAAAATTAATCATCGTGTCCCTTGAGGGGCAGGGTTGTACAAGGAAACTGCCCGACGGAGCAACCTTTTTGTACTTCAATTTACATGCGCTCTGTCATTATATCCTCTGCAAAGCTATAAAGCACAATAGCAGAGCAAACGTGCAATTATTGCTGTGAGTACGGCCCGGTCTCGCATTACACAATTGATATACGACACCAAGCTCTGCGAGCTCATCCCGCCGCTTTATACCTTCAAAGTTCGCCCCCATACCCTCCCTCCTCCACCCGCTTCGCGCCACAATCCAATCTTCCCAATCCGCACTCTCTTTCTTACCCCTTTTTCATCTCCAACGCCTACAGTGCAAGATCCTGTAAACAGAGAAGCGAAAAAGAGGATAGAGGGGAGAAGACAATCCATCCACATATTGAAGCAAGATCGAATGACAACGAAAGCCTCATCGAACCCTTTGCCCACGCTGGAGTCATCATGAGAAACACTCCCATGTACGAAAAACGGCGAAAAGTTGGAAAGCAAAACAAATAAAAGGCTATTTGGGACTAGATGCGCAAATGTCTCCAATGCATCCCCCAATCAATCTTCCCGATGGCGCGAGAAAGAAAAAAAGGGTCACACTTTTCTTGTTCGCCGACTTCTTTTCCTCCTTGCTTGCTCTCTTCTCCATTATGTTGGCTCCGATAAGTAAACGATGTCTAAGTGCTCTTTTCAATGAGCACTAGACAAGTGCCCTCTTGATCTCGCTCTTTATTTCACTCTTATCAGAATGAATGCAGACATAAATTACATAATAATGTGTCTCTCTGGTTCAATTCATATTCCATTTCTTCGTTTATTTCTTTGTGTTGTTTTTAATATCGTAATGAAATTACAGCCTTTCCTCATGTATATAATATGTCTTAAGCATGGGGCACGACTGAATCCCATGATTCGAGTAGTTGGAATACGCAATAGGATGCAATAGATTTAATATAAAAACAAAGACATAACTGTCCAAAGTTTTTCGTCTCTAAAAAACTTGACCACTCATTAATGAGGATCGAACCTATCCGACCTTGAACTTCAAATATTGTTTTTCAGAATCACACGGGATAGAAAACTATACACTAATATTAAACTCCAGTTTTCCATCGCAATGATTCTTTCAAGAAACTTTGGACAACAAGTGATTAATACAAATTATGATCCATAACTAGTGAAAGAAAGGAAAGAAACAAGTATGCTAGGGGGAAAGAATCTAGGGGAACGCCCCCCCCCCCCCTCTTGATGGACAGGTTACTCTAGAATACCTCAACAATGTAAACTTGAACGCTTCTGTCAATGGGCATGTAGATAGACACACAATACTGTAGATGTTTATCATACCTAGGCCAAGGTAGATCAAGATATCGTTGTACATAAAATTATTAAAGTTATAATGTTTTTACTTTCTCGTTTGCTTCAAACGATGGCGTTCGTATCGCCGACATGACTACCAGCACGGTGTTTTTAACGTTCCATGTACATGTATGTCCGCCCCCCCTCCCCCCCCCCCCCCCCCTGGGTCGAGAAAGATGACTGCAGATAAAATGCATCGTTTTAGGATGTAAGTCGCCGGCAAGGATCGACATTCTCAACCAACTTATCGAGAGACAAGACATGAAGGTAAGCACATTGTCGTTGTACCAACTTTCCTTTCATAATCTAATTTCCCTCTTTTGGTATCCATATTTTGTATCCCTCTCATCTTTTATTTTTTTATATTTTAAATAATCTTCTTGGTTTCTTGTTTAGCCTGTTATAATGTGTTAACAGGAGTGTGTAGTAGACATATCACAAAGATAGGAGGGAAAAGAAAATGTTTTGACAAGAAAAAGGAGGTTATTGATATTTATAAGAATTATGGTGGCATCCCCTCCCCCCATCCATCACGGCCCTTGATCCGCCATTGCTTAACCAAGGTCAGATGCTTTGCGACCAAACGTCATTTTCTTGGAAAGGATCACCCTTGAACCCTTGAGCCTGGAGAGACGTGGTCAAAGAGGACAATCTGTGTCATGTGACAGGCCAGAAGGAAACCCATTGTGACGGCATAATGCAAAGAGGTGGATCTATGCATCAGTCCCAATTTCCCGCCAAGGCTTGAATAGATACGTATCGTCTGCTTTGACGTGCCTTTAGGTAACGAGGGTAACTTATCGAAACTTTGAATTGATCATGAAAATGTAAGGGGGAATTCCTCGGGGTTGAGCCAGTGATTCCATTTTCTCTATCTCCGATTTGTTTGCCAAAACAATATTGTCTGATAATGTCTCGGTAAAGCACTTTCCAACTGTGACTGCATGTGAAACAAAATTACAAAGCTTGACCAAATTATGTGTACAGCGATGACGCACCCCTTTCTTGGGTAACTATTCCGAAATTTAGATTGTGAAAAGGAAAAAAAACTAATCCCTTTGGATCTCCCGAGTTGTTTTATGTAGAACTTAATTTAAAGTGCAATTCCAGTATACCTGCATGTAAAGTAAACTTAGGCCTAATAACTTATGTGTGGAAGTCGTTAGGAAATCAAATCATCTAAAATTACCGCCCATCTCTCTCTCTCTCTCTCCCTCTCTCTCTTTCTCTCTCTTTCTCTCTTCTTTCCTTCTTTCTATTTTACCCCCTCTCTCTCTCTTTCTCTCTTTCTCTCTTCTTTCCACCTTCTTTCTATTTTACCCTCTCTCTCTCTCTCTCTCTCTCTCTCTATCCGCTCGTATATCACATGATTTTAAATGGGATCTTGTTTTATTTTTTTCTTGTTTGCTTAAAAGGAAACATGATCAAAATGAAGAAACGTTATTATGGGGATCGTGTAAATGACCAATGATAAATGGTATATTTTAATTAGCATGTATTACTATAAAACCCTAGAAGATCTTTATTCGTTTAAAGTATCCATCAAATTTTCCATTTGGTCTACGTTATCGAAAGTTAAGGAACATGTCTCTCTCTCTACCCATTTTGTCCCCACGGTCTGTCTCTAATTTCATCTAAATCAAAATTACTATTTCACTTTCAAAGCGGATTCGTATGCCTCTGTCTAATCACTACCCCCCCCCCCCCCCGTCTCTCTCTCTCTCTTAAATCTCTATTGTATCTTTCTCTATGTCTTTCTATCTTTCTCTCTCGCCATCTCTATAATTATGTATTTCTGTGAATGTGTGCGTATTTGTGTGTGGGTCGCGCGTGCGTGTGTGCGAATCACATACACACACTCTCTTTCTCCCTCACTCTTCCCCCTTTCCCCCTTTCTGTCGCTGGTTACATAACGAATTATTCTCTACCACTCCTTTCTTGCCCTTACCTCCATCCATCAGTCACCTTGGGGAACTTTTAAACACTTCTCAACCTCTCACCCTTTCTTCCCCCGATGCCAGCCGATCAGTCAAGTGCCTACCAAACCCTCCCTCGTCATGTACATCATGCAAACAACGACAGAAAGACAGTCCCAAAACAATCGGCAAAACCACACACCAAAAATGGCCGCAAACTTCAAAGTCAACGCTATCGCCAAATGCAAAGTATTTACCGTTTGGGCAGCATATATACAGAGGGGTATTCTCTAATGTAACTAATGATACCCGGCTTGGAAAAGTCTTCAGTCCAATTAAATCAAATAATTGGTCCCCCGTGGCATCACCCGATCTTAAGCAAAGAATGTTTAAGTCCTTCTATTCGTTCTTTACACATGTATCCATTACTACAGAGGGAGGGTTTTGCGCGTTCCTAGTTTCGATTAGTGAGCAATTAGCACGAAGGATAAATAGGCCTTACATGCCCTCAGATGGAAACAATACACTTTCTCAAACAAAAAGGTGAAATTTCTGCACAGTTTAAAGCGCGAGTAAACTCCTGCATGGTCATTAGTTTAGCAAGAAATTGCGTGAAGTGGTTTTCCAAAAAAGTCATTCGAGTACCACCTTATGTCATTTTCAAAACAAGTTTGTTAGGCTCTAACAAGCGCTGGCATGTCAAAGGTAATTATGTGATTCTTTTCTCATCTCGGGTTAAATGCAATTATGTAGTGGAAATCCTTTTTTTCCCTTCAAAATAAACTAACGACAAGATTTCAACCACTCACGCCCCGCCCCACAGTGGGCCAGAATCGCCTCAAAGTGTGCCAAAATTCAAAATTGGCGAATGTGAATTTTTATATTTTTTTCATTCGCTTGGGGAAGAAAACATTCTAAAGAATATTTTTCCACCCATATTTTAATATTTAGCGAGTTTTAAAAGTGTCATATACCCCTGCGAACATGGGAAAATCTATATGTTGCTCCAAAAGTGATAAAAGAGGCAACTTTACAATAGGTGTTGAGAATTTATGAAGGGAAAAGCAATCAACTTGATACTGCGTGCACTTCTTGCCTATTGGTAACCCAATTAGAAAATACAATGACCAAATTTATTGAAGCTTCATTTTGGGAAAAATTAGCATTAAATTTCACAAAAAAAGGAAAAAAAATTGCATTTTTTTATAAATGTAGCATGTTTATTAGGATTCCGGCCGATTCCCGCAGTGATGTTAAACTCAAAATGTCCGTCTAAACCTAAGCTTTCCATGTATGGTATTTCTTTTTGCGAAAATTTGCTACCCTGCATGTGCAGGCGCTTTTCCTTCCCATGTCCATCGATTATTATTAGGCATAATCGGTACACAATTTTGTACCGTTTATGTTTACGCACAGCCGATTCAACGCTCGTCCGCATAACCATGGCAACGCACAGTGGGCCAGGGAGGAACCAAAGTGCGCCAAAACTCATTTTTGGTGATTTATTTTTCTTCAATTCTCTTCTTGACCAGTTGAACTGTAATACATTGAGGAATACCTCAGTAAAATATTTAATTCCGGTAAGCACAACTAGGGTATAAATTTACTTCTTCAAACAGCAAAATCCTACATATTCACAGTTTTAGTGCAAAAGTGACTCATTTTGTAAATCTTTCAATTTAACATGAAGTTCTTAAGTTATTGATATGAAATTGCTCTCACATATTCCTGATAGTTCATTTCGTTCAATGAAATGGTTAAAATGTATAGAAACACAATCTTCATGATTATTAAAGGTTAATTCACTGAAAAATGGACTAATTATCCATGTTTTTTAAAAATACAGAGGAAACGTTTAGATTTCCGCAGAGTTCCGCTTATATTTTAATACCACCATTTTGTCTGATGTCTAAGCTTTAAGTTGATACCAAATTTGGCTGCCCGATCTTGCCCGTTGTCATGTTAAAGCCGATTCCCCTAGCCACATTGTCCCGAAAAATATGTTTGTTTTTAGTCCGCGGCTGAATCATGAAGGATTCGCGGTCATAAATCACGGCGCTTGGGGGCGCGTGACACTTGTTCTGACACCGCGGACCAAAATAAACACATTTTTCGGGGCAAAGTTGCAAGGAAAACGGCTCTAACATAATAACGGGCACAATCGGGCAGCCAAATTTGGTATCAACTTAAAGCTTAGATATCAGAGAAAATGTTGGTAATACCATTTAAGCGGAAATCCCTGGACATCAAAACATTTCCTATGGATTTATAGAAAATAAATCCCCAGAAATTAGTTTTGGCACACTTTGGTTCCTCCCTGGCCCACTGTGCGCCCCCCCCCCGACACTGCCATTTGTTCACGATTTGTTCACAGTAACTACAATGGTAACCCGCCGTTCTGATTACTATTTAACCTCCGTCTTTACATTGACTGATTATAAGATTTCTCTCCCTTTGTTTTTTTCTTCTGTTTTTTCGTTTGTTTTGTTTTTGTTGTCGGATCACTGCAAACCCTTCCCTCCTTTCCCAGCCCTCGCCTCTCTCTCTCTCTCTCGTTCTTTCTCTCTCTCTCTTCCTCCTCCCCCACTATCTCTCTCTTTCTCTCTCTCTCCCTCCCTCTCTCTCCCACTCACTCTCTCATTCTTTATTTTTCTCCCACGCTCTCTCCCTCTCTCTGTCTGTCTCTCTCTCTCTCTCTCTTTCTCTCTATATATATACATACCATGTATATATATATATATATATATATATATGGGTATATATATCTTTCTCTTTCTATTTCTTTCTCTCTCTCTCTCTCTCTCTCTCTGCCATTGTCTAGGGCAAAGGAATGTTGGAAGTAGTCTGCTCTATAACATTATGATTTTTATTGAAATATGTGAGTCGCCTTATTGATTTGCTGACCTAGGAATGCGTCAACGACTGACGTAGTCTCTGACGCCCCAAGTGGGAGCGACGTTGTACAAAAAGTCACTACAACATGAACAGTGCGATGAATCACTAGCGCATACATCGCCTTCAAACAAATCAAAATAATAATTAGCGTAAGTAATGCCAGGAGTCCACTGGGCCAGCGCCAGTTGGTGCCAGTTCGCGCCAAAGATTATGTGATTGGCGCGTAGTGGCTCGCTGTGGCGCCGAATTAATGTCCGTTCGGCATGTGTCGCCAAGTGGAATAAACTGGGTGCCATATGGCGTGCGCCAAATGCCACCCGGCTTGCTCCAAAATGTTGCGCCAGTTTGCGCCAGTTCGCGCCATTACACGGCCATTTGATTCCAAAATTCACCCTGTTGACGCCATTCGCGCCAATAGACGGCTACTTTGCGCCACTTGGTGATTAGTTTGTGCCAAAGGTCGCCAAATTGGTTTGAACTTGCCGCCGCTTGGCGCTACTTGCCGACTATATAAATACCGGCCATCGGCTACCTGGTTCAGACCCTCCTCAGCTGCTGTATGAACAACATCTCTACTAAATATTAACAATTTTGATATGTCTGTGGCTTTTGATAATGTTGGAGTGATGATGCTGCTCCATCGGAAGATGATGAGAGATGCTGAGGTGGCCACTGCCTTTTTGGCCATGTGGCGCGAAATCTCATTGGCGCAACTTGGCGCGCGCCATTACATTCCAGTGGATTCCAATAGGCGGATTGTTTGCGCCAAAGGGCGATATGTTCGCGCCATTTGGTGCCACTTGGCATTTTTAAATTTGCTTGCCGCCACATTCAAATTTGGTGCCGTTACGGGCCACCACGAGCCAGTTGGGAGGCAGTTTGAGCCACTTCACGACACTAGGCACCTTATTGGGGACACTAGGCGCCACAGTAAATTGCATTGGCGCAAACTGGCACCAACTGGCGCTGGCCCAGTGGACTCCTAGCATAAATGGCGTAATCGAAATGACGCCTCGTGCGCAACGGTATTAGATGAAACTGATATCAAAAATACTACTGATACATAAGAAATCAAAGTTGACATTATCTTTGCACTTACCATCGTTGACAACAGTACTATCTAAAGTGGTTTGCATGCTCTTCTAGGTGACGTAAAGCAAATAGTACTATATCTTCTAAGCACACATCGTTCACAGTATTCATGATGCAAAAAACGATCTCGAATAGGCATTAGGAGGCTCAACGGGTAGAGAAATCGGAACAGTGGTCTTGGAACTGGAGATCCCGGGTTCGAATCCTAATCGGTGCATCAGTCCTGTCAGTACACTTTGGGGCAAGGCATATTGATATAGGTCCGTTTACTAACGACACCCTCATACCAGGACCAGCAAATCTCTGCTCAGATCATGCTTGAAGTCGTATAGGTACCTGGTTGCTTACAAAAATGCACACAAATTCCTGTTGTAGCTATCGATCGGGTAAACTTGGCTACCAAACAACCTAACCAACTCAAACCAACGTAAATGCTGTCCGACCACGGTACAGGGTATTCCATAAAAATACCCCCAACATACAAATTGTTGCAAAACGAAGAGTATAGTGTACGCAATTTATGAATGAATGCCTCCGATATAATAACTCCAAAGCATATTACTTCAGCGACATGGCAAAATGAAAAATTAACCCATTTATACGGTCACACAGCACATAACGTCAAGTGAGCCCTTTGTATTGATATATTTGTTGGAGTCTAGTGGTTAAGTCTCCGGACTGTGAACCACAATGTACGGGTTCGAATCCCTGTAGCAGCACTAACGTCCTTTTACAAGAGATTAATCTACGTTTGCCACACTCAACCCAGGTGAGGAAAATGGGTACCTGGCAGGAATCAATTCCTTGAAATGCTAGAGCGCCATAATGGCGGCCATGCTAAAGCCAGTGTTGTATACAAGAACCAACTGTTATCATTATTATCATCATTATCATCATTATCATTATTATTATTATCTATCATTCGATTTTTTGTTATGGGACACACTGTACACGGTTGTGATATCTCTTCTTGGAAGTACACAAAGAAATCTCACGCTTCCACAATGAATTCCGTATCGATTTGATCACCTAGCATCAACTCTTTCCATGAAGGTCTAGGTCTCATCATAATTCATTTGTAAACTCCTAACAACTCGTTGTCAAAACAAAGCATTATTCATATTATTTTACGCTCAATGTAGATCAATGAAATTCTCACTTCTATAACATGCCATTTTCCCAATATTTGGTCTGGTTTGAATGTGGGGTGATTTTATTCGCGCAGGAGAATGACCTATCCAGGTCGTTACAATATCGTGTGGTTTTGCTGGGATCATTAATTTTATACGAATCAGTGTTTAAAGATGAGCTTGAGTTCTGGTAACGATAGAAAATAAATTATAACAGAATCCAACTAAACTTTCACTGAGTGTTCAAGATTACAAATAAATGGCATGTGCCAAACGATTTCGGTAGAAAATGTATAGGAGCCGAACATAGAAAGAAAGGAAAATCAAGGTAAGTAGCTAGCCCGACACCACATGCTTAAGACTGTGCTTAAGTAGGGACTATGTGCGAATGAGAGTTGCGGGTTTTATTGAAGATCATTTCCAGCAAGTTTTTGCGAGTTTGTTTTTAGTTTACTGGTTCTAACAATCAATCTACTGCAGGATAACAAATCCAGAATGAATTATATTCTCCCGACATATATCTCCATACCAGAGCTCAAGATAAGCTTTAATAAGTGCACTCTATAAGACTCAAAGAAATAAGAAGAATTGAACTGTGAATTGTATTGCATTTGTGCCTCTCGTAACAGATCAAGCATCGAATCTAGACCAAATATTGGAATGTATTGTGGCGGCGCCGGACAGCTATATAAAAGAGCTAAACTTCCAATAATGATGAATCTCCGAGCATTTACATCAGTTCTATGAAATACCATTACTACACATTGCTCTACCAGTGAACATTCAGCTGTTCATCGACTGTGTGTTGTAGTACCAAGTTATTTCATTTTGGTTAAGTACAAGATAGACAATTTATGAATCAAATCAACAGCCGATCGCGGCCTCCTCTATAATTAGAGGGGAGAAGGGTGGTAAAATAACGTGTGTGTTTGATTTAATACAACCCCCTCAAGTTATTCTTGGAGGCCCAACATTTTCCGACATCATGTTCCCAAGACAAAATTCTGAAAGTGGGCATTCCTATTTGGTACTGTCGATCATCTATAGTGGGAGCCGTCAGACCAAGTGTACTGACACGTCATGCCCTTCGCACACGAGGCGACATTTTGCCTGACGCAGGATTGCGTCAATGGCATTCTCAGATATTGACGAGTCATTTGAAAGTGATTTCGTACACATAGAGTTAGTGTAGCAATTAACAGTGCAAGCCTTGCGTTGCAGTACTGGCGTATGCGCTATATTGCCTCCGAAGCTTTGATTAGCGCAGGTAATGACGCAATGGAAATGACTCCTTGTGTACAGTCTTGTGCATCAGGCATGGGATGAAAAATTCACCAATCACCATCTTACCACGAGTTGATAAAGGCTTTGTTACCCAACAGTCGTGATTCAAATCAAGCGATTCTTATTTTCTTGCTGTTTATACTGGCGCAAATGTCATTTCCGTTTAGAGAAGAAGCTTCTCTATAGTTATATGATATCTGAATTTCTTGAGTGATGCTTTTGGGAACATTTTCTGTCTGCAAATTTGGAAGTTAGAGCCTATCGGCTCGGTAAATGACAAACATGTGTAACTTTGTTGACAACTGGTTTGAATACCACCCCCCCCCCCCCCCTCCCCCGATTCAAAGTCTCCTACTGACGCCTCTAGAAGCCTTAAGTTCAAATATCTTATTTAAAAACATGGACAATGAGGGGGAAACCCCGTTAAACAGAGCTTTCAAGGGCTTGGACTGAATTCTATCGGATGTCCTACATCTCGCAAAAGAATCAGTATCAGGGGAAATATGGTGACATCCTGTTCACTTGAATAAATTGTCTTCATTTTCAAAACATGCGTGTTCACATGTAAGTAAGAATTTCATGGGTTTATTGATGTTAAAGTTTGCAATTTTAGAAAAGAGTTTTGCAGGTTTGTTTTTTATATGACCTAGTTTTCGCGTCAAGTTGCAAAGAGTCGGAAACTTGTATATGAATAAATATTATATATTCAGCGTCTACTCTCACCGCGAATTATCGTTGAATCTACTCCAAAGAGATATTTTCAATCACTCTTTTGAGTGGATTCACCTGTCTTTTTTAGTCGATTTCCACTCCACGAAACAAAAAATGACGCTTGTCCATTTAGAAAGTACTGAGGGGTGTAGTTCCTACCCCTACCCCAAATATTATATAGTGTCCTTACGATTTTGACTGTATTTTTCACTCAGAACCACATCCCCCAGGAGCCTCCGAAGCGCCCCCTGAACATCTCTTTCGGGGGAGGGGGGGACGCAGCGACCCTTAAAAAAATGCTACTCGGCTTCCAGACTATTAGTTGTAAATGATCAACGATTCAGTATTGGATACAACATTGGAGTGTTGAGGGGGGCGAGGTGTGCGGCCATCTTAATTATGGCTGCAGACCATTTTGTAAATTGCGCACGCACCTCTCTTCATTTTTCTTCTTCTTCGTCTTTTGTAACTGCAAACTTCCATATTGTAGGCGTTTAAGCTAGGGTGACGTAGGTGTGCGCTCATTTATATAAAAATTCGTCCTCGCCACTGTAATAATTCAAACTCTCTTTCTTTATTTTGTTTTCTCTCTCTCTCTTTCTCTCTCTCTCTCTCTCATTCATGCATGCATGAATGTGCAATTGATCATTGTAGGCATACTTATTTCTCAGCAAAAATACAAATGACATGACCAAATTACCGATCCATCCATCCATCTAATCAATTTTGTTTGCATAAATAAATTCATTAACATCGATATATGCATGGCAATACGTTTTGGCTAAAACAGAAAGAAAGGCCTGATCTATTCACTTGTTCATAGAACGGCTCCCTTGTAAAGCAGGCACTCTGTAAGATAAAAGAATGATTTAAATGTTTGTCTGAATACTTACTTTCCTCTTAATCATTTACTGCAAAATGGGGCCTTTCTAAAGTCGACAATCATTCTCCTCAGAAAATCAACAGCTCAATGGTGAAAATGGTCGATTGATGACTTCTCTCAGCGATTGATATGTCAATGTCAGCACCGAATACAAATAAATAACTAAAACAGTGAACTTCACGTTTCCATTGAGTAGTTTGTCTTTCTTTTGTGATGAAAAGAGAAATATAACGGCGCGTGCAAGCAATGATAGCACCGAGAGTACAATGCAGTACATGAGACATCGCCATGCAAGCTTACGGGCGAAAGATGCGTGCACAAAAAGGGGACCTTATCATCGCTGGATGATATCACGTGATATGCACGAATTTCCCCCTTTTTTCTCTTTCTCTCATACTCCTTATAGGATTGTTGAAATTCATTCATCCTTTGTTTGTGTCTGTGGTATAGGCCTACAACATATAGATGTAGATTTTTTTTGGAGAGAGTTTGATTTCGCTTACCATAATCATAATCATCATGATCATTTGTTCTTCTTCAGAAGTTCAACCTTGATATTATTATTATTATGATTATCGTAATTGTTATTATCATTACTTTTTAATAACTATTATCATCATCATCGTCATCATCATTTTTATTATTGTTATTATTTTTGTTTAAATTATCACTATTATTATTATTATCATTTGTATCACTATTATCATCATCATCATCACCATCTTGTGCGCATTCAATTGGGACCTTATAGCCTGATAAGATCTAATTAGGATGACAGCAGTAAAACACCCAGTCAAATTGTCCGGCTTCATTGTGTTTCATTTACATCTCTGTTAATTTTAGTAAAACATACAAAGACAATATAAACTGACACTCAGACCAGGGGGTGTTTCACAAAGATCCTGAGTCGAACCCAACTCTAAGTTGGACTTCACAATTATGGAAAGCCGTTAGCATCTATGAAAACATTTTGTAAAAGTTATTTTAAAAGGCATAAAATGTTGGTTCGAATCATTCATATTTTCTATTATCAAGGAGATTTTAAAATGTTCATGAATTAATTCTGCGGAATTTATAAAAAGTCTAAAATAATTGAATTTCTGCTTTTGAATATATTTTATTATACGGCTACAAGTGGCTTTCCGTAATTTTTAAGTCCAACTTAGAGTTAAGTTCGACTTAGGATCTTTATGAAACATCCCCAGGTGTATTGTCAAGAATCCCGAAAGCCATTTCCATAGGTTTTATTTGAATAATGAAGTAGTGAGTTTGACAATAAATTGGTTTATTTTGTCAGGATTTTACAACGAATGCAACGACTACGTGATACAAAGTTTTTAAAAAAAGAGAAAATACCAGAAAAATAAATAAAATAAATTGCACGAGGGGAATAAATAAATATTAAATGAAGAAAAGAAACAATGTCCATGATTATAGTGAATGGCTTCCATTATACAAAAATGGGGCAATTTGTTCTACGCAAAAAAAAAAAAAAAAAAAAAAAACATCGAGCACAAACGGGCTAACGTCAAGGTGGTATGCCAATGTATGCCAATACCGTCCGTTCCCAACTCTTTATTGATCTACCTCATCCTCTGTCCTATTCTGCAATTCCTTACTCTGATCAATTTTAAAAAGTGGACATAGGCATATACAATTGATGTCCTTAGAGGCTTAGAGTAAATCTGTTTCTATTGTATTTTTCTGACGCTCCTAACACAGACTTCGCCTTTTCCAGTATTCGCTCTCTCCTTTGCAAATATTTACATAATATTATTTCCAATGCCTCATATTACTGTCTTTGACAAAAGGAAATGAAATATTATGAATTTCTATTTACGAGTCATTGAGAGACGGAACACTGGCGTAGCGTAGACCCAATAACTGGGTTGGGATGGGTAAAGGGAAGCTATAGAGGGGGTATATGGATCTCACCAGAACGATGGAAATAACGTGAAATATAACAAGGCTGCTGATTACCGGAGGGTTTGGAAGGAGTTGTATCATTTCTTTTTCAAAGTTTCAAAGTTTTATTTATTTAACATTGTTGTCTTTTTTTTTTTAATAGGCTAGGGCCTACATAACAAAATTATACATGCATCGTAACAAAGTTATACACAAAGTGGATATGAGGAGTGATACAAAAGAAATTTACATTGCGTCAGGACTGTCACGTATGACAGTCATCAGCGCTATACAAGAACCCACTATTATTATTATTATTAATATATTAGATTTTTCATATCCTGTGTTATCTTGATTTCCCTTGCTTGTTAGCACACCCATTACTCTGTTAAATGTAATTTTTACACCAATTTCGATATGCTGCATGTTCCTTTTTTTAAAAACAAGACCAAGATGTAAAACAGTGGATCTGGATCCTGTTCCACAAACTTGTTATCAATAACAAGTTACGACAACTGTTATAAGCTACTGAAATCGGGGCATTTGATTGGCTGAGAGCAAATTTTGTCATCGAAATGTAGCATTTGTAATTGATAACAAGATTTGTGAAACACAGCCCTGATCTTTTTACCCTGAATAAGTATGTTTGAATTAAATGAAAATATAAAAAATCAGCTTTAACGTCTGATCTGGACAAAATATTTGAAACATAAGTGGAGGGGTCTACTAAAAGCAGGGCTCCTATACAATATACACCTTGATAAATAAGACAGTTTGGTTACAATATAATTTAGATAATTAAATAACTGATGAAAATTTGATACTTTAACACTGTACTAATAAATACACCCTTTCCCTCTCTCTTTCTCTTTTCTCTTTCTTCTTCCACCAATCGCATACGCAGGGCAAACGAAATTATAGCGGTATAGAAAAAGATGAATAAAAATATTGGCTACTTCTTGAACACACACACACACACACACAAAATGGTAAAATGGAGGAAAATCGAAGTTCACAAAATCCAGAAATAAATTTACATGTGAGAGACATGACGTGACGACATCACCAGGCTAGACAGACCGCTGTAATCCGTATGCGAAACATACAAATGTTTGCCGGGGGAATTCATTGCTGATTATTTAACGTACGATCTAGCTCGGAGTGCTCGGGATATTACATGATTGGCAGGGGGTTTCTCGATTTCACCACCCCCGGACATGGATGACAAAACTCCGACAAATTATTATTCATAGCGTTCCCCCCTTCTTTCATCATGAGCGTAAGAGATACGTATTCATGATGATATAGCAACGCGTACGTTCCTCTTCTTTCTTTCCTCTTTTTGTGTTTTTTGTCATTCTGTTTTCCACTAATGTTCTCGGTTGGATGGTGTCATGCAACACAGGCAACACTCAGTCGACTATGCTTACGTTGGTGGGAATTGAACATCTACACCTCATTGGAACAGAACTACTTTAAAGGGGAAGTCCACCTTGATAAATATAGCTCGTCTTAACAAAAGAAAAATAAACTAGAGCAACAAACTAGTTAACGTTTGAGCAATTGATATCCGATTAAAAGTAGGACAGTTATGCTTTTTAGAAGTTATCATTAGTAAAACAGTAAAACAGTTGCTATTACTTCACACGTTAAAAAACTGTGGCGGTTTTTACCGCTCCAAATATTTTGTGAAAATACCATAACTGTTGTACGGAATATCCAATACCCACAGAACTGGAAAAGTATTTTCCAGTTAAGTGACCCAATTTTGTCGTCCAACCTAAATGAAGTCATTCAAAAGAAGATAACAAATATCTCGGTACATCTCCAACTCCAGAAACATTGGAATCATCTAAAAATTATCAGATTATTATTACGACCGGGGAGCATAAAAAGAAAAATTATGCGTATCTTCATTTCATTGTCACGGTTGTTTCTACATGATATTGAGGTTAGAAGATGCCGCCCAGCTTTGTGCATTTATACAGGTAAAGATATTTCACCGAAATTGATATTTGACCTGTAGGTCCAGATCAGGGTTTCTTATCGTGAGACAGGTAATAACGTGTTCCAATTTCTGTATTGCAAAGAGATGCAACGGGGCATTTTTTTTTTATTCCTGGAGGGCGAGGGGTTGGAGGCAAAAATGTCGAAGGAATACAATAGTTAATCATGTACAGAACAATGTAACATATTTCCTAGAAAAAGAATATGAATGTACTTAATTATATAGTTTCGGTATTATGTGGGAGGGAATCAGAGAATAGCGACGGGGCATATTTTTCATGGAAGGGGGGGGGGGGGTTGAAATAAGAAATGTCGAAGGAATATAATAGTCAAATACGTACAGAACAATGTAACATATTTCCTAGAAAAAGAATATAAATGTATTCAATTAGTATCGGTACTATGTGGGAAGGAATCAGAGAATAGCGACGGGGCATATTTTTGTATGGAAGGGGGTTGAAATAAGAAATGTCGAAGGAGTTAATAGTAAAAAACGTACAGAACAATGTAACATGTTTCCTTACAAAAATGTAAATGTAATTAATTAGAATCGGTGCTATGTGGGAGGGAATTCAGAGAATAGTGAATCCTTGCACAAAGGCGCATATTCCACATTTTGTAAAAGCATTAGTGCAATTATTCCTAAAAATAGGGGAGGGAGGATTTTCTGTGCCATTTGATTCAAAGATAAAGGAAACAGCCAAGAACTGGGAAATGAGTGGCAAGTGACATTGAGTCCATCCGGCTGACGACAGATGATTGTTCTTCAATGAGCTTCCGTTAATCACCTGTACTGCCTTAACATCTTTATATATACATATAATTATATATAATTATGTATATAAAACGCGAAAACGGTGAAGCGGAGAAGTTTCATGCTTCTTGATCATTTATTTTTGCATCATCTTATGCCAATACGTGGACTTTTTATCGGATATGATTATACATACGAAATAAAAAAAAATGGGTTTGTTTTGTTGATGACACGCCTTTGAAGATCTTACACATATCTTGCCCACCTATTATACTTCCTTCACCATTACAACCACTTCAATCAAATGTTAGTTTTATTTATGGGAACCTATAATCTACAAGCTGAGCTTTTTAATAGGTTCCTCACATTTCACCCTGTATAACCTTCTATTCAATACAATTAATTCTGACTTCTTTTCAAAGAATTAATTATATAATGTGACACTTTTAGTATATTTCATATTATGTTCTAATGTTGTCAATTATGTGAATTCTTTTTTTGTGAAATGTGAAACAAATAAACTTGAAACTTGAAACATACAAATTTGCATGTATTTTAATTACAACAGGTGATTGATGGCTTTGCATCTATCAATAATACAATACCATCAATCCTGAACATGTTGAAAGCACAAAGAGTAAATATTGTGTTTATGACCGGTATGACCTCAACTGTATGGTGCTTATTCACGATATAAAATAGTCAGGTTTCCAAATACTTATTATGTACCCTAGAATATTGGAATCTCAATTTCCATGCACATGATTTTTTTAACGATTCTTCTTTGATTATTTTCAGCTGAAGATATCGTATCCATATATTGCTATTTTTCTTTCTTGTGCTTTATTCATTTGAAAATTAGGTTTGCTGATGAGAAAAAAACGGAGGGATAATATGAAAGGCCCAGAGATGAAATCGCCTGAAGCAACTGAATTCGGGATGCCCCGAGTAGAAATAACCCTAAGACGTTTTATTGAAATGATTCAATTCACTCCAATTGACTCGTCATGTAAAGTAAATACGACATCCCTCCACCAGCAATAAAACGATTCGAATGGGCTAGGGACTTATTGAAGGTTTTTCTCTCGACAAACAAAAAAGGGTATATACCAGAATAAAAAACAGCATCGGGTAGGCATTTTTATTTGGATTCTTAGACTTCGCTCATTGCGGCAGATGAAAAATAAAGGGCAAAGGCAACATACATAATTATATTCGTCAGTGTGTATCATTTCTCTTTACGTTTGATCTCATTAATTAAGGGTATTGTCAAGATGAAACTATAGAAGTAAATTAATTACATTTTACCTTTTCATGCAATTAATTTCCCCCAGACAAAAGAGTCGATTATTTAAGATTTGAGGTCGAGTAAGAATTTGTCCTGCTAAAAACAGAAACATGATTAAATTATTGGAAGGTTATAATAGATTCAAAATTGATTCAAAAACTGACTAATTAAAAAGAGGATAAGAAAACAAAATAAGAGAAACAGAAACGATTCAAAAGGACAATCAAACCGTAGCACGACTGTAAAGATTTCTGAGAATTCAACTTGTGGAAAATTATGATTTATGATTGAGTGTCCATAAAGTAGCACTGTTGCGAGTTTTTTTTTTCCATCACAGCACAGTAGGCCTACAGTGTATAGCTGCGCTATATAATGCTTGATCTTATTATTAATAATTATTTTTAACACCCTATGGCATTGATTAAAAGTAGAAATATATCATGTTCAGGTTATGTGCGCGCATGTTAGTCCATGTTACTTTATATTTCATACCCTTCTGTTTTCAACCTGTTTCATCTTCTCTATCATACTCCTTTAATCTGTTTTCATCACCCCCCCCCCCCTTCTCCTTCCCGACACTCATAATTTTCCCCGCTCATCCTCTCGCTCATGATTTCCTTCTCTTTAGCTCCTCCTTTTCCCATACTATTGACATCTCTTTCTCCTTTAGTCTGTTTCTGCCCCTTGCAAGATATTCTTACTTTCCATCTCTCAACTCTCTCTAATAGTTTCCTAGTAATATATAGTATTCCATTTACACCTCTCCCCCTAACCCCCCCCCCCTCTCTCTCTCTCTCTGTCTGTCTGTCTGTCTCTCCATCCCCCCTCCCACCTCTCTCTTTCCCTTCTCCTCTCTCTCTCTCTCTCTCTCTTTCTCTTCCTTCTCCTCTCTCTGTCCCTCCCTCCGAGCCTCCCTCCGACCCGGAAACACAATCCAGCTATTTTTTATGTATTTATGATTATCCTTGTAATTTCGACGCACACCCGTCTCCGCCTCTCCTCTCTCTCTCCGTCTCTCCTCTCTCGCTCTTTCTCTCTTCCTCTCTCTTCCTCTCTCTTTCTCTCTCTTTCTCTCTCTTTCTCTCTCCATCGATCTTGTTACTGACTTACATGATTATAATACAAGAAATAGCCGATTCAACTTTAACTTACCAGAAAGAGTAGGTAGTATTGGAAATTCGTTTTATTACAATGCCATAAAACATTGGAATTCCCTTCCCAATGGTGTAAAGGAAATAGAAAACTATGCTCATTTTAAGAGGAAATTAAAGGAATACCTAATACTTGACAGTCAGATAAGAGAAGTAAATGACATGTTATATGATTGAAATTTGTATTCTTCTGCCGGTTCATACTTTTTCATTTTGTATATACTTATGTTTTCGTACGTTATAGAAATTCTACAAATTCATCATTATTTTTTTCCTCTTCTTCCTCCGCCTCTTTTTCTTCTTCTCCTTCTTCCTTTTCTTCTTGTACTTATTATCATTTCTATCATCAGTTTAATGCTGTTATTATTATTATCTTTAATAAGTAATTCTTTTATTTTTCTTATCTGTCTGTAAATAATAGTTACTATTTTAACTTATTAATTTTATACATGTCTGTAAGGGACCCCACTGGAAATAAGCTCTCGAGCTTTCGTGGGTTATCCTGTTCAAGCTGACTTATTTCTGATCTGTTATTATTGTATATTGTTGTATGTTGGAAGCTTGTCGAATAAAAATCAATCATCAATCAATCAATCTCTCCCTCCCCCTCTCTCTGTCTCTCCCTCCCTCCTCTCTCTAGTTCACCCACTCTCATTCACCTCTCCCTCTGTCTGTCTCCCCCTCTCTCTCTCTCTATATTTCACCCACTCTCATTCACCCCTCCCTCTGTCTGTCTCTTTCACTCACTCTCATTCACCCCTCCCTCTCTCTGTCTCTCCCTCCCCCCCCCCCCCTCTCTCTCTCTATTTCACCCACTCTCATTCAACCCTCCCTCTCTCTCTGTCTCTCCCTCCCTCCTCTCTCTAGTTCACCCACTCTCATTCACCCCTCCCTCTGTCTGTCTCTCCCTCCCCTCTCTCTCTAGTTCACCCACTCTCATTCACCCCTCCCTCTGTCTCTCCCTCCCCCCTCTCATTCAGCCCTCCCTCTGTCTGTCTCTCCCTCCCCCTCTCTTTCTATTTCACCCACTCTCATTCACCCCTCCCTCTGCCTGTCTCCCCCCCTCTCCCTCTCTCTCTCTCACTCTCTCATTCACCCCTCCCAATGTCTTTCCCCCTCCCCCTCTCTCTATTTCACCCACTCTCATTCACCCCTCCCTCTCTCTATTTCACTCTCTCATCCACCCTCTCCCTTTGTCTGTCTCCCCCCCCCCCCTCTCTCTCTCTCTCTCTCTCTATTTCACTATCTCATTCACCCCCTCCCTTTTCTCTCTCACTCTCTCACCATGGTATCTGAACTCTAAAATAGTGGAAATCCATCAATATTAAAAAATGAGCCTTGTATTCTTCTTTTTTCCTTTTGTATTCACCGTTATTTTTATAATATATATACTCTTCTATATGTGACAAATATACACAATATACACATTGAATAACCTTACATTACATACAAACTATATACAATAATAAAATCACCTATCCAAGAAAAATGTTACATGTGGGGGTATTCGTGGATTAAACTTATCAAAGAAGATAAGGAAAGGACAAATTTGAAGACTAGAAAAGAAGTGTCGGAGGAGGAATACAGATGGCGTATATATATCATATTTCACAAATTGCAAAGTTTTGCATCTTGCAGAACAAAAGTAAAATTATTAAGCCCAATGAATTTAAGATTCAACTCTCCTCATTGATATACAAGTTTTAATGCCTTTTAAAACTGTATTACGTTACTTTACGTACAATTAATATTAAAGATAAACTTTAGTACTGGTAATGCGATTGCATTGTGAAAGAAAAGGTGTGAAAGGATCAGAAACAGTTGATCATGTAGCATGTAAGTATTGGTGTGCACTGCAAGGTTCTGGAGTCATCAAAATCATAATAAATTTGACCGAGTCTTGGTAAAGTAACAAACACTCACATAGAAAGCTATATATGGGACAACACACATGGTGTCGGGGATGGTACTACCTTGGTTTCCTTGTCTTTCTATGCTCATTACTCAGCCAGTATACATTTTCTTCCAAAATTGTTTGGCACATGTCATTTATTTGTAATCTTGAACATTCAGTGTAAGTTTCGTTTGATTCTGTGAGAATTAATTTTTTTTTTTTTACCAGTACTGGAGTTTATCTTTAATTAACTATTAATTCTTCATAATGTTACGCCTCATGCCAAATCAATTATAACACAAATAAGCAATGATCAATGCATTTAGCAAGCATATAACATAATCTGGATATACTGTTTGGAAAATTTGAGGGCAAACAAAAGATTCAGTGAAAGTAAAAACAATATTCTAGGCTAACACTATGACTCAATAATAATTGCATCTTTAATAGTGAGAAATGCTAAACAGGACCTATCTTCCTGGTGAAAATAGTAGTTATTCCAACATATCCATGAGGATTTTATATAATCAAACATACTATGCACATTACTTCACAAACTTGGCTATTGCATCACACATTCAGTCAGTGCTGTGTCAAACAAAAACTCACTAAAAATAAACAAAACGTATACATGCAAGATTGCAGATGACCTACTCTTAGCACAACAACATGGCTATATACATAACATCCACTCACAGCTGTATTACATGGTGTCAAGTCATGCACATTTGGAGACAGTTAACACCCTTCTGGCTCTCAATAGAAGATACAATATGTCCAAGACAGAAGAAAGGATGTTTTAGTACGTGGCACTGGTAGCCATAATAAATATCTTTACATATGTAAACATTCATCCTATCAAATGCAATTAAGGCTCGTTCAGATATGATACAGTAAACCGCCGCAAAATAAAACAACACAGCTGTTTTGTTTTTTTAGATGAAAATGATGCAACTGCATGCAACAAAGGTCTTCACATATTCAATTTAATAGCTCTGTGTTCTAAGATAAGAAATGTGAAGCGTATCGCACTATGGCATAATTTAAAAAAATATTTTTACAATGTTGCGGTTTACTGCCACATATCTGAACAAGGCTTGACTATAAAACCAGAAAAATTTGCAAGAAATGCTCTACAACTTTGTGAGGTCGTACACATTTGTGAAAATGTTATGCCACGCAGAAAAATCATTACAACATTTACAGAGTTGAGTTTTGGCAATTTGTGAGTATTTTCCTAGTGAAAAGGTGTTGTTTGCAATTCCCGAACTTTTCTGGTAATATAGTATAATTTGTTCTTTAAACATCGTGCTATACCGGTACACCTTTTTTTTCTTCTTTTTTTCCATTTTTTTTTTAAGAAGACATTTATATCAAAGTTGAACTTCCTGTTAAAAATAAATCCAACCTTAAAAGACGTTTACTCTAACAAAAAGCAAAAAAAGGTCAAAGAAACAGACTGGTGAAAGTTTGAATTAAATCTGACAAAAGAAAAGAAAGTTATGAATTTAGTTGAAAGTTGTAATCACTACACGTATGAGCACTTGAGTATTGTCACTGTGATGAAGTGCCAGACTACTTTCCCATTTATTTCAACACACGTAAACAATCAAAATTTATTCAGGAACTGGATGGCCTTTTTGTTTTTGAGAGGACCTATAATAATGTGCTACCCATAACATGTTTTGAGTAGTGCCCGAAGGGAGAAGGTACTTAGGAGAAAAAGAGAAATTAATGATAATTTTTTTTGTACTGGACAAATGGGAGAGCTGTCCGATGTCTACGTCACAATCCACTGACCATATTGCTAATTTTAGATTGGCATGGATTTAATGATCTCATTTTTCAAACATTCATAACTCCCTTATTATTGGCTTGATATATTTCAAACTTTTGCCTTTCTGTTTCTCTTACATTTCTGCTTCCATACCAATGAAGTTATTACATGGATTTAATTAGCCTTTAACCTTTATAATGCTGTCAAATAAATATTCTCATACCCTTCTGTATTTACACATCCCACCTAGACATACACAAAACATGAACATTTCCAGTAATTACCACATATATTTTGTGTTGTACAAATATGTTTCAGTATTCTATGGTCAATAACTCAATATCCTAGACTAACTGAATTATTAACTTCAACCCTGGACAAAACACTAAACCTAACCCTAAACCTAAACATAACTTGAAACCCAAGTGCAACCCTAACCCCAAACCTAGTCTGCAAACACAGACTTGGATTTGGCACTTGACTACAATTCCTAAAGCCTCGAGCAGAGCCTAGATTTCAGTTTCTGGCTGTGGCATATAATGAGCAGCTAATTACACTATGAACATGATGGACAAAGAAAGAGGACAAAGAAAGAGGACAAAATATACAGTTCCTCAGGTAGACAAAGGAACATCCCTTCACTGCTATTATGTAAACATGTGTCGAGCAGGTGAATATGCATGTGACACCTGTTCTACACATTTTTACATAATAGAAGTGATTGTGAAGGGATGTTCCTTTGTCTACCACAGCAATTGTTGAGGGTAGAATGAGGAGCTGTATATTTTGTCCTCTTTCTTTGTTCGTCATGTTCATAGTATAAAGAGCAGAGCCTTTTGTTAATAATGCAAACGCTGTCAAGCACTTAGCACTCAAGAGTTCTGATTCTAAAACAGTTTAATGCACAATACTACCAACTGGCTACCTAGGGATGGATTGGAATGCACACCTCGTCCGCCACGTCTTCACTCGACGTTCCTTGTACGTTGGCTCTGTTCGCATCTCAAAGGCAGGAATGAGCAGGGTAACCTAGGAGAAGCCGTTATTATTTCTTTGCGATGAAGTAGATGGCCAGGATAATGACGGTTAAGATGATGAGCCCTAGGAACAGCATTATTAGTCGATTTTGAAGGATCCTGTGAGGCAAAGAAAAAACAATTTCTCATCTTCAATTCAATTTCAATTTAATTTATTTCAACCATAAATATACATATACAATTATTTTTGAAAATATATAAACATGGGGCCCCTAAAGAAGTTTGAATACAAACTTGTGGCTGGGGCACCAACCATGACATATATATAGTTGGGTAAAAATTGAATGATTATAGAGTGGAACAGTTTGACCTGTCTATAAAGGCCACTCAAGGGAAACGGAAAAAAGTGATAACTGTAGACAGGTGGCCTCTCTAGACAGGTTCTAAAAGACACATTTCTTTCCCAAGGGAGACAAAATACTTAGCCACTTTAGACAGGTGGCCTTTATATAGAGGTGTCACTAAGACAGGTTTGACCGTACTGTAATAAAGTAAACTGGTTATAAAGACTGCTCTAGGGTGACATGAAAAGGAACGTTTAATTATATACAGGTTGCTATAATATTAGGATTTCGAAGAGAAACACTATTCAAGGGAAACAATAAACTTTAATTTAAAGACAACTGGTCTTTCTATACAGGTATATGCTACAGTAGGTTGAACTGTAAGCAAAATGTTCTGATCTAATTTACAACTCAACCATCTGAGAGAATGGGAATGCAATGTTAAGGTCATAAATAATTCAAGACAATTACAAGTTAGTTATCTGCATCTGTAAAAGCCATTATAGGGTGATTTTTGCAAGGCCTTCTTTACAAAACAAATTTACCATTCAAATAAATAATGATGGTGTGATAGCACAAATGCAATTACAAAAACAGCACAAAAGCATTTCATTGCCATATCTGATAAAAGTACATGTATAGAATAAAAACTACATCAGGAAGGATGAGAGGCAACTGTTGGTTTAACACTCAAACCTGTCTATAAAGGCCATTCAAGGGAAACAGAAAAAGTGGCCACTGTAGACAGATGGTCTTTCTAGAAAGGTGGCTGCTAAGGTTTGACCATATGAATTTATTATCTGACTTTACTTATCTGACAATATGTTCACTCCAATATAGTAGTCTTATACAAATTCATAAATATTGGCCAACTTTCAGGCACCTACATGTAGGAGATAATTTGACTGAGAATTCATTAATTTTACTTTTCTCAGTGAAGCAAAAGCTCCAGAAGTGAGACAGGGAAATATATTCAAATATGGACCATTGATAATGGATGCATGTCTACAGATGATGTAGAAGTACATGTAACAAAGATTAATTCGTGCATGATATCAGGATGAATCTGTTTCAACTTGTTTTGTAATATCTTTAATTTCTGCTTCAAATTATATTAAAGTATTTTATACATTTTAATGTTGAATATCTTCCTCACATTGTTTGTTATTGTTTTTTATTTGCATTTAGTTTGCTGTTAGTTTAGACAGCAGATACTTAAATTGAAGAGGGAACCCTGTTTCAACAAAAGTGAATATAAATGAAATGAAAAAAGAAAAGAAAAGAAATAAACAAATATTACATTCATAATCAGCCATTCTGCACACAATTTTTCTTACTTATGACTTATGGTTTTGCTGCCATAACCCATGATTGCACTGTAGAGGTCAGGCGGATCAAAACATGCGGGTGGGAAGCATACATGTATATAAAAAGGAAATAAAAGTATGCACAGAGTAGCAAGATGGACTAAATTGAGTATATAGGGGGCGACATTCACCATACCTACGCATCATTGCACTGAGTACTCTTGAGCTTTGGCCGACGTTGGAGTCCATGTCTCGTAACTGGTTAGAGAGAAGAGAAAAGCATTGCATTTTTGTTTTATTATGCTGTGTTACTCTCTTCCATAATCATGCTGGCTATATATATGGATGTGTTGATAATGATTCAAATACACATAGAATTACCTCTTTTTAATAATTTTTCATTTAAAATAACTATTTTTAGCTAGCCAGTACTCTTTTTTTCAATTGCAGATCGATCAATCGATCTTATTTACTGGGTGTAAGCCACAAATATGTCTATTATTTAAACAATTGAAATTTCTCCCAGGAAGCATTACATTTATAAATAGCCAGTTCTCTTATTTCACATTTCCATAGTTCTGCAAAACGTTTCAAACTGCTGGAAATCTGAACTATAATTTTGTCCTTCTGAATTCTTTTGTATCAAATAATTGTGTTATAAAAAAAATATTTCATTATAAGGGAACCCTCTTTTGGATTACAGGGTTTTAATTTTTAACAGTAGATGCATTCAATTATTTTGAATTCTCATGTTTTTTAGCATTATTGAACAATGCCAACAAATAATAATCTGAATGAAACAATGATTGTACAGTGCAATGAATACAACACAATACTTTACAATAAGTATTAAAGACTGTCAATACTACTGGGCCAGAAGGGATTAGACCACCCAGCCAGGTCACTGTCAGGTGGCTATGACATCAACTCAGCTCTCGACTAACATAAGAAGAAGAGGATCATGGGGGACCAACAGGCACCGATTGGGGAAGGTTTCTATATAGAGGAAGGAAGTAGCTACAAGTAGTACAGAGGGGCTTTAAAGTACTCACCCTATTTCTTGATCTGTCAATTTTTTCTCTGTCTCGATGCAAGTTATCCACGATATCTTGCCCTAGTTGCTCTGTAAGTTAATGAATAAACCAATGAATATAATTACCGGTGAAGTCATTAATTAGCTGCAGATGCCGACATTCCCACCACACAATATATGAAGGTTCCTACACCGTTGACACTACAACATAATGAAGCCAACAACTAACTATTCATAGTTACTGACACAGCTACTAACACATATATTCTCCTTATTTTCAGTTTAACGTACATGTTTGAAGCTAATGAATAATCCAATTAACATAATTACTGGTAAAGCCATTAATTAGCTGCAGATGCCGACCTTCCCACCACACAATATAGGAAGGCTCCTATACCACCGACATACGACATAATGAAGTCAACAACTAACTCTTCATAGCAACTGACAAAAACTATATGTATTACTTTTAATTAACCCTGTAAACGATCATCGGATCGGACGCCGATACCGATCCGATCAGGGGTGATCGGCGAATAATTTCCGATCGCCGATCAATTAAAATGACGGTCATTAAAAAATAAAAATAAAAAAAATCAGCCGATTTTTTTTGTTGATCTTCCGATCCGATACCGATAAAAGGTGCGAGGGTGTCGCTCCGATCTTCCGATCCGATCAGAGCCCCAACTTACAGGGTTACTTTTAATTCATAAATATTCTAACCGTGTATCAAGAAAGATTAATGAACTGTCAGCATATCGTAGTAAAGCAGAATACATGTTTTAGAATCATCCGAAGTAAGTGTGTCTGCAAAATCGCAAAGTTACCAGAGGGGCAATGCATTATGAGAATGTATATTACTATATAGGGTAGCGAGAATTACACCAAACTCCATCATCTTACCTGTCTCTATTGTCATTCTGTAGCCAGCATCTAATTTTCTTGATGTTCTGTCCAGTCTCTCTGTGTTGTCTAGTAGTCTTGTTTTCTGGAAAGTGAATCGATTAAGATGATATGCATGACTATGGCTACAAACTTTCAGCAGCACATGTCAGGAATTAATAAGCCAGTTCGTAAATAATTTTGGAACGCAAAACCCCAAAATATCCACAGATCTTTTACAAGCTGGATTCGTCCCACTTGTGCATTTTAGAATAATTACTAACTAAGTGATGGAGAAGCTTCATGAATACTTTTTGATGCCCTCTTGAGAAGAATACTTCCACCTGTGTATCAGATAAATGTACTGTCGGTGCATTAATGAATACTGATTACATTACTTTCATGAGCACGATACCAGTATTCGTCCCAATGGTTTTACAATTGGGAACGAATGACCTTTATCTGCCCATGTGCAAATCCTAATTACAAACTCGCTTATTACCTAAATAAGTGTTTGTGTTTCAGGAAATGCAAACTCATCAATGTGATATTTATAAATTAGCAACTTTTGAAATGACAACTTCAGCATTCTTCCCAATTATCCATTAAATCTTAGGTATTTAAAAGCCATAGCAGTTCCAGAGGTATATTCAGGATTGTTAGAGGTGGGCGAGAGATGCGTTTCCAGGGAACAAGATTTTAGGAATCCTGCCCACCCACCCTCCTAGCCTCACTTGAAATTGATGGGGGGGGGGGGGGGAGAGGAGGAGCAGGGAAATTGAATAGTCCTGATATGAATTTTCCCCAGTTTTTGTGTAGTGTCTTTTTTCTTATCCCCTTTCTTCCTTTATATTCCCTCAATAGAGGACTGTGGAAAATTCAAAATTCATCATCCAAAATTTCCTATGGAGGTGGATTACCTAAAGTGATGACTCAAACTTATGTTTTCTACCAGTTCCTTACTTGATCTTCTGAATTGCGATAATCATCCAGGCCAAGCAGTTCTTCTCTTGCTCCATCGTCTCTTGATGCAACCTTGGATCGTCTCTGTAAAGTAATAGAAAGATTGTACAGTCATTAAAAAGATTAAACCATAATCAACCCTTATGGTCTCACCAAGGTTACAAACAGATTTTACCAACATAGCTGGAAGACAAGTTTTAAATTCTTCCATTATTTAATAATTCAAACATTATCCTTGTAAAGTTAATCTCATCAGTAATATTACAGGGCTTATGTTTAATCTGCAAAATTTTCTAATACATTTTTTTTTTCTGAAGAAAAAAGAAATCATGATTTATTCATGTAAACCGTTATTGGTGCATCAAGGAAATATATAAGTTGATTCCTGTGACAACAATTATGAAAAAAGTGGGAATATTAATGTAGTGATATCACGCTTCTTTATAAGTTATGTTTTGTTAATGCTACAGAAATTATGTGAAAGACAATTGCTTAAAGAATTATAATCAAGTAGACTGCAGTAGTTTCTAAGAATATCTTTTATCTTACAAGATCTTTTTCTAGCCGATTCAGCTCAGTCTGGTAGCTTTTTAACCTGGTGGTGAACTTCTGGCGTTCTGCGGATGGAATGTTGCGAATTTCGATGTTCATCTGCTCCAGCTAAAACGACACAAAAAATATTAGACATATTCAACATAGAACATGAATGAAAAAACACTGTAGAGTGTAGACTCTTTTCCATATAAGAATGATACACTGGATAAAATTAATTCAGCAAATGCCATTTTAAAGGCTGATTCTAAGCCTTATACTGAATAAAATATATCTAGAAAATTTGGAAGTGTTTCATTCATTTTGCCAAAACAACAACCACATGCATGATACATCTAGCTGGTTCAAAACAATTCCACACACACAAAAAAGAGAGAAAAAAAATCCTATATGTATATTAAAATGTTAAGTGTTTGTTTTCGGATTAAGTATTTCTATATTTTTAGTGCTGAGAATATGATATACGGTACATGACTTACATGTAGACATCTTACATTACAAATATGTACATCAACGTAAATAAAATAAATTAAAAAAACATGGGAGACAAGCATATACTTTATGTCAACAATCATCCCTCTATCTCTAGAAAGCTGATTTTCACACAGTTTTACGTTTTTTAAAGTTGAGTAAAATATGTACAAGATAATTGATTTGAACAGTACTTACTAGTTGCAAAAGAAAAAACTTTTGAGAAATAAAAAAAAAAAACTAATAAAGTTACAAAGAATATATTACAGAAATATGGTTTTGTTCTTATAAAAGTGTACTTATCATCACTGTAAAACTATATATACATTTTTGATAACACAGGAGATTTGTTACAACATACATGAGTTCTCCTTGCACAAATTCTTGTGCATTATTTTGGTTTTTGTTCTCTCTTCTTTTTTTTTCCTTTTTTTTTTTTTGGGGGGGGGGGGGGGGGGTCAGAGCAATTTGTCTTTGAGAGTTTTCAAGAGAGAAATTGCTCTCTGCTCCCGCATATCTTTTTAGGTGAGCTAAAACTTACCAATTCGTGAGCCTCATCAACCTGCTTTTCAGCTGAACTTGCCAATTGTTTCTTGTCATCTGTCAAAGATGAAAACAAAAGCAATGTACAAAAGTTAAATAAAAGTTCATTTTTCATGTCAAAACAAGATCTACAACAACGAATACAAATAGTACAAGTTCAAGTACCACACAAGTTCAACAAACTACAATTATCGGTACAAAGATCAATATGACTAATTAATAAGAATCTGTTAATAATTACATTCTGAATCAGTCAATGATGAATCTACATATTATTTGAATAATCTTTATTCAGCGTTAGTTCAGAATCATATCCAGACTTTGACCTGTAACTCTCATACATGTAGATCTATAGACTTAATATAATATACACTTTCTCACAGGATTCATGACAAACTGCTGCACAACAAATGAGTAATCATACGTTCGCGTACCGACGTGTGTTAAGTTAGCGACCGTAAACTAAGATAAAAAAGATAAGAAAATTAACACGAAAATGGTAAGAAACAGAACAACTTTTATTAGATCTAAATCATTACCATTATTTGAACAATTGATGAAGATTTTCGGTATGTTTTAGTAGGCACGAAGAACTTTAGCTTACAATTAGCGCATGCGGAGATCGCTCATCCGATCTCAGCCTCATTTTCATAAGTTGGCGCCTAGCCTAGCTGACATGGGCCCTTCAGATTAGCTATCGCCGCGCTGTTCTCTATCCACTCAACTGCTCAATGAGTCAATGCCAAGAGCAAGATATTTGATTTTGAGCATGGTCATGGTCATGGATGATGGATGGAGCAAGCTTGCGATTTTCTGTTTTTTCTGAACTAGCGCCCTTTATTCTTCTGATGAGTACAAATATGGTCTATGTACATGTTTAGTTGCAAATTCAGGCCTCGCATATGATCTTTTCCCTTTTTTTTCTTTGATCACTGATAATTACTTTCTGTGACAACACCATCTGTTGCAACCGTGACCGAGCTGAGCCCGAGGTCCAACGGCACACCGGGGGTGGCGAGGCGACGACGAAGCGTACTATCATGACACATACACACACACACACAGTCAATCAATTAAATTTATCAAGCAGACCACGTAGCCAACAGATGGGCGTTGTTTACCGTCTTAAACATTAACATCTTAGTCCTAAAACAAAATTAAATAATGTAAATCACTTCCTACTTCCACTGAGAATTGGAATTTTGTTGATTTTTGATGTAATTTCTGCTGAAACTGCAGCAAATTGATGTTCAAATTCCTCCATGGCGGCTGCCATTTTGTCGGACGTAGCTGAGCTGAGACTAGCCGAAGTTTTTCCTAGACTTTTAGTGGCGCATCCATTGCCAATCTAGGCGAATAAATCATTATTTTCAACTTTTTTGCGTCGACTGAGCACTGTTTAATCAATCAAGCCAAACCCGAGTCCTGAAATACACTGCCAGGCCGAGCTTGTGCCAAAGAGAGAAACTGTAAGAAAAAACGAGCAATATGTTTGGTAGAAACATTGCTTCTTATACTAACTTACAAAATAGTGTAGAGAAATGCTGCTAGGGTCTTCACAAAAGTGGTAAGCAAATAGAAAGATAATGTCTTTTGATGTCTATGTTATTATTATATAACTCACTTGAGTTTCTGCGGTGTAATTATATAGGCATATTTCACAAATTAAGTAAAATAGAACTGTTGCATGACATGATAGCCATTTTATTATACGATCTCCATTGTAAATCAAATGGAGCTTTATAATTGGCCTAATAATTCGGCGTACAGCACAGCCCCCCCCCCCCAGAAAGGAGTAGGTATATACTGTGGCCTATACCTTGTAGATCTTTAAGTTATGTTACAAGTACCCAAAACTTGCCACTTTGACATAGGAAAAGTGCCCATTTTACTTTGAAAAGTGCCCCTATCACTTTCCACCTATGATAAGTCCCCTTTTTAATCTAAGTGCCCCTTTTTAGATACGAGAAGCGCCCCTTTTCACTTTTGATAAGTGCCCCCTTCACCTCTGAAAAATACCCTATACAAACTTGAGAGGTGCCCCTTTTACTTTGACAAGCGCCCCTTTTCCTTTATAAGAATTAAGTGCCCCCCTTTTTTTTTCCTTATTTTCTATTTAAAAAAAGATCTTCTTCCCCTTCTCATAAATACCCCTTTTCATATTTGGTCAGTGCCCCTTTTCAAGTGCGATGAGTGCCCCTTTTCACCTCTGATAATTTCCCTTTTAACAATGATACGTGCACCTTTTCCTTTCTAATTAGGGACTTATCCCCTTTTAATAAATGCCCCTTTTCACCTTTTATGATTGCCCATATCAAGATATGATGGGTTCCCCATTTTCGTCGGTAAACGCCCATTTTTCTCATAATTGCCCCTTTTCAACTTTCAGTTAGTGAGTGCCTTTATTTTCAGGTATAAGAAGTGCCCCATTTTCATCTCTGATAAATACCCTTTGTACTTTGACACGTGCTTCTTTTCTTTTTTAATACGTGTCTTATCCTTTTCGATAAGTTTCCTTTTACCTCTCATCATTAAATTTGCCCATTATTTAAAGCGACTAAGATATATTTCCCCAAAAGCTCACTCGCTATACTCAAATTATTATGTTACTTGTCAAAGGTTTTTTCAGTCTGCGGTTGAATATGAGAATGTGCTCAGAATTTCTTCTTTATAGATGTAATTTTTCGCACTGTGACCTCACAAATCTTTACATCATAAGCAATATATTTTGCATGATATATGAAGAGAAACAAATATTTAAAACATCACAGATAATAATGTAATCACAATGTTGGGGTATAAACGTTTAAAAAATATATATTTTCGCTTCAAGATTTTCCTTTGTAGGTGCCCTTTTTTGTTGGTGCCCCCGACCCATACTTTGGAAGTCGCACTGTCACCCCTTGTTCTTGGCTATAAATTATGTACTTTATGATGGTGTTATTTTTCGCCCTCATTTAATGCTCTTCTCATTCTGTTTTTTTTTTTTATTTAAGAAGTAAAGAAAAGAAAGTTAAAGAAAATTAAAGAAATTGAAAAAAATGCCCTGATTTTTTTTCACAGCACTTTTGGCGTATCTAAACCTTTGCCCTAGAAGGGAAGATATCCATCTGGTATGATATAATAAGTCTATTCCAGTACATAATTCTATGGATGGTGCAAGTTTGTGATGAAACTTCTCAGCGGGGGTATACGTAATTGCACCCTCAAAATTTTCAGTATTTTAATTCCAATGTGATTTTAAAATAAATCAGCTTAAAAAATATTTAGTATGTAATAGAAACGCTGAGGGAGGTTAATCGTACCAGGTTAATATTCATTAATGAATGACACACGCCTTTAAACTAAAACAACAACAACAACGTTCTGCTTCATGTGATTGCATTTTATTCCGTTTTTATACAATCTTTAAAAAATGGATTAAAGTATCAAAAGGATACACATATATATACATGTTAATATATATTATATATTCCTTTTTATGGGGGGGGTGGGGGTGGGGCTTTGGGGTGCTTCAGGGTTCTTGGATTAATTGGCTACACATTCCTGTCTCACCGGCCCCAGCCCCCCCCCCCCCCCTCCTATAATTATAGACCACTCCCATTGGCATCGAAGTGTACCTTCAAGTAAGATAAGATAAGATAAGATAAGATTTATTCGTCTTTCTTTCAAATGACATACAGAGCATAACATTGGATCATAACACATTTACAAAGCAAAATAACAAATTATGATAATGATAAAAAATATAGCTAACTAAAAGAAAGACGAGGAGACCCTGGTAAAAGCAGAGCTTGTAATTATTAGGGTCCCCTCTGAGCCGGATAAAACATGATGAATAGATATTTGTGACTACCTAAGAATACAATAGGGAAAAGGGGGTATAACAAAACAAGAAGTGTACACACACACAACAACAACAACAAAAAGAGAGACTAGACTGGACAAGACGGGAGAAAAGATAAAATATGAGAAATAATAGAAGAATACAGCACATCGACAATAGGCACAGCACACAACGGGCACAAGACAACAGGGGGAGGGAATAAGAGGTTGACAATCTGAAAATATTCAGTTAGACACATATTAATATCAAGAAGAAAATTTACATTTATAGTAATACATAATATATCTTGGCACCATAATAACTACAAAAATGAACTACTCTATGAGTCACAGTATTTATCGAGAAGATAAACCTTAAGTTTACACTTAAATGAAGAGAGACTAACAGATTGCTTAACGCTAGAGCCTAGAGAGTTCCAAAATTTAGGTCCAGTAAAAACCAAAGTATTAAAAGTTAACTTTGTCCTTACTTGGGGTAAGTGAAACGCAGAGGCATTTCGTGTAGCATGGTCATGAACTTGACTATTTTTCTTAAAAATGCTGACTAGAGCCTGTGGAAGGACACCAGAATCGAAGTTGTACATTAAAGAACCCAGTTGAAGGTGATAAATATCTTGCACCTTTAAAATTCTATGCGTATAAAAAAGCGGATTAGTGTGCGTACGAAAGCTAACGTTACAAATAATTCTTAAGACCCTCTTTTGAATCAAATATAACTTTTCAAGGTTAGTTTTAAGAGAGTTACCCCAAGCAAGAACACCATAATTAAGATAGGGGAGAATTAATGTTGAGTACATTAATAGAAGGATGCCTTTAAAATTTGATTTCAATTTATGAATTACGCCACTGTTTCTTGACAATGTCTTATAGAGATGATTTACATGAATTTTCCAACTCATTTGCTCATCAATGTGCAAACCAAGGAATTTTGTTGATGATACCCTATCTATCAATACATTATTAAATGATACATCTCCTGGAAGCACCTTGATTGTATTACTAAAAAACATATAATTTGTCTTTTGCAGATTTAAAGACAATTTATTTGCTTGAATCCACAAAGTAACTTTACTTAGTTCGAAATTAACCGTTTCTAACAGAGTTTGTGAATTTTTGTGTGAATAGTACAAGCTGGAATCATCAGCAAATAAAATGAATGACAAAATATCAGATGAGAAATGAAAGTCATTAATATATACAATAAACAAGAGCGGACCAAGGAGAGATCCCTGAGGAACGCCGCATGTGACATTCTGTAACCCTCAGCCTGAATCAAAACCGTTTAAAGAAACAAATTGTTTCCTGTCAGCTAAGTACGTAGCTCTTAAACCAGTCCAGAGCTGTGCCCCTGACACCATAATGCGATAATTTCCCTAGCAAAATTTCATGATCTATAGTATCAAATGCCTTGGAATAATCAAGAAATATACCGATTGTGTGCATCTTTTTGTCTATTGCTTGTGAAATCTTATCTATAAAGTGCAGCAAGGCATGAGAGGTAGTATGTTTCTCTCGGAACCCAAACTGAAAATTTGAGAATATTTTACTTTTGTTGAAAAATTCTAAAGTTCTAACATAAATCACTTTCTCAAGGATCTTTGAGAAGGAGGTTAGAAGTGAAATAGGACGGTAATTTGAAAAAGATTGAGGATCACCCTTTTTAAAAACGGGTACGACTTTTGCAATTTTCATGTTTTCGGGGACTATTCCATTTAACATTGATGAATTAAAAACATGAATAAGGGGTTGAATAATCGCTAAGATAACCTGTTTAATTATGTCATTATTGACACCATCGTAACCAGGACTTTTCCCAGCCTTAAGCGAATTCACAATAGTAAGCAACTCTTCCCTAACTAATGGGAAAAGGAATAAGCTTTTCTTGTTAGATTCTTTCAGGAAATCGTTAAAAGATTAAAGGTTAAAGTAGCATATTTTACGTTGCCAATTTAATAGTTTGATTAAGACATATTTATGGAACGAAGACAATTTTCGCTAAATACTACTGCATCAAGGATACAAATAACCAAGTTTATTCCATGTTTCGTTTAAGACTGTTCAAAGTCTTTTATTTTTGAAATAATATATAGTTCTGCTTTATTCAGTGTACACGGAATATAATACAGTACGTGCATGCAGTATACGTAGGCCATTTATATTGCCAAAAAATGAGCCCTCTACGACCTTTTCAGTCAGTTGTGAAATCTTCTCAGTGGGAACCTGAGAAAAAGGTTAGAAAAATCCAAAAGTATCCAGGATTATGTGATGTAATATATGAAACTAATATGATATAATCGTTTTCGTATACCTAAGGTTTCATATCGTTCATTACATTTTGTTTTTTGATCTCTAAGAAATAAGAAATGGCACAATTTATGTCGGTATACGTCGGGTAATCCGTGCGTATGTAGGATAACGCGAACGCTCGATAATCTACACTGAAAAATGTCGATCCTCGGGTAGACTAGATCCACTAACTTTAGTGCTGGGGCAAGCGTACGATACACAATCATGATTCGATTTTAAATTATGAAATCATACTTGAGTATAAATAAATTAGGGCCTAGACCTATATGTCCTTTTAATTAAATCAAAATGGACATTGAAATGAAATCCTGATGCTGAATGAAATGGCTTCTCGATGTCGTCGCGTCTCGAGCAGTCGAGTCTCGTTCCTGTTTTTGAATAGGTCTACGGCTACGCTCCCATTGACATGTGCATTGTGTGCAATTTTATAGAAAATATAATGGCTAGGGGGGGGGGGGGGGTGATAAATCTCGAAGTTGATGTTCGTCATCAAAGTGCAAGCAATTAGACAAGACCCAGGCAAGTGTTTCTAGATTCAGAGATTCTGAGATGGGATTGGGAGAGGAGACAAAAATGATGTGTTGTGCCTGTGGAGCGGAGGGAATGTAGATCTATTGCATGTTGTCAGCAAGGGCGCTGGTCTGAGAATAAGGATTGTCCACGTAAACATGGACAAATCACTTTCTTTTTTTCCTCGGCGCTCTGCAGGTGTAGGGTTCCCGATCCGCGCTGGCAATGCGAAAAACTGATTCGCGTAGTAAATACCCCCCGGCCCAGTTCAACGTCTTTTTGTAGGTCGTCGGTTTTCCCAAGGATTTATCGCTCCAAACGTGAAAAGAAAGTCTCTGTTCAAAGTCATCGTGAAATGCATCAAGAAAATCATCGCTGAATCCGTTTTTGGCATAGCCAACGCATGGCCATGGAGCGGTAAAAAGAATCTTGACTTGTGCCGGGCTCCGACTTGGGAATGTGTCATTGATTTATTTTTTTGTAGCTGATGGTCTTAAGGCTTTGTGATTTATGAATGATTTACATGTATGATGGGTGACCAAAGTTTGCAGAGATTTTTTTAAATATTAGGAAGTTGACATCGATCCGTGTTCACGATTTTTCATATTCTATTTTATAAACAAATTCTTTTTACATGTAGATCCAGACCCTAGTCAAACTATTATCAAATGAATGGACTGCAAATTTTTTAATCCAAATTGTTGCAAACTTGCAACTAGAAAATTCATTGTGAAAGAATTTGGGAGATATTGCGATCTCATAAATTCGATGTCAGATCGGCATGCGCTGCAACTGACCAAAAAGTCGTTATAAAAACGAGACCTTCGTCCTTAGTTCGCCCTGCGTGCAGGAGTTGACAGCTAAACTATCCCGAAAAGGGATCCATCAAATATAGGGTAATTGCATATGTTGTCGGGCAAAAGATCATACAATCCTGCAGTTGGTTACCAATTTTACTTATAATTTTGCTCATAAAATAAATATTTCCAGACCCTTGTCGTTAACGGTATTAAAGTTCTTATAGTTTCGGAACGGATGCACAAGACTGCATAATTTGCAGATGTTTGTCTGTTTATTCATATTATAATTTCTCACCCAATTCCATAGAAAATTTTGTCTCTTTGTAATTATAGGTTCCTCTTTCCATTGGTGGTATCAGAGTTTTGAAATCTTTCCAATTATTTTGAGATAGCCAACTAAGGTCAAGATCGATAATCAATATATGGCATAGAGTGGTAACTTTGATCAATCTGCTCAATCACATTTACAAGAAAGATAAGGCAATATATTAACAATCTATCAAATTAAAGAAATAAAAAGCTTTTGGAGTGGTCCATCAAAGGAAAATTTGTCAGTAGTCCGCAAGGACATACCTTCCTTGTAATTTTTTTAAATATCATTGTCCATCAATTTAGCTATAATGATTATGAACTTCTATTTTTTCTATTCCTTACAGCAACAAGATGGTGCAGCGACTTTGTTTCCGCCGTAGGCATACCTACAACACCAAATCCAACAAGGTCAAAATGTGAGTTGGAAACGTTTCTATCGGATTCAAATATATGGCTGTATACGAGTGAATGTAAATAAATAGATATATAAATAATTAAAGGTAATACAAAGTTTTGGGAAATTTTGAAAATTGGGTGGATAGTGAATCTTTACAATTTTGATATATTTGGATGCCCCTGTGCATAAATTATAAGCACTAAAAAAATTAGCCTCTGAAACACTTCTGTTTTCGAGAAAAATTGAATATAAAAATTTACCGGTGCTCCCGGTAAATTTTGATAAATTTCAAATAGCGCCTATGGCCGTGCAATGGTAGCTGCGACCATGAAAATCTCAGAATATGTAGTTGTGATATATACAATTTCCAAACGGAAATAGCTAATCGGTCGATTTTAGTCAAGAAACATTGTTTTATAGCAAAATTAATATCTTGACCTTGAGAGGGAGCTATACAACATAACAAGTTTATTATTTATAATCTTGCGACAACGATCAATGAATATTGTAGGAACGCATATGCTTCCAATATGTTAATTTGAACCAAATTCATGACCCCATACCAAAACTTTGTAATACCTTTAAATGAATAGATATATAAATAATTAAATGAATGTACAGTTAATAACTAAATTATTCATACCCTTACCAAGTTTTGTAATGTTTTAAGTATGTGAAAATATGATGAGTCTTGATTTATGTATATCAGAATGTGACATATTAAAGCCTATCATCTGAAAGTATAAAACAAAGACCCTATTTCAACCAGTTACCTTTCATTCTTGAGTTCCAATTTTTTTTTTTAAATTACAAGGCGTATGAATTACTTAGTTGTGAACTGTCGATACTTGTATCAGTACAATGACCTGATGTATTGGGATACTATGTTTTACTTGACTTCCAGAGAAATTCATGTGTATGATGTCTTAAATTAGCAAAAAGGAGGGGGCCAGGGGGGGGGGGATCCGTGGGATGAACAAGGACTATTCCCAAAATGTCACCTACAATTTGTTTTCTACTTTGGAACTCTTGTCTTGTTTTTGTTGTAATTGGTGACCTCTAACTTTATTTTTTGATTATTTCCTTTCTTTCCTTACAGTGTGAAGACACCAGGTAAGTTATTTGCTTTGTTGATTCTGTCCTTCATAACAATGTCACAAAAATGAGTCCAAAACTCCAAACGAAGATCTGCGCAATAAACAATGAACCCGCTGACTGAAATGTGACGGTCCCCAATTGACATATTCTTAGATTTTGTGTTAGTCAAATAAGTCAATAGTTGGTACGTGTTTATGTTTTTGCCAAGTACAAAAGGCCTATGGGACTTGTTAAATGTTTACCAGTGAAAAGGGGAATGTATCGTTTGTGTATGAGAGGAGAATAAAGCTAGAGAGCTATACTAACTATTTAATATTAAAAAAATAAAAATCTATGGAAGCAGTGAACTACACATCTAGGTAAATCACCGGTTACAAATATTAATAGTAAAAAAATATGTTTTAAAACAACACTGACTTAACGTTAAATCTTCCTCTTTAGCACTGACAATGCAAAGTGGATGTTGATAGTTGCCTTTTAGTTGAGTTACTGTATAAAGAGGGAACAAGATTATGTTTTGAGGGTTTACAAAGAGTTATGGAATGTTATTCCTAGTAATATGTACCTTGTTTTCATACAGGTGGTCGCCTGGTCTACCACTACCGCAAGAAGAAGCCGTCACCTGCCAGGTGTGGCGACACCGGTGTAAAGCTCAAGGGAGTAAGTGAAGTCTCCTTACATTATTTTTATCATCACCCGACATCCAAATTAATTTATGTGCACCAATACCTACGTCACACTACCAATCTGATTCCAAACCCATCCCAAAGTGACCGACGTTAGACTATTGGATGTAATTTAATGTGTCGTTCTGTTGTCGGTCTGGTGATGTGACTGAGATATTGGGTTAAGCCGGACCGAAGTCGAGAGTTAGTTCACGGATTCATAGAGCATGAAGTGTCCATCTCTTCGAAAATACAATACATCGTCTTGTCTTTGGTATAGTCAAGAGTCCCTAAACTCCACCTTCTAAACTCCTGAAAGGACTTTGAATGAATCAGCCAGTAAGTAACAGACTTAAAAAGAGTTTCAGCGGAATTCTTAGATGATTAATATGTAGATCAAAGTTTGTATGCTCTTTTTGTTATCCTGTCATTCATATGAATTTTCTGAGGTAAAGGCTGGAGCGAATGGTCATGGAAATTTGAAAGTACACTTTATCTAATTATATGTGTACATATAAGTATATAGCATCTAGAAGGGAGACATGTCGCACCAACCCCTTAAAAAACGTAAAGAATGTATAGATCAGACAGCAAGATTCTAAATCATGCATTGTCCTTTGACTATGCAGGTTCAAGCCGCCCGCCCTAAGAAGCTCATGGCTCTGTCTAAGCCCAAGAAGAAGGTCTCCAGGGCCTACGGAGGATGTCTCTGTGCCAAGGCTGTCAAGCAGAGGTAAGCATTAAAATTCAGCCCAAGGCCCTGTCTTACCAAGAGTTGCGATTGATCGCAATTCCTCCAATCAATCGCATGTTTGCAGTCTCCTATCTCTTATGTACATAGTTGCGATTTATATCAGCTCTTTGTAAGACAGAGCCCAGGTAGCATTTTTTACTTAACAGTAATGTATAACATCTTCTAAGAGCCAGAAGGGCATTGACTCTCATGTAAAAGTATATAAGTTAACATTCCCTTGGCTCTCAGCAGACGGTAACTCCTTGGAAATTCCCCAGGATTTTGTTAGATAATTACGACATACAGAGGGGATGTCGCATTACTTATGAATGTTTTGGTCCAGTCTTTCTCATAATTTCACTGATGCGACTTTTGTGTGATTCCCCAACCAGTTGCAGTGTTACAATCACATATTATCTTCAGAGTTGTTAAAAAAGAACCAAACTCTTGTAAAGTTGCAATAGATTGGGATGAATCACAAATTTGTTAAGATAGGGCCTAGGGCTATCATTACATTCAATGCTTTTAAAGGATTTTAATCAGTTTTTTGGCTTTAATGAATTATTTCGGTATTGAAATGAAGCATTTGGCCAACTATTTTACCCTGAATTTAAGACATAGCTATCAGGCTTGGATCAATTATTTTTGAGGCCTTCATTTGGTTTTCATATGCAGTCGTTATGCTGTGCACGCTTATATAAGAGTGCATTTAATGTGACACGTTTATTTTACCTAATTGTGTTGTCATAATGGCCATCAGAAAGTACTTTGTGTTAAAATTTATTTTTAAATTAAAATACTTAGATGCAATCTGAATAAGACTTGAGCTATTAGGAGCAAAATGTTAAATATTGAATACAGGCCCACATTTCCGTATGTCGCTGGATGTGGGCTCACTCACGTTGTGTTTCAAAGTATGTCCGTCTTTTTCCAGGCTCCATATGTCACATTTTATACAGGAATGTAATTAAAAAACATTCCATGTTGTAAAACTATATGTCCTAATGCAGATCATTCTAGGAGGACCAGGGGGGTGTTTCACAAAGATCCTAAGTAGAACTTAACTTTAAGTTGATCTTAACAATTATGGAGAGCCATTTGTGGCCTTAAAATGAAATATATTAAAAAGCAGAAATTCAAAGTGTCTTAGACATTTCATAAATTTCACATCAAGAACATGAAATCTCCTTGATAATAGGAAATATGAATGATTTGAATCAACATTTTATGCCTTTTAAAATAACTTTTACAAAATATTTCCAAAGATTTTTTCCGTAATTGTTAAGTCCAACTTAGAGATAAGTTCAACTTAGGATCTTTGTGAAACACCCCCCAGGCACTAATAAGTCTTTAAATTCTTCATAAATTGAGAGTGATAGAATAAGCTCTATAATCGCCATTGTTCTGTAGCATCGCATTGAAATCAACTCATATTCTCTTTTTTATCCCTTCTACCTCCCCACTTCCTCCATAACCCGCACCTTTACAGGATCGTGCGTGCT
The DNA here is from genome assembly GCA_035222895.1 of Strongylocentrotus droebachiensis. NCBI lineage: Eukaryota > Metazoa > Echinodermata > Echinoidea > Camarodonta > Strongylocentrotidae > Strongylocentrotus > Strongylocentrotus droebachiensis. Next base: position 141,606 of record JAVYIG010000230.1, on the reverse strand, counting down.
TTCTTGATCGAGGAGCAGAAGATCGTGCATAGAGTACTCAAGGCTTCCCAGGGAAAGAAGAAATAGACACCAAGCTTGTCACAAGGGATGGGATTCATCAATGTCAATAGTCTGTACAAATAAATTTGTGGGCACCAGCAAAAAAAAAATGAGACGTGTGCAGTGTGATCCTTTGATGTCTGCTTCGAGTTGAGATGGCTAGAAACGTACAGTTAACGACTTAACTATTCAAACCCCTACACCAAGTATTTAGTACTTGAGTGAAAAAAAGATTTGTCCCTATTTCTGTTTCTTGAGAAGGTGACCATCACAAACAAAAATCAAATTTACAAGGAGTATGAATGATTTAGTTGTTAACTGTACATGTTTAGATGAAGTTTGAGTGTGAGAGTAAAGATGAAAGTGGCTTGGTGACACGAGCTGATGTACATGTACCAGTCACACTGATGAGACTGATGCGAGACTGATGGTAGATCAAACAAAAACAAAATAAAATGAAAAATCACAATGGCAAAGAATCCGGTCATTTTGGAATCTGTTTAGAGTCATTTAGATACTAGTAATTAACTTTATTTATTCAAATCATAATGTTCAGCTTGCAGTCTGGCAAAGTACATGTATATATCATATTCATAAGATTGTCACAATTTCATTGTCTGGGCAGCAAATCAACTATCGGTAGTTGTAATTCTCTGAAAAGGAAAAAGAAATCGTTAAATCATTTTTTGTTTTCTTCGAACTTGACTAGATAGATAATGGATAAATTTACCAATGTGTTACACATTGATTTGTTGCCATATTTGACTCGCCATATCCAGAACATTCCCAATCTAATGCATTACTAGCCAGTCAGTCAGTATTATTTGGCAGGATGTTGGAAGTTTTGTAGAAGTTCCCGGCATATACCTCTGAATTGTGTGAGAATAATATGGCAGATTGAGAGACTGAAATAAGAGAAAAACTGAAATAAAGTACACGTAGTTTCCAAGTACAAATTCCAAATTCTTAGTTGGTGCATGGAGAAATTCATGGCCATTGATTGACCTGGCTCTGCATTATCCAAGCCTTGCACCAGCTTTCTAACACTGATGGTCCAACTTTTGCTTTGGTGTTGCATTTTGATATTTGGGTCTGGTGTATTCAGGGTTGAATTGCGTATAGATTCCCAGGTAGCAATTGTCACTAATCCTCAATTACCTGATGATGCATTGTGTAAGCTCTTTTGAAGCACTGTAAATGTTGTGCGTAGCGCAGTGATTAACACAAAATACAGGTGTACTTGAAATAGAATCTGTACTTCTATACAATATGGCATAGAGAGACCTAAATGTGAATGTTATGATGGAAAGAAACTACTGGCAATTTAGAAGAACAAAGGTAATGAGGGAAAGAGAGAAGGAGATAGATGACGGCATGTGCCTCCTATCAAATGTAGTGTGGAAGAAAGAACAGAGAGAGAGAGAGATGTGAAAGAGGTAGGCATATTGTGAACAAAGGTAATTGCATCCCTCTTCTTCTTCAGATGTTGATAGGGGCATTTATAAGAGGCAAAAAGGGGATAGGTCCCGTATTAGAAAGAAAAGGGGGCATGTATCATTGTTAAAAGGGAAATTATCAGAGATGAAAAGAGGCCCTTATCGCACCTGAAATTGGGCAACGACCAGATATGAAAAGGGACACTTATAATAAAGGAAAATTGGCACCGATCAGATTTTAAAGGGGCATTTATCTGAAGTGAAAAGGTGTAACTTCTCGTACCTGAAAAGGGTCATTTACCAGAGATGAAAAAGGGCAGTTATGAGAAGGAAAAAGGGCTCTTTTTATTAGGAAACTGCGCACTTATTAGAAAGGTGAAAATATAAGGTGCGTTTATCCGAGTTAGAACTTGTCACATTAAAAGAGGCACCTCTCAGATTTAAATGGGGCAATTATCAAAAGTGAAAAAGGGCACTTCTCGAGTTCTCGTACCTGAAAAGGGGCACTTACTATAGAGACTAGAAGGGCACTTATAAGAATGGAAATGGACACTTTTTGCAAAGGAAAATGAGAACTAGTCTAAGGAAAAGAGGCACGTGTGAAAATAAAAGGGGCGCTATTCCTATGTAAAAAGGGGCACTTCTTACAAATTTAAAGAGGCACTGTTCCTATGTAAAAAGGGGCACTTTTCGGGTGCTTGAAAAAGTGGGGGCATTGTGCCCCCTCTGCCCCCACCCCGGGAGGGCCGCATCTGCGTAGGCCTACGTGCAATTCCACAAACTGCAGAAAAGAAAAACGGCAACCTGGTTGGATATCATTAACGTAGTTAAATTATTCAAAAATCATTCTTTATTTTCAAATAAACCATTTTTAAATCGAGAGAGAGAGAGAGAGAGCGAGAGAGAGAGAAATGTCGAGGATCTTTATTTCAATCGTTATAATTATTATTTGTATATTGCTGTGACGGAAGATTATCAATATTAAATTATTTGTTATATATATATGTATATACTGTATAGTGTATACATGTATTTAGCAAAGATGTGTGTAATAAAGAACAAACAAGCATTTTTGTTTAAGATCGGGGGCGTTAGCCAAATTATTGGGGGAAATGTGGTCTAAATTTAGGACTTTTTTGTATTTGACTTGGAAATACCCGTTTCCGATAATTCTCTTTGATTAAACGGCCCATCGACCACAAAATCACCCAGGACCAAGAATACTGATCGGTTATGCTGAAAAAGTCCAAACCCTCCCACAAGTCTGTCCTTTGCCGTGCCTGTCGAATGACGCCAATTAGTGGCGGAAAATGGTTCCAGCTTTAGGATGGGGACGAGCACCGGTAGCGATAGCTTCATTTATATATTTACTCTTCTTTTTGCAATTTTATTTATTTATTTGTCATTATTATTATTATTTTTATTTATTTATTTTATATGTTTTGTTTTGTTTGTTTGTTGTTGTTGTTGTTGTGTGTGTGTGTGTGTGTGTTTTTTTTTTTTTTTTTTTTGGGGGGGGGGTTAGCACAATGACAATTCACAAGATCCACGGAACAGTAATTAAGAGGGGGGGGGGCTCAAGCCCCATTCCCCTATTTTCCCCGGTTGTCATCACTTTTTGCGCAATACATGTAGCGGTTGGTTTTTCAAGGAATGACGTCGTTGGGGAAGTATACATCGCCTTGATAAGATCGTATGATGTGGTCGTTTATGGCCCACCTCAATCAACAGCTAAATCAAGGCTTTTTCAAATAAATCACCATCGTGTATTACTATGATACTACTATAAGACTATCAAACATACATGTATTATTATCTTATTCCGACTTAGCTAGAGATTTTTTTCTTTGTACAAGTCTAAATATACTTCTCTATTAAACCATACCATTTTTCTTCAATATAAAGTTTGCGCTCGCAGACTACGCGCGACCAACGGAAACAATTTGGGGGATTTCCCCCTCCCCCTATGACGTACGTGGTAACTTGGAAGTTTCGACCATGTCATACGGCGGTAGCCCTATATGACTCAAAAACTTCCCCTTTTAACAATCTAAGGGAAGTGGTATTTTCAAATATAAACTTAGGATAAAATATAGAATAATAAAACACATAATAACAGTCGAAGGGAGTGTGACCGAAATACTCTATATATTTTAAACACATTTACTCTTCAGAATGTACATTTAAAATATGATCATCGTAAATCACTGTGATCGCAGAAAATCTTCTAACTCAACTAAAGCTTAAACCTCTTATTCATGAATAGTTTTTAGAGATGTGTTTGAAATATTCGCGGCAGTCATTTGCTCAAAGACCGAGATCTTATAAAAAGGTCTTTTTCAGGGTTAAATCATATACAAATTCTTAGAAAGAAGTTGCCATTAACAATAACGAATCCAGGGGGCACCTCCACCCCCCCCCCCCCATGAATAAAAAGGGGATAACAGGAAGAAAAGCAGAAGCATAGGCTGAGGACCCTTCCCCCTTTGTATTACTTTTATATTTTGCTTGTCACAATATCATTCATATATCGCCACATATTTAAATGTTGTATATAAGCAGGCGCGGATCCAGGATTTTCCAATAGGGGGGGCCGGAAATTTGAAAATTGCGCAGACCTTTTTTTAAAACTCAACATATCAATACTTACAAGGTCATATTAGAAGCACTATACCGGTACAATTTTTGTCATTTCAATCGGGGGGGGGGGCTATAGCCTCTTGCCCGAAAAAGTAATTTTCTGGTTTCACAATTCGGCTAGTGAGCGAAGCGATCGAGCAAAAATTTGAGCATAATATGTACATGTATATTGTGAAAGTGTTATTTATCACGAAAAAAAACGAGAAAAGATATCAAAAATTCATATTCGGGAAGCTCGCTGCCCCCCCCCCCCCCCCCCCATTACGCGCGAGGCGCAGAAGCTCTGATGTTTCATGAAATTATTAGAGGAGAGGATTCCTTGAACCATTCTGGACTCTAAATCATTGTTTAAATTTAGTTCGTCCCCCCCTCTCGCGCGAAGCGCGGAAGCTTTGACCTTTCATTAATTATTAGAGATAGAAGAAGATTTATTGTACCATTCTCGACTCTTATTCCTTGTCTAAATTCAGTTCCCCTCCCCCTCCCGCGCGAAGCGCAGAAACTTTGACCTTTCATAGTTTAATGAAATTATTAGAGAAAGAATTAGAAGATTCGTTGTTCCATTCTCGACTCTAAATCCTTGTTTGAATTTAGTTCGTCCCCCCTCCCCTCTCGCGCGAAGCGCGGAAGCTTTGGCCTTTCATTAAATATTAGAGAAAGAAAAAGATTTGTTGTACCATTCTCGACTCTTATTCTTCGTCTGAATTCAGTTCCCCTCCCCCTCCCGCGCGAAGCGCGGAAACTTTGACCTTTCATAGTTTAATGAAATTATTAGAGAAAGAATTAGAAGATTCGTTGTTCCATTCTCGACTCTAAATCCTTGTTTGAATTTAGTTCATCCCCCCCCCTCTCGCGCGAAGCGCGGAAGCTTTGATCTTTCATTAATTATTAGAGAAAGAAGAAGATTTGTTGTACCATTCTCGACTCTTATTCTTTGTCTGAATTCAGTTCCCCTCCCCCTCCCGCGCGAAGCGCGGAAACTTTGACCTTTCATAGTTTAATGAAATTATTAGAGAAAGAATTAGAAGATTCGTTGTTCCATTCTCGACTCTAAATCCTTGTTTGAATTTAGTTCACCCCCCCCCTCTCGCGCGAAGCGCGGAAGCTTTGACCTTTCATTAATTATTAGAGAAAGAAGAAGATTTGTTGTACCATTCTCGACTCTTATTCTTTGTCTGAATTCAGTTCCCCTCCCCCTCCCGCGCGAAGCGCGGAAACTTTGACCTTTCATAGTTTAATGAAATTATTAGAGAAAGAATTAGAAGATTCGTTGTTCCATTATCGACTCTTAATCCTTCTCTGAACGTAAAGCGCAGAAGCTTAACGTTTTATTATATTATTAGAGAAAGAAGACGATTTGTTGTTCCATTCTCGACTCTTAATCCTTCTCTGAACGTAAAGCGCAGAAGCTTAACGTTTTATTAAATTATTAGAGAAAGAAGACGATTCGTTGTACCGTTCTCGACTCTTAATACTTGTCTGAATTGAGTCCCCCCCCCCCTTCCCGCGCGAAGCCCGTAAGCTTTGAAGCTTCATTAAATTATTAGAGAAAGAAGACGATTCGTTGTACCACCCTCGTCTCTTAATCCTTGTATGAATTTAGTTTCCCCTCTCCCGCGCGAAGCGCGGAAGCTTTGACGTTTCATTAAATTATTAGAGAAAAGGATAATTCGTTGTTCCATTCTCGACTCTAAATCCTTGTTTTAATACAGTTTCCCCCTCCCGCGCAAAGCGCGGAAGCTTTGACATTTCATTACATTATTAGAGAAAGAAGATAATTCGTTGTTCCATTCTTGACTCTATATCGTTGTTTGAATTTAGTTTTTCCTCGCTCGCGCATAGCGCGGAAGCTTCGACATTTCATTAAATTATTAGAGAAAGAAGACGATTCGTTGTACCGTTCTCGACTTGTCAGAATTTCAAAAATATTTCCTTGTCTGCTCCTTTTTCGTCTTATGTCCTCTTACTGCCCCTACCGCCCCTGGCTACGCGCCTGCTTTACAGGGAAAATGAAACAATCATGATTGTGATAGCACGTTAGACTAGTAGAAATGAAAGATTTATTACACCAACCATGGATAAATCCATGGTGTTACCAACATGAGTTCAAATACAAGCACAAGCGAGTTGGTATGAGCTGAATCCAAATGAAGGGCAAAATAAGAGTTGTGAAGCGGCCCTACCGCTAATTTAAAATTTGACTGTTGAGTATATAGCTTCTATTTAAAAGACTTTCAAAATAGTGTGCCCTTTTCAAATTTCTCACTGAAGAGTGGTGACCTTTGTAGCGCAGGGGCTGTTTTTCACGTTTAACTTTGAATCCGCGGCTCGATATTTTATGCGGCCGGCCCGGCCCCCTCTATTCAATGACGTTTGCCAAGCCTACTGGAATGACCCCAAATCTCCCGATTACAGTTTTTCCCTTATTCATTGTTACTGTCACTAAGCGCCATTTCCTCTCCCCCCCCCCCCAACCCCCCCCCCCCCCCCCCACTCACTTCAGTGTTATCTAGGGTACGCGTATATGTTCCCTCTCTTTGAAAGCACCCCTCTATCTCCGGTGTGTAAAGTCAGTACGGGCCGGATTTTTGTGTATTACGGGCCGGACTTTGTTGCGTGAAAAGTAACCCTTTTTCGGAGATTTTGGAAACAGGGGGGGGGGGGGGGGGGGGGGCTTTCTTCGTTATCTTTTCTCCTTTTTTTTTCTCTCTCTCTCTCTCTCTCTGTTTCTTTTCTCTTCTTTCTTTTCTCTTCTCTTTTCTTATCTCTTCTCCTTTCTTTTCTCTTCTCCTTTTTTCTTCTCTTCTCCTTTCCTTTTTTTCTCTTCTTTTCTTCCTTTTTTTTTCTTTTTTTTGCGCCGCCAATAGGGGGGGCCGCGGCCGTTTCGGCCCCCCCTGGATCCGCCACTGATATAAGTGTGCTCATGAAAATCCTTGTAAGATATATGGTTTATATTAATCACTAAATCGCGACCTCGATACACAAAATGATAACTCGTGCATGACAAAGATTTGTGAGCTTCTAAGAAACTTCATTTTATTTGAATCCATCACCAACAGTAAATATAAGTTGCGTACAGAGATAAATGTTTCGAACAAGGAGATATATGATAATTTGTTAAAAAGAAGAAATTTCTGTATTTTGATGATAAAGAGATTTACAAAAAACGTACATGTAGTTAGTAGCCTATTATTTAACCATTCATACCATTCATGCATTAACGACATGCGTTTCGGCAAATAAACAAATTTCAACACTTAACATGCTAAGAATTTTTTTAAATTTTCTTAATTTTTTTAAAGTTATAATACTCTATACAGTGCGTCCCAGAAAAAACGAAATCAAGATTTATCGATGTTTTATCATAACTTAATCACATTTATAATTGATAAATGACACATATTTGGAAAGCTTAGATCCTCCTCTTTCATTTGATGCAACTCATATATTACATATTTCACGCATGAGTGGTTAAAATGATTTTGAAGAGAGGAAACCAAAAAGTCATTTGGCGGACGGTATCTGAATTTCAAAGAGAAAATTACATTTCTAGAAAGTTGAGTTTCTGCCCTGTCATATGACATCTCAATCAGGAAAAATGAGCAAGGAATGACAAAGTTATGTTTTTTTAAAGTAGTGCTTGCATCTCCATAATTTTATCAAATGAATTCGTTTTAACTGGGTGCCTGCCGTAGCAACAAACAGAGTTGACAAAAGACTTAACTACATTTCATTGACAATCAGCCATAGACGAAAGACTTCATGCATGGCTGATTGTCAACGAAACGGAGTTAAGTCTGTTGTCAATTCGGCATGTTGCAATGGCAGGCACCCAGTGAAAATGAATTCGTTTGATACAATTATGAAATGCAAGCACTACTTTAAACAAACAGAACTTTGTCATTCCTTGCTGATTATTCCGGATTGAGGTGTCATATGAAAGGGCAGAACCTCAACTTTCTAGAAATGTGATTTTCTCTTTGAAATTCAGATACCGTCCGCCAAATGACTTTTTGGTTTCCTCTCTTCAAATTCATTTTAATCATTCATGCGTGAAATATGTATTATATGAGTTGCATCAGATGAAAGAGGAGGATCTATAGCTTTCCAAATAAGGTGTCATTTAGTAATCATAAATGTGACTAAGTTATGATAAAACATCGATCATTCTCGGTTTCGTTTTTTCTGGGACGCACTGTATAGGCCTATAGTTGTCAAAATAATTCCTTTAATCGTCGAAATGTTGATATGTGTTAATGCACTTGCGTATTAAAGCAATATACTCTCTCAAATGGAACTATCTGGTTAGCATATACATTTTTTTTTTACAGCTTACAGTAAAAATAGGCATACTAGTTAATAACAAGGTCAATTTTTACTCTCGTATTTCCGTAGAATTTTCTTAATTATTTCTCATAATACCCTATATAGGCCTACAGTTGTCAAAATAAATGCTTAAATCGTCGAATTGTCGATATGCAAATGGACGCGTTTGCGTTAAAGATATAACTTCTCAAATGGAACTTCTCAAATGTTTTTAATATATACATATCTTAGAGCTTACAGTAGAAATAGGCATACTAGTTAACATCAAGGGCAACTTTTTACTCTCGTATTTCTGTTAAATGTTCTTAATTATTTCTCATAACAATTAAACACGCTATATAGGCCTATAATTAGCCCAAAAAAATGCTTCAACCACCAAATTGTTGATATGTATATAAACGCGCTTGCATAAACGCTATATTTTCTAAAATGGAACAATCTCGTTAACATATACATTTCTTAAAGCTTACAGTAGAAATAGGCAAACAACAAAGTCAACTTTTACTCTCGCATAAAGTTCTAGAATAACACAATAATTACCTGCATGCTAAAATTCAAAGATATAGATAATGTAAAATATAACATTGTTGTTTTTCTTACATGCGTGCCATCTTGCTTTTCGTCATATAATAACTGCTTAGCATCTTGCTTTACAAAAAAAAAATCCAAGGATAAATGAAGATACCTTAAGATATATATTACAACTTTAATTCCGTAAATGGCGAACATATCATAATTAATATGCGTATATGATATGAATTATCTCTTATTCTACGTACACAATGGAAAAAGAACACGAATATAGTAATTTTAGTAATATAGTCATCTCATTTCTACGAAATATGTTTAAGTATCAGCTTATATAGGCTACGACAAAATGCAATTCCACGATTCCTCATTGAAATCTAAAACAACACATTAAACACACAGTAAATCCACTGCATTCAAAACCTTTAAAAATGGATGACTTTATTTATGTCATCAAATGGGAAATAACTAACACAAAATATTTCCACTTTCACCTGTTTTTTTTTTAATGATCGTAGATTGTTTGAAAACAGATAACACATTATTACAATCTAATCTCAAACACATGAAATACAATATCGATATTTTTATGAACTGGAAAAACACAGACTTTACAACTGTCAGCGTTACATAGCACATTGATGTACTTTCGGCTTTAACATTTTGCTCGCAAATAAAGCCTTCTAAAAATTATAAAACAACAATTCCGCCACTTGTTTTCAAAAAAGTGTACATATATTGCTCTACGGACGAAAAAAATACCTTTGAAATTTTAATCTTTTAGTTAAAAGGCGCATTTTTTTTCTTCTGAGCACGCAGTTACAATGGCCTTTATTATACACGCGCAACATTGGAATTTCTCTAGTGAATTTCAAATCACTATTACTTGTTTAATATAGATTCATGTTTTTTTAAATATCATGTTTATGTTTCTTTATAATATCAAATTTTGTAGAGCACGTGCACATTTTATTTTGTATCTTTTGTAATGTGGCCTTTTCATTAACCAAAGTTTTTAAAAGGTTCTCCTTTGTTTCCTCAAATTTATCATCGATTTTTCTAAAGTATGTTTTTTAGTTATTATCACTATCCTAGTATTATTTGAAAATGCTTTCAAATAGTAATTCAATGCATAACAAGACAAACAATGAAAAACAAAATGACAAAATCGTAATATCAATTAAAGAAAAAGAAAAAGCGAAAACGAAACTTTTCTATTCTAAATCGTACGCACAGCGTCACGATTCCAATACTACTATACTTTCAATACATTTATTTACATAATCACCACCAACTTTTCTTTTTCAATTCCAGCTTAATTTAGCTTATTAGACTGCCAAATTAAAAACGTTCAATATACCATTTTCGTTACGAAAACCAAATTTAATGCAGAAATCTTTGTGAAGGGACTCTTTACGGTTTATTTTATTCACCTGTTACGAATAGTTGTATTTCAATAGTCAGAATGCGAATTGAATACATTCCGTGTTGTTAGGTAAAACAAGCCATCAATGTATGCAATTCGCTATCTGACTATTGAAATATAGTTATTTCTAACAGGCGAATGAAATAATTTGTAACATGGCACTTAATAAAGATTTATTCATTAAATTTGATTGATCACGAAAATGGTCTATTGGTTATTTTCAAATTTAATTACGTGAAATACTTCACACATTCATTATTATTAAATTATTTTTTCGTTGTTATCTTCATTTATGATAACATTATAGCGATCCAAACCTAAATGAAATCGGGTAAGCAATTATGAGACGTATATCACTTTTATTTATTTACCATGAATTTACCACACATCAACATTAATTTAAATATATAATTTACCCTCTTATTTGTATGTTTGATTTGTATTTTAAGTTTATAAGTTTCTCCTGAAACGATGCGCAATGAATGAAACAAAATATATCCCTTGAAAAATCGATGCCATTATTTTAATGAAGATGGTAAGAATAATTTCGTTGCTATCATTATCATATATCATCATGATTCGTCATCATTATCATCTATACATTTTAATCTATTATCGTTATCTTCATCCCTCCTTTATCACACGTATTATTTGTCTATACTTGCTTTATGTGATTCATTATACCCTAGAGTTAAATGAACACCTATCCCCGCCCCACAAAACTTTCAGGTTCACCTCCCACGCACCCACACGCACACGCACACGCACACGCACACGTACTCGTGTACGCGTCTTAACACTCACGGGATTTCGTTCGGAGTTAAAATAAAGCTCCTAGTCTACTTCCCATTCATATTAGTCATTACATTCTTATAATAATGCTTCCATTAAAGGTTTCTTATTTCAAAATCTAATTAAAGTATTTTTTTTTAAATCAAAATATTATGTATCAATTATTTATCGTCTCATCACATCATATTATCTTTTTTCTTAACACTAAATCCCCTCAATGATTATTATCCGAAGTCTTTTATTACTTCGCAAATTTTATTCACTTTAAACCATTTGATTTTTTCGAAGCTTAATCATAATTCATGTACATCCATATTGCCATCCAAAATATATAATTTCTCAAGTTTTTGTCAGAGAAAAGGCAAATACAAATCAAAGGAGTCCTGTAACTCAATCTGTTCCAACAGAATCATTGAAAAAACATTTTCGACTTTCCTTTTATCGTCTTTTTAAGTTTGAAAACAAAGCTAATCTATTTCTTAAATTATATATTTTTTTATATGCCTCTAGATATATGCCTCTTTGAATTTTTCATCAATCTTTAGATAGGTACACGATTCGTCACCATGAGCTATTGGTCAGATATTTCGATTTCGAAATAACAAACTTGAATATAAAAAAGTAACAATTAACAAATAAGATAATAAAATCTTAAATCTGAACATATTTTTACCTGAATATGGAAAAATTACGAAAATCAGGTTATTATAGTGATAATTCTGATAATAATAATATCAGTTGTTAGAATAATAATATAAATTAATAAATAACAATAAAAATAATACTATATCATTTTCGAAAAATTGTTTACCTGAATATAAAAAGATAACGGTGATGTAAATATATTAAAAAATATAACAGTAATAATTCTGACAGAATAATGATATCAGTTAATAAGAACCAAGAACAAATAACAATGAAACAAATAAGAAAATAAAATCTAATATTTTTGAAAAAAACCTGAAAATAAAACAACGGTAATATAAGTATAATACAAGTTATAATAGTAATAATACTGACATAATAATATGTAGTATCAGTCAATAAAAAATAAATATGTATACGTTATGAAGGTTGAAAGAGGGAGATATGGATAGATATTACAAATTATGAAAAATGGGCGAGGCAAAGCATTGGTATAGAAGAAGAAAACAAGATCAGTAAAGCCAAATTATGGAAGTATGATAGTTACTATAGTAGCCAGTATAAAACAGAAGCAGTTATAGTATAATAGCATAGTTGTCGGAGTATCGCAAAAGTAGAAGCAGTAATAGTGCTAGTATTCGTAGTAGTAAATTGTTGATAAAGAATCTCATACGTTATGAAAGTAGAGAGGGAGAGATATAGATAGACATGAGTTATGAAAAATTGAGCAAGGCATAGCATTGGTTTTAGAAGAGTTATGAAAGAAGAGCAAGAACAAGAAAAAGAAGATGATGATGATGATGAAGAAGAAGAAGAAGTAGCAGTAGTAGTTGTAGGAGGACGAGGAAAAAGAGTAGTAAAAGTGGTAAAAGTGGCAGTATAATTGTAAATAATATCATCCCCATCATCTTTGCATTTCTAATAAACGATGAACAATAACAACAATAACAAAAACACATCAATATACCAAATATATGTCCATATTAAATAAAGAAATAATAAATGATAAGGCAACAATGAGGAGGATGGTAGCAAGAACAACTGATCCTGCAGTTGAAGAAAAATACAAACATATTTTTGATTGCCAAGAAGGTGGTATTCCTATGACCATCGCGAAGCGTCATTAGAAACATGACATTATTGGCCATCAAAATATTAAAACGCAATGTAATTCCCCAGAAATCTAGGGAAATAAATCAACATCGTTAAATACAATATTCATAAAAACAGATTTCATTCGTGTATTTTCGGAAAGGCTATATTAAGCTGCGCCAAACATTAAGTATTAAAACCATAGCCCGAAGGCCAATGATTATCCCCGACAAAACTAAAGATCCGAACACTTTTTTAAAAATATGTATAACTTATATTTGTTTGTTTGTTTGTTTAATGAATATATATGTTTTACTGAATATTCAAGCACCGTCTTAATAATATGTATAACTTATATTTGTTTGTTCGTTTGTTTGTTTGTTTAATGAATATATATGTTTTATTGAATATTCAAACACCGTCTTAATAATATGTATAACTTATGTTTGTTTTTTGTAACTTATACAGCCCTTTTTAAAGTCGTTGTCGATATGCTTTGAATTTCTTCGTTTTTGGAAGAAAGGGGCATTCCCGTTATTGACATATACAGCCAATATGTAGGTCAAGAGATCCCACAAGAAAAGAAGCTTTGATTAGAGCTAGAAGAAAATATAAATTTATATCATATAACTATATCGTTAAATATAACAATAATGATGAAATCAAACTAGATTATATAGGTACAGGAAGGGCTATGAATATCGTTTTCTGACACCCTATACAAATGTTTGTAAATACAAATATTAATATCACGTCACGCTTTTAAACTAGCGTTTACTTTCACGTTAAAGAAGAGTTATTTACTTGGATTTATGTTACACCACCACCACCAATAAGCATTGATAGAATGATTTAGGATAATATGGGGATGTTATTTGTGTTTATGTCATAACAACGTATGTTTAAATATACTAAACCGGAATTCTCGTAAGGTCATTAATATCGTTATAAGTGAACAATGGCATTCTGCCTTGAAATATTGTCGAAAATCGTACGTTTGGCGCAACTTATTCGGTTCGTATCTACGGGTATTACGCAAGTAGGAACATAAACTACACAGGGCCAACAGGGACAGTGCCGCAATGAGGGTTTCTACCAAACCCTTTTCCAATAGGAGACGGAGTGTGGCTCGGGAACTTTCCGGGCCCGCTGCATGGTCGCCCCCATATCCCTGGCCGTAAGCGTACTCAAAAGCGAAAGAGTGGTCGATCACTACTTTGAAGGGGTTGGAGACTCTGCTACGCGGTTTATGCACTCGCTAGTTATCGATCACAGAGTACACGTGGTTCTATAATGCAGTGCAAAGAAATAAAATGAAAGAGAAAATAACAAATTGGGAGAAAAAATGTATAAAACAAAAACAACTGTTAGATTTTATCTTATCGTCAGGCCTTTTGCACACACTTTGCTGACGGATTACAGCGACAGAGTAGTCTTTGACGAAACGTTTAAGAATGACATCACAATCAAAGTGAATGCAAAATGAACAATTCAAACATTGCGTTAAATTACCGGTGTACGGGCCAGGCGCGGATCCAGGATTTCTTAGGGGAGGGGGCCCAATTTTTTTTTTCCCGAAAATTTGAAAATCGTGCCGGCCGAAAAGTCGCTCAGTGGGGGGGGGGGGGGGGTAGTAAGCACATTTTTGTTGGTCCTCGAAAATTTTAAAATTTGCACCCCCCCCCCCCCCTTGAGCGCCAGGGGGGGGCCCAAGCCCCCAAAAAGGTAAAAAATCACGTGTTTTTACAACCCTCCCCCCCCCTCGATCCGCCACTGGTATGGGCTAACGGAACCGAAATGACGTCTCTTGTTCAAAAGGCATAATACACCTGGGAACGCATCATCAGAAGGGAAGGAGAGAGAAAGGGGAGGGGCTGGGGTAGAGAAGACAGAGAGGGGAGTCGAAAATGAAAGAAAAAGGGGAATTTCTTCCCAAAACAAAATCACGGCGTAATGCACTTTGTTATTGTTAACTAATTATAAATAACGAGTTAACTCTACCGAATACCTCCATTTTTCAAAGAAATAACAAGAAACATTCAAACCCCACTAGACAGTCGAACCACTTCCACACTCCTCGAATGAGAACAGCTTTCGCACAACAAAAATAATTATTTACACCGGTCCAGTATTTTGGAATAACATTGATCCATCTCTTAAACAAAGTACCAGTCTATACACATTTTATTTTAAAGCTAAAGATTAAAATGTTTAAACTCATAGACATGTATCTCGGTTCGTTTGACTCTCGACCCAATCTCTTTCTCCCTCTTTTTACTGATCTAACCTCCTTTTTCTAGAGCTTTTGCAATCATTCATTTTCCCTTTTGTTTGTATCTTTCTTTCATTTTGCCTTCTACTATTTTCATCCATTTTTTTCCTCTCTTTTATTATTATCGCCCAAAAATCTATAATTTCTTAGCTACATATTTATTCTATTTATTGATTTTCTAAGCATATAGTTTGTTCATGTTTTATTGTAAAACAGCATCTGAGGAACTAACACTTCAACAAGCTCTGCTTCCAGTTAGTTCCTCATTTTCGTGCCTTTTCTATTATATTTGTCGTTTCAGCATATTTTTGTAATATAATTATTCATTGTATTATGTTTTGCATGATAAATAAAATGATTTGAATCATTTGAATCATTTGAACTATAATCATTTAAATTCTTCCAGTCTGTAAAGATATTTCATTCTAACTAACGCGAGAGATAAAAATTATGAAAAGAGACCAAGCATCATTTTCGGCTTATCGTCGTTTTCAATCGCTTGTAGTTCTTTGGGCATTTTGGGCAGAAGGGGCAAGACTTTCAACAAAGAACAAAAAAAGAAGAAAGTTCTAACTTACGTCCTCTAGATCCACGTACTGCTGCTGGTAGGCATACTGTCTCCCATAGCCTAAGTTTCTTCCTCCTCGCACCTTCTACCAAGATTGAAAAAATGAATATAAACATTCACTTGCTTATTGCACGGAATATTCATTTTTGTCATTATTGTAATTTGTTGCTCTAAAGTTATGGCAGCCGTGATGATCTTTGTCTAGCTATTATTGATTACTTTGTATTGCATGGCTTTACTTGATTATGATCGGACTTGTCGAAATTAGTTTTTGTAAATAAAGATCCACAGGCGCGTACGCAGGATTTTTTCAAGGGGGGGGGGGGGTTAACATTTTTAAATCGGGCCGAAAATTTCGCAACGACTCAGCCAGCCGCTGAATAAGCGGGGGGGAGGGGGGGAGGGGGGAGGGGGGAGGGGGGGGGGGGGGGGGTAAGAGGACATTTTTTTTTGGGGGGGGGGGGGTCTCGAAATTTTAAAATTTGACATTTTGCTCCGTTGGGGGGGGGGGTAAGGTCAACTTTTTTAGGTCAGCCATTGGTATAATTTTTATTTTATTTTATTTTTTATTTTAAAAAAAAATTAAAAAATTAAAAAAAATACCAAAGGGGTGGGGTTTTGCTACAAAATACACACGTAAAAACTACCAAAGGGGGGGGGGTTTAACCCCCTAACGTAGCGTACGCGCCTGAAGATCCGTGTGGAAGGGGAGAGAATAATCATTTGAAGTGATATTAAAAGCAATATACAAACTTTCCCAGTCCTCCTGGTTACTACACCGACTGACCACACTTAGAACTCCTTCTAGGGATCCTGAGAGGTTCCGCAAATTTATCATTTCGTCAAAACGTCGTGGTTTCTTCATTATCGATAAACAAGCTTGAAAGGGGATGGGGGCAGCCCCTAACAATTTTCGTATCACCCATGATCCATCTTAGGCTAACTCAAGTTATGGCGCGAAGATAATTGATGAATAATAATTTACGATGTGAGAAATTGTCGTAAACCAACTGACCCACTCGGTCAATGTTTATTAAAAGGGTAATTGTCAATGCTGGAGGTTATCACGATTACAGGGTCTAACGGGAAGAGCAGTTTTAATACCGATTGGGCTACCATGGGGGAAATAAGACTCCATAATTATTGCGATCATCACGGTGATTAAATTGTTATGAAAATTACCTGTGTTTCCTCACGTGGCCTTCTCGGCACGAAGTCTTGACCGAGTCCGTACAAATCATGCTCCAATCGGTTCTGAACAAATCAAACGATAACAAAAATGTTCATCAAAAGATCGAAAATCCACGACAAATCAAGTTCAAATGGATCCTAAATATTACAGGAATTTATTCGAGCATGGCATTAATAATACTTTTGTCAAGGGGGTACTGGGGTGGCTTTTCATCATACACCCCTTAGTATTTTATTTTCCTCTTTCTTCAGGCCCCAGTTTCACCGTGCTCTAAGATGTGTCGTAAGAATCCTTACGTCCGGTTATGGGGCTTAGTGTAAGACGCATCTCAGCGATCCTAAGTCCCGTTACACTAAGTACTATTTAGTGAAACAGGCCCCTGGGCATATAGATTATATATCATTTGTATAATTACAAAATATATACCTACATTGTCTTCCCCATTGAACTAGTCTGTACATCATCGCCCAAATTGAGCCATCTCGAAAAAAACGAGTTGGCAATTTGATCACCTTCCCTCCAAAGCTCGTTTGCAGATTATGCACATTTCCAAACCAAAAACTCACAGATTTTACACAGTGGTCAATTGCTTACACGTTTGCCTCCCCCATAATTATATACCATAGTGTACTTGTAGACTAGACCTCACCTTTTGCATTTCTTCCAGTTTCTTCTTGGTTTTCTCCAGCTCCTTCTTCAACGTATCGACCTGTCCGGCTGCCTTCTCTCGATCACGCCTTTCTTGGATAAAATCAGTCCGGAAGATATCAATCTGTTATGATGAAAACAAAAAAAGAGTAACAGATCAATTGTTTTAAAGAAGTTGTAATTTGTGAATAGCTCAGCCAAACATACACTACGTGCATGTTCTGTAATATTAACATGATTTATTCACATAATTGCGACTTAATCAATATTTTTCTATTGACATTAATTACAGTTGAAATAGCTTAATGATATATGATTATTTTTCAAACGAGTATTCGTTTGTGCCACGTCTATTATTGCTGTGTTGTATCTTTCTAAATGTACTATGGAATTTTATTTAACTGTTCTGTATAAACGTTATGCTTTTTGATGTAAATATGTTAAGGTTTATTCAGGGCCCCAATGAAAGACCACTACTTATTGGTGAATGGGCTACCCTGACGAAAGATTAGAAATAAATGTATAAATAAATATAAAAACAATTAAATGTCTAAAAATTTCATTTGTCTTGTTCAGCCTCGATTTTCTTTTCTTTTTTGGCCAAACTCAGTTTGTAAATCATTGACATCCCATTATTTCCTAACCAATCGAACGTGTACTAAAATTATTATTCTTTCCTGTTATTGGGAGGTTTCCCTGTTTGGATGAAACGTACATGCCGATTGTCATTAAATCAAGAATAACCACAACATTGAACATGATTACACACAATTATTTTTTTCGGATCATGCCCTATAGAGAGCAAATCCACCGTCATTTCGTTATGAAACTGTATCACAATCAGGATCGAGTTTCTGATCAATTTGATTATTTTTTAATGACGATTGTAAAGCGTATGTAATTTAACTTCCTTTTTGCATGATATTTGTCATACTATGATTTATATTCATATATTTTGTAATGTTTTTTGTAAATATTGTTGTTATATATTTTGATACAGGATATAATTTGGAAGTAAATGCACTTGAACTTGAATTGGAAAACAGTACTTTCGTAAAAATCAAGTTTTTTTTGCGGCGAGCTTTTTGTTTCTTGGAAACCTGTTTTTTTTATGGGAAGTTGATGTTGAAGCTAAAATGTGAGGATCGATGGAATTAAAAGTCCTTGAATTAAAAGGCATATTGAATTTACTTATTATACGTAGGTGTTGTGATGCCGGTCAATATTAGTCTGCAATCACAGACTCTAATTTGGCACTATCCCGCAATTCCTAAAGCCTTGAGCAGAACCTAGATATTTCAGTTTCTGGCTGTGTCCAACGCAGCTAAAGTGTACCGAGCCTATTAATGTAGTCTCACATTGCAGGCACTATTACGCACTACGATGGAAAAGGGTGTGTGCTTGCAAACTATATAGATCAATATGACCTATACTGACACGGAAATTCCCCAGCTAAACAGAGTTTGCACAATACCAATTTGCTTTAGTAATCAATGCGTAATATGGAATTTGATTGGCATAGTTGACATTATTGTGCAAGGTTATTAAAAGGCCACGCGTAACCAAAAACACAAATTTGTTCCCTTTCTAGGATGAACGAGCCATCAGACGTAGGATATATAATTACATTTTTGTTGGTAATACTTTGTAAAGGTGTGGTTATTATAAATTTGAATTAAAATATGAATTGATATGACCAATTCAACTAATAACAACAAAGGCAAAGGTCAAAGTAAAGCATTGATATTCTCTCTTCTAACTGATGAAAAGTGATAAAAATATGATTTAAAGAATTCATTTCATCAAACAGTATAGTGCTTAATAAAGTAGAACAATTTTTATGCTATTTCTAAGGGTATAATTAAGTTTCTTTCTTGTTTGTTATTTCATTACAACCATATTCTCATAATGTACCCATATATGATTTGTCTCCTAAAGCAGCTATAGTGTCAACCAAATATAATTAATATGTTTAACAGTTGATATTTTTCTGAATAATTAAAATCTCATTTGAAAAAGGCTTTTTCTTCAGTTAATTTTATGTTAGACTTCTGTTTTGTAAACCCCAAAAATATTCAGGTAATATGCGAATTACGTTTCCTGATATATATATAAACAAAGAAGTGGACATTGAGATCAGTGAATATCAAATTTCCTGATGTAAATAGCAGCTGAAACCTATGTGCCCGTACAAGCTATATGCTGGATCTATTATTGTATTCCCAGTAATATCGTCATGTATTTACGTCATGGTAAGTCACAAGACTGGAAACAAGGTTTAACTCAATGAACATATGGTGATGTAACCTCCAAATATTACCCGGGGAATCCCATTCGATTGTTTTCCTATAACCCATGGCTGCATTATATAAACACAGGTTTATTTACAAATGTATTTTAGTCAATGCAAATAACAAACGTTAAATATTTGTTTACGTACAGCCATGTATTTAAGTACAGCCGTCATTTATACTAGACATGCACACAATTGTTTGTTAGAATACAATTTTCCACACAACTGCGCCAGGATTGTCATTTTTGACAGACATGGCGCATTATAAATGTTCACTATTATTATCATTATTATCCATATTATGAATGCTTTTACAAAACTAAAATTTACCAGAAAAATTACTTGTCTATTAATTGTTTGTTGTCTAGATATGAGTTGGGCAGTTATTTCTTCCTGCCGGTTGGTTACCCTTTCGATTGTTTTCCTATAACCCATGGCTACATTATATAAACACAGGTCTATTAAGAAATGCATTTTAGTCAATGCAAATAACAAACGGTTAAATATTTGTTTACGTACAGCCATGTATTGAAGTACAGCCGTCATTTATACTAGACGTGCACATACTTGCTTGTTAGAACATATCCATATGAATGCTTTTACAAAAATAAAAATTCACCAGAAAAATTACTTGTCTATTATTGTTTGTTGTCTGATATTGTGCAGTTATTTCTATCTGCCGGTTGGTTACCATTAATATTGACAATCATAATGATTTGCACTGCCTAATGTAACTGTATATTCAATGAAAATGAGCCTATTGTTATTATTATGATAATCAAAACTAGAAAAAGGCTCTAAAAAGTTTAATAACTGCCGCAGGTCATGCTCAGGTCATGCATAGATAAGTCATATCGGACCAGTGGTTTTAAAATGTATTATTAACAAAATGACATTTAATCAAAGGTTACGTTCAAGTAGATAATATATGAAATGTTGTGTATGACTGTATCTATATATCTTTCTTCCCCGCACTCACTGCATGCCAAAAAGTTCAACATAATACAATTTTGTCAAAGACCAAAGAAGTCGAGCTATAACATTAACAATTGGTGTTTTCCGGTTCCTGTTGATATTAATTTGCCCATACAACACATTTACATCAACTTTGTTATTGTGTGCTGTGTCTATAGGATTATGAAGTGGCAGATTATAGTCGGGGCCTATCCGTTCCATGCCCACCCCCCCCCCCCTTGAAACCCAAGTGACAAACTTTCATTACATGATTCCCACGTTGTAACCCAAATAACTTTTGTGCCGCCTTTTTTATCTTTATTTTATTCCTACTTCTTCTTTTTCTTCTTCTTTTTTCTTCTTCATCTACTATACTACTTATACTGCTACTACTAATACTACTACTAATACTACTACTACCACCACCAGTACTACTACCACTACTACTACAACTTAAACTGTTTTATCATATGTATTCCTCTTGTTTTTATTTTATTTTGCTTGTCAGCAAATTTAGGAATGTGCCCCTTGTTTTACTAGATCCTGGATACGCCTCTGGTAATATTTATTTATTTATCTATTTATTAAAACATCTTTCAACAGGATAACATTGATTAGCTCGCATGGTCCTGCATAACCAGGGAAATACAGATAAGAGTGTTTACAAGGAAAATAGCAGTTTAATACAAGCGATAAAATTAGAAACAACATAAATAGGAAGGAAAAAACATTAGGGGATAAATGGAAAGAGGGGGGGGGGAGAAATGCATACATTTTGAGGAAAAATACATCGATGGATAAGTGGATCTACAACAATTACTGGCAAGTGTAGTAAAATCAGTTAGAAAAGGAAAATAAAAAAGAACAAGAAATGTCTTAGCAGCTACATCAGCCTCTAACAAACAATTATATAACGCAATGTAAGTATACGTAATTTTCTAGATAATAGGGTTAGCAATAATTTCAGTTAGTTATTATTGCATATAATGCTGTAGTAGTAAGGAGAAACGGCAGTGAACAAATTTTATCGATTAAAGGGAAAAAAAATGATAATGGTCTTAAAAACTTCTTATTTATGTTACTTTATGTAAAGTTGTTCAGTTTACATCAACGTGGAAATGAAAACGTGGCGATGGGGATGATGAAACATGGAGCATCTAATTTCGGAATAAGAGCAACGATTCGGGACTTTTCTGCGACTCAAATAACCAGATGGGTGATTTTTTAATGACATAATCATTCTTTTCCGATGTTGTAATGCTGATGATGACAGTATAGGTAGTTTGCATGCATTTGCATTCTGAAGATTGGGTGATTCCCATAACATCAAATGAAATAAACAGTGGAAATAGATTTTGTAAATGTTGTTCTTTGTATAAATCTTAATCTTTTTAGGTCTTTAACTGTGATTGAAATAAACTACAGGGCAATCTTTATTTGCTTAAAGAATATTTCTTGGCCTTACAACATGCATTTACTGTAACTCTTTTACCTTCTTTGTAAACTCTCAAAAGTGCATTAGGCCCTATGCACTCGATTCCTTCTGTCATTAAGTTAGTATTTCTATGTAATTTATTGGGGTTTTTTTGTTTGTTTTTTCTGTTTGTTTAGGTGTTTTGTTTTAGGTGTGCTTTTGTTATTGTAATAATTCTGTTTTTTGTTTTGTTTAAAAAAAAAATGATAATAAATATTGTATGATTCAAATAGAGTTATTATTAAAAGATATATGTTTAATTCGATATTTCACATGTATGTTCAATGTTTAATTGTATTATTATACGTATGTTTTTATACTGCCATTGTATTATGCAGAGCTTTCTTGAAAAGCAGATTCACTGGCTTCCAATGAAACTGAATGAAACTACCCTGTTGAAAGAAATCATGAATAAATAAATAAATAAATGAATAGGGATGTACCCCAGCAGCCCCTCCCTTCAATTCTTTATGTTCCTCATCGTTTAGCCTCCTCTCTTTCTTGTTATCCATCTCACTCATCACAGACATCTCATCTCTGCAGCTTCCAGCTTCTTTACGTGGTCTTCCATACCTACCCAAGTCAACGTCATTATGTTTTATTCCTTTTATATATATATTTCTTACGTTTATAAAACACTAATCAAAGTAGAGCTTTAAAGCATTTTCCCTTTGATAATTATGTTAAGAGCTCAGTAAATAATTTCTAATTATATAAATCAAGTCAACCTTTAGTTTTCTTTATCCAAAATGTAATGTGGAATTTAATTTCTATTAAAAAAAAAAAGACCAATCCATTTTTTTACTATCTCGATAAGCCGTACCTTTATAATGATGATGCAATGATTATCATAAAAAAGTATCAACGGAAACGCACTTGTACAAACAGATGAGGATGCCAGGAGTTCATACACATATTGAAGATCGAGCTAGAAGTTGAGTTGAAACGCCAAAGACAAAAACAAAATCCCCACACGCAAGAACAATAGGTCTGATCTCATCACCACCAAGAACTTCATAACAATTTGATAAAGGGTCTAGTAATATCAAAACGCTAAAGATACTAAGAATCATGACGAATTACTCATTTTGAGTCTGGGTTCGTTAGTTCATTTGATGATAATTTCCCTTTAATTTGAATGATTTCGTAATCATTTCTTCATGATATTTGGCCTAGGTGATGAATGCAAACGTGTCAACTCATGTTATCTTGGTGAATATTTTTTCCACTTTAACTTGAAGGATTTTCCAAGATTTTAAAGTTTATATAATGATGCCTGCAGGCGTGTTAGCTCATTTCAGTTATGTGATAGACGAGGCACTAATGTAGAGAAACAGTCTCCACACAGACGGGTTGCTTGAACTCCAAGGCAATCGCGTTGGTTAGAGATGTATTACGGCTATCAATCGCTGTACTTTGTTTTTATTTCGCGATAAAGGATTTTATTACTTAAAAGAAAAAATTTCGGGCTCTCCTGACTAGACATTAAACGATGTCATAAATATGAATACGTCTTCTTCATTATGAGGTGCAAACTCCGAACTCTTTGATAACATGATTTTGCTTTAAGCAAATTCAGGCTCGTATCTTTCACAGATGCGACAGAAAAGAAACATGGAAGAATTTAAAACATTCTAGACATAAGCTTTGAGATTATTTTTTATCTCAATTTCTTTTCGTTTACTCTTTGGCAGTCCCTTTTAGTTTTCCGCTTCCACAGCCGTTTTTCTGACAATAATTTAATGTGTATCGGCCATTTCTCAACTCTCTTGACCCTCACATGGCGTTCATCGCGTTGTGCGGCTACACTCTGGTCATACGATTTGCCATTTCTTGACCGTTACCAGCTCGTCGTTCCCCACCATTCTCGTCGTTCTCGTCATTCCTCTCCGTCTTCGCCGTTCCTTGCCGTTCTACGCCGTTCCTCGCCGTTCATCATCGTTCTTGTCGTTCGCCCCGTCCTCAGTGGGTTTGACGAGGTTCCAGCATCTACAACGACTCTTTGCTACAACTATAGCTCCTGCCATTTCTTCGCTGTTCTGTTACGTTTCATGCCGTTTTCACGGTACATCTACGTTTATCAACTTATCAAACAATTTCGAATGGTCATACTCGGTTTCTTTGTCATTTTACTGCCTCCACGGAATGACGCCCGACATCTCCTCTCCAATGACTCTCTTTAATTCATTCAATGTCCACATCATACGTTCATGATCTCGTGTTCATCCACGGGCATGAAGTCGGTTTCTTTGCCATAGTATTTCCTATACGGAATGACGCCCGACATCTTCTCTTCAAATGACCTTTCTTCGTTCATTGTCCGCATTTTGCATCAATGATCTTGTAAACATTCGCGGAGACGAAGTCGGATTCTTTGCCACTGTATTTCTTCAACGATATCACGCCCGACAAATCTTCTCCATTCTCCAATGAACATGCCTTGCTTATCTCCGTCTAATGCGTTCATGAAATCGTGATCATCTAGGTAAACGGAGTCGGTTTCCTTGCCATTGTATTTCCTTTAAGATATCACGCCCGATATCTCTCTTCCACTGAGCTTGGTTTGCCAATCATCATCGTCTTCTGCGTTCACGAACTGGTCATCATCCACGGGTTCGAAGTCGCTGTCGTTGCCATTTGTATTTCCTCTACAGAATGACACCTGGCATCTCCCTTCCAAGGACCTCGCTCGCCACGTTTGCTTCAAAGGAGAGGTTCACTAACAACAAGGTCAGTTTATCTCTTCTCTTAATCCTTATAATTTAACTTCAGTGATGTCGTTTTGAAAAAAAATGGGAATCCTTGGCCGATATGGGCGTTTAAAATAAGACTTTCATATACAGTATCTGTGTTTTATCCGTTATCAACCTCGTGTTTATAAAATAATTAATTTTTGTCAACAATATTCAATCAATATTCCACACCAACATATTTATTTCCTTGGTTGTAGAAAAATCGTAATGATTTCTTTTGGTTTCTGATATTAGTCTGAGATATGTTGCTACGTACGTAACCGAGTCCTAAAAGGGCCCTCACGCACTATATTTACAGTCTTTCAAACCTCCAATAAACCTAGTTTAAGGTGAAAATAGATTACATGTTGGAGAAAAAATTGAAGATGTTGAAAAGAGGAGCACAAGTATAGATTCTCACCTGTTGACGGTAGAGCTCCATCTGGCCCTTGAGTTCCTCCTTTCCCAAAGTCATGGGGTTGCCTTGGGGTTCTGCCGGGGGTGACCGGGGCGGTGAGCGGGGCGATCTCGGACGCGACGTCGACTCTCTCACCTGCTTTTCCTTGCCGATCATCACCACCATCTCGTCATCCAGATTCGGGTAGAGGGTAGCGGCCGTACCGTTTACCACCTCCCGGGGAAACTTCCTGGCGGCTTTGGTGTGTCCAGCGCATCCCAATTCTTCTTCAGCATACGCATTGGCGTAGATTGGTTTCTGTGCGGCTTGTCGTTCCACAACCTATATATGGAAAGAAAACGGAAACGTTCTTCAAATTGGGAGAAAAGTAGCTGGGTCTTGCTGCGTTTTGACACCTGCGAGTCCTCATGCTCTGTTTTGATGTTTCCCAATTTCCCAATCTTCAATGTTCATTTTGTGAGTGCAGTGATGGTGCAATGCCTCATGACTCGTGTCTCAGTTGATAATTTATTATGCGCCATGCGGATGCTGATTTACAGTTGACGATCTAAATAATGGACAATTTGTAGAGTACATTCATGATCTCCACTCTTTAAAATATATTCCAATTAAACGTATTCACCAACTAATTGCAGACTTACACACTGAGTAAAGGCAACACAAGGTAAAATTGTTGATTGTTGCCATCACGGTCAAACAGCATATTCAGGCTAAGATATGGAGGAAGATTTTTCTACGGGAGGATGAGGGGGGGGGGGGGCGATATATATAATATTTTGACATTGTGTTGTACATTTTCACTGTGATATAAAATGTCAAAATATGCAAGAAGTTAACCCACACTCCTTGATAAATTATGTCGGTACACCTATAACCGTGTAAGACAAATACGCACGTTTTTTTTTAATTATAAGAACCATTTTTTTTTGAGGGGGGATGGAGCAGTCGGTGATATTTCACAAACCTTCATATTCGGGCAAGATATGATATCAAATTAACATTTATTACAAGGTAGAATCATAAGAATAGTCACCCCCTGATAAAATTGTGCCCGCACGCATATTAAGTACAAATACGATATCATAATCTGAGATCACTGTTTACGGAGGGGGCTTGTCACCAAACTTCATATTCGGACGACGACGTGGAGATGAATGCACGTTTTCAATGTAATAAAATTGAAAAAATATTCGAGACGCCACCCTCTCTCTTGAAAATTGTATCCATACGCCTATTTCTATTTAATTAAAGCTAATCTTTAGCACTGGTATGGGAATCGTATGTCGATAGAACATGGCTATAACTCATTCTGGATTGACTTATCCTGCAGTAGATCGATTGTTTGAACCAGTAAAATAAAAAGAAATTCACAAAAACCTGCTGGAAATCATCTTCCATAAAAACCATCGGCATATAGTGGCCTGTGCTAATCT
Source organism: Strongylocentrotus droebachiensis (assembly GCA_035222895.1). NCBI lineage: Eukaryota > Metazoa > Echinodermata > Echinoidea > Camarodonta > Strongylocentrotidae > Strongylocentrotus > Strongylocentrotus droebachiensis. Next base: position 114,698 of record JAVYIG010000230.1, on the reverse strand, counting down.
TGACTCTTCCTAAGCTCATTACTCAGCCCCTAAACATTTCTACCAAAATCGTTTGGCGAATTATCATTTTCTAATAATCTTGAAATTTCAGTGTAAGTTTCGTTGGATTACGTGAGAAGTTAATATCTTTTATCTTAACCAGAATTCAAGTTTATCTTTAAATCCCGTCTGCAATAGTTTGGCCAGGGGGATTTGACCTCCCTGCAAGGCCACTGACAGCTAGTTATCTCATTAAATCAGCTCTCAATTAACATAAGAAAAAGGGGATCATGGGGGACCAACATCCAACGATTAGGCATTGTTTGCTATAATAGAGGGCGCAAGTAGCTATAAGTAGTACAGTGGGGATTTAAACATAGTGACCTGTGTTATTGTTAAGCACATGGTGTCGACCTACTAATCTTGATTCTTTTTATGCTCATTACCCAGCCCCTAAAACTTTTCTACCAAAATCGTTGGGCACATGTCATTTATCTGTAATTTTGAAATTTCAGTGTAAGCTTCATTGGATTCTGTGAGAAGTTAATATTTTTTATCTGTACCAGAATTCAAGTTTATCTTTAAATCCCGTCTGCACTAGTTTGGCCAGGGGGATTATACCTCCCTGCAAGGTCACTGGCAGGTGGTTATCTCATCAAATCAGCTCTCAATTAATATCAGAAAAAGGGGATCATGGGAGACCAACAGGCACCGATTAGACATTGTTTGCCATATAGAGGGCGCAGGTAGCTACAAGTAGTGCAGTCCCGCTTAAATAAATACCTTGTTGAGTCGCTTGATTTCATTATCTTTATCCTCTTTCTCCTTGATCCATTCGCGCAGTTTGGTTGTCAGGTCACCATATTTCTTTCGGAGGGCATCCCGGTCTTTCTTGTACTGCTCAGCAGCAGCCTACATTTGTGATGAGGCAAAGGTTTTGGAGGAGTTATCAGAAGAGTTTTTTTTCATCGGGATATTGTGACTGCAACGTGGTTTTGCTTATTACATAATTTAAATAAAATAAAAAATAGAAAGTCATTGTTTAAAGTATGAAAAGGTGGAAAGAGAAGAAAGGCAAATAATTAAGATTTAATTCTTAAAAAAAAAAAAAAAAAAATTCATTGTTTAAAATGTAAAAAGGGGGATTGTGTAGGTTTAGGGTTAAGTATAGTGTTGAATCAAGATTTCTTGTTAAAAAAATCGGTTAGTATATGGGAAAATGACGCGGACCGGAAGTTGCAAGAGCAAGTGTCGTATAACCGTGATACCTCAGTCACACCAACGAGACCGACACCAGGACGAAAACCGACAAGACCAACAAAATTTGCATTGCCCCGATTGGTCAAGAATTATTCTTTTGACATTTTGTCGGTTTGGGGTCAGGGTGGAGCCGATTCGGCAGTCTGATTAGGTATGTCTTCATCAGCTCGAGATTGTCAAATAGCCTGCTGTTTCTGATTAGGGAAAAAAACGCCCGAAGTTACAAATCGCACCTTCATCAGCTCGAGACTCAAAAATTTTGCTCGAGATATTTTGCTCAGCGTTTGCGCAGAGTGCGAGTGGGCTGGTGAAAACCCACCGGACAAATAGCGGGATATTTTGCAAACTAGCCCAAGATAATTATCTTGGATGATTATCTCGACCAATTATCCCGCTTATTGCAATATTGCAGGCTGATGAAGACGCAAATTAATTTGCGATCGGGATAGTTAAAAAAGCAGGTTATCTCGAGCTGATAAGACAGGCCTACTGAGGTATGGATGCGGTAATACCTTCTGCTGTCCTTCAGAGTTCCTGGCATGCATAAGTGTCTGGTCGTATTCTTTGAACTTCTCATCCAATCGTTTCTCGAGATCCTTACGACGTTCGTCTGAAGCAGCCAGTTGGGCAGTTTTCTTCTTCAGTTCGATCTGGTGCTTGGCGGATAGATTCTGGCCGTACTTCTCCCAGGAGTGGTTCACGCGCTGAAGCTATGGACACATTGAAGAAAAAGATGGCGAACAATATGGAAATTGATTTAACGAACTGGTGTGGCGTCTTTGGGCTCATAATAGGGACTTTTCGATTTGCGTGGACTGCTACATGTGACGTCCTTTTAAGGCACTAGAGGACGTCGCACGTAGCAGTCCGCTATGTCGACGTACAAATCTAAATCTAAGTGCAGTGCAAGTAATGAAACTCGAACAACGGTTCTTATCGCCCATTCTTCAATATATCAATAGTGGCTAACAGAACAATATCCTCACCTCTCAGCTCCACTCAGAGCATTTATTGGTAAACCCCATTATTATCGTAATAATGTGCGTTTCTATATATCCTTGTCGGCAAGTTATAGTATCTGATGATATTTCTGATTGTGGGAAGAGGGAGCGTACCTATGCTTTCCTGATAATAAGCTGGCATATTTTATCCGACACCAAAACCTCCCAAAATCCTCCTGATTCTAGTAACGCCATGGCCGTCTACAGTGGTGTCACCTGATCTAATTAATAACTGGGGAAGAGACTTTGACTGAGGGCAGCTAATACCCCAGCCCCACCCACACACACACACACACACACACATACACAACCCTAGGCGCCTTAGGTGCAGCTCTCTGTTTGTCTGAACGAATATTCGACGTTATAAAGTATGCCACTTTTTTTTCTTTCATCGTTTTATCAATAAACCAGACTAATCGGGATCAAAAGAAAAGAAGAAAAAAAGGAATACCAGCAAAGGATTAACAAAAGAAAAATCATGAAAAGGGAGTATATTGTAAAGATGAATAGTGCATGAAAAAGTAACAATGGTACCGATTTGAAAGACGTCACTCTTTAAATATGTGCTTCATTTAATGGTCCAAAATCCTTGATGGGTGAATGTAAATCGTGTGAAGTGAATTTTCTTTAAAAAAGAATCGTTTCCTCATTACGTTTTTTTAAAATGCTTTCCTCTTTCTATTCTTCATTTTTTAAAGACTATATCAACACAATGTCGTAGTAACCCGTTTTTTAGTTCCCGAATGTACTTTTTAAGAAGAAGTCAAATCGAAATCCTCCTTGTTAGCCTCCTCAAAACTGAACTACATACGCTAGTAAAATAACGCATTAATGCAATAATATTTATAGCAGTCGTATAAAAATCTATGACTATAGTGTATGTACAAATATTTAAGTCGCTACCTGAGAGGTAATGGAGTTCAGATGGTTGACGGCTATTTTTTTTTGTTTGTTTGTTTTTTGGTCAGAAATACAGCATTGTGTCAGCAAACATCAAGATCGGGGCCCTACATTATAAAGAGTTGCAAACGATGCAAACGATTCGCAACTATGTACCTAAGAAATAAGAGTTGCGATTAATTTCAAGTTGCCATCGATTCGAATCAATCACAACTCCTTATAAGAAAAGGCCATGGTGTGCTTTTCTGTGGGCTGATTAGCAAATTTTTTTTTCTTCTTGTTTTCGTTGGAATGTGTTGTCGGAAAACATGGCAAAAAAATTGGGCATACAGCCAATGCACCCTATAGAAAATGCCCCATTAACCCATGTTAAATACCTCTTTATTTTGGCTCCGAAGTTTCTTCAGTTCTTTCTTCGCCCGATCATCATCCTCACCGGAAGCTTGCTTCTGAGTCTGATCGGTCGTCACGGTGCCATCTGTACCTTTGCCATCCTGTGGAGAGTAGATAGCATGATTGGTATGTGCATTGCACACGATGCGTCAATTCTTGACGTAGGACTGCGTCTCTGACTGGCGTAATTTTTGACGCACCATGTGACAGGGACATTGTACAAAGCATACGAGTGAAAAGAACAGTGCACACATTGCGCTGAATTACTGGCGTATGCGCTAATTGTCTATATAGGATTAATTAGCGCAGGTAATAGCGCAATCGAAATGACGCCTCGTTTGAAACGGTCATAACGGGTATTTCACAAATGCATTACTTACTCAAGGCATTGGGGTTATTCTAATGGGATTCTTTTTTAGAGCATGCATCTTCTATGTTGATTAATGTAATATTACCAGTTTCTTTTTTATGTAAAAGATTATATCACGTTTCGTGTGGTTTATAATAAAATGAACTTGAACTTCTTATATCCCTTAAACTCAACAAACGCCTAAATTGGTTTCACTTTAATCCTTACGCCTGTTGAACACGAGGCGTCATTTCGAGTGCGTTATCATACATGAACCTATGCTCAGCAAACTTGAAGGCAGGTAGTGCGTATGCCAGTGCTTTATACCAACATTTGCAGTGTTCACTTTGCATTCACTCCAGAGGCGGCGCTCCGGGGGGGGGGGGGGGGTGAGGAGGGGGGGGGGGGGGCAGGCTGGGGGCACAGTGCCCCCCCCACTTTTTCAAGTACCCCAAAAGTGCCCCTATTAATTCTTAAAAGTGCCCTCTCCCCTTTCCACCTCTGATATGTGCCTCTTTTATTTTGACATGTACCCCTTTTCCTTCGACAAGTTCCCATTTTCCTTTGCAATAAGTGTCTATCTTCCTTTCTCATAAGTGCCTTTTTTAATCTCTAGTACGTGCACCTTTTCGGGTACCAGAGGCGCCCCTTTTCATATTCGATAAGCACCCCCTTCACCTCTGATAATTGCCCTATTCAAATCTTAGAGGTGCCCATTTACTTTGACAAGTGCCCCTTTTCCTTTGTTAGAAGTCCCCCTTTTAATAACTACACCTTTTTAACTCGGATAAGCGCATCTAATTTTTCACATGTTCCCCCTTTCCTTTCTAATAAGTGCCCCTTTTCCTCATGTTAAGTGCCCCCATTTAAAAAGAGCACCTTCCCCTTCTCAAAGATGCCCCTTTTCACCTAAGACAATAGTCCCTTTTCATCCAAAATGACCCTATTCAATTCTGAGAGATACTCGTTTCCTTCCTAATAAGTGCCCCGTTTATTTTAACATGTGCCTCTTTTTCTTTTTAATAAGAACCACTTTTCCCTTCTCATAAAAGCCCCTTTCACCTCCGATAAATGCCCCTATTCAAATCTGATCGGTGCCCCTTTTCTTTCAACAAATGCACATTTCCCTTTATCATTGGTGCCCCTTTTTCATTCTCATAAGTGTCTCTTTTCATGTATGGTCAGCACCCCTTTTCAGATGCAATACATGCCCCTTTTCTGATAATTACCCTTTTAACAATGATACGTGCCCCTTTTCCTTTCTTATAAGAAACCTATACCTTTTTCATAAATGCCACTATCAAAATCTGATGGTTGCCTCTTTTCCGTCGACAAATGCCTATTTCCCAATCTCATAAGTGCCTTTTTCATCCCTGGAGAGTGCCTCTTGTTTAGGTGTAAGAAGTGCCCCCATTTTCACCTCTGATAATTATCCTTTGTACTTTGACACGTGCTCCTTTTCTTTTAATTGTCTTATCCCTTTCGATAAGTGTCCCCTTTTCGCATCATTAAACGTGCCCCTAATTTCAAGTGACTAAGAGTAATATCCCCCAAAGCTCGCTCGCTACGCTCGCTTACATTTATAGATGTTATGATTATGTTACTTATCAATGGTCTTTTCACTCTGCTGTTATGAGAATGTGCTTATAGCATCATCAGGGTTGGGATTTTCCTCTTTATAAGATGTTATTTCTCGCACTGCGACCTCACAAATCTTAAATGTTTCCCTCTCTCGCTTTGCTTGTTCGCAAATAATTTTTCGGACTATCACACCCAACTGAAAGGTAAGCAATATCTTATATGATGTATGAAGAGAGACAAATATTGAAAGCATCCCTGATAATGTAATCACATTATAGGGGTATAAACCAATGTCAAAAAAATTGTATATTTTCGCTTTGAGATTTCCCGTTGTAAGTGCCCTTTTTTCCAGAAAGTGCCCTCTTTTGTTGGTGCCCCCCTCGCACTTTGGAAGCCGCTCCGCCGCCTCTGATTCACTCTCTGTACGATTTAACAGCTGACGCACTTTTACGTCACAAATGAGCAACGCTTGGCACGACTTTTCATTTTTCTTTAATCCAAACTCTCTCCTCATGATAATGTTTATGACTTTAAAACATAAGTACTTTGCTTAACATATACACAGAATAAAATCTTCACGCATAATAACGGTTGAAAAATACAACTGCAAATACAATTGACATGTTCGAATGTGTTGTCCCGTTAGTGCCAATAGATTGACAGTTATGATGGGAGAGTTCGGTTAAAGTGACTTGGTAACATTGTTGAAGGTTAATGAAAAAAAATGTGTAATTTTTGTATGAAATGTTTCTTTTAATACTCCTTTTACTGTTCTTACCCTATTACAGAAAACAAAATTCTCAAACCACAAAGATATTTATGGTTTTCTTTGAAGGTGTCACTGCATGTGCAACACCCTCAAACAGTGGTTAACAGTAAATTCTCCAAACCTTTTTTGAATTTTCCCAACCGTTTTTCCTTGAAAATAAGACATAAGACAGGCTTTAAAATCTTTCAACACTTAAATGTCTTGAATGGTATATAGATAATTCATTGCTTTGTGACGATTTACATTCACCTAAAATGTAAGTTGGGAGAATTAAATAATCGATCAGATCAGTTTTTCCCAATTTTTACCATTAATAATGGTCCGTTTTCACTCAAACTTTTAGATTATCTTTAATTATACATCTAGCATTGAAGCACCATTTTTCTCATCTGAACAATGAAACGAAGTCCCTTTAAGGATTAAAGAATAATTTAAAAATTACGAGGTCCTTATACTACGTTATGGAGCAAACTATGCAGCGCTTCCTACAAGGAAAAGGCGCTATTATAATTTCCTGTGAATTAAATTGGATTGCAAGGATAAAATGGACTTTCCCATGAACCAAAGAATTGAGGTTTATTTACTACCACAGCCGCAATGACGTCATTCGAAGCATTTAAGACATTGTGGGTGTAATTTCCTGTTCTTTTTTTTTATCCTGGCTGGAGGGCACATGATAAGATTCAATAACTCATTGGCGTAACGTAGGTTCACTTACAGAGGGGGCACTAGCACCGGAGCGGGGGGGGGGGGGGTAGCATTCCCCCAAAACATAAAATGCCATCAAAAAATGCATGGCCATTGGATATGAAGAGGGTGTGGGAGAGGTTCTTATCGTCTTCTCTTCATGTTCCCTTCACCTCTCTTTCTTCCCTTTCCTCTTCCTCTTTACTCGACCCTTCCGGTGAGGGGGGGGGGGGGGGTGCCCCACGCGTGCTTCCGGACAGAAGGAGATCGAGAGGATGCGATACAGACTGATGACGGGTTGAATATTCTAAATGTGTGTGTGGGGAGGGGTTGTCAAACTACAGACGTGCATGTTATGGAAGAAACCTAAATACTTTGAACTAATAAAAGAGGTGTTCAAAGCCAAAATATGTGCTAGGGAACTTGGACAGAAAAAAAAGAGGGGCACGTCTCCGATATCCCCTCTGGGCTTTTCACTGAATGGGTCACAGTCTGGCTTTATAAGCGACAACGCAGGAATAATTTTGTTCTGTTCTTCCTCTTCCTAATTCTACTTCTTTTTCTTTTTCTTCATCTTTTTATTATTAATATTATTATTATTCATCTTCTCTCCGAATAAATCACAATCTGGTTTTATCAATCTAAAACGCTAAAATAATATTTTCTTATTATACTTCTTAATTCTTTTTTTCCCTCTTCGTCTTCTTCTTCATCTTTTCCTCCTCCTCCTCCTCCACCTAGCTCCTCCCTCCTCCCTCTCCCTCCTCCTCCTCCTCCTCCTCCCTCCCCCTCCTCCCTCTCCCTCCTCCTCCTCCTCCTCCTCCTCCTCCTCCTCCTCCTCCTCCTCCTCCTCCTCCTCGTCCCCCTCCTCCTCTTCCTACTTCTCCCCCTCCTCCTCCCCATGTTTTTTTCCATTTGATTTGGGGCACGTGTCCCCTTGCCCACAGCAGTGTTGTGACTGGAAAATAGGAAATACTGTAGTTTTTTTATAACAACGAAAAATAGGGGTTGCAAATCGGACAGACATGTTTTACCTACCAGAAACGGATTTACGCTTGATGAGACAGTTGAAGGTCTTCCAAATGTGGTACCAATAGTAGCATCTTTAGCATCCCTGTAAGTGTAAATTCAAAATACCCGTAAATGAATAGATGAATACCTACATTAATTATGGAAAAATCACTTGAATAAATAGATAAATACAAAAATAAATAAATAAATAAATACATTAAAAAAGAGGAATAAACCAATAAGTCAATAAACAAATAAATAAATAAGTGAATAAGTTGGAGATTAAGAGTTTGTGGGTTAACTAGAACTTTCGGAAAGATATGAATAGTTAATATGAATTCAATAATAATGATAAAGTTGCTCCAAATTGTCACAACAAAGAACAAGACATCCAAATTTGTTAACATGGTTTTACAAATTTCCCTCCCATTACTACAGATTTATAGATTTACAATAAATGTTAATCCTCTTTAATTATTATGTTCGAATAAATGTCAGAGATAATTCGAATCTTCATACAAACCTTTCTTCAATCTCTTTCTTCAACTGACGGACCTCCTTCTGAAAGCTTCTCTTCTCGAGGATGAAGCCATTCACCGTGCCCTAAAAGATACGAAAAGTAATTTCTAATTCAATAATAATGTTAATGCTACTACAAAAACTACTACTACTGTACTACTACCACTACTACTACTACTTCTACTAATACTACTGTTACTACTACCTTTATTACCACTACTATACTACTACTGCTACTACTACTACCTTTACTACTACTACTACTACTACAACCACTCCTTCTTCTTTTACTACTACTACTACTACTACTACTACTACTACTACCACACTACTACTACTACTACTACCACCACTACTACTACTACTACTACTACTACACTACTACTACTACTACTACTACACTACTACTACTACTACTACTACTACTACTACTACTACAACCAATACTACTACGACTAATACTTCTACTACTATCACTTCTACTACTATATACTACTACTATATACTTCTTCTACTGATAATAATACAATAATAACCTATCTTTCAACTTTACAGTTGTTTCTTGTTTCTGTTTTGTTTAGTGTGTGTTTTTGTCACAACTCACACGAACCATTACATTCAAAACCAAACCAGCATGGTACTAGATAATAACAGGAAGAACATTATGACGAATTAAATATCCCCGATTGCAACATACCGTATATCATTAAATTGTTTATAACATGTTTATAATCGAGTTATTCGACTTCCATTTTTTTTAAACAAAAAAACAGGAAAAAATGGTTGAAAGGGTAGCCCCATTAAAGGGCTCTTTTTGGGTGTTTTATGGTCTCATAATTTGGTCAGTGAATAAACAGCTGGGGATATTCCTCAGCTGATCGCTTTGTAAGATATTGATCGCACAAAATATCCAGTAGACTTTATGATGTCGTAAAAATTGAGCTATATTCATTGGGAGAATTAAGCGAAATTCCCCCTCCCTTCCCCGCCCAACCCCCCCCCCCCCCCCCCCCTACTCACTCTCTCTCCCTCTCTCTCTCACTCTCTCTCTCTTTCTCTCTCTCTCTCTCTCTCTCTCTATCTATCTTCCCTCTTTCTTCCCCCTTTCTCTCTCTCTCTCTTTCTCCCTGTCTCTCTCTCTCTGTGTTTTCTGTCTTTCTCCCTATTTCCCTCTCCCTCTCTCTCTCTCTCTGTGTTTTCTGTCTTTCTCCCTATTTCCCTCTCCCTCTCTCTCTCTCTCTTTCTTTCTTCCCCATCCCTCTCCTCTTTTTTTTTTTACTCTTTCTCCTTTATTGCCCCTCTCTCGCTATCTCTCCCTCTCTCCCTCTCTCTCTCTCTCTCTCTCTCTCTCTCCCTCTCTCTCTCTCGGTTCCTCTCTATTCTGTTTAATACATTTAATTAGCTATAGAATTCATCCTCGGTCTCTTTCCTCTGATAGCTAATTACCTTGGAATATTTCTGTAGTATGAGATATAAATACCGCGCTAATGATTCATTTACTATTTGTAGCCCGATTACCTTGGCCCTACAAAGAATCACTAAAAGTTGGAGTAATACAATGCTTGGACAGCGTTTTTTGCTTACACAAATGAGTTGGAATATTTCTTAATAGCTAAAAATAATACATTCCACTATTTTGATTTATAGTCCAATTACCTTTGCCCTACAAAGAACCACTGAAAGTTAAATTTTATGACATTCCAGATCAACCTTGTTTGCTTACAGAAGTCGGTTAGAATATGTCTTAAGCGCTAAAAAATATCATAATGCCCAATTACGATTCGAAGGAAATAATTATATTTTGACCAATTTTTCCAGTCAGTCCTTTTGATAGAACACAGAAAAAATCGTTGAAATTGACAGTCTATTCAATGTCCGGGATAAGCTGACTCAGGGGTCGAATGAATATCAAAATGCTAACAAAAGTTGTTAATGTAGTATGGCCTGTATCATTAAGTTTTTAATTTTTGTTTTAATAAATTTGATTATTAGCTTTTAACTTATTTATATTATCATTTTCATTGTCATTTTTTTTTTTTTTTTTTTTTGGGGGGGGGGGGTGTTAAGGGTTGATGAAAAGTTATAGTTTGGCATTGCATGTATATACAATGTACCTTATATAATGTATGGCCTAAGTTGAGACAAAAGAATCAGATATTTGCATGTTAAACTCAAATCATTAAAAGATGCTAATGCAATAAGCCTGATTAAATGATAATTTTTCACCTCTGTTTTTTTTTCCTGGTTTTCTTACGAATGATATTCATAGACCTACCCGCAGTGTGGTCACTTCATTGAGCATGTACAACACGAGAGGAAGAAAAATCTTCACATTTTCTGCCAGTCGACCAGTGGCCCCGCCTTCTTCTTTCGACATCAACATCATATCTTCTTCGATGACGTCGATGAGCCCGTATACGTTCTCCTCGCTGACATCTCGGTGCGTGGTGGTCATCGCCTTCTGTATTATTATGGCAATGATACAAATTAAAAGGTAGTTTTGAGAGGATTGTTTAAAGAGATGGAGAGTTCTGAAAAAGGTGAAAATCAATAATGAGCCTTTTTATGATAGTGTGGGGAATCATAGAGTAGAAATGTCTCCAGATAAGGATGGTTCTTTAAATGCCCTCGAATATAACATATGGCTAGCAGTAGCTGACCAGTGTTCCGACTAAACATTCATGTCCCCCCCCCCCCACTCAGTGTTATTAAGGGTACGCATATGCGTGTTCCCAGCGACCCCCCCCCCCCCCCTTTCCAGCAAAAGTCCGGTGTGTAAAGTCAATACGGGTCAACCTTTTTATTTTGTTATACGAGACTTTTTCAGCCCCCCCCCCCTTCAGCAAAAGTCCGGTGTGTAAAGTGAATACGGGTAGACCGTTTTCTTTTGTTACGAGCCGGAGAGTTTGGGAACACGCATGGTATCCCTCCGTTCACGGAGTGTGGGGGGGGGGTCATGTCTTATATCTGCGTAGTCCCATATACACATCTCAGTGTCCAAGGTATGTGCTTTTCAGAAAGACTAAGTCAATGTTTTAAACTCTTTTTTGGTGATTCCAAAACCTCACAGTACACATAATTTCCAAATATGTTACATAATAGACCTTTTCTAATCGCCTCCATACAGTTTCTTTTACAATGTTATCGCATGTCTAGAACTTTATTTCATGATAATTTAAAATAACTAATAAGTTCTCCTTAATCATATTCTTGATAAATTTGAAATTGTAGACCCATTCCTTTAAGAGATATAAAAATATACATGTAAACAGTGAAATAAGAACCGAAAGGAAGTATGGTAAAAACTCTACTACACTTCAGTATATTCTATAGTTCAAAAGTCTAGACAGTTCAGAGAATAATCATTACTTTAGTTCTTTCGCAATATCCGCCTAAAAGTACCGCTGGACTTTTTGGAAAGATTAATCATGATAAAATAAATATGCTTTTCATTAAGCGTATTTATTAGGCCTTCAGTCTTTCTTAAAACTGATATTTATATAGGTCAGAGATCGAAAGGACGTTAAGAAGATCATGCTAACAGAAAACATTTGTAGGCCTTATGTAAAATAATTAATGTCAAAAGAAAACATAAATTGAAATTAGGTCACTATACGAAATTGAAAGACAAAATCCCTTAGTCATCTTGACCAGTTTATACACGTGATAAACGATGGGAGTGGAAAGCAGGAGCGGCGCTCCGGGGGGGGGGGTGGGGGGCGGGGGGCACAGTGCCCCCCCCCCCCACTTGTTCAAGTACCCCCAAAGTGCCCCTTTTTACACAGGAAAAGTGCCCTATTAACTGTGTAAGAAGTGCCCCTTTTTACATTGAAAAGTGCCCGTATTAATTTTGAAAAGTGCCCCTTTCCCTCTCCACCTTTGATAAGTGCCTCTTTTGTTTTGACGCGTACCCCTTTTACTTCGACAAGGTCACATTTTCCTTTGCAATAAGTGTATATTTTCCATTCTCATACGTGCCCTTTTTCATCTCTAGTAAGTGCCCCTTTTCAGATACGAGAAGCGCCCCTTTTCACTTTTGATAAGTGCCCCCTACACCTCTGATAATTGCCCTATTCAAATCTGAGAGGTGTCCCCTTCCCCTTTTAATAACTACCCCTTGTTTAACTCGGATAAGCGCACCTTATATTTTGCCCCCATAAGAGCACCTTCCCCCTCTCATAAATGCCCCTTTTCATCTATGAAAACAGTCCCTTTTCATTCTCATAGCCCCATTCCATCTCTGGTAAATGACCCTATTAAATTCTGAGAGGTACTCGTTTTACTTTGACAAGTGCCCCATTTTCACCTTCTGATAATTACCCGTTGTACTTTAAAACATGCTCCTTTACTTTTCTAATAAGTGTCATCCCTTTCTATAAGTGTCCCCTTTCCTCTCACCACGTGCCCCTAATTTCAAGGTACTAAGAGCAATATCACACAAAGCTCGCTCGCTACGCTCGCTCGCATATATAGATGTTATAATTATGTTACTTATCAAAGGTCTTTTCAGTATTCAGTTATGATAATATGCCTTTAACCCCTCAGGGATTGGGTTTTTCTTCTTTATAAGATGTAATTTTTCGCACTGCGACCTCATAAATCTTTTTTTTTTCCTCGCTCGCTTTGCTTACTCGCAAATGAATTTTCAGCAAAATCTGATACAATGAATAAAGATAAACAAATATTGAAATCATCCCTGATAATGTAATCACAATATAGGGGTATATACCACGCGTTATCACGTGTTCTTCATTTACCTCAATCCCATTCGTTTTTCACGCAGTGCTTGAGAGCTCTTTCTAGGTCCCTTCCTCTATCCCAATTCCTTTCAAACTTCTTGGGCCATCCCGTCAAGGTAACTGAAATCTTCGTTCTCCGGAATCATTCATGCGTGACCGTCCAGGCGCCATTTTGTCCGTTTCGGGTACTTGTTAAGGCCTTTCTTTCGCCCTACCTATCTCCACTAGCACAGAAGCTACAGACTTCTTACAGATTGCTACGGATAGTCCTAGATAAGCTCTTTTGTTTGACACGTAGATACACGGGCGTCATTGCACGCATATCGTTGATCACGATTGCATTTCTAGTTTTATATACTACTGGTTACAAATATTTGTATCTCAATAGTCTGGATACGAATTGCATGCAATAATTATTGCTCGGTAGGAAAATCATTGCTTGCCCGACATAACAACATGTAATTTATTCATATTGCATTCTGACTATTAAAGTATCCCTATTCGTAAAAGGTCAATGAAATAATTCGTTTGGAGGCACTTCACAAAGACGTATGCACTCATTTTGTTACATAACGAAGATGGCCTATTTGGTGATATTTTCAAATACCTAAAAACCTAAATCTCACATTGTTTACCTCTTTTCTTTGATCCAGGTGCCCCTGGGACTCGACGGGTGAGGTCCCATTCTCTTCCACACCACCTTTGTTACACTGAGCTCCACCATCCATCGCATCCTTCGTGACCACACCCTTCCTTTCTTGCACCCCTTTCTCGATCACGCCCTTCTTCCGCTCCACCGGTAGAGAGTTCTTCTCCCCCGCCCCATCGGTTACGACATCATCCACCCGGAGGATCAACTGGCTGTTGATCTTGTCTCCCTTGTCATCATTTAATATCCCATTCACGATGCCGACGTCACCGCGTTCGGCATGCGGTACCTTCCTCTCGTCGTCGTTCTCGCCACCGCCGTCGACGTCGTCCTTTGCTGATGATTGGTTTCCGTTATTGCCGTTCTTCAGGGAATTGGTTGGATCCGTGGTAGGAGAGGCTGGTGGAGTCATGCTGTCTCCGTCGGATTTTACTTCCTTGTAACCTGGTGGCTTCGATATCTTGTAGCTTGACATCATTGAATTTGCCATCCTGTCGGCCGTTTTCCAATACGTCTAAAGAGCTGACGAAAGGACAAAAATTAAGTATTATCATTAATGTTACCATAATGCCCATTTTTTGTTAATAGTTTGAATGACCTGTGATTCTTTTTAATGCAAATATTATTTTAATGTACCATGTAATACTTAAACATAAGAAAAGCAGGGTTTGCAATTGTGTACACTGTATGTTGACAATTTGTGTATCACTATGTTCAATATGTTCGCAAAAATATGAATCAGTTGATTATCAATTATCTATATACTTTGTATAATATGTTCCAATACGTTAATATAAAAGAAAACAAGTTGTGAAAAAAATTTATGTTATGGCCAATAAAATCACATAATTCAAAACAATAACGTCCATTGTACACGAGGCATTATTCGAATGCGTCTTTACCTACGCAATGTCCGTTGCACTCGAGGTGTCATTTAGAGTGGGGTTTTTTCCACCTACGCCAATCTGACGCAATGAAATAAATGATAACCATTAGTATCATAATGTCAATTGAAAACGGAGCGTCATTTCGAATGCATTGCGTAAAGCTAATCAAGCCTATGAAAGAAATTAGCGGATACGCCAATAATTCAACACTGTGTTTGCAGTTTTTCATGTAATATGCTCTTATAGTACGATGCCATTCTGATATCGCGTCAATCAGTCACCGACGCAGTCCTAGGTCAGCAAAATGACGCCTCGTGTTCAACTTTTGTTTCTACTTCTTCTTCCTTGCGTTCTTTAGTTTTGTTCTCTCATTTATGGGGCTTTCATGTGTGTTTGCCATTCCACATTCGGTCCGTTTTTCTATATTTTGTTATTCTTCAATCACACGCATCCCACACACAGCGCGATGTCTCCTCTCATCGCGCGATCCCACAAAACAACCGTCGAAAAAAAAAATATACAGAATGAGAGGCAACATCAGGCAAGGACTACTATCACCGGTTCAGCGTTGAGGGTGTGTTATTTTTCAGCTGATTGGGCGCGCGACATGGAAACGGTACCCTTGCACCTTGCATTTCAGGGAATGGATCATGTCTTGTTCCCACTGAACACCTAGGTGGGCGGTAGCCTCTTTTTGATAACATGTCTATACTCCGATATGCTACATTTTCCCAGAAATTATGACGCCAGTATTGCATTCTTCATAAGAACGGTAAAAATATACATTTATATACCTCACTTAAGAAATCCAGCCATCTGATTGGTCGAAATAGGAGTCGTGATTTTAGTAATTCCCGTAAAGAAACGAAAAATGCCAAAACCGTTTAGTCCAAGAGTAAAATACCTCAAAATTCCTGTAACCGGAATTTTGCTGCGATAACCATTTGGTTTACGTGTTAAAATGTTCTTTGAGCGATCGCGGACACCATACAGTGCTTTTTGTCTGCGATTTCCAACTGATCGAAAATTTCAGTCATTTTTCCGGCAAAGATAAACAGACAGTTTCTCAGATTTTCCGTGATGTTTTAACCCATTTTTACTCAATAAAAGAATAAGGAAATAATTCTTGGTAGATTTTTTTTTTTTTTCATTCGGCATATAAAAACATATCGACTGCTTTAATATTCGAGGTCTGGCTGTTTTTATATGCTCGATCTCGGGAACCGCGCAGATCCTGCCATGACGCGCGGTTCCCTTGAGCATATAAAAACAGCCAGGCCTCTCAAAGCAGTCGATATCTCTATAATATATCACTGATAAGCCAGATGGGAGGATGAAAACTCCATTTTATGTTGAATAATAGATACTAAAACTTTATTCACACCGTCAAACACCACAGACCGACTCCAAACCGACCGATTCTTTACCATTGGTGTTAATGTAATGTCTTGTCCGGTCTGTGGTTGGTCTGGTGTCGGTCTGGCATCGGTCTCGTTGGTGTGACTCAAGTAATACCGCTCCCCTTCCATGTTAACTTCTCCCATAACATATTAAAGGCATTTCAAAATCTTTCTTCACCTTACCCATAATCATGTACAATCAAAATTTAAACCACTGTGTTTTTCCTTCTTCAGAAATTGGGTCTACTTTGTAGAATCCATAGCACTGAGATAACGAGCACTGAGATAACGAGTTTACTCAAGATATGACTGATACACATTGGAAACTTGTATATAAGGAAGTGTCGGTATGGTGGTTCATTTACTTGACTCTCAGTCCAAGGGTTAAGGGTTCGAATCCCAGCCCGACACTAGCCTTTGGCAAGGCATTAATCCATTTTCGCCACTCTCTATCCAGGTGTAAATGGGTACCTGGCGATTCCTGGGATAATACTAAGAGCAGGGCCAACACGAAGGGCAGCATTTATTATTTTATCGTAATTATTATTTTTATCAACCTTTTCCATGCTACAGTATTTATCCCTCCACACCATTTTACAATAACACCATTGACGTCACGATCTTAACATAAAGGCTTCTTTACAGAAGTATTAAACTTTAAAGTTTACCTAAGCTAACGAGTTACCTTGAAAGTTACTTTTGAAGCGAGGGGTGTTTTATATGCTCGAGCAAACATATTTGGATTGTTGGCAAAAAACGTTACGGAAAAGTACAAAAGCTGTTTAAAGATGCCCGCAAAACAGACACACATATGTTTTATTTCATTGCACAAGCACAAATCCTGTCAAATTTTTGAGGAAATAACAACCCTTAGGATTTAATGGAAATATAGTCTCTTTTTGTAAATCCGTATCTATGTTTTATAGAATTCAATTCCGTGATCTACAGAGAGACAATACACGGTATACAAGTGAGGACAATGCAATTTTTTTTGGGGGGGAATTTCCCTTCCCAGAGATGCAAGGTTAACATAACTCTCGTAGTTCTTTACTCAATGACAGTACCAGCAAATGAATATTTGTTTTTCCAATCTGAGAAAATATCTGAAATAGAGACACCACAATAAACTTCAAACATTTGAATGGTCGATAAAAATTTCTCATTTCGCCTCTGTAGGTGTTCATTATTTAGGTGTGAATTCTCACATCAGGATATTTGTTCATATTTCCGTGTAAAATTAACTGCACAAATAAAGGTTTGCACTTTATTATGGGAAATTCCGAATACCACTGAATATACCATCCAGGAACTACATGACAGTATCCAAAAAAGGAAAAATTCGGGGAAAATACAAACGTGTCTCGGCATTCTTCTTTCGACAATTATGTAACCGGTTGTAGGAACTGAAATTGTTGATGTCCTCTTCCTTTCTCCTCCTCTTTTTTAAATTTGAGTATTCCCTTGCTCGTGTTGGTAAAAGGCTTTTGATTTTCTGACATAATAAACTGAACTAACGAAGGGATTAATGAGATCGGCTATTATCACGAACGTATTATTATGTGTTTGTTTTTGTTGTATACTGCTTGTCATGGTTGACAACTTTTCAGTTATGTTAAATTGTCTGCCAGTATCCTGTAAACATCCAATAGCACGCTGTGCTTATAAAATGTGATCACATTTAAACACTACCCTTTAGTGGATATCCTTTAACACATACTGAGTTGTTGTTGTTTTTAGGTGTATAATTACATACATAGTGGTTTCTTATCCTTCCTGCACACGAATCATCTTTATTGTTTTCATGATAACTATGAAAATAAATATTTGGTGTTATTTAGCCGGGGTAGCCATAACAGTACTAAATATTTCGTTGTATGATGAATTCCAATTTGTCGCGTAATACTGATAATAAGGTAAATGAACTTGAAATATACCTTATCTTATATTGATAAGTTTTATACGAGATTAAAGGTCTCATATTATATGTGATATCATAAAGGGTATCAAGTTCTAGTTTTTAAAATAGAATGAGTTGATAAAAAGAGTAAAGATCACACTTTGAATATTAACGGTTGCTATCGTTTTTTCAGAACCAATATTTACTTTACAGAAATATGAATAGATAAACATGTTGTTTCTTCTTAGTTTAAAAAAAAATCAAACGGGAATCAGCCATTCGCAGGGGACAGATAAAGGAATTGAGGAATACGTTATTTTTAAACATAGACCCATATCAAGTGTCATGTTTGAACAATACCATGCATAGAAAACAGGATAAACAAACACATAAAAAACAAATCCATTTACTTTATTCCTCGACAATGCCTTTTGCACTTGTTGTTCCTGATACAACAACTCACAGTCAGTTATCAACACAAATCTCTAGAGTGACATACACATTTTAAACCGTATAATACTTCCTATAAAGATATACCGCATGAAACCCTGTCCTCTGTCTTTGAATATGACTTTCCGAGTATCCCCAACACTCAATACATAATATTTGCAGAGTCGTAGTTTTACGTGATCGACATTGATAAACATAATGTAACACATCGTTATAGTTAAATAAAAGAACATTAAACCAACCAAGTATAATACAAACGTAAATATTCCATAATAATGAGACTCATACCTTGCGTGCAGCAAACAAAGAGGAATTTCACATTATTTTATGAATTGTAGGTTGATAACATTATCTGTCTGTCTTTTGTCCCCGCGCAACGCCACCGTGAGAATGATAACAGCTTGCATGGTACGCCGTAGCGGCCGTACTCATGATCAGACTTGTACCCGGTGCTAATAAAGATCTTGTTGTGTTTCCATGCGCACGCTTTTAGGGGAATCCCCGATTTGCCAATAAATTGGCGGGAGTTGTGAAACTGATTTCTCGAATAATACCTACGGCGAAGCATGGAGACCTCCTGCGCATTTTTATTTCTTTCTTCTTCTTTTCTCTTCTCATTCATCTCTGACTCACTAATCAATATTCATTATCTAGCCCTCCGCAATATGTTATTCAATCATGTTATTTTTGATTGATTGTGTGTATGTTAAAAAGATTCGACAAGGGAGAGAGCACGTGAGTCGCAACCACATTTTCTGTACGACTACAGGGTGTGTAGAAGGACAAAATAAGATTTGTGGCTCATAGTGGGCTAGCATTCGTGTTTCATGGGGATGGGGAGCAGTTAAAATGGTATATTTTTCGTTTATAGTTTTGGTCTCCTCAAACAGAATATAAACCCCGTGAGATAATAATTGAGAATAATTGATATCCCTGTCAACTACACTGCAAAAACAAGGGTGTTAAATTCAACACCATGGGTGTTAATTTTAACACTTTCCCAGTATCTATATCGGAAAACACCAGCAGGTGTTATTCAACACCAGGGTTTGGAATTAAACAATTCAATTCCACTCTTGGTGTTGAAGTAACTCCGCCTTTGGTGTTAAAATCTAACACAATTATTTCAACTTGGTGTTAAAGTTCAATTCTATTTTTGGTGTTGAAATATCCAACACCATTTCTTTCAACACCAGTGGTGTGTAGAATTTAATCCTGCATGATTTTTGGTTAAAATGAATACCAATGATTTTAACACTCAATTCAAAGAATCCTGCGATGTCTGTTGGATTTAGTGGTAACAATTTTCTAACTTTTCTGTCTGCAGAACAAATTTTCACACTGAACGGCATGATTGCGCTGATGAAATATTCAGACCTTGACTAAAAATTCCATAACCACGATATCCCGAAAAAAATTCTTAACAGCTAGCTCGCGCATGCGCTTGCACGATGCAACGTCATAACATATGACAACTGTCGTCCAATGATTTTGCTCGAATCCACTACCTTATGCGCATGCACAAGTTCAACACCATAACACCAAGACTCGGAAGTCGGAACATCAACCTGTAATTAAACATTTTGACACTCTGTTGGTGCTGAACGGACGTAAACGGACGTGAAATTAACACCAAGGGTGTTGGTTTTTTCTATTCCGTGCTGGTGTTGAAATTTAACACCCTGGTTTTTGCAGTGTAGAGTGTCAAGTGCGATTTGTTCGACCTCTCTGAAATTTGCTGTGCACGTTAGTTTCGAGCAGTCGGCGAGGACAGAATTGCCGATAGGCCGAGTTTCGCATTCCTTTAAATCCATCTGTACTAGCATGGACCCTACTAGTAGGGTCCATGGTACTAGTGTACAGGAGGAATTAGATCACACTGCAAGGTCACTGGACAGGTGGTTATCTCATCAACTCAGCTCTCAATGGTCACCACAGGCGCGGATCCAGGGGGGGGAGCGTGCCTTGGACCCCCCCCCCCCCCCCCCGCAAAAAAAAAAAAAGGAGAGAGAGAGAAGGAAAAGAAGAGAAAGAGGAGAGAAAGGGAAAAAAGAAGAGGAAGAAGAAAAGAAAAGAGGGAAGAAGGAGATCGGGGGGGGGAAGGACTTGCCTCCCCCCCCCAAATAAAAAAATAAAAAAGAAGGAAGGAAAGGGAAAGAAAAAAGATAAAGAGGAGATAAAGGGAAGGACAAAATAGGAAGAAGAAAAGAAAAGAAGGGGGATATCAGTTGCAATTTTCCCGCCAACAAGTTGTGGATCGAGGGGGGAGGCAAATGACCCTAGCCTCCCCCCCCCCCCCCCCCCCCCCGTCCCCGCTAAAAAAAAGAGAGAAGGAAGGAAAAGGAAATGAGGAGAGCTAAAAGGGAACAAAAAGAGGAAGAAAACAAGAAAAGGGAGAAAAGAAGCGGAGATCAGTTGCGGTTAATCCCGCCAACAATGTGTGGAGCGGGTTGGGGACCAAAATGACCGTGCCCCCAAGCAAACCTAAAAGAGAGATAAGTAAGGGAAGGGAAAATGAAAGAGGAGAGAAAGGGAAAGGACAAAAAAGAGAATGAAGAAAGGTAGGGGATATCAGTTGCAATTTTCCCGCCAACAAGGTGTAGATCGGAGGGGGGGGGGCACTGGCATACTGATAGGGGAGGGGGGGTTGGAGAAATAGAATTCAAACGTGGTTTATTTATAATTCCATAACGGTGGTTAACAAATAATGCTGAAATGAGATAATTTTCCTCACTTTATGCGTTTGTTGGAAAATGACAAATTCCTAAATTTACAGCCAGGCAAGAAAATGCTTCTTGAGATTCCTACATATCAGGGCCCGCGGAACGGCGGGGATCGGGACCCTCGAGCCCCTCCCCCACAATTTCTTTGAAAAAGTATATTAAAGAGAAATAGAAAGAAAGAGAGCGAGAAAGAAAAAATAGTTAACTGCCAGTGTCACATTATAATGGGGTATCAAAATATGCTCATCTGACCATGATTAAAATTAATGCCTAAAATCCTAAGGGCTCTGCCCCCTGGATTCCACCTAGGGCCCTAAGGCGGGCCCTTAGATGCTCATATGACGGTCATTTAATGCCTAAAACCCCTGATTTCTGGGGGCTCTGCCCCCTGGACCCCATGCCAAATAGTGTCCTGCTAGTGTCACAAATAATAAGGTATCAAAAATGCTCATCTGACCGTAATTAAACGCCTAAACCCACTGAGCTTCTGGGGGCTCTGCCCCCTGGACCCAACGAAGAGCCCTTAGGCGGGCCCCTCGATACTCATCTGACCGTAATTGAGTGCCTAAAACCCCTGAGATTCCGGGGCTCCGCCCCCTGAACCCCAAGCCAATTAGTGACCTGCCATTGTAACAATTAGGTATCAAAATAATGCTCATCTGACCGTAATTAAATGCCTAAACTCCTGAACTTCCGGGGGTCTGCCCCCTGGACCCCGTCTAGGGCGCTAAGGCGGACCCCTGAATGCTAATCTGACCGTAAATTAAAACCTTAAACCCCTGAGCTTCCGGGGCGGACAAGGTATCAACATAATTATGTTCATCTGACAGCAGGCGCGTAGCCAGGGGGGCGGTGGGGTGGTCCCCCAATAAACGCCGGCCAAAAAAGAGAGGAGTGTAAAGGAAGAGGACGTAGGAAGAAAAGGGAATAGACAAAGAACATATTTGAAATTCAGACAAGGATTAAGAGTCGAGAACGGTACAACGGTACAACGAATCGTCAAAGCTTCCGCGCTATGCGCGGGGGGGGGGGGGGGGCAGTGGGAACTTAATTCAGACGAGGATAATTTTCGGGAACGGTACAACGAATCGTCTGCTTTCTATAATAATTTAATGAAACGTCGAAGCTTCCGCGCTTCGCGTGGGAGGGGGGGGAACTGAATTTAGACAAGGATTAAAAGTCATAACGGTACGACGAATCTTCCTCTTTCTCTAATGATTTAATGAAAAGTAAAAGCTTCCGCGCTTTGCGCGGGTGGGGGAAACTAAATTATTTTCGAGAGCTGAAGAACGAATCGTCTTCATTCTCTAAAAATTTAATGAAACGTCGAAGCGGGGAGAAAACTGAATTTAAACAAGGATTAAGAGTCGAGAACGGTACAACGTATCGTCTTCTTTCTTTAATGATTTAATGAAACGTAAAAGCTTCCGCGCTTCGCGTGGGAGGGGGGGAACTGAATTTAGACAAGGATTAAAAGTCATAACGGTACAACGAATCGTCTTCTTTCGCTAATGATTTAATGAAACGTAAAAGCTTTATTCAGATGAGGATTAAGAGTCGAGAACGGTATAACGAATCATCTTCTTTCTCTAATGATTTAATGAAACGTAAAAGCTTCCGAGCTTTGCGCGGGAGAGGGGGATGAATTAAGACGAGGATTAAGAGTAAAAACTGTACAACGAATCGTCTTCTTTTTCTAATGATTTAATGAAACGTAAAAACTTCCGCGCTTCGCGCGGGAGGGGAAAAACTATTTTCAGACGAGTAGGCACGTACGGAAGGGGGGAGGGGAAGGGGTTAGGGGGTTGACCCTCCCCCCTTCGGTTTTTTATGTGTGTATTTTGGAGCAACCCCCCACCCCTTTCTGTGATTGTTTTTTTTTTTTTAATTTAAGTTTTTTTTTTTTAAATATGCCAATGGCTGACCTAAAAAAGGTGACCTCACCCCCCCCCCCCCCAACGGAACAAAATGTCAAATTTTCAAATTTCGAGACCCCCCCCCAAAAAAAAAAACAAGTGTCCTCTTCCCCCCCCCCCCCCCCCCCCCTCCGCTTATTTAGCGGCTGGCTGAGTCGTTACGATTTTTTTTCGGACAAAAAAAAAAAGTGGGCCCCCCCCTAAGAAATCCTGGATCCGCGCCTGGGTCACCGATTAGGCATTGTTTGTTATAGTAGCTATAAGAGGGTGCAGTGGGCCTTTAAGATACGTTCTTTGGAGGTCAGAACTTTGAGATATCTCGTACAAATGCATGTTGATACAAGTGAAAGAAATGTATATTAAACTTCTTATTATTATTCACCATGTTTCATTTCAAATTCCTTTTCGCTATCACAATATTCTGAGGATTTTCTTTAATGTGTGAGTTTCCCTTTGATCATAATTTGAACTCGGATTAGGTTAGCAAGAGTCATTCAGTTCATGACGTTTTCCGGATCTTATCATTAGAGCAAAGACAGGCGCGGATCCAGGGTAGTAGGGGGAAAAGCGCTCTCTATCGACCGGCGCTATTTTGAAATTTTCGGGTTCAAAATAGGAAAAATAAAATTTAATGCTAACTACCCCGACCTCACACTGAGGCACAGCATATCACCATACTTGATAAATGTGTAATAAAAACCTTCTGCGATGAAAATACAACTATATATCAATAATAATAATAATAATTGAGTCTTAGTGAGCGCTATTACAACAGAAAAACTGATCAGAGCGCTATTACAACAGAAAAAATCATACAAATCAAATCATAACAATCACACAAGGAACAGTAATTAAGATATTATGAACTAAGTGAAATTTAGATACTCAAAACATACATTTTGGATTCAAGATGGAAAGCGTTGGTTTTTAAGTTTCTTGCAAATGCAAAGCTGATTGGACGTAGCATACACACAAAAATACGTATACAACTTATGTTTCAAGGTGATATACCTGTACATACTATGTTGACAGCACGTTAACACCACGCGAAGAAGCAACCGGTGGATACAGCTTCTACATAATGACGTCATCAAGTCGACTTCTGTTTTTCGTGAGATTATTTCCGGGTTTTGATGCTCTTGAATTAAAGTTTTCGAACAATTATTTCTCCCCTCCATGATGTTTTGTGAGCAACTAGTAGCAATTACTGTATTCTATGGCTCATAAGCTTCAGTTTTATATATGATTTATCCATTTCATTTTTCAGTTCGGAGATGGTCTTTAACCATAATAACAAAATTCCCCAAATGATTGTTAGAGCTTATGGATGCTAGACGAAATGAGCATTAGAAAAACCGGAACTAGGAAAAATGGTTATTAGACTAAATGAACAATAGACATAATGGGTAGTAGACTAATAGGATATTAGACCTCATGGAAATTAGACCAAATGACTATTAGCCTAAAATGTTCATTAGACCAAATGATAAGTAGACGAAATGATTATTAGACTATGTGGATTGTAGAATGGCTGGATGTAGACCATATGGGAACATACTAATCTGGTTGTAGACGACCAGGTTGTAGACCAAACAGCAATTTACCAACCCAGACTAAGGGAGCCCACAAATCTCTCCTATCCCTGTTGTGACGATGTATGTGAAGATTTGTAGAGAACATAAGCAGTGTAGCATGAAACCACATAATGTTTATCAGTCAACCATCCCACTAGAGTCAGAGAAAATTGACAGAAATTTTTAGGGGATTTTTAAAGCAATGTTTGCACAGTTCACAGTTGCACTCGCTATTGTCATAAATAATACTTCTTTGTCAATTACTAATATGAAAATATCTGAGGTAATTGCTTGGTGATTGTGTACGAAAGAAATCATAGTACCAGTTCAATATGAAACATTTTATGTGTGAAATCTCCTCGAATGTGTGTTTATGTAATAAAATGGCGGAGGTTGAAATTTTGAAACGAGACAGTATTGTTTTAGGCCTCATGATCCAATTAAAAAAAAACAGAATAAAGAGTTTGAAAAAGATACTTTTTACTCTAATATGTTTAGAAGAGATTGATTAATAAAGTTCGAAATAACTATAACCTGTATCTAACAAGAATAAATTAAAGTGTCACAATTATTTCATGAAAAGAGATATAAGAAATATTCCAACTTAATGGGCAAGAGTCAATTAAAAATGCCTAGTTTATCTCTGATGCAGTGAACAACTTAATTAGCCCATTAAAGCTTTCATGTGAGAGTCTGCATGTTTCAGCACAATTTGTCAAAATATTTGGTAACGCTATGAGTTTTTTGTAGGTATAAAGTGTAAGTGTGTGTATTCGGACTTTGAGTCCTTCTAGCTTTTATAGCCATTCTAATCGATGAACATCGAACGAACAGAAGTTCAGGTAAACATGTAAATCCCCCGATGGACCTTGTAACGCTAGCCCAAGAGTGGGAGGTGCACCATGTTTTACAAATATTGAGAAGAGGGGGTGTTGACAATTCAACCCAATATCACAGATTAAGAGGTTGGGTACAATCCCAAAGTGCCCTTATATTTGCACCATCTGTTCATGGGTCAGCCTTTCTGTTAACCCTTAAGACAATCGCCTATTTTTTCAACCGAAATAAAAAGCCAACGACCTTAATTTCCCACCTCGTTTACTTACTCCAAAATAAGGCCGGTTTTATTTGAACACTAACTTAATCAGTCATGAAATCATTTCAACTTTTCATTCTCCGTTCCAAATCGTGGGCCCTGTCTTATAAGCAGTTGCGATTAATCGCAACTCATTTGCGAATTTATATTAGTCGCAGCTATTTAAATAAGAGATAGGAGACTGCAAACTTGTGATTGATAACAGGTCCTGCGATTGATTTGGATCAATCACAACTCTTTAAAAGACGGGGCCCTGGAAAACAACCTCAAAACAGGTTAAGTGGCGCATTAGCGGCGCAAGGTCCTTCCTATACCGATAGCATAAACACCTTTTGTCTAACTGACGAAAGAACCAAAACATATTCCTCACGTCCGAGTCTGCAATGGTATTAGGGACTTTTAGATCTGCGTGAACTGATACGTGGTACTTCCATTCAAGGCAGTGCTTTATAAGGACGTCGATCGTAGCATAGACCTATTGTCTTCGTGCTAATCTAAAAGTCCCTAATTTTGACTGCGCGATGACATGCACATTCCTTGCACGCTTTGAGTCGATACTACACTAAACTCTTGTCACTTCAAAGGGTCACCCAGAGCGATTTGAGGGTGACTTAATTTCGCCTACGCGAAGCTATATACCATTTTTTACCACTCACTACTCGATCCTATTGAAATGATTGGCCTAACGCGGTCACGTGTGATTCATTTACTGAGACTCTTCAAATTGTTGTCATGAAAAAGCGTGAAATTTCGCTGCATTTACACTGAAACCAGAAACCGTCGGTTTTTCTCGCATTCTGGTGTTTTGCGGGTGACTACCGGCACATATGCGACGAAAAATCGAAGTCGAAAAACCCACCATGGAGTGTGGTTTTTTTAAACTCCCGCCCAAGTTTTTGTGCAGTGTAAAAGCAAACTTCGGTGAGTTACCAATTTTTCGCCACGTGACTCCCCTCGCGTCCGTGCTAACGCAGGCAGGGCACCGACAAGTCGCGCATGCGCATTAATCACCCCCAAAATGGTGAGATACCTGCTTTTCGTCACGTTCTTCTCCTTGCTTGTTTGTCAGCGATAATGACACGAATCAAACTTGACATTCATCATGTTTTTTTACATAAAAACAAGGAATGAACGGTGCGTGATTACATTCTTTTATTGAACGATCTATCCGCTCTTGTTGACTTTGTTTATGTAACCCATCGTACTCAGCCAGACGGTTTCTACAATAAATGCATACAGCCTCAATTTGAGTGCAGCTAGATCGATACAGTATATCTGCAACTCAACGCTTCTCCTTCAGTAATTCTCTAGCTATTCGTTGTAGTACAGGGTTCGGCGTTACAGTGCAGGGGAAGACAGACATGATGGAAGCTCAGCTGAACATATCTTTATTTCTATCGGAGGCCCTAATCGTGAAGAAAAAATGATGGAAACTCAGTTTATCAAAGAGCCGGATCGATCCAACTGTTCACTTTCCCTACTATTTGGCACTCCACGGAGATCTCTTGGCTCGCATTACAGTGCCATTATCCAACTTATGCCTTCCTAATTTACTTCGCTGGTCAGAATACCCGGCGATTGCCCTCTTTGTGGTAAAGTGTAAGCCTGCTTTTTTGTTGTTGCAATTCTTGGGTACTAGCCATCTGCGTCACCTTGTCTTTCTCTTTTCCTGAAATCAAAGCGCTCGTTCTGATGTTCTCTGCATGCTGGATTTCGAAACTTGGGTCTTTCCTAAAATGGCTTTAATATGAATACTTATATCATCATTATTTTTTGCTTTTTCGTCCCGTGCCTGCAGTTCATCATTCTGCACTTACCTGCATTATATGTTATATGATAAAGAGTTAAAATTGTTTTCGAATTATATCACTGGAAGAAAACAATTAGTTTGTTCCAAGGGTAAGAACTCAGCTATAAAGGAATTATTAGTTGGTGTACCATAGGGTAGTGTTCTTGCTCCTGTCCTTTTCTTATTATTTATTAATGATATATCTGGTGGTATTAATAATGTAGTATGCCCTATCTATATGCTGACGATGAAGTTATCTATGTTACTGGTGAATTCATAATGTTACTATTAATTTACAAAATACAGTAAATGTTTTAAATAGCTTGTATAATAGGAACCGTCTGAAGATAAATAGAAGTAAAACCAAAACAATGCTTATTACGACTTAGTCATCAGTAGGCATATGTCTTAATATTTACATTGACCATGAACTCATTGAGCAAGTCCACTCTATAAGGTATGTAGGTATTATTATTCATGAAAAACTGAAATAAAATGATTATTTAAGACCGTTATGTGAGTCAGTTGCATACAAGATTCATTGCCTTGGAAAATTAGGAAAATTCTTAAACATGACACTGTTGAATACTATATGTAAATCTTTCATTCAACCTTGATAACGGTGTCTCAGTTTGGGGTAACTGTCCTAATAAATTTAAATTACCCCTATTGAGACTCCAAAAAAGGGCAGCTCGTCACGTAACCGTTAATTATGAATTGATACTCCTCGTCTTGACCTGATGAAAAATCTATCTTGGCAAATAATTGAGGATCGACGTGATTACTTTCTATCGACACTGATGTACCAATGTGTTCACGGTATTGCCCCGTCCCGTTTATGCAATGAGATCGAAATGTATTTCGATAGACATGGACTAATTACGCGTAATGCAAATTCCCTTAATGTTGTGCCGCCTAAACCAAGCATTCAACTTTATTGTCAGTCTTTAAAATATACCGGTGCTAAAGTGCAAATGGCTCCGAAAAGTCTCATTGGACAACGCCCCCTATCTTCAGTGTCCAGCTGCCTAACATGTTAGCCTATGGACTTTTACCCCCAAAAAAATCGTTACAAATTCATTTTTTGTTTAAACGAAAAGCATATCCACCCCGACGTTTGACTTTTGAAAGTTTACCCACCGTAATTTGGTCAAAATAGGTCGCCAGCTCGCCATTGCCTATATAACACATTTGCAACAAGTCGAACTTTAGACGCAATTTGCCACTCGATTGTAAGGTTATAAGTCAAGCACACGAAGGATAACAAGCATGAATTATCGTAGATCAGTTCTGACTGGTTCATTATGTCCATTTCAGCCACCACCCCCCCCCCCCCCCACCGTAATTTTTTCATTTAGTATAGGCAAGCATTTTTTCGAGGTAAGCAAAAACATGAATATTCATGAACGCCATGGACTATTCGATTATTTACAGAGGGGTGCAATTTTGCACCACATCAAATTCCCCTCCTTTAAGTCAAGTATTTCATTGTATTATGTAGTTTGGTACGTTTATTTTACTTACTGTTTAATTATCAGATATCAATGATAGTTTAAAGATATGGAAAAGGTTCTTGTACTTTATATTTAGCAAAGCAATCTCACATACAAAATCACTATCAAGTGTCGTCTGATCCGCCGATTGCCATCTGCTATATACGTTCAAGTCACATTTATCTGTGGACTGTGATGACGACAGTTTACTCGTCATTGTAGATTTATGATTAGACATGATCTGTCATTATTAGTCTTTAATTGTTGACACACATACAATTACCACACACACACACTGAACACTCTCTCTTCCCCTCCCCCAACACACCATTTCCGCACATCTGGTTCACCAATGGCATATACACCCGGCAACATAGTGGAACGTTCTAGTTTGGTAGTGCCGTCGAACTAGCTACGTCGGTGCTGGCAATGGTTCAGCGAGCGAAAAATGAGACAACCGGAGCAATATGTGGAATCTATTACCAAATAACTTTTGAAATGCTCAGTCACTAGAAATTTTCAAATTATTGTACAAAATAATCAAAATCGAATCCATCGAAATTACCTCGACGTCTAATCTGAAACCTTACATTTGCATAGTCTAATATGACAATTATATGTTGACATTGTTATATGTAGCATTCATTTATATTCATTATCATTGTTGTTAGGGCCTTGAATCATTATACTACCATATTTTGTATTTCTGTCATATTATGCCCGCATAATCTAGATGAGGTAAAATAGCAGTTTGGTTCATATATACATTTTGAGTTTCGACAGAGAAATGAAACCATGCCATCAATTTGTACACAAAGATAATTAACATGTACACCCAAATTCGGTTCTGCATAGGATGGCAAATTCGCATTTCAATTTCAGAATTAAACCTGCAATGCCTCCCTCCCACCCCCCCCCCCCCCCCCACATACACAAATCATTCCAGTGCCTCCTCCATGAGTGGACTCGTGCTATACGCAACTGCGCGACATGCTAGATCATGTAGTATTTCTTCCCTGATCATATCCAATACGGGTTAGGTATAAGTGCGTACGTGTCATGTTATAAAAGGAATTTATAAACCACACTAGACGAATATTTGATCCCAGCCTGTTCTATCCACACGACACACCTGATCACTCACGCTCACTGAGCTTGAATTCAACAGATTGTGACAGAATTCCTTCTCGAAATTTCTGCAGACTTTTCTAAAGACAGTAGGGTAAACTGAACCCAATACGTACCTCGTGACAATAAGGGAGGCGATCAATTGCAGAAACATAACACACGCAGAGACGTTAAATCCTCAAAATTCATCCAGTTGTACTATAATGTCGTTTTCAGCTGTATAGGATACTAAATAGCTTGGCTGAGACAAATGTTATATGCCCTTTTCGAATAGACGCTTGCTTTACAATGCAGAAATGCGTGACCTTCTCATATTGTGAAAACGAATCATAACCGACGGCGGCGGGGATTCCCCCATGACGTTTATAAATAACATGGTGTTTAAACTGGATCCGTGATATCAAAGTCCTTATCGCGTATTTGCAAGCCGTCAAAACCTAATCTCAAAATGTATCTGTAGCAGCAAGATGAGTTTATGAAAGTATGTGCAAAATTTCAAATAAAAAGAGAGCGATTCTCTGTCTATATTTCATTTTCATAGTGACTCCATTCCAAAACACCGAAGTTTTACATCGATTTGCCTTATGAGTTATGTAAACAAAGGTGAAACACTTGCCTGCGTTTGTCATTCATACTGCCAGGGATAATTTGCTCGTGCAAACCTCGGCCGTATGGCAAGCCGTTTTGCTATTTAAAATAATTGTTTGATATCACTACTGCCATTTCGTGATACCACGAATTCAAATTTGTGATATCACGAATTCCCTTTTGTGATATCACAAATCACCAAAAAACAGAAGAAAAAACGCCGATAGAATTTGCCTTATGATTTTGTAAACAAAGGTGAAACGCTTTCGGAATTCGTGATATAAGGAGGGGGGGGGTCGAATTTGTGCCGGATTTCACAAAATGGAAATGGAATGCTATCACTCATCTTGTGCAAACAACCGTCGGGATTTTGAGCGTTAGTTTTGTGCAGAAATTCAACGCTGAATTCAAGCGTTCTTTTTGCGCAGAAATTCACAGGCAATTCGAGTATCAGTTTTTTGCACAAATATGGGAACACAACTAACACTCGAATACCCAGCTGAATTTCTGCACGAAACCAATGCTTGAATTCTCTGTGAATTTCTGCGCAAAAAGAGCGCTTGAATTCAGTGTTTAATTTCTGCACAAAACAAAATAAATGCTCGAATAACCTGTGAATTCGCGATATCACGATTTTAAATTTGTGATTTCACAATTTCCAATTTGTTTATCACAATCATAAACCCAACTTTTGATATCAAAAATTCGAATTTGTGATATTACAAATTAAAATTCGTGATATCACGAAATAAAATTTTTGATATAAAAAAACACATTGGAAATAGCAAAACGGCTTGCCAAACGGCCAGTAGTGAAGAATTATTGCGCAATCGCTTGCTAGCTGGGCGCACGCTTTGATTTGGATTCGATCTCCATCGATATATAGCTCAATTGCAGCCATGGGTGTCGATCCCGGGGGGGATGGGGGGGGGGGATATATCTCCCCCAATATTTCAGGTGGGGGGATGGCCTGTACAATCATCCCCCCCCCCAATAATTCACCCTCAAAAAAAAAATTAAGAGAAAAATTTATGATGAGAGCCCGATGAGAGTAGTTAATGGTTATTACTCGCAAGATGACCGTCAATATACACATTTTGTTATCTCATTTTCATAATACATACATATATACGAGGGAAATGAGACAACCGTATATGAGACAAAAATAAATTGAATTCCCGCTCATACGGCTTCATCAGGAATTGATTTATTTATTCAATTTGTTCAATTAACAGCATTATAGAAATGCAGTGCGCCAAATGCAAAGACGCAGCGTTAAAAGGCATCGTGCTATTTGTTAAGCACGAAGCGCAAAAGTAGCAATCTGCAACATCAGACAATCCTGGATAATGTAAACGTATATGAACTCTGTGAAAATTTCGTGATGAGATCGGAGACGAGGAGAAAGATTTTCGGACATTAGTATGACTTATAAGAAAGTTCACTGTTATATTGTTTCCGTTCAGTCGTTCACCTTTTTAAAAATTCACGTCATTGTATCTTTTTTTTAATTTTTTTTTTACTCATTTTATTTCCTGATATTTCCTCTTTTTTTCATATTTGGAGAACGAATATTATGTCACAACTTATTTTTGTTTTATTGAAAAGCTGATATAGGCCGATGTCACTGGCGTATTTCATACAAGTGATTTATCAAATGTTCGTGATATCACATGATTTTCAACAAAATTCGCGTTTCTCCATTTCTGTTGCAAACTGACACATTCCCAAATAGCCAGGAAGAGCATATATTTTGTATAGTCACCGATGAGCCTAATTAGTGGCCGTTAACACTAACAGTAGTATACAATTCCTCTCCGGAAGCTATTGCGACAAGCACTGCCGGGAGATAACATGCTACCTACCATTCGGGCTCTGCATGCAAAGATTTGCAAACGAACGTTCCATACTTACATCATGTATGGACACTGAATTCAGACAAGGATTAATATAGAGAACAGTACAACGAATCGTCTTCTTTCTCTAATAATTTAGTGAAACGGCAAAGCTTCTGCGCTTTGCGCGGGAGGTGGGCAACTGAATTCAGACTAGGATTAAGAGTTATAATTAATTGAAACGTCAAAGTACACGATACAAAGAATCATCTTCTTTTTCTAATAATTTAATGCAACGGTAAAGCTTCCGCGCTTAGCGCTGGATGGGCGAAAATGAATACAGACAAGGATTAAGAGTAATAATTTATTGAAACGTGAAAGCTTCCGCGCTTCGCGCGGGAGGGCGGGGGCGACTTGCACTCAGACAAGGACACGATACAACGAATCGTCTTCTTTCTCTAATAAATTAATTCAAAGCTTCTGCGTTTCGCGCGGGAGGGGGGAAACTGAATTCAGACAAGGATTAAGAGTCGAGAATGATACATCGAATCGTCTTCTTTATTTAATAATCTAATGAAACTTCAGAGCTTCCACGCTACGCGCGGAGGAAGGAGAACTCGTTCAAACATTAAGGATTAAGAGTCGAGAATGGTACATCGAATCGCCTTCTTTCTTTAATAATCTAATGAACCGTCAGAGCTTCCGCGCTACGCGCGGAGGAAGGGGGAACTTGATTCAAACAAGGATTAAGGGTCGAGAACGGTCCAACGAATCGTCTTTTTTCTCTAATAAGTTAATGAAACGTCAAAGCTTCCGCGCTTCGCACCCAACCCGGGACCCAACCCCCTAGCTTTGCGTGCTCACTACCGCCCCCCCCCCCCTAAAATGAAATCCTGGCTACGCCCTTGGGGAGGGGTGCAACCTGCCACACGCTTCTTCCTCTTGATTGCTTTGATCCATTGCCGAAAATATTTTGGCATCTATCATCCCCCCCAACCACAGATACAAATCGACACCCTTGATTACAGCTCAACGAATTGGCAATTAATTACATTTACAAGAGCTAGATGTACGACGGCTGCTTCTATTTCCTTTACTACGGACATTACAGTCAAAACGAGCATTTTTTAATGTAATTTATCTGGCTGTAAAACGAGTATGAGGCCAAATTACGCAGGAGGAGCCAGCAGATTGGCGATCTCAATCGCAAAGGTTGTGGCTATTCAGCGCCGCACATAACATCAACAAAATGTCAACAAAACAGCAGGGTTTTAAAAAAAGTGCACCTACACTACAGTAGCTGGAACAAATTTGACCAATTTTCCCGGTGTTTTTTTCCCAAACCCATTCTTGTAGGCCTATAGCCTTTTGACAAGGCCTCGTGACTCTGGCTATTTTCTACCCCAATCAGCGGCTAAGATGAGTCTATAGACCAAGGGTGAACGCACGTTCGAGTGGCTTTAGCCGCGAGGCCTTTTGTATTCTGGCTTTTACTGCTCTCATGCATGAATTATTCATGACTTTGGATTTTTTACCAATCAGAATGGCACTCTCCCAGTCGATTTCGTTCGTGATTCGTTCATTATCAAAACATGTAAGAAAAGGTAAAAGACGTAAACTAGCTTTGCTTAAGAGAAGAACATGTAAATGATTAATACAAAATATCACATCCAAATTTATTTTACACGCAAAATTACAATAAAATAGGAAGCATTTGATGACTTGAGCTAACAATTGTAAGTAAAGATATTTGGACTTTCCCTGTATATAAAATGAACTATTTGTTTCGTTCCAAGTTATAGGTACTCGTACTACGTAAAGTTTTCTGTGAATGTGATAGTTAATATATGCCGACGTCACGCGATGATACGTTCGGTGATTGGACGCTACCATTTGGTAGAGAATTCCAGTCGGAAACAAGGGTTAACATAAGAAATCCAAACCAGATTACTAAACGCTACTTGACTGGGCCACTCGCTCTGGCGTTCACTCGGGTTTTCGCAATTAGTCTCTTTTTAGTCGCTCGGCGTCTATCAGACATGAGGCCTTGTCTAAAGGCTAATTCATGTACGGTTGTCATTAATTTTACACCAATGAAAAGAGTTCTCCTGCTCTTGAGCAGGAGAATTTCATCGCTATTTCTATTCTTTCTATCGTCTATTTCCCCGGATATTTCTCCTGTACCCTTTCCACAGTTACCGTATAATCTCGTACACATCCGATGAAAATCAGGCCACTATGAAAGGTGTAAATGAGTGATAATTGAAGCCCTTATTTTTAACACAATAAATGGGTGAATAAAACAAAAAGGGTAATTTACCGATAATGAATAGTTTCCCATGATCTTACTTTTAGGACTGAAGATTGACAGATGATGTCACAAGATGAATGAGACCTGGAGCATTTTTTAGGGTGGAGATTAGCAGGTCTAAGAAAATTATGTTTAAAGACATTTTAAAATCTATGAAATATATTTCAATGTTTTAATATCAAAATATGAGTTGTATGCTGCCCTGCACATCTCCAGGAATCAACTTATATTTAGATCTTACCCCACCTTTAAAGTGGGGAATCCCCTCGGAAATTTCGCAATATCCTACAGCTGCCTATCAAATTCAATGATGTTGAAGATTATAGGGCTTAATTATTACTAGCGGAAATTCCCAAGTTTCATGTTTGACCTTTAACCTGCATCATTCAAACTCCACATCCCATTGAACTGGACCTTGCTGTACAACATCCGTTAGCAATACAAATTTACGGTGATAATTGGTAATAAGCTACATAAAATTGAAATATTGACTAAGGACCTTAATCTGTAAGGCATGCACAAATGAAATGTTTGAAATAATATCAAGATGTTAGATTAATTCAATTTCTCATTGCCAATTAAGGACACATACAAATAATTCGATGTAATGTAACTGTTATTCTTTGATATTCTACGATTGTTCTATAATTGCATTATAACTGCATTATATAGAGGAAAAATTGTTTTAATTTTCCCTCTATATAATGCAGTTTTATGTTCCAGCGATGGTGTAGCTGCAAGGTGTTACGGGGTATCATCCCATTGAGTTTGTTTTTGTATAATTTTGTATTCTTACCTCTCATTAACAAAATTGCAATTTAATTTACACTTGATTCAAAATTACAAAGACAATTTTTTTCATTTAATTAATTTCCACAATTATATGATTCAGAAAACAATAGTCGAAAAAAATAAATATTTTGATATGGGAATCAACTTAATTATATTGTTCATATAAGTAAGTTTAGGGCTTTTTGTTGCTGTAAAATCTACACTCTAAGAAAAAAGGGTGCAATATAAGAGTTTACACCCTTCCCACAAAAATGAACCCTATCGACCAAAAAAAGGTGCAAAATAAAAGTTTGCATATTGCATGCATATTCATGATTACTTTACACATGTTCACATAAAAATACATTTATCATGATTTGTTAAGCAAATTATGACAATGCACATCAATTTTTGTGATTTTTATTTTTCTTCGGCAATCATTAACCAATAGATTATTTTGTCTGATCATGTTACAATTACATTCACGTTTTAGCAATAGATATATTGATTATATGATTACTTACCAAGAAACAATATGCATGTTTAATATGTAATTGTGTACGAGCAAATATCACGAGTATTCCTCGAGTATGAGTGCAGAATTGCACCTTTTAAAGGGTGCAAGACTGAACCCCTAAATGTGCTGCTATTGCATCGGTTTGCACCCCTAATGGAGCAGGATTGAACCATTAAGGGTACTAACATGTCTCCTAAAAGGTGTAATCTGGCACCGTCTTAAAGGGTGCAGGATTGAACCCATAAAGGTGCTGCTAGTGTTGCATCGGTTTGCACCCCTAAAGGTGCAGGAATGAACCATAAAGGGTACGATTTCCCCTAAAAGGTTCAATCTGGCACCTTTTTAAGGGGTGCTGGATTACACATTTCAAAAGGGTGCAGGATTTAACCCCTAAAGGTGCTGCTATTGTTGCATCGGTTTGCACCCCTAAAGGTGCATATTTGCACCATTTTTTCTTAGTGTGTAGAGTGAAAATTTTGAATGCCAAAATATAGCAATAACGAGAGGTAGAAGGATACAGAGAGAGAGGTAGAGAGAGAGACAGAAAGGAAGAATAAGATAATGAGAGAGGTATTCCAAGGTATTAAAGAGGTATCTAAAAAGAATCATTTTCAATTACAACGTAACATCTGATTGCATAATAAATGACCAGTCCCCCTCGTCATAAATAGAATAAGGAACCCACGCAACACCTCCGAGTTAAAAAAGAATAATATAACAAAAAACATGTAAAAATCAGCGGTTTATAATCTTGCAATGTGTGATAACTTTGTTACTCATAACATTTCCCAGGTGAAGTCATCGGTTATCAACATGTACTTGAAATGACTGTGCCAGGAAATTGATTATGACTCACGTATTACCCACAGAGAGGAGCTAGAGGGGCAAACTTGTACCCCTCTAAATTATATGCAATCCAATGTTTCTTTCCAAGGTCCGCATCCAAGTTTAATTGAAGAATTGTTATCTTTTATATTTTCTCAAAACTATAATTCCTTTGCGTACATCAAATAGAAGCAAAGAATTTTCAATAGTCCTGGTTTAAACAAGCTGAAACATGATTATAACAAAGTTTATTTTATCCTTTGATAAACGGACATAAATTCAACATAATTCATTTTTTATAATTTCACAATGTATATGACTAAAATATGTCACAGTCACATAAAAGGGAAATACAACCGCACTCAAGTTATTTCATCCCCAAAACTAGAACAAACATTGCTTTTTTTTAGAATAAAAAAGACTAGTTAAACCAAAAATGATTTTCAAAGTATTATTACTAGAATACAGTTTTGAAGTGTCTGTTTTTTCCTCATACGTATGGGGTGTATGAGAGAGAAAGGGAGGGTGGGAGGTTTAGGGGGAAGAGAGGGAGGTTTAGGGGGAAGGGAGGGGGAAAGAGAGAGAGAGAGAGAGAAGTGGGATGGGAGAGGAAGTGTCCCCCATCAGCCAGAAATCCTTTCAAATGACGATATCCCTGAGCGCCCAAGTTTTGTTTTAATCTAAAGCGCTTTATTTTATCTACAAGCTCATGACGAACGAATCGAATGGATAGTATAGCGAACGGAACCTGTTGTAGGTGATGCGTGCGTTTCGTGTACAGGGAAGCTCTCCAGTAATGGCGGTAGGACAGAGCGCCGCTAGCGTTGGAGATGGAGCTTGGGGCGATATCGGATTCGTGTTTAGTATGTCCCAGCCCAAAAACTTAATATAAAATTCTAATTTTACAATGAATAGCTTTTAATTGTTTCATTAATGTTTCATGAATTAATTTCATCCAGCTAAGTTAAAAACAAAATATGATCCATTCTAGATGACAGTCAGTTGGGAAAATATGAGATGTTTTTTTGTTCATCATTTCCCAGGCTTGCAACAATAACTCGATGATCCGTGAACTCGATAGAAGTCTACAGGCCAGAAGGCCAACGGCCAAACAGCCTTCCAGCCCACAAGACCGACATATTTTCTTATGTGCCTTTTTCTTTAAATTATTTGTCAGTCTCATGGAACATCGGTCTTGTAAAAACTTTTGGATCTGTCTAAATGTCTACATTTCCTTATGATTTTCTTCGTTTGGTTGGTCTCGTCTCATGGAACATCTTTTTAGTGGACATGGAAACGTTTGGCCTCTTCTGATGTCGGTCTCATGGGCTATCAATCTCGTATGCTATAAGGGAGTTTACAGATAGCACATGGTACAAATGACCCCAAATATCCACAGATCTTTTACACATGGAGAAGTTCCACTTTGAGCATCTTAGAATAATAACTGCCAAAGTCCTAGATGTGCTTCATGAATACCTTTTGTTTGCCCTCTTGAAAAGAATACTTCCACCTGCGTATCTGAGAATGTACCGTTGGTGCATAAATAAATAATGTTACATAACTTTCATGAGTGCATATCCAGTATTCTTCTCTGGTGGGTTTTACCTTTTTTGGTACAAATGACCTTTATCTGCCCATGCGCAGATTGTATCTATGATTGCAGGGCCCTCAGGGAGAACAGTATTAATACTGATGAGGCTACCCTGGGTAAACAAGACATATTATTATTATTATTATTAACTGGCTCATTGTTTTGCTGCTAGGAATTCCCCAATGAACGTGTAAAAGATGCATGTCGGGGGTCACTGGGATTCCCCACTCCTTTGTCGTTTAAAAAAAAAATTGTTCCCATCGTAGCTGATTACTATACATGCATTCGCGCATATGTTGTTTGCTTTGGCGGCGTGCAAATATACCAATGCTAATTAAAAAGCACCCGTTCTACATTTTTACGAGCATACAAAGTTATCATCAGCGATAAAATCTAATGACTATACATTATTTGTACAGCTTAACCGACATTCAAAACAATAGATATTGATATGTTAAAACAGTGTATTCGATTTACCGACGCCATAAACGTATTCCACAATAGACCATTTCATAAGATAATGTGAAAATGTGTTAAAACCACCCAGTTTCCCATATTATGAAGTCTCTAAAACTTTCCAAGATTTTTTCCGTGGTTCAACACTGTGTCACTCCTTTGCATGTGGAAGGCAATTTTTATAAAATGGCGGGGGGATGTGAACACACCGTTTCTATAAATTATAGTGAAAGCTATGTAAGGTTTACTCTGTAATACAATAACAAGTACAGTGGTGGTAATGAATTGCCCTATCTTCACATGAATTTTATACCTGCATCTCTATAGGGACTTTTAGGTTTGCACGTCAACATAGGGGACTGCTACGTGTGAAGTCCTTTTAAGACACTGGCAATGCCTAAACAGAACATCAAAGTGCCTTAAAGGACGACACACGTAGCAGTCCACTATGTCGTCGTGCAAATCTAAAAGTCCCTAGTATTACAAACTGTGTGCACTCAGTGTCCGTTAAATCTCCGGTTTAGCGTTGAGGGTGTCTTATTTTCTCAGCTGATTTGGCGCGCAACACGGAAACAGTCAAGGCAGTGCAGGGGGGGGGGGGGTGTTTGGGGGCTTAATCCCCCATCAATATTCTTTGTTTGAGAGAGAACTCAAGGGGGAGTAAACTAAACAAATTGAAATGCCCTTTAACCCCCCCCCCCCCCCCCCCCCACTGAGCGAAATATCGGTCGACACGATTTTCCTATTTCCGGGGGCAAAAAAAAGAAAATAAATAGTGCTCACTACCCCCCCCCCCCCCCCCCCCCCCACTGCTGTGGTACACACACCCTATCGAAATCCATGTAGCCAAATTCAAGCTATTGTGTGATAAACGGTATGAGTTCTTGCATAATCAAAATTACGAAAGTGCGAGCGAATTAATGTTTCCTGTGAAAAACATTTGGGAATAATATTTCAATTTGGAAGGGAAAGACAATAATTCAAATTGCTGTTCCCAACAAAGAGAGAGAGAGAGAGAAAGAGACAGAGTGTGTATGTGCGTGTGTGTGTGTGTGTGCGTGAATTTTTGGTTTGTTTACAGACGTGTATCAATCAGATAAACATGAGAGATAAACATGTAAATATATATACACATGCATAGGCGAATGGAGGGAAGGGGAGGGTAATAAAAAGTCATCATGATTCATTTCGCCGTCTGGTCTCAACACAAGCCATACGGTTGGAACACTCCTAATGAAATGAATATGCATACCACATTTGATGAGGGCATTTCAATGGGATATACATGTACATCTACAAACCACTTCATTTTGTTAGAACTTAGTGCTGTAGAAATTTCAAAATATTATAAACATTCGAATAATGATAAAAAATACTTATCATGCTTATAAAACACACAGGGCTGACAGGGGGAGAGACATGTTACATTTTGAGTTCACAAATATACAGAAACTTACTCAGTGAATTAATTGGTATTTCGATTCCAAATGAATTATAGCTAGGATTCTATCCGAAGTATAGCGCCGATGGAACTTTTATTTTGAAACAATTGCAAATTCATGTTTTAATGTTCAAAGAATGGGAGAGTTGTCCTAAATAACGTCACAGTGGAGTAACCTATTTTATGATACTCATCATAGGTATCATAGATTCGATGATCTAAACTTGAAACGTTAACAATTTGACTATTTGTTCAAATTATTTCAATTTGTTACATGTTGGATAACCCTTATGGTGGTTGATGGTAGTTGTATTATTTCATTTATATTTAGAATAAAACCATGAAAACGCCAGGATTTTCTTAATGAATTTAAATATTATTGGTGAAATATTCGAGGCATGAATGACAATACAGCAAGCTCATATTATAATTATGGTATAAATCAATTATCAAATCATGTCTTTACCTATTAATCCACTGGTTCTTGTCCGAATTCGTGAGTTCCTTTCTTCTGAGTTGGACTTATCCAAACGGTCTTGTTGTAAATGGAAAGCTTCTTACTATGTACGTTGTGCTCTACCGTAATTTCGGAGCTACGTTATTACGCAACAACTGTGGGATTCCCAAGCTTACACAAAATGGCCGCTGAAAGGGTTCAATTTCTGGCAATTTGGAAGAGGGACAATGGGGTATTAACTTGACCATCCTCGTGTCCTTTTATATTAAGCAGTTGCTCAGAGCCGCATATGTATGTATATAGATCGATTGTGTAAGTTGGCCCACGGCGCATGTTGCTTTGTTAGGCAAGCAAGTGTGTCCAACTGAAGACTCTTTGGCCAATCTATGTGTATACAATATATACCATTTCGAAATGTAACCAGATGTATGCATATGCCTTTGTGAAGCGCTTTGACACGAATGGTTCCATTCATCTTTTATGAACAAAATCTCTATAGTCAGAACTCAAATTGCATAAATTAGTTCCTAGACGACAATATGGCTTGTCCTATTTGATAACATGTAATATATGCGATTCGCATTTTGACTATTGAAATACATTTATTCGTAACAAGTGAAGGACATAATTCGTATGGAGGCAATTATTCAATTTGGTTACAATATGACAATCGCTTTTTGGATGTGAGCAAGCTCATGGAAACAGGAAAATGAGTTTTTAGCATTCTGGAACTGTTTACATGATCTTCAGTGTATTTTAATCAGACTAATTACAGTTGAATTTTTTTGTTGTCGCAATTAGTAGGATGTTCATGCCATTTTTCCACAAAATTTCTGTCATTATAAGAAGAGAACCATGCATTATACACACCTCAGTATAACTACGGTAAAGTATCACATTGAGTTGTGTACATGCGACACACGTTCGGGCGGAGTGTGTAAGTGACAGTTGCAAACTGTGTATAAGGAGAGAACCATGTAGTATACAAACCACAGTATAACCACAGTAAAATATCACATTGAAATGTGTACATGCCACACACTTTCGGCCACAATGTGTAACATACACAAACACACAGTAGAAAGGACAGAACCATACAGTATACACACCACAGTATAACCACAGTAAAATCTCACATTGAGTCGTGTACATGCGACACACTTTCAGTTACAGTATGTAACGTACTCTGACACACTATGGATAAGGACAGAACCATGAATTATACACACCACAGTATAATCACAGTAAAATAACACATTGAGTCGTTTACATACGACACTCTTCCGGTCCCACTGTGTAACATGCTCTGACACACTGTGGATAAGGGGAGAATCATGTAGTGTACACACCACAGTATAATCACAGTAAAATATTACATTGAGTCGTGTATTTATCTAACTTTCGGCCACAGTGTGTAACATGCTCTGACACACTGTGGATAAGCAGATAATCGTGTAGTATACACACCACGGTATAACCACAGTAAAATTTCACATTGAGTCGTTTACATACGAAACACCTTCAGCCACAGTATGTAACGTACTCTGACACACTATGGATAAGGACAGAACCATACAGTATACACACCACGGTATAACCACATCAAAATTTCACATTGAGTCGTTTACATACGAAACACCTTCAGCCACAGTATGTAACGTACTCTGACACACTTCGGATAAGGAGAGAACTTGCATTATACACACCAAAGAATAACCACAGTAAAATATGACATGTATTTACAACACACTTTCGGCCACATTGTGTAACATGCCCTGACACACTATGGACAGGGCGATAATCGCGTATTGTGCTTACCACAGTAAAATGGGAGGCAAAGGATTTGATGAATAGAAGGTATGACCAAAGAAATAGACTAGTCCTGAACAAACTATAGCATGAAACAGAATTGCCTGGATAAAGTTTGTCCAGGGGGTCACCAGGACCTCCTCTTATAAACAGTTGAGATTAATCGCAACTTATTTACTTGTCACACCTATGTAACACATAGGAGACAGCGAACTTTCGATTGATAGGAGGAATTGCAATTGATTAACATCAATCACAACTCTTTATAAGACGGGGGCCCAAGAGTCGGAGGCGACTCGATGGCACCTATTACAACAATAACGATGGTAGTACCTCAAACAGTTTGAATTAAGGAATCAATTGATCATTTATTTCTCCCTTTCCTGAGAGCTTACAGGGAATTTTAATTCTACGAAACTAATACTGTGCGCGGCACAACCGCTTTGTGATTAAATTAAGTCATAAAGAAAGATAATTCTGTGTATGCTCATTGATTGTTAAGGCCTACGCTTATACCGATGTTTTGATACTGACAAATACCAGTATACAGGTAATTTTAAATCAGAAAGATGTTTGACGTACTTTGGTTTAATTTTCCTGCATTATTATTATTTCAGAGTGTTAAATGTGTGGCAAAATAATCATAATGATACTCATTTTCGAATATACCGTTCATCGCACAAAAAAAGATTAACAAAAACCTTTAGTTAAAAAACAAACTTCGATTATATATTGTATGTGAGTGATATCTACCAAACTTTTTGACCTATTAGGCAACCACAAAACCTCTGTTGTTTCCTTGAGATAATGAAATTTTGTCGACATGTGATAAAACTTGGCCCTTTGTTTTGAATGACAATCAATAATATTTTTTAATAGGGATGATTTAGCAAGTTAAAAGAGCGTATACACCGGATCTTCGCGTGATTTTGCTTGCACATTAAAAAAACACTAACAGTTCTATTGCATACTATCATCCCTTCGTTATCTCGGTATATTATGATTAATTGGTGAAGATGACATTTAGAGTGACGGGCTATCTGGCTTTTCCTTTATCACTTGTTTTTTGATACACCATGTATTCAATATGAGAGGACGAGCGGGAAAAGGGAAAGAGGGAGGAGAGATAGAGAGAGGGAGAGAAGGGGCTAAAAGGGGAGGAGAAGAAAGAGAGGGTGGGTTTTAGAGGGAGGGAGTCAGAGAGAGAGAGAGAGAGAGAGAAAGAGAAAGAAAAATATAACGAGTGAGTGAGTGACATGTTGGGAATACCCATGCCGTTTTATCTTTGGTTGTCATAAGCCACTTCGGAGATATTATATCTACGAGAGGGCATACAAGGTCATTTGTACAAAACTGTTAAAACCAATCGAGAATACTGATGGATGGGTGTTCATGAAAGTAATGTAATATATATTCATGTATGCTCCGGATGAATATTGTATTCGATACACAAGTGGAGGTGTTCTTTTCAAAAGGGCAAACAAAACATATTCATGATCGAAGCACCTCCATAAATTTCGCCATGATTATTCTAAAATTGAAGCGGCTTATTACGTGGCCTTTATAGAGTGGTGAAGTGTGACGTTATAAAAAATCTATTTTTGGAATTTCTCAATTATTTCCTCATTTTCCAATGTTATGAGCCAGAGCAATATAACACTGAGTTACTATAGGAAATCTATTTAATCAGATGGTCATATCTCAGCCATTACTCAATATATTCAATTGGTTTTCGACATTCGGACATTTATTTTGATGCTCTTTTTGGAAAATGAAGAAAAAAAATCGAGAAATTCTAGAAATAGATTGTTATAATGTCACAGCTTCGGTACTCTATTGTATCTGAAATGAAATTAAGCATGCAGGTTACATTGTGCAGTACATGTGGTGGCAGCAAAAAGCCGTTTTCCT
The DNA here is from genome assembly GCA_035222895.1 of Strongylocentrotus droebachiensis. Lineage (NCBI taxonomy): Eukaryota > Metazoa > Echinodermata > Echinoidea > Camarodonta > Strongylocentrotidae > Strongylocentrotus > Strongylocentrotus droebachiensis. The sequence goes on along the minus strand of JAVYIG010000230.1, from coordinate 69,993 downwards.
AATGTAATCTTACTCTCTCGGTATAAGTTTAATGCACAAACTTCTGTAAAGTGCCTCGTTACAACTTAGTTTACGTGTTATTAGGTAGGACAAGCCATAATATTTATCTTACCTAACAACTATCTGACTATTGAAATACTATCGTTTGAAACAGGTTAATGAAATAATTTGTAACTAGGCACTCAACAAAGATTTATGCATTAGATTTGATTGCATTGTGAAAATGGCCTCTTGAATGAAGTTGTCTACGGGAAACCCTGTCCAGCTTTTTTTTATCAGAAGATTCTACACTGAATGAGTTTTCCACTCTCTCAATAAAAATTGCTTACTTAAGTCTGGAAATGTCGAGACTAGTCCCCTTAACCACATAATCTAAGAACAAGAATAATTATGTCACCCCCCCCCCCCCCCCCGCGCCCCTCGAAAAAGCCTCTATTTACCTGCCCATAAAAAGAAATCTATTTATGGCCTGGGAAATCCCAGATTCCAATCTATTGTGTCAAATCGTGGGAAAAGAAAACTCAATTCGATAAGCTAAAGCGACAACAAAAAGACAAATCGATGATGAACACAATTCTAAAGTGTTCCCAAAAAATTTCGGTGTGAATCTACACAGAAATAGTTCCAACACTTATGGTAAATTGGTAATGCATGGTTAAATAATATTATGAATTACAATTCTGGGCCCTGTTTCATAAAACTTGTTATCATTAACAAATGCTGAATTTTTTATGACAAATTTACTCTCAGCCAATCAAATGCCACGATTTCAGTTGCTTATAACAGTTATTGTAACTTGTTATTGATAAAAAGTTTCATGAAACAGGGCCCAGGTTTGCTTGTTTTTGTATGGGTTTTTTTCTTCAAGTTTACGCACTGTACACAGAAAGATGTATATGGGACTACACAAACATGTGACATAAAAATGTGGCCCACATGTTTAATATTTAGAATATGACGGCACTTGAAGAACCGCCTATCAGGGAACATTTTTTTCTCTGATGTTTTTCCACACGTGCATTATAACAATGAAAACGTTCGTCATCATTAATAGCATACCATATTATAATTCAGTTTCGGCCACAGTAATGAATTACTCGAAATTCTTAACAATTTTGTTTATCTCGTATATAATTGAGACCTATCATAATATCCAGCAAATATTTGACAGGGTTTGAAACAAATTTGTTCTGGTGTTCAGTCACCAGTTAGGAATGTCCGCAAATGATTGACATTTCCTTTGCAGATGTAATATCATAACGGTTATTTGCCGCCTTTGTCAACATGGTTAACATTTGGCTTTATTTTTTCAAAGATTGCAATCAAACGCTTCTGAAAGTGGGAAACGTTACCCCTCCCCCCCCCCCCCCCCCCGCAATCCTTTTTATTGATCTGGTCTTGCATGCTTCAATTTGTTCAACTTCTGCGATGGACAACATCACATGGGCGAAGAGGCAGCTCCTCGGGCAGAAGAAGACCAGCGAAAACGTACGTAGATGTGCTCAGAGAAGGCACGGGACTGGAAGTTGAAGTCCCAGGGTATGGCTTCTCAAAGTCCGGACTTCGGTCCGCATCCGGACCGCCGGGCAAGTCATTCCGGACCGCATGGTAGCCCTAGGATCAGATATAGACCTAAAACAAACATCGTTTTCTTTCGTATTACAAATATTGGCATTACTGTAAATGGTAGCAAGTGATTGTGTCTGAAACACAGCCGAGGACACAATTCAGCCGAGGACGCAGGTTCGAAACTGAGTCCCGTCTTTCGGATGGTGACGTTAAAAGGTCGGTCCCCAGACGTAAATAATCATATCTGATTGATACACGTCTGTAAAAACCCAATACACACTCTCTGAAACGAAATTGAATCATGTTTGAGTTGCGTCCTCCGGCTTTTCAGCAAGTAATAGTACATTGTTCTACTTCATTGAAGTACATGTATACGGATGACCCTAAGAATCTTGCGCGAATGGCATCCTATGTTTCGGGCCTTTTAGCTTTCATGGGAAGCACGTCTGGACCGTCAGTGAAAAAGTTTAAGAAACCATGTCCTTAGGGAATACCGGGTTACATCGGAAGTACTGGGTTCATTACATCATTATCACGAGAAACCGCATGGACTCGACCACAGTAAAGTAAAGTATTTGCTCACACATTCCCATCCATCCCAATAACCACACATTTTTTTCTTCATTTATACCTTCTAACCTCAGCGTTAGCCATCGTTGAGTCACAAAGAGCTGTCTACATGCGAAAACACAATGGCCCGAATTCACTAAACTCATTATAATTTGAGAAATAAAAGCATTGCAATTATGTACATTCTTTATGGGATGTCGTCTGCTCGGGCAGGGCTGGTTCATATTGTGAAGGCATTAAAACATCGTTATTTTCCGGCGAATCTCTTGCATATCCCAGATGCTATGGAGGTTGTTTTATTTGTATTTTTATAAATCACCCGATATGTAGTTGACCTAAAACTTGCATGATGGCCATCTGTTAGCATACCAGTTTCTAGTAATACGCTATTTGCCATATTTGTGATTTTCTATGAACCCGCACCCAAGTTTGCTTTAGGATTAGGGTTAAGGTTGGGTGTAATGTTTGGTCCAGGGTTGAAGTTAGGTTGAAGTTATTGCGTATTAACTGCGGTTTATGTTCAGCAATTGTCGTCGAAGCATGTGTTGTTCAGCAATGATAGTCCCCCCCCCCCCCCGCCTTCTCCCTCTCTCCTTCTTTTTTTCTCTCGCTCAATTTATCTTCTACATCTCTTTCAGTCTCTTTACTTTACTCTGTCTACAACATATCTTTTAGTTTCTCTCCTCCATCTCCTCTCCCCCTCTATCTTTCTCTTTGACTCTCAATTTAATATATGTCTTTATCTCGCTCCCCCTCCACTATCCCCCATCTTCTCTCTCTCTCTCTCTCTCTGAACCATCAACCCCCCCCCCCAAAAAAAAAAAAAAAAAAAAAAAAAAAAAAAAAAAAAATCCCTTTCATTTTCGATTTTAAAATCATTGCCAATCACATCTTCTTTGCCAATTTTGTCATAACCTCAAAAAACTTCTTCGCTCCGTGTTTTCCTTCCTCGTTCATTCTATATCCTTATTTTTTTTTTCGTTCGGTGGTGTGTTTTTTGGCGCTCGAGTTTAAAATGTATTTAGTTTAACGAAATTATCGAAGTTCATTTCACGATAACATCACAAAATTTCAAAATTTCTGAGGGAAAAAAAATGATACCATGAATAGTGAGTCACCACGATATTCATAGGCAACGATTTTATTGTCATAAATTGACACTGCCACCAAAAAGGCAATCACATCCAGTTAAAGCATAAAACACAGAATTAATAGTAAGACGATGATAGACTTTACTTATAAGCAAGACGATCAGCTCAAAACGAGCAACTTAACATAATAAAATCCGTTTTCTTTTATTGGTTATAATAATACTCGTGCAATGGCACAGATTGACGATGTAAATCCACTGGCCGAAAGAAATAAAATGAACTGATCCTTTGCTTTTTAATTATTCTTATAAATTCGATATCTTATGTTTGTTATGTCTCTTTCTTATGCGATCTGATTGGTGGTGGTTATTTTACCTGACTGCTAAGAAAACATAAATGCTTGTAAGTAAGCAACCAAACGGCCGACGGCTTTAGGTCTTCTCCGAGGGACCTGGTAATGAGGATTAATGCCTTACCAAAGGGCACTAGCGCATCGACTTGGTTTCGAACCCGGGTTACCGGATTACGAGACCACTGCTCTACCGACTGAGTTATCGCGGAAAACATATTAGATACAAAAATCTCCCTTAAATTTCATTATCCTCTGTTTTTATGTCTTTTTCTTCAGTTTCCCCCTCCTGAAAGTCATTTCTATTGATTCCTCTCTGTTTGTCCAAACATCATCCAAATAAGTTAATTATCATGACCATACATGTAGTAGACATGAAACACTGAACCATGGTGTTCATCAGGTTCTGTTGTCGTTGTTGTTGTTTTGTCTTTTTAATCTTGCAAACACTGCATCACCCGCGGCATTATATAACACAGCACGCACTATACATAAATATAAGCCATTACATCGACGTTAGGTGGTACCTCAGGATCAAAATTTTATTTTAGACAATTCCAAGTATACAACAAGCTGATTATTTATGACGATTATAACTTAATTACAAAGATACGGTAAACCCTAAATGATGGTCTAACACAGAAAAGAAAACGAATGTAGCTACGAAGGAGAATTTTTTTTTATGTACAATTTTCCTTTACATGCAATAAGATCAACTCATGTCAAATGCGTAAAAACAGATAAGATAAAACAACAATTCAAGAAAATTCCGTCACGTAAACAGCGTTTGATGATCGAAATTATAGCTATTACGCTTTTCTCTAAATTGTTAAATGTCAAAATTGTAAACATGTATAAATCGATACAGAATAGACCTTCATTACATATAAGCTTTTTTAATTATAAAATGATGTTAGTTGGTATAGAATACTACAACTACATTCAAAAGCTAAACACCAAAAAAGACTTATTTACATATTTATTCTCATCCTTAATTAAACCAAAAGAATTACAAAAATAGATTATCAATCATAAATACTTGAAGCATTTGAAGTTAATAATATACAGTCAGTGTTATAAAACTGAACGTTTAAACATATCAAATAACATTTCTATCGTAGTTTGTAAAGATGTAATATGAAGAGAAAGAACAAAACCGTTCTGAAATACACATTTTGTATCGAGCTTTCTCATGCGTGCACTTTTCTGGTATAACCTACTTCCCATACAATATTTTGTGTAATTTATATACGAAGAGATCACCGCGTCAGAACTCTTGCTTTTATACAGCATTTGGAGCGTGGAGATGTAGAACGGGCTCAGAACGTCGTCTTCTAAAGTGACAAGTACGCAAACGCAGACATCTGAACCGCCACCGCACCAGAAAGCATGATCAAAATCACGTGTTAAAACATAGCTAGCTGATTGGTTAAACTTGTAGGAAATCTCCTCTTGGTGTATTCTCCTTCCCGACCTCCTGAGATAATTATCTTAATTAATCTCTGCGTAAAAATGGTTCTGTACAAACAAAAGAGAGACAAATTTATTCAAAATAATGCATGAGTAAAGATGGACAACGCAAACTCCAGAAATGTGTTATGTGTTGCTAGTGTAACTAAGAGCTTAAAATAATGGCTGAAGATGTGTCATGAGACTAACGCTAATTTAAACACGTATATTATGTATATATTTATATCCCTATGATCTAGTTTAAAACAGAAGCTCAATAATCGCCGTTTAAAGGGTTACTAGCATAGTAATCGAGTAATTAACGGTTAGAAGTACACATATTACAATAATTATAGTTTCATCTTCACAACAATAACAAATTGATGTTTATCATCTGGCATTCCAATTTACGTATAGCCATCCCTTGCAAAACATGACTACTTTCTAAGTTGACGCGTCAGTGATATAATTCAACATATTCTTGAAACATTTAATAACTGTAAAACAAGGCAAACTGTTGAAGTATACTAAAAATAGGCTCTAGTCAATGACGTATTGACATTACTAATGTTTAGATGTAAAATTATTTATTTAGGATATGTCAGGATATACCTCAGGCAAGTCCAGGGTACCTTCAAGGTTGTCCTCGACGTACTTTCTCCCATGTGCCGTATTCGTACGCTTCCCGTGCGCTTGCTGCTTCTGCCCAACAAAATATTCAAGTAAAAATTGTGTTTATCTCTGCTGCTATTATATCACATATGACGTTAACAAATTATATTACAGCCAAACCTGTCTCAGCGGTAATTATATATGAAGACCACCTGTCTATAATGGTCAACTATATCGTCTCCATCTAGGTAGAAAGATGTGTTGGAGGACGTGTCTACAGTGGCCAGTTTTCCTGTATACTTTGGGTGGACTTTATAGACAGGTTTGAGTGTATAATCATTCTAATAATTTAAAGTACGTGTGTATATAATTATAATTACGTTATATCACGATCGAAAGACCTTCAACAAAATCAACCTTGTGTTATTTCAATACGTCACTTTTTAAAATGCTTGAACTATAATCCAAAGTTTACAAGGAAGGCACTTTGACAGAGTATTTAAATTGCCAATGAGTTGATTTGTTTAAAGTCCTTGTGATTGTGCTTATTTTAATTTATCAGAAAATCCTATTAGATATTCTAAATTTTGATTTGAAAAAACCCAACATTTTAAAATTAATGATAAAAGAAGTGTAAAATAAAATATGGGAATTAGTGGTAAATTAGTACAGGTAATTTATTAGTTGGAAGGGGAGGTGGCGGAAGAGAAGGAGAAAGAAGAGGTTGAGGAGGAGAGGGATGAGTAGGAGGAAGAGTAGGAAGGGGAAATAAATTACCTGTATTAGTTGGAAAAGGAGGAGGAGGATAACAAGGAGGAGGATAAAAAGGAGAAGGAAAAGGAGAAGGAAAAGGAGGAGGAGGAGGAGGAGAAGGGGGAAGAAGGAGGAGGAGAAAGAAGAGGGTGAGAAGGAGGAGGAGAAGGATGAGTAGGAGGAAGAGTAGGAAGAGGAGAAAGGGGAAATTGATTAGGAGGAAAAACAAAGGAGGGGTGGAGCAGAAGGAGAGATGGTGGTGATAGTGTTCGTTGTGTATATTGTAGTATTTGCTGAAATAAAAAGTAGGATGGTATAACTGTTTTCTTCCTAACTTACGATCTCTCTCAATCTCATCTCCTGAGTGTCTTCTGGGAGAAAGAGAGCGTGACCTCCTACCCGGGCTGCAACGTAGAGGTCATGCTCCTCCTGCATCCGTTGCTATGGTGATAGCAGATACAAAAAGTGATAATTATTTGTTTGTTTGTTTGATTTGATTTCTGCATTTTTCAACATATAACAAAAGTCAAAATACATATACCTGTATAATCATATATCAATACATATCAATTCAATAATTATACCTTTTTAAAAAATAGCATAGTTAACAAATCCTTTCAATAATGAAAAATGCAGGAGAGCTTGAGTATGATGGCGGCCTCATCAATAATTGATCATTGCATCCAAATGCTCCAAAAAAATAGCAAACATAATATATCATATCAAATGAAATAGAATGACCGAATGCAATTCTTTCATTATTTTAAATATATTATGTAGCTTCATTCATCATTGAACGGAAAGATTGTCTTCTTTTCCTAGAAAAGTTACAACAATATCTATGATAAATCAAAATTAAAGACGAGCAGGCTATTTCTGTCCTGTAGGCTTTAGAAGCAAATTCAGGGGCAAAACAAAAAATACGAAATGCAATACAACGAGAGGGTTATGAAATTATGGAATAAAAACTCGTAAAAGAAAAAGATATTGCAATTGAAGCTGGAGATCATTGTGTTTTTTTTTTTATCTTACCCTTTGCATTTCCTTCACTTTTTTCTTTGTTTTCTCCAGCTCCTTCTTCAAAGAATCGACCTGCCCAACTGCCTTCTCTCTGTCATGCCTCTCTTGATTAAAATCAGCTCGGAAAACATCGATCTAGAATGGGGTAAAGTCCGGAAATGGCCATGAATATAATAAGTATCTCATAAAAACAATGGCAAATAATTTCAAGAAATCGTCTCTAAGCCAGCTTCAATCTATTTATATATCATAATTGTTTATATATATATCATGACAAATATGATAATTATTGAATTGTAATATCCGAATATTTAATGAGGGGATGCGCTTGCCATTTGGAAATTCACTGCCGTTGAAAATATTTTCTTTCGTGTCTGTGATGACTGTTTATTAAAAAAATAAAGTTATCAACATAATAACAACAATTTTCAACTCACACCCCCCCCCTTATTTTTATGAAAAGCATATAATGACATTGAAACAATTCAATAAACAGACTTTTTAGTTATACAATTTTTAAACCATAATTTGAAATGTTAATTACGTTCTATTCATAGTGCTTCCTGCTTTGGCGTCATCGTTATTTGGATAAGGGATACATTTGACTTCAATTCAACATCATGTTTGCGTGAGTTTCTGCATGTCATTGATTCACACAAACATCACAGCAGCAAACGTGAGAATTTCTTACTCTTCAAGGCTGAAATTTACGTCAAAGGTATATTTTGGCTTCACACATTAAGACATGTCATAAATAGGACTTTCTTTATGTTACAGACGCGTGAATACAATATACAATTGACGGGTGTCAATTAAGATGTATATCTTTTGACTGTTTCAAAAGACGTCATTCACTTTTCATGATTGTAAACAAAGAGGGTGACCATGCACGAGCACAAAAATTTGATCGTTTTTTTTTATAGTTTGCACTACCGTCATGCCTGCTGATCACAATACAGGGGTCATATTCTTGATGCAATTTTTTTTCTTTTTCTGTCACCATTTTTAATTGGAAGTCATTTGCAAACAATAATATGTTTAAGTTATTATGACCAAATTAATTATGTCGTTTGTGTTGTAACATTTGTAATTTCGTAAATTTTCCCTCTGCGTATTAGGAAGATAAATAAAATGATAAAGTATTCGTAAACTTGAGACATTGATTACTGTTTTGGCATAAATTTTATCCGATTCAAAGAGTGCTGCGACATTTAACTCCAATTTCATATTTTCTAAAGGAAAATTGAATTTCAAATGTCATTTCCGAAAAATTGAATGATTGATAGACATGCAAGATTACTATATAGGAGGTGTGAAAAATTGATTTTCCCTTAACTAAGTGATACACAGAAATGGTATTCATCCAAGGAAGATGAATTGTCGTTCCAGGAAATTCTTTCACAACTTGTGTATCCTTACCTTAAAAAAAAAACACCACCACTTCCTTTTTGAAGATCATTAAAATTGAATGGTTGATAGGCATGCAAAATTATTATACATGAGGTATGAAAAATTGACTTTTTTTCCTTAATTAAAGACCGTCAATACTACTAGGCCAGAAGGAATTCGACCACACAGCGAGGTCACTGACAGGTGGCTATCTCATTAACTCAGCTCTCAACTAACACAACTAAAAGAGGATCATGGGGGACCAACAGGCACCGATTGGGGAAGTTTTCTATATAGAGGGAGCAAGTAGCTACAAGTAGGACAGTGGGGCTTTAGGTTATACACAGAAATGGTGTTTATCCAAGAAAATTTAATCCCCATACCAGGAGATTCCTTTACATTATTTGGTTACTTACTTTAAAAAGAAAGTCACAAGTTTCTTTAAGGAGGTCACGCCATAAAGTTTGGATTTATATTCTTGCTCGGTGCCCATTATTACATGTGTTTGACGTCACAATAGCTTTCCATACATGAATACTCTCTGAGTGTAATGTAAAGTATACGGGGCGTCATTGTGGAGAGGCAGGGAAAACATTCCTCCACATAATTAATCTATATAATACATTTTCTTTCTGGTCAGGAATTTTGGAGAAATAATGACGTTGTGAGAATCTTTTTTTTTTAATCTCTCTCTCCCCCTCCCCCCCCCCCCCCCCAACTTACAGAAATTCTGGCACCGCCACTGCTCTACTTGACTACCAATTGTAAACATGAAACGAATTGAACAAAAAACCCTCCTGAATAGAATTATTCAAAGTTATCAAACACTTGGTTGCACTATACAAATACGGTATTTCCTATTGTATGCTTTAATACCCGGTTGATCATGGACTTTGTACCTATAGCAAGTACTAGTAGTATATCATCATATGGAAAAGCGGACATGTTATTGCAGAGTTTCCTGCATATGGCTAGTATTTATATCCTATGATTATGCTCTTAAAATGAAGTGCGCCGCATAATAGAAACAAAAAATAATCTATCATTAACCAAAGAAGAGCTTTTATGTAGTAAATTACTCATAGTTCTTGTCATGTACAGATATACGTTTCCATTGTAGTTTCTGGGAACGATTGTCAATAGTGTTATAGTGTAAGCATTGTGGTTTATATTACATGTATAGTGGTCCATCATGTATAATAGTCAATATAATCTTTCCCCTCGATACAGAAACCAATTCCGTGTGGAGCAAACAATTTGTATCAAAACGAAAATGTATAATCTGCAAATTCCATTCTGACCAAGAAATGTGTGCTATTGTCGTTATGGGTTTTGAAACTGACAACAAAACTGAACATTTCTGAGTCATTAATCATGGCAATACGGCGGGGAAGCCCATTAAGAAAATAAATTCCCGACCGATCGAGCAAGCAATTGTAAAAGTTATGACCTTCTCTTTCGGTTCGTTGTATAATTATAAGACATAATAAACATTGAATAAGCCTCTTCAAAATTCATTCTCGACATCAAACCTAAAACGCAATTAGCAGCAACTATCATTAAAAGGAATAAATAGAACGCCTTTGTATATTACTGCATGCAAACTATACAGGAACCATAAGCATTATTGCTATACGCTTTATTACAGTGGATCGTATACCAGCAAGATATTTGAGCCCATTTGATAGAGAACGTTGTCATTAATCCTCTTACAGGTACTTCAAGAATCGAAAGTTCGGTATAATTATCAGGGGGAAAAAAATATAAATCACATTCGTCAACACATCAGTCGTAATTTACCTTCTACGACGTTCATTTTGATACGGTGCTGCTGCTTGTAAGATCCATTTTCCCAACGTCACTGTCGCGCAAAACACGCAGCGGTTATACTGCTAGCAGAACGAAGCACACCTTGTAATGTCGCCCGGGAAAAAATCATTATCCAATAGAAAACGTCATGATTCCTCTTACAGGTATTTCCCGAGTACGATATAACGATCAGGAAAAAATAAATCAATCACATTCGTCAAAACATCAGTCGTAATTTACCGTCGACGACATTCATTTTGATACAGCGCTGCTGCTTGCAAAATCCATTTTCCCAACAGCGCTTTCGCACAAAACGTGCCGCGGTTGTACTGCTAGCAGAACGTAGCACACTTTGTAATGTCGCCCAGGAAAATTGATTATCCGCGTTAGATCTGAACACATGCCTACATCGGAGATTACTAAGGTCTAGAGCGCCATCATTGGGCAAAGGGACTATATAAAGCGAGAGTCAAGTTGGTAGTTTTTTCCGTTCGCCATTTGCCTTGTGGTCTAAAATATTCGCCAATGCCGCCTAGATCATTATGTAACGTATTAAGGAATGCAACCTAGTCATAATCGTTAATTTCTAGAGCACCAGTAACCATGATTAGTGCACTTATCTAGTTGTCATTCAGAGGAATTGGAAAGACAAATGAATACTGCAAAGGTCATTTAACAGCATAGCGATTATAATAGTTATAAACAAATTTTCTTAATATGTTGTGTTTCTATCAAAATTATGAAATATTACAGTAACTGGTGTAATAACAACAAAGTACCTTGCCAGTGACAACGCAACTGACCAAAATATGTTAGTAGTATTACTCCAGGGCCTCCAGTCATTTGATTCAATTATGATTCTACACTTTGTAGGTGCGCCCTCTCCAGTTCACTAGTGAGTATTCAAGACAGTGAAATGCTTATCCAATCAAAATGACGTTGACTTGGGTCATACCGGTATCGGGTCTCCATGAAGCACCTGGGTGGAGAGGAGCTGTGTAGATAAAATGCCTTACTCAAGGACACAACTGCTCGAACCTATGACCTTTGCATTTTCACAATAAACTAAAAAAACTCACTTGCTCTTTGTAGAGAACAACTTGATCCTTCAGTTCATCACGGGTCAGGCTCATCGGGCTGCTGGCATTCATGTAACTGGGAGGACCACGCGGCGAGAGGGGAGGAGATACCGGCTTGGTTTTCTGCGGCTTGCCATCCTTCGCTTTGCCCTTCTCGCGGTGAGCTGGCGGTTCAACCGCGTTGGCAGCTGGAGCCGCTGCGGTAGCGGTGCCTTGCTTCTCGGTGCGTTCGGGCTTTCTACGCGGTACGTTGTTGTACTTCTCGTCGATATGAGCTTGCTGGGTAACGATTAGTGCTGCAGGCTTCAGATACAACTTGGCCGTGCCCTTGCGCGCAATGACCTGCAAGGTGGAAAGGAAAGTAGCTTTAGTGACGTAAAGTTGGACACTAATAATCACCTTTTCCAAAGTTGAAAGTAGCCAATACTGTTCAGGATCATTTGGACATACAGGATGATTGCACAAAGATTGATACCTTTCACATGAAAAGTAAGTCATATCTACAATGGTTTATGTTACTGTAAAATATGATAGTACTACAATTATTATTTATCATTATCATTATTATTGTTAATATTTTCACCATCATTTAGTATTATTGTTATTATTATTATTATTTTTATTGCCATTATATTATTATTATATATTTTTTAAATTCATTATTAGTATCATGATTAGTAGTAGTAATAGTAGTAGTGTCATTATCATCAATATTATTATTAACGTTGTTGTTAGTGCCATCCCCCTCCTGATCATCATTATTACTATACCATTGTTATTTTGAGTTATCGTTATAAATATATCAGCAGTGTTGTGAAGTCGCTATTGAACAGAATGATCGTGGATGACAGTAGATACTTATCAACTTTTTTTTTCCTCTCTAATGAAGTGTTTATTAAATATTCCAACAATAAAATAATTTCACAAACAATTTAGCAAAACGATGGAACATCAATTATACACATTTTTGTTCAAATATAACTTAGCAAATTTGCAGGAAATTTCATATATTTAAATTTTCAAATATTCATTTATTTTTAGTCCGTGAGTCATTTCTCTTAAATAAATAAATCAAATTCAAATCTCTACTATCATACCATACTTATTACGAAAAATAATCATTTTATAAATAGACCAAAAAGCAATCGTCATTATCAAATCAATTTCGGTTTGCGAATTATTTATTTTGAGTAAAAAAATGATATCCATCTCTATTTTAAGATTAAAAGCATGTAAAACTAAGTCATTTAAGCCCGTCTGCACTAGTTGGCCAGGGGATTAGACCTCCCTACAAGGTCACTGACAGATGGTTATCTCATCAAATCAGCTCTCAATAAACATAAGAAAAAGAGGATCATGGGGGACCAATGGTCACCGATTAGGCTTTGTTTGCTATACACAGGGCACAAGTAGCTATAAGTATTGCAGTGGGGCTTTAAATACTTATCAAGTTACCCTACCTCATTGAGTCGTTTTATCTCCTCTTCTTGTTCTTTCACCTGTCTTTTCAGTTCATCGTACTTCATCCTCAAGACGTCACGCTCTTTCTTATATTCAGAAGCAACGAGCTATTCATAAAAAAACGATAAAAAGTCGTAAAACTATTAAAAACTACACACAAAAATCATCCGCGAAAATTAGAAGTACACACATATTGTTATTTGACGGTTATTCGAATCATCATGACTGTGTTGCGATGCCTACAAAGTGTTGATGGGGAAGGGGTAAGGGGAGGGGTCTATATTGTGTCCCCGGTTTCATATCTTGTAAGAACATGTACGGGCGGGTATATTTCCTTGGCTTCTCAAAGCTATTTAGGGTAAATACTTGTAGTTCAGGGCCCCGTCTTACAAAGAGTTGATATCAATCGTAACTTATTTGCAATTGATATCAATCGTAACTATATGTACATAGGAGATAGGAGACTGCAAACTTGCGATTGATTGGAGGACTTACGATTGATTTGGATCGATCGTAACTCTTTGTAAGACGGGGCCCAGTTCTCTGTTTAAATTTGCGTAAACGGACAATACTTACTCTACAAGACTGATAACATGCATCTAATTCCCTTTAAAAAGATATCTTCACAATAATAGAAAAGCACACATGCAATTTCAATACCCCATTGTATGCCCCAGGGAAATCATGTTCCGAATACATAATACATGTGCGTCTTTGTATAATGTTCGCACATTTCAATAGGTGATGAACGAGACTATTTAAATTTCTTTATGCAGATTTTTTTCAAAAGTCTTTGAGATCGTGTTCATGATAAATCATAGAAAACCACTTCGTGATGCACCCCTCACCATCCCGTCATCGGAGTAAAAGCAATGAAATCAGGGCCCCGTTGCACAAATATTACCATTAATGGTATCTTTGTCATCAATGGTAACTACCATGGAAACCTTGATTGTGATTTGCTGTTGAGCCCTGTTACCATGGTAGTTGCCATTGATGGCAAAGTTACCATCAACAGTAAGTAGCTTTATGCAACGGGTGGTTACTAGGTATAAATCGGAGAAAGGCAATAAGAATAGGTATAAATTGCAAACCTTATGACGTTCTTCAGAGTGTTTCATCTCCATCAAGGTCTGGTCGTACTTGCGGAACTTTTCCTCAAGTCTTTTCTCCAGTTTCCTGGCTTTCTCCTCACTGGTAGCCAGCTTCTCAGTCATCTTTCTGACCTCTGCCGCGTGTCGACTCGATTTCTTGGTGCTGTATTTCTCCCAAGAGAGGTTGACATGCTGAAGCTGTAGAATAGTCAAATATAAGAAGGGCATTGGTTGGTTGCTTGGTTTTACCTGACTGCTAAGAAAGCATGTGTATGCTGTTGTTGGTGGTTATTTTACCTGACTGCTAAGAAAGCATAAATGCTTGTAAGTAAGCAACCAGACGGTCGATGGATTTAGGTCCTCTCCGAGGGACCTGGTAATGAGGATTAATGCCTTACCAAAGGGCACTAGCGCATCGCCTTGGTTTCGAACCCGGGTCACCGGATTACGAGACCACTGCTCTACCGACTGAGCTATTGCGCCTCCTGCTTGTAAGTAAGCATCCGTGGGACTGACGGTTTAAGTCCTCTCCGGGGAACTTGGTAATAAGGATCAATGCCTTATCCAAGGGCCCAACCGCATCGACTTGGTTTCGCACCCCGGACCTCCCGGTTACGAGATTCACGAATATACCACATAGCCATTGTGATTCAAGGTAAAGACGCTTTGAGAGACGTATCACTGCCCCCCCCCCCCCAACCCCTGAGCTCTCACACTGTAGGACCAAATCCACGTTAAGTGGTGTCGTACATAGCCGAGTGGTTTGAGTAGTTAACTGGGTTCGATACCCGCGACGGCACTAATATTTCCTTATAATGCAGTGCATTTAATCTTCACTGCCTCTCTCCACCCAGGTGTTAAATGGGTACCCGGTGGGATACCAATCCTCATTGTGGTTGGGTAGTGTGCACCTGTAAAATGGCGCCTGGTTATATAGAACGCCCCTTAGTGGAACGGAGAGAGCATGAACTACTTGCGGCATATCAATTGAATTCAAAAACCGGGGTAATCATAATTATACACTAAGTGTCCAGGAATTGAGTGCTAAACAAAATAATGTGAGCATCATTATTTTATATTTACCTCTTTGCATTGCATTCGAAGCTTCTTCAAATCTCTCTTAAGAGCTTCTATTTCCAGCTGTTTATCGGGATCTTCGACCTCTGGTTTTTCCTCAGTGCAGTTTTCGCAATTTGCCTGTAATCATAAAAGGTTATTGATGTTATCATCGTAAAGAGCACTACTTTCCATTATGATCTCACTCCTTTAGTATTGATCATGATACTTTATATTTGTCTTTTCCATCTTCATTGTAATGTTCTAGACTTTTGTTCAAATATATCGGCTATACCTTTCAAATTTAAGCATTTGTATAAAGACCCACCTAAGAAAAGTATTAATTACCAAGAAGATTTTGTTTGCATCATGAAAAAAGTAACTAAAGTGTTTAAATAATTCATAAATTGTGTGTTGGCACACTCTTTAAATTTCTAGTTTCCCATAAAAGATGGAAGGGTATCCTTTCATAATCAGTTGTTAATTGGAATGAAATTTACATCATTCCCTTTAAATGTCCTTTGTCGAGAAAGTTAATTTTTTATTCGAAATAACTCAATAAGTATTTAAAGACTCAGTATATCCCATTCTGATTTATGTACGTTTTGTTCCGAAGACAAGTCTGCTAGACACTTATTTTGGGAATGCCCCTTAACTTGTTAGTTCTTAGAAGATTTTTTTAAAACATACCCTCAAAAAAAAAAATTAAGTTGACATGTAATTGCTTCATCTTTGGCCTCCTCGGAGGAAATTATTCCTCTTTTAATTTCGTTAATTTGTAAGCAAAATATTCTATATTTTCAACTAGATGTTTAAAGGAATCTTTAGCATTTCTATGTTTTTAAATGAAATTAAAATATTATTACGAAGTTGAACAAAAGATGTACGCGCAACAAGATAGGTTTATTTTATTTCGTGATAGATGGAGGCACGTCCAACTTATCTCAATACTAGAATCTTCTTTTTCATCGTACCTTTGTTTGTCAAATGTATTAATTCATCATTTTGTGCATTTGCTTAATGAAGACTTTATTTAAAGAAGAAACAAAATATTTTCAATTTGAATGTCTTGGGTATTCCTTATTAATTGAATTAACAATGTAGCACATGTGAATGCCATGTTTTGCATATAACGTGTATCAGGTAGGAATAGGGTTAGCGTACGTCAGTGGTTATTTGTAGAAACATGCCTCTACGATTGATTGAATAGTACCTACCATTTATGAAGCTTCCACCAGCCTTTTAACATAGTAGGCAAGCTTTCGTTAATTGTTAGATGCTTCAAAAACTACATGACGATCCCAGTCAATGGAAGTTTTTCCATAGCAATACTAGATTTCCTTAGAAAATATTATGTTTTTAATCATCTGAATATGCCAAACAAGCGCTCGTGTGTTAGTGTAGTAAGGTACACTGTGAAAGGAAGCGAACCAGTGAATTAATAAACTGCGTACAGATTTATAAAAAATAAAAAAAACATTAACGCAAACCTATTAAACTAATAGCAAAATCACAATCGCAAATACTTTCCAAAAAGAATTACAGGGTATGTATGTTGTCAATGTTTTTTTTTTTTTTTTTTTTCTTCTGTCGAATCTCTGTTTAACTTGAAGGCCAAGAGAAAGACGAACACAATATGTATTTTATTTCGAGTCCGCTTAATACTGTTTGATCAATTGACAATGCATAATCAAACTACTTACAATTTTCTCGTCGTTTTTTGCAGTGGTACCAACAGACTTCGTCTCGACGATGGTCCTAATTGGATTCAAGAAAATAATAAGAAGGTATACCCATTATAATGAATGAAAAAACCTAAATAAACGGACTACTGAGTAGAATAAAATCGCATTCAACCAATTGAATAACTTACTATACGAGAAAAGAAATAATGAATTTAAGTTAAAGTTATTGAAATACAATGTGGCAAATAATCATTAATAAAATCACGTCAATGAACTAGGCGGAACACTTCATGGACCTTTTTTCTGGGCTTTATTTCGTCAAAGGTATAGGTCTATATATGAATAGGGTTAGTGTTGGGATTGGGTTTTATGTTAGTTGTAAGGTTTGGTTTACGGTTAGGTATGTATTAAAAGTGTAAGATCGAGGGATGAAATTAGGAATTTAGTTAGTGATTAAAAAAGGGTGGAGGGCTCCGTGGAGCAATTGTCGTCAGAGCATTCTTTCCTATTTGGAAGCGAAGCGAAGGGAAAGCAAAGCGATCCGATTTACTAACTCCAACAATTCTGCCTTTCCGAACACGAATACGCAGTATATTATTTAGACACTTCGAACACCGTATGGGCAGCAGAATGGCTTCTCTATTGACGTGGTATGGTTGGTATGGTTAGAGAAAGAACCAATAGAGGAGGAGGATCTCATTGTTTGAAAATCGCGTTTATAAAATCAAAAATGTAGAAATGCAATAAATCCGCACACGCACCCGGTGTTTGGAAACAGGCATATTGCCGGACAGGTGCCATGTATTTGGTCATTTTATATCCTATTTATCACCAAGTGGCATATAAAACAGGACATAATTAACATCAAATGAATTAATTTGTTAAAGATGTTGTCTTATCCAAGCTATAGTCGTGTTATTAATAATACAGTTATCAGGTATACAAGAACGTTGATGTTTACGACAAAGCATAGGACTAAATATATTGAACTTGCCAGATAAGAAAGATGTTATCTATTTAAATAATGTGTTATTTGACATTTATAGTATACAACTTTCTTCTTTTTTTCAGAGAAACTTTATACCTTTGCTCAGCTTCCAGCCGAGCTTGTTGGTTTTCCTTCATCAGATTACGATAACGAACAAGCAGATCCTTCTTGCTATCCTGAAATAAAAATGAAGAACAGAATAACTTTCTATTTATTTCATTTAAATTGAGATGATCGAAATGTCTATCTATAAACATCAGTCATGTTAACTTCAACTCCAAAATTTATTTTGAATGCCTATAGGCAACGTATACAAATTCCCCGATAGAGAGAACATCAGTCATGTTCAATTCAATTTTAAATTTATTTCTATAATGCCTAGGCAACGTTTACAAATTCCCCGATTGGAGAGCATCTCATATAATAATATGAAAACGAAAAACACTTCTGAAATATGGAGTAGCGGCTATATATAAATAGTAGCTAAAAACTATTTACAGAATGAAATTTGAACTGAAACCAATGTATACATTATGAATATATATATATATATATATATATATAAGTATTTAGCGAAAGTGGAACTGATGATCTGAAGGTGTTTTAGGATTGATAGTCGATAATCGGAAGCGAAAGCTTTGTCCATTTTAAACCTTCTATTTGAAGTAAAGAATAAATCGGTTTCAAACCGTAGACAGTTGCACGACTGGTCTTACGTCATTACGATTGGGAGCAGAATTGTTTTTTCTTCCTATCAATTCTCGAAAAATATCTATTTTTCTGTTCTTTTCAATTTATCCATAAAACACTTCAGAACTGCCATCATTATGATTTGTAATGTCTGAATGTTCTTGTCAAATGCTTATGCGAATTCTTACAAACTCGGGTCGCAACCAAGTCATATATCGTAGAGTGTGTGCCTGTGCGGTGATAATAATCAAAGATAATAACCGTTTTACTCAGGAAAATCTCTTCAGCATTAATGCTATGCTTACTGAGAGCCCTACAATAATTATTACCCCTGGACTTGTCTTACAAAGAGTTGATATTAATCGCAACTTGTGTGTAAAGAAGAGATAGCAGATTGCAAACTTGCGATTGATTGGAGGACTTTCGATTGATTTGGATCAATCGCAACTCTTTGTAAGACAGGGTCCTGGAATAGAAAGGTACCCGTTTAATGCACCTGGGTGGAGAGGGACAAATGTTGGTAAAAACGCCTTGTTCAAGGATGTAAGCACCAATCAAAGATCGAACCCGGGGCCTTTCGTATGAACTCGAGAGCTCACCAATGTACAACAGTGCTTCCATGGGATAGAGCGTTTAGTGTACGGTGAACTTTCTCCTGTTTGTATACTTACTCGTAACATCTTAACTTCGTCGGCCATGAAAAGTGTCTTCGGAAGGAGAACCCTAAGGATGGCGACAAGGCCATCGAAAGCCACCGGTTCACCTTTCGACATCGAATCGACGGCGCTCTCCACGCGGTCGACGAGCTCGGTCACATTGTCGGAGTCGAAGTCGCCATCGCACATGTCTTTGCTCTTCTGTAAGTTGTTCATGCAAAAATGGAAGAACGGGGGAAACAAAATAGTAGTCGATAAAGTTGGATAAAATCTCATCGTTTGGTGTACTATACACAATACGAAACTAAGTTTGACTTACATGAAAATTTGAACAAAAAATAATTTAATTTCTCGCTAAAATGTTGCATGACAGGTTTCGGACTTTCGAAAATCTTTTGGATGTTGCGGTATGGAGACCATTCACAAGGGGAACACTTCTTGAATGGTAAGCATTGTTAATTTTGATTAACTTAAATCAATGATATTATTGCAGTGTCACTTTCTTCTCATGTCCCTGTCTCGATTAGATATGAAGAGAGCATTATCGTATAGTTAGTTAATTTTAGCATTGGTACCAAACATGATTCGACAGAACGCAATATCAGTGCCCGAATCTTTGATGGAAACATGGAAGTATGCATGTTTATAGCGTAGTCCAATTATTGATAATCATAAAGCAATCCAAGACCACTTCTGAACATAAACATTTTTATCTAGGACAAATTTTTTTCTGATTGCATAATGAGAATATATATGTCATATATTCGTTTCAACTATTTGCCAACGGAATATATTATGTTATTCTATAGTGTTTATTAGTCTTTTTAAATATCCTACGTCACAGAATATTATCTCCTCTTATGTGCATTGTCTTCCTGTCGGTGACTTTCATAGTTTTAAAAAAATTGATAATTACCTCTCCCTCTTTATTCAGGGGAACCACTGGGTCTTGACGATCACGTGACTTATCACCTCCCTTCCTCGCATCCTTCTTTTCTCCTTCTGCGCCGTCATTCCTTACGACCTTTTCCCCCTTATCAACTTCTTCTCCCTCCTTTGTTTTCTTCCCTGGAGTATGTTTCTTGTCCCCATCGCCGTCATGAAGGGTATCGTTGTCGAGATGGACGGCGTTGTCGACAGCCCGAGCAGAACTTTCGATCCCGTCTCCATTCACAACGCCTTCATTAGCGTCAATTTGTTTCGCTGATTCCGGTTCACGTTGATGACCCGCCGTGGTTGAAGGATGCTCATTGGGTGGTGGTCGGGGTTCATCGAAGTCGTCTTCCTCCTCTTCGCTGCCCCCGTCAATGTAGTTTGGTGGTTTCGCGATGCGTGGGACTGTTTGGTTGGAAACATCGCTTGGAGTCAGCGATATGTCATTGCTTGCCATCTTACCTATGACAACCAAGATAAATACAAAACGGGAATGAAAAGCAAAACAAAACAAAAACGAAAATGAATAATAATTTTCTTCAGAAACCCTTTTTAAAGGCCTAGTCTGAATCGAGTAATGTTGATGCCAGACCACTGTATTTCATGTAAAATAATTGTATGGACGTTTCTTCCTCGTGTGGCAAACTATGCCGTTCATCTTTGGTTTAAATTATGCCTATAACAAAATCACCTTGCCTGCATTCTTGGTGATTATGATTGAAAATAAAAACTCTAAATAATCAAATAAGTTAAAATAACTAATGGTAGCAATTAACATCCAGTCCGTACCGTTTCACTCGTCATGTACATGTATATGCTGATCGGCTAATCCAGGCCTTAAATGAGGAAGGGTAGATTTCTTCTTCAAAAAATAATATTCCGTCCCTTTGAAAACAATTGGCAATGTTTTTTCAACAAAAAGAGGGGTCATAAAAGCGAGTATATATCCCGGAAGCTGTGTCGTAACAATGAACGTGCCAAATTGAACAAGGAATCAACTGTTAGTTCCCGTTTACTTTGGTTACAAAAGGCACAAGGATAGGATATAATAAATGTGTCATGTAATTTTGGGAAGTTTTGACAGGTTACATGTACTCTGGAAGCAACGTATAAAGGCAAAACTTATGTGCCAGTTACTTCACTCTAAAACACTAAAATGTTTAAAATCAAATTTTCATTTTCAAAATGGTAGAATATCTCTTTTGATATGTTAGATCCAAGTTTTATAAAGGTTGGCTCCAGCGTGTTAAAGGTGTGTAGCAGCTTTCATTTTGAGAATGCTGTTCCTTCTCAGCCCTTTTAAATGTTGATTTAAAATTTGGTTTTAAGAGCGTTTCCCGGTAATAAACATTGCACGATTTAAGTTTTCATTCTATTGCCCAAAATGTTTGTCAACCAAAATATACCATAGTTCCTTTTCTTTCTTTCTCCCTTTCTTTGTCTCCGTCTTTCTTTCTATCGTTCTTTCTTTTCTTTGTTTGTTTCGTTCTTCCTTTTTTTCTTATTTGCTTTACATAATATCCGAGCTTAGTATACATAATTGATGGTCAATATCGAAACAGAATACAAAGATAAATTTGACATGAAACCGAAAATCTGTCTTGCACATGCCTATTACAACCAAGGTTTCATAATGCAGGGGATTATTTGTACTTGTCGTTCTTTGTAGTAATCAAGAGTCTATGAAACTATCGATCGAATATTGCGAAATTACCTTATTTGTTAAACTAACAGCACTTAGTATTAGTACTTCTCGTAGATCATACACTAGCTGTTGCCTATAGAGTAGGAATAAATTGTTTGTTGCCTCATTTTGTTAAGTGATCTTGACAAAGTGCATTCATATATCTTTTTAGAACTTTATCAATCAATCTGTATGACTATTTAGATTGTCAATAAAGTTCTAAGAAGATATCAACTTTATATCACGACTATAGATTGTATTGTCACAATTAAGAATGTCATGAAAAGAGGTTTAAAAAAAAAGCATTCAAACTTTATGGGCAACAATGCAGGTACTCTTTATAACTGAACTTGGCATTAGGGACTTTTAGATTTGCACGATGACATAGTGAACTGCTACGTGTGACGTCCTTTAAAGGCACTGTCAGTGCCTCAAAAGGACGTCACACGTCGTCCTTGTTTTCACGAAGTGACGGTAGTGAGGAAAATCGTAACGCAAAGTGAATGCAATTTTTTTTCACTACCGTCACTTCGTGAAAACAGCGACGACGTGACTGCCAGTGCCCTATAAGGACGTCACACGTAGAAGTCCACACAAATCTAAAAGTCCCTATTGATTCGTCGTTGAATGACGAATTCATGGAGATCTGGCTCGAATTTAAAAAAAAAATAAGTTTCCAGTAATTCCCTTTCATCATATTCACGATGTCCATGTATAGAGTTATAAAGAAACATTTTACCTTGAAATAATCGTTTACTTCATCTGATGTGGAAATGAAAGAACAACAAAATTTAGAACTTTTATGAAATGAAAACATGACATCTCTAAAAGCATGTAGAGGACTTTTACAGGAATTTATACTATAATCCTCTTTGCGTAGAACTGGCATCGTGATTAGGGGATACCCTTCTAGTCATGTCTGTATGGCATATAGTACCGTTACTTCCTCAATCATGAACGGCAGAGAATAATATTAAGATATACATGAATGAAAGGGGCAACCCCTTCACCCCCCCCCCCCACACACACACACACACACACGCACACCTGGGAAAGCCTTGGGAGGGCATATCATGCGTCACTATTCTTGTCAAGTCCATGTTGGGGATTTTTTTCGGGCTATCAGTGCATGCTTTGAAATGACAAACAACTCCCCACGCCTTACATGTAGCTCATTACATGTAGGATAAGAAATAACATTTTTCATGTCCACGTCATGACACGTAATGGACTATATAATGATAACAAAAGGTCGCCCTTTATGTATTGTTCTGACATCTCATAACGCCCTCCCTTTTCAATAATAATAACAATAAAAGTTATCTAAGGGCGTCACAACTCACAAGTTATTCCACTGACTCAAGAAAATTTGTTTGCTTCATCATAGCCCCGCCCCCTCACTTTACATGTTACAGTCAATTTGGGTGTGGCATTTTTTTAAACTTTTATTTTTGCTGTCCAGTTTAGTGACCCCTGCGCCCCCGCTTCAAAAGCCCACGGACGGCATAGTTAAGTGACTAACCCTCGTACATGAGGGCGTAAAACTGTTTTATTTGTGTATTATTAGACAGTATGTATATCCAGGCGCGGATCCAGGGGGGGGCCGAGCGGGCCTTGGCCCCCCCCCCCCCCCCCCCGCAAAAAAAAAAAAAAAAAAAAAAAAAGAGAGAAGAAAGGAAAAGAAGGGAAAGGGAAAGAAAGAAGAGGAAGAAAAAAAGAAAAGGGGGAAGAAGGAGATCGGGGGGCCGAAAGGGCCTTGCCTCCCAGGCTTTTGACCCCCCCCCCCCCCCCATCAAAAAAATAAGAGAGAAGGAAGGAAAGGGAAAGAAATGACATAATTCCGAGATTTTTCCTCACTTTTTAGTAAAAACGTTTGTATGTGTTTGTTGGAGAATGACAAATTACAAAATTTACAGCCAGGCAAGAAATATGATTCTTGAGATTTCTACATGTCAGGCCCGAGGTGGGGCGGGGATTGGGAGCCTCGAGCTCCCTCCCCCCCCCCCCCCCCCCCACTTTTTTGAAAAAGTATATTAAAGAGAAATAAAATAGAATGAGAGCAAGAAAGAAAGAATAGTTAACTGCCAGTGTTAAAATTTAATGAGGCATCTAAATATGCTCATCTGACCGTGATTAAATACCTAAAACCCCTAAGCTCCCGGGGGCTCTGCCCCTGGATTCCACCTAGGACCCTACGGCGGGCCCTTAGATGCTCATCTGAAGGTAATTTAATGCCTAAAACCCCTGATTTTTTGGGGCTACGCCCCCTGGAACCCACGCCAAATAGTGACCTGCCAGTGTCGTAAAATAATAAGGTATAAAAAAAAGGCTCATCTGACCTTAATTAAACGCCTAAAACCCCTGAGCTTCCGGGGCCGGCTTAGCCGCCTCGACCCCACCAGGGGCCCTAAGACGGGCCCCTGAATGCTTATCTGACCGCAATTTATTGCCTTAAACCCCTGAGCTTGCGGGGTCGGACAAGGTATCCAAATGTGTTTATCTGACCGCAGGCGCGTAGCCAGGGGGGGGGGGGGGGCGGTCCCCCAAATCGGAAGAGGACGTAGGAAGAAAAAGGAGCAGACAAAGAACACCTTTGAAAAAGGGATTAGGAGTATAGAGAAAGGTACAACGCATCGTCTTCTTTCTCTAATAATTTAATGAAACGTCAAAGCTTCACTCAGGAGGGGAGGGGGGGGGGAACTGAATTCAGACAAGGATTAAGAATCGAGAACGGTACAGCGAATCGTCTTCTTTGTCTCATAATCTTGTGAAACGTCAAAGCTTCCGCGCGAAGCGCGGGTGTGGGGAACCTGAATTCAGACGAGGATTCAGAGGCGAGAACGGTAATACGAATCTTTAATGATTTAATGAAACGTAAAAGCTTCCGCGCTTCGCGCGGGATGGAGGGGAAACTAAATTCCGACGAGGATTATTTTCGAGAACGGTACAACGTCTTCTTTCTCTAATGATTTAATGAAAATTAAAAACTTCCGCGCTTCGCGCGGCAGGGGGGAACCTGAATTCAGACAAGGATTAAGAGTCGAGAACTGTACAGCCAATCGCCTTCTTTCTCTCATAACATTATGAAACTAAATGGAGGGGAAACTAAATTCCGACGAGGATTATTTTCGAGAACGGTACAACGTCTTCTTTCTCTAATGATTTAATGAAAATTAAAAACTTCCGCGCTTCGCGCGGCAGGGGGGAACCTGAATTCAGACAAGGATTAAGAGTCGAGAACTGTACAGCCAATCGCCTTCTTTCTCTCATAAGTCATTATGAAACTAAAAAGCTTCGCGCGGGAAGGGGGGGAGGGGGGGACCTGAATTCGGACGAGGATTAAGAGTCGAGAACTGTACAACGAATCGTCTTCTTTCGAAAGATTTATTGAAACGTAAAAGCTTCTGCGCTTAGCGCGGGAGGGGGGAACTGAATTCAGACGAGGATTAAGAGTCGAGAACTGTACAGCCAATCGTCTTCTTTCTCTCATAATCTTATGAAACTTAAAAGCTTCCGCGCTTCGCGCGGGAAGGGGGGGGGGAACTGAATTCGGACGAGGATTAAGAGTAGAGAACGGTAATACGAATCTTTAATGATTTAATGTTACCTTCCGCGCTTCGCGCGGGATGTAGGGGGAACTAAATTCCGACGAGGATTATTTCGAGAACGGTATAACGAATCGTCTTCTTTCTCTAATGATTTAATGAATCGTAAAAGCTTCCACGCTTCGCGCGGAAGGGGGAAAACTGATTTCAGACGAGGATTAGTGTCGAAAACGGTACAACGAAACGTCTTCTTTCTCTAATGATTAAAGGAAACTTAAAAAGCTTCCGCGCGAAGCGCGGGAGGGGGGAACCTGAATTCAGACGAGGATTAAGAGTCGAGAACTCTCCAAAGAATCGTAATAATTTAATAAATCGTAAAATTTTCCGCGCTTCGCGCGGGAGGGGAAAAACTATATTCAGACGAGAATTATTTTTGAGAACGGTACAACGAATCGTCTTCTTTCTCTAATAATTTAATGAAACGTCAAAACTTCCGCATTCGCGGAGGAGGGAGGTGGAAACTCGCCGCTCCCTGCTCTGACCCCCCCCCCCCCGCATTACGTCACTGTTGGTCACCATTACGTACCAATATTTGGCTCGCATAATTTCAAATTTGGGCCCCCCCCCCCCTAAGAAATCCTGGATCCGCGCCTGTGTATATCACTGTGTTTGTT
The DNA here is from genome assembly GCA_035222895.1 of Strongylocentrotus droebachiensis. Lineage (NCBI taxonomy): Eukaryota > Metazoa > Echinodermata > Echinoidea > Camarodonta > Strongylocentrotidae > Strongylocentrotus > Strongylocentrotus droebachiensis. Next base: position 43,837 of record JAVYIG010000230.1, on the reverse strand, counting down.
TATTCGAATGGGTATGTACTCTGTACATGACGTAATCAAAATAGTTATGTCATTCTTGCTTTCGGGTAATCCCCGATTTAGTTTTGAAAACAGGACGTACATGGAGAGCTATTGGCTTAGGCCTCGTATATTATGTCACACTAGTCATAGTCATGCCAACAGGAAATTCGTGCTTCATCCTTTCATATGCTGATCATATAACTACTTGAATTTCTTCGGCAAGGCATTACATGTAAATGTCATACGGTCTAGAACAGTCAGATGATACTTATCCAGGAGTTTACAGCATATTTCGAACATATTATATATGGCGCCCCTCAAACAAAACTAGAGCTTGAATAGTAAGAGCTCGACACAATTTCGTATATATTAATTTTGAATATATGTCACACGCTGTGAGATCGATGTTTATATTCAGTGTCTGTGATTTTAACCTTGAAACTTCTGCAATTCACACAATATATTACACTATTTTCCAAGCTATATAATCTACATGCAAATCAAAATGCATTATCGGCAGAGCTGCTTACTTAATAACAAACATAGGCCTCTAGTATTTGCAAGCCCCAAACTTGACTATCAAATTTATTTGATAATATCAAGAAACACTTGTATGGATGTTACTTCATCAATCCAGAATTATTGGTACTATTATTAATTTATTGTCATCGTCATCACGATTATTATTGCTCTACTTTCAATTTTGGAGGATATATAAGCAAAACGCTTGAAACTATCATCATTTCTCAACTTAGTTTGTTGGAGAAAACAAAATCAAATTCACTCAACTAACGACCCAGAATTCGGCACAAAGTGAGAATAGAATATTAATTTCCATCATAAGATAATGAATAGAGGATCCAGAAACCTATACGCTAGTGAGCAGTTTTCGGAGGTTAATTGGCTTTATTTTTTTTCTTTCTAGAGATGCTCTTTTCATCTTTATTCCTATTATACTGATTATATTCAAAAGTAATTACTTAAAGAAGAAAAAAGAATAATCGAGTGACTTTTACCCATCAATTATCGATACTGCTGTATTCCCTTGCTAAAAGAATATGAATAACTATAGTAAAGATAACTATAGTATAGCTACTGTAAAATCGATATTTACGGGGGGGGGCGGTAGTGAGCACAATTTTTTTTTTTTTGCTCCCGAAAATTTGAAAATCGCGCCGGCCGAAAATTCGCTCAGTGGGGGGGGGGATCCGCCACTGTAGCTACCCCTCGTATTGAAAATAGGAGTATATAGACGGAGTAAGAGTAGTGCCAGTGTGGAGCTTCATTATTAGGGGGAGTATTCCCAAAATAATTCCCTTGGCACCGCCATGACAAGACAACCCAGTGTATCTCTCGCTAAACAGTTATTTGGACCTATATCATAACTCGAAATCAATTTATGATAACATATATTTTCGGGAATAATATTTGCATTCATAATTATCATTCGACTTTAGACAGAAAAACTATTTATATATTTGATTAATATCAAAGGTGCATGTACATGTATTTGAAATTTAAAACAGAAAGCTGTAAAGTAATTCTACAGTAGGATTTGAAGGAAGATTATCGAGAAAGCAAAGATCAAATTTGATATTTCTCCGAAAATAAAATTGTATAGATATTTACCGGTAGTACATACACGGGTTTGCTTTTGGTTTATGACACATGGTCACTGTAAAACGCAAGAAGCGAAACGTTTCTTTACATATTTTCCTTGAATTTAATACGTTGATGGTAACAAGAAACGAAAAGAAAAGAATCAATCATGACGTTGGCCATTAAGGTTAACCATTGTGTATGAAGTTAGGAGGAGCCTATTTATATTGACTAAATATCTTTATCAATCACCAAAATGTCATAGTTTGATGAAGCGGGTTGCCGGGCGGGTTTTTACCCCCCCCCCCCCCCCATAATGGAAAAGTACAGTATGTCTCTATATTATTGTAATGATTTTACCAGTAATTGTCCCCCGCGTCGGTATCCCCTACTGCGTTATAATGAATAAAGAGATCACTGATGCATGCTGCCGTTGAAGGTAGATTATCAAAAGTCACGGACTTTGATTTGAATAATACAGTATTCAAATTAAGAGTTATAAAATCAAATGACGCAGGTGTGCTACTTTCACCATGAATGATATTTGAATAGTGAAAACATGCATCTCAGGGGAAGAAAAAAAACGTTCTAAATTTAATTTCATAACAAAAGAGGGGTCGACAAGTGTATAGCTTACTCTTTATCTTTCTGATAACCTGATTGTTATCTAAAAATTCATCCACATATGATTATGAATTCATGTAAAATAGGAGCGGATCCAGGAGCTGCTAGCTAGGGTTGTTTAGAAACTCACCTCCGTGTAATTACGGGGAATATGGTATGGGCTAATATTAATATTGCTATGGTTTGAGAGTGTATATGAAAACTTAATTCTTTATGTATATACTAAACAAATTAACAACCCCTTTGCCACATTGTCATAATCATGGGATACTGTAGGTTATATGAAAGGTTTCAATATTATTTTAACTGTATCCGGTGGAATAATAATTAATCTATACTGATGCATGGGTTTTCATGGAGCTTAATTTTCAAGCCCATGCAGAAATGTGTAATATTGCAACTGACAGTATGTGTGTTGCACCATGGACCTACAATGGTTGCACAAGGCAATGCTGACCCGTGCATAATGATCATGACTCAAAAATGAAATGACCCCATATCAATTGACAATAGTCGGCCTACATTGCATATTCAACAGTAGTGATGTCTCCACGTGGTACATGAGTTACGCAAGTTCCGATTAATAAGCACGTGGCAGTGCAGTTGAAATTGGGCAATCATGACAATAGCTCCTGCCCCCATGCACGTGCATATCGGGTGCATATACGAATGGAAAATGAGAATGATTCAGCGGAAATATTCGGATTTCTGAGAAAGGCAACAAGAAAGTGGTCATGTGACTCATCCGATTTGTAACCGGGTCTTTGTTCGAATCATTGACATTGCGGTTCGAAGTGCTATTCGGTGGCGGTTAGTAAGCGGTATACCACTATAGTTTGCAGGCACAAACCGTTGTTAGTCATTGTGTGTAACAGCGTCTGTACTTTGAGACTGTAAAAGTCAGAAACAAATAATCTAGGCTCTGCTCAAGGTTTCAGGATTATTGTGGTAAAGTGTCAAATTAGAGTCTGTGATTGCAGCCTATTATACTATTCGATGGAGGTCAGGTGACCACAATCGAGTTGTACTTTACATTGTGTTTATTATGCAACTTCTGACCCTAGGTCCATGCCAACGGTCCATGTATGCTTATACTTTAGACGGTCCCAGAGAAATAGTAAAACCGAGAATGTAGGCCATAATTGACAATTCACCAAGAGAGTCAGATCAGTCAGTCCATCAGGCAAACATGCTCAACTATATCATTATGCGATCATGATATAGTCAGGGATGTGTGAGTTTAAACTCACAAGCCCTGATATAGTCAAGTAAGTCCATGACTATATCATGATCGCATAATTTCCACTGAACGTACAGAGTTCGATCCGAGTGATAATTTTGCGTGTGTACACATCATTTAACAAGAATTTATGCCACGTACGCATAGGCTGCTGTACAGTTCGCTTGCTAATTGAAATTCATTGAATTTCTAAGGTTGTAGGCCTACGATTGTATTCCGATAACAGCTTGCTTCTCTAATGGACGTAGCGAACATTGTATTTGTAGTACGATCAGGGACGTTCCAACTCCATGATACGAGTACATGTATTATATACAATGACATGCAAGACAATCATATACAGCAGCTGCCCATTGCAGCGCCAGTTTTATTGTAACGAGAAACGGCGTTTGACCTCTAGCATAATGCAGTATACGTACTCAGAGCTCAATGTGCATGTAGCTCGTCAAGTATGGGCCTAGAAAATAGCTACAATATTATTTTGCATTATGAGACCTACGGGTACTCGCTGTATGTAAATTGTATATTAGCTAGGGCAAGTTCATTCTTGTTTCACGATCCACAAGATAAGTATTGCAGATTGTTGTTTCATTGTATCGTACCTGTAAAAATGAAGGTTATTTCAATTTATTCAAATACCTGACGATATGCAACGCAATACCTGGGCAATACCAGCACGCTCTCCTCGAAAATGTTGCAATCAAGAAAAATGAAATAATAAAAACGCGATATTTTCTTGCATTTTCCTCAATATCGACCAATTAAGTTCATCTCTGTTACAAACTGTAAAGATTACCTTTCCAGTTACAGTCATACATTTCTTACAAGTTTTTATTACCGTAATGGCGCTTGCCAGAGATCGAGACCAGCAGAAAGAGAGAAAAAAAGAAGGAAAATAAACATACTCGATCGGCAAATCATGTAGGCCTATATATTCATCCGTGTACCATGGAACGATTAAAGAAAAATATTAACCATTATTTATTGTCACCTTTATTGGAATTATAGGAATCAATATAAAGGCTATTCTGTTTTTCTAGCAGAATTTATATCTGATGTATCCCATGTGGTGTACATAATAATGGCACACATGACGTCATAGATCGAGGGAGAATGAAGACAGAAACATATCCCCAATACAGAAAAGAAAATTATCCTTACCAAATACTGAGAGAAACCAGTTGTAATATTTCCATAATGTCCGTGAGCCTAAGCACAGCTGACCCTTAGACAAATGCGGGAAATTGTAGAATGATTGCTTCCCCACGCCACGCACTTGCTAAAACAGGACAACAATATATCGGAGGGAAATCCCCTTGCGTCATCCGAGCGGGAATACCCTTTTATCACCAGCCCTCTCGAGTCTGAAAACAAGAAGAAAATTGCCAGATGGCTATAGCCTCATTTCTGTTATTTCGAGAAAAAACATATTAATGGTACAATTTACTTTAAATGTCATCACTAAATTAAATGTACCGACTGTAAGTTTGTAATGCATTTAAAATATAACGAGTTCACGTGTCATCCACCTACTAAAGTCGATGACTCCCCCCCCCCCCCCCCCCCATTTATCATACCAATCAATATTGAATTTTTGTTGATGTGAGTCACGGAAGTACATGCGCCCGCCATGTTTTATCACAGAGCTAATATAATAATGTAGCTCTATCTAGCAGGTTCAAGTTCAGTCAAAATAATGAGGCAATCCGCGCGTTGTTGTCTTTCCTATACTGTATTTCTGATTGGGGAGGGGGGCACAGGTGTCAAAAAATGCTAACAAAATAAATTTCTCTATATTACTTTATTACGTGATATGAAGTTAATTTTGATAGAAGCAGAAAATGAGAGGAACAGGTCAGCGAAAGTTTGAGCAAACTACCGATTAAAAAGAAGAAAGTTATGAAATGTTTAAGTTGCGATCAATTAAACAAAAATTGGCATCACTGTGATGTATCTTGCGAGGTCCTCTTCAATTACATACAGTTTTATAAAGTTTCATTTTCCATTCCTCTCAGGTGTCAGGCCCGTTTAGCATATATTGTGTACATGATTGTGGATGCCTGGCAGTTTCAATTTACTTTCGTTTTATTTTACTTACACCCTGAATAACAGTTTTTGAAATGAGAAGTTTAGAAAATGGCATACTTTGTTCAAATATTCACGGCAAAGTGCGTGGTATCATAACAAGATGTATATTAGTCATCAACTACGTAAACACATATCATAATGGTAATCATCATCATCAAGTAAATAACCATATAACCATTTGGTCAATGAGAGACCCAGTGGCGGATCCAGGGGGGGGCCCGGGGGGCCCGGGCCCCCCCCCCCTTGAGAAAAAAAATCATGTAAAATCACGCGATTTTTACCTTTTTTGGGGGTTGGGCCCCCCCCCCTGGCGCTCAAGGGGGGGGTGCAAATTTTAAAATTATCGAGGACCAAAAAAAAAAAAAAAAAATGTGCTCACTACCCCCCCCCCCCCCCCCCCCCCCCCCCCCCCCCCCCCCCCCCCCCCCACTGAGCGACTTTTCGGCTGGCTGAGTCGTTGCGATTTTTTTTGGGACTCAAAAAAAAAAAAAAAAAAGTGTCCGCTTACCCCCCCCCCCCCCCCCCCCCCCCCCCCCCCCCCCCCCCCCCCCCCACTGAGCGACTTTTCGGCCGGCGCGATTTTCAAATTTTCGGGAGCAAAAAAAAAAAAAAAGTTGGGCCCCCTCCCCTAAGAAATCCTGGATCCGCGCCTGGAGAGACCTAACTCCCATTGGCAAGATTGCTATCGTAAAATCATTGGGATTGTCTAATTTATTTACTTTCTATCCTTCCAAAACAACCTGAAGCCTTTTAAAAGAGTCGAGTCTTTACTTTTAAATTTATTTGGAATGGAAAACGAGACAAAATAAACCGTAAAACAATAATTGGAGACTATGTAGACAGAGGTCTGAGAATGTTACATTTACCCTCAATTATTTCAGGATTGCCTGGGTTAAACGTCTGCTGGACGATAGTAATGTTGGGCAATGGAAATGTTTGATGAAGGTTGTTTGGCTCCATTTGAAGGGATTCTTTTCTGGTATAGTAATATTTATAAAAACGATTATATTATATTGTCGATAAAAAACATTTTTATTCGGGAAGTTGCCCAGTCATTGGCCTCTTTAACACTCGATACGGAAATCAGTCCTTCCCATATCAGACGACAAAATATATGGAACAACACTATGATTAGCCAATCATGGGGAATGTTACACAAAGACTAAGATTGACTTTAAGTTGGACTTAACTATGGCAGGCCATTCATGCCACTGGTTTCTCTCACCATTGGCCTCTTTAACACTCGATACGGAAATCAGTCCTTTCCATATCAGACGACAAAATATATGGAACAACACTATGATTAGCCAATCATGGGGAATGTTTCACAAAGACTAAGATCGACTTAAGTTGGACTTAACTATGGCAGGCCATTCATGCCACTGGTTTCTCTCACCATTATGATTTTTAGATATTTTTCCTTCAATAATTATCAACAAATGTAAATTCTGTGGATTTGTGTCCATGATTTTTACGTCCCTTTAGAGACCAATGCCAGTAAATGGTGAGAGCAAACAGTGGCATGAACGGCCTGACATAATTAAGTCCAACTTAAAGTCGATCTTAGTCTTTGTGAAACCAGCTTCCTGGTGAAACACTCACATGGGTTAATATTATCATCAGCTATGCGACAAAGAAGGAAATTTGAGAATAAAAGTGAATTCGTAAAAGGATACAATAACAGAAATGATGATAAAATCAGAGTCTGTTGTTTCCAATTATTATTACCTCAAACAATCATCTTAAAGAGCAAAATATTAAATTACAATTCAAAACTGTTTTTATTGCCGCCTTCTCTATAGATTACCGAGGTGTGACGTCATATTAGCCAAGTTATCAAGGTAACTGGTTCCAAAGAATGTTGTGCTAAACAATTGCGGGGTGATCACACCAGCGCCAAACATTGAATTTGCCCTGCTCCACGAAGACCGTTGCTTGAATGACGACGAGCAAATATGACGTCAGCAACTTCGGTACAACTCAATAAAAGCCTCTTTTCTGTTTTGATCACATAACATGTTTACATTGTAAAATTTTCGTCAAATAAATTAGAAAAGAAAGAAGAAAATATGCATCGGCCGGGAATCGAACCCGGGTCACCCGCGTGCGTGGCAGGCGAGAATTCTACCACTGAACCACCGATGCTTTGATGTTTAAAACTACATCATATTTTGTGATTGCCATGAAATACAAGAGAAGGGTATAAAATAGGTATTCATTAATTGGGTTCAATTATTATTTTCTTATCAACAACAGGTATACCATGCTTTAAAATCCTTTTATCACATATGTATATGTTGTTAATCCACCCCACCCTCCCGAAATCGCTTGGTAGCATTGAAAAAGAATTTTTTCCAAAGAGGATATTTCGGGGGAGGGTGGGTTGAGGTGGGGGGGGGCGTGTACTTACGTTTTGTCGGAGGTTGACGGTGCCTCTGAATCGGTGGTATTTTGCCAATGTTAAGGGTTCAAGCCTCTCGTTCAGTCTCAGTTCACAAGCAGCAGAGTCGTACAAATGTGTTTCCTATATACCACAACAGCCATCAATATAAAATGGGTAAACATTGGATGTAAAAGTTGTTGGAATTAAAAAATATATTCTTGTGTAGGCGCATTTTTGTTTAAATACTCATTAAATATGAATTGATTTCCTTATTTAAATATTCGATGATGTAAAGAAATTGATAGAAAGTGAAATAATTAGATATAATACAGACATGATGAAAATATGGAATCAGGATCGTAACCAAAGGGGTGATGTTTTGGGTTTTTCCCGTTAGCTTTGGAAATTTCCTCCATAGAGAATCAATAAATAGTTTTAGATAATGATAACTAATGATTGCCATGCAAATTTATCGACACAAATGTACAATGTACTGTAATGTTAGTAACATACTTGTGATAAAGGGTATGCTTACATTTCCATTGTCATTTTGCAAATCTTCAGCGGCGGGTGGATTCGACATCATTACATTGAGTTGTGTACATGCGACAAACTTTCAGTCACAGTGTGTAACGTACTCGGACACACTGTGGATATGGAGAGAACTTGCATTATACATACCACAGTATAACCACAGTAAAATATCACATTGAGTCGTGTCCATGCAACACACTTTCGGCCACAGTGTGTAACATGCATGGTCTACCTGACACACTGTGGGTAAGGAGAGAACCATGTAGTTTACACACCACAGTATAACCACAGTAAATTAACACATTGATTTGTATACAAGCGACACACTTTCGGCCACAGTGTGTAACATGCATGCTCTGCATGACACACTGTGGATAAGGAGAGAGCCATGTAGTTTACACACCACAGTAAAATATCACATTGAGATGTGTATTTATGACACACTTTCGGCCACAGTGTGTAACATGCTCCGACACACTGTGGATACGGAGAGAATCGTGTATAGTACTTACCACAGTAAAAAAAAAAAGCAAAAGATTTGATGAAAAGAAGGTATGACCAAAGAAATAGACGAGTTCTGAACAAACTAGCACGAAACAGAATGGCCTGGAGAAAGTTTGTAAATGGGTCACCAGGACCTCGTCTTATAAACAGGTGATATTAATCGCAAGTTATTTGCGATAGATATCAATCGCACCAATAAACATAATAAATAGGAGACTGCAAACTTGCGATTAATTGGAGGACTCGTGATTGATTGGGATCACTCACAACTCTTTATAAGATTTGGCCCAGGAATGGATGCGATTCGAAGGCACGTCTTACAATAAAATTCATGTTGGTATTCAGTTTGAATTAAGGAATTAATTATTCATTTATATCTCGCTTTCCTGAGAGCTTACAGGGTATTTTAATTCTACGAAACTAATACTCAGCGCGGCATAACCCCATTGTGATTAAATTAAGTCATTCAGAAGATAATTTCTGTATCCTCATTTGATTGTTAAGGTCTGCGCTTATACCGATATTTTTTATACTGACAAATACTAGTATACAGGTCATTTCAAATCAGAAAGATGTTTGAGGTACTTTGGTTTAATTTTCCTACATTATTATTTTCTAAGAGTGTTAAAATAATGTGTGGCAAAATAATCATGGTGACACTCACCAAAAAACTTTCGTTCAAAAGCAAATTTTGATTATATTTTGTATGTGAGTGATATCTACCAAACTTTTTGACCTATTAGGCAACCACAAAACCTCTGCTATTTCCTTGAGATAATGGAATTTTGTCGACGTGTGATGAAAATTGGCCCTTTGTTTTGAATGACAATCAATACTATTGTTTACTAGGGATGATTTAGCAAGTTAAAAGAGCGTATACCGGATCTTTGCGTGATTTTTCTTGCTCATTTAATAACACTAACGGTTATATTGCATCACTTCGTTATCTCTGTATATGATTGAATGGATGAGGATGACATTAAAGTGAATGGCAATCAGGCTTTCCATTATCATTTTTTATTCATACACCATGTATTTAAGATGAGAGAACGAGAGGGGAAAGGGAGAGAGGAAGGAGAGAGATAGAGAGAAGGAGAAAAGGGGCTAAAGGGGGAGAATACAGAGAAGGTGGGTTTTAGAGGGAGGGAGTAAGAGAGAGAGAGAGAGAGAGAGAAAGGGGAAGGGGCTAACGGGGAGGAGAAGAAAGAGAGGGTGAGTTTGAGAGAGAGAGAGAGCGACAGAGAGAGCGAGAGAGATAGAGAGAGAGATAAAGAGAAAGAAAAGGATAAAACAGTGGCGGATCCTGGGGGGCACAGGGGGCACGTGCCCCCCCCCCCCCAAAAAAAAAAAAAAAAAAAAAAAATATGTTAAAATCAGCTCTAAATTCGCCCAAAATGTACTGAAAAACAGGGACGTTCCCCTCCGGCCAAAAAAAATATTTAACAATTTATTTTAAAAAAAAATCAAAAAAAAATCATGCCCCCAACGGAGCAAAATGTCAAATTTAAAAATTTCGTGACCCACTTTAAAAAAAAAGTGGCCTCTTAAATCCCAGATTCTAATCTATTGTGTCAAACTGTGGGAAAGGAAGGCACAATATTTAATAAGCTGAAGCAGCAACAAAAGAAAAATCGATTTAATGATGAACAAAGTTTGAAAGTGTTTCAAAAGTTGTTGTGCTATGAATAGTCGCTTTCTGTGGGAATCTACCTATAACGGTTTTTGTTCCAACACTTATTGGTCATGGTCGAATGATATAAGAAATTGCAACTCTGGGTTTGCTTGCTCTTGTTGTGGTTTTTTTAATTTCAACTTTATAAGTGTTCATTCTTACAGCAAAAAGCTTAATGAAAAAGGCCATATGTCATGATATGATTATACATCTTAACGAAAATACCAGGCATTTGCATATTTAGTTGAGTAGATTTGTATTTTGTGCAGTTGATTGTGATATGACAGACCAATCTTAAATCCTACCTCCTTAGACTAAATAAAAGAACATTCTAAGAGGTGTCAAAAAATTGCGTTCTTATGACTCGCATATAATCAGCATTTTGTTCGAGGGAATTACCTATAGCGACTATTATAGAAAACTCTTACAATAATTTGCATTTACAACCCTCTCCTACAAAAAGATCTGAAAGTCTCATCCAGTATAGGGTGAGGCTCTTCCAAATAGGGTATTGCCAACATTCTCGGTGGGAGGGGGGGGGGGGCTTTTTAAGGTTCCTATTCCCGGTCAAACCCGGGCCTACGGCCCTGAGATTTTCTTTAGTAGGCTATTCTACATATCGGGTCGAGCGCCCTTTAAAAGTTCGTCATCATTTATATAGCATACCCTATTATAATTCAGTTTCGTTCACAGTAATGAATTACTCAGAATTCTAAACAATTTGATTTATTTTGCATACAATTGGGACCTCTCAAAATGTCCAGCAAATAATTAACAAGATTTGAAACAAATTAGTTCTGGTGTTCAGTCACCACTAATGAATGTCTGCAAATGATTAACATTTTCGTTTGCAGATGTAATATCATAAAGGTATTTGCCGCTGTTGTCAAACATGGTTAACATTTGGCAATATTTTTTTTTAAAGATTGTAATCATACACTTCTGAAACTGGGAAACGTTACTCCCCCCCCCCCCTACTTTGTTATGATCTGGCCTTGCATGCTACAATTTGTTCAACTTCTGCGATGGACACCCGCATCACATGGGCAAAGAGGCAGCTCCTCTGGCAGAAGAAGACCAGCGAAAATGTACGTAGATGTGCTCAGAGAAGGCACGGGACTGCAAGTTGAAGACCTAGGGTAGGGCTTCTCAAAGTCGGACCGCCTGAAAGGCTTTTTTTTAAATAATAAATTGCAACTATTCCCCTTGGATCAGATATAGACCTAAAACAAGCATCATTTTCTTTAGTATTACAAGTATCATTAATTTAAACTTTTGGTGTAAACGGGGAGGGGGAGGGATTGTAACAGTCGTATTCATAATGTGTCACGAGAAACCGCATGGATTCGACCAAAGTAAAGTAAAGTATTTGCTCACACATTCCGATCCTTCCCAATAACCACACATTTGTTTGTTTGTATCATTTATTCTATTCCTTCTAACTTCAGTGAGTGATAGTCGTCGTTGAGTCACAAAGAGTTGTCTACATGCCAAAACACTTTATGTGAGACACACTATGGATAAGAAGACAACCTTGCATTATACACAAAATAATGGTAAAATATCACATTGAGTTGTCTATACATCCGACACACTTTCAGCCACAGTGTGTAACATGCTCCGACACACCGTGGATAAGGACACAACCTTGTATTATATACACCACAGTATAATGGTAAAATATCACATTGAGTTGTCTATACATCCGACACACTTTCAGCCACAGTGTGTAACATGCTCCGACACACTGTGGATAAGGACACAACCTTGTATTATACACACCACAGTATAATGGTAAAATATCACATTGAGTTGTCTATACATGCGACACACTTTCAGCCACAGTGTGTAACATGCTCCGACACACTGTGTATAAGGACACAACCTTGTATTATACACACCACAGTATAATGGTAAAATATATAACCATGGTAAAATATCACATTGAGTTGTGTACATGCGCCACACTTTCGGTCACCGTGTGTAACATGCTCCGACACACTGTGGATAGTACACAACCTTGTAATATGCACACCACATTATAATGGTAAAATATTACATTGAGTTGTGTATTTACGTCACACTTTTGGCCATAGTGTGTACATGCTCTGACACACTGTGGATAAGGAGAGAATCATGCATAGGAATGGGAATTCTCAACTTCAACCCTAGACCAAACACTATACTTAATCCTAACCCTAAATCTAAATCTAAACCTAAACCCTATTGCAACCGTAACCGTTTTAACCATAACCCTTTGACGAACTAAATCCCGGAGCGCTTTTGTCGCACAAGCAAATGTCGAAGCGCCTGGCATAATGCTACGGTCACAAAGGTTCGTACGAACGATGATTTCGTACGAATCTCCCTGTTTTTCCATTGTCTTCCCGAATTTCCATTGTCTGAAAATCGTTCATACGTCGTTCGTAGCAGTTCGTAATTGCATTTGTGACCTGGGCTTTTGTTTGGAAATGATATACTTTCAATATAACTGCTAAATGTATCATTATTTGATCGGTTCACATATTGACTTATCGAAAATATTATTGCCATGCCAGACGCATTCAAAGATAAATACACCTTATTGTGGATTCCTCTAAAACAATAGTCAATTTGCTTGCAACACTTTCCGCAAGCACTAGGATATCAATTCTGAGACAGAAGAAATCGTTTTTCAAAATAAAATGCAAGAAGAAATTCATTGCAAAAAACACTGGAAATTGTTAATGCGATATTAAATTAACGATGTACTAATGTCGCTCTGCTGTAAAAAATAGCTACCGTAAGTGTTCGAATTGTGCAATCTTTATAGCTCTGACCTGTTATACTTTATAGTTCCTTCCTTTTTCTTGGCTAGGTGTTTGTTTCGGATGGATGTACTGTGGAAATAATTTGTTTTACCAGCCTTTGTTATTTTCCACTCAGGTCACCCACCCATTTCCTCTATTGCATTGGCTATTAAAACAATCGGAACTTTGTCAATGTAGATTGCGTAATTTGAAAAAGGTAGGAAAAATCCCCATGAATCGTTTCTGAAACCAAAACAACTGTATGAGCTCATGAGTAGAACTCTAGAGGAAACTACATGTATTTGATGGACAAATATTAGCTTTTTATTCCCAGTTGTTTGACCGCATAAAGAATAGCAAACTCAAATGATTTCGCAATACACTTACCGCAGTTTGGCCATTGATCCCATCTCAATTTATCTTCTACAACCTCTCTTTCAGTCTGTCTCCTCCATCTCCTCTCCCCCCCCCCCCTCTCTCTCTCTCTCTCTCTCTGACTCTCAATTTTTGTTCAATCTCTTTCCCCCTCCCCTATCTTCTTTCTCTCTCTCTCTTTCTCCATCTCTCTCTCTCTCTCTCTCTCATTCCCTCCCTCCCCCTCCCATCATTCTCTCTCTCTCTCTGAACAGTCGCTTAAAAAAAAATCCTCTTCACGTTCAATTTCAAAATCATTGCCAATCACATCTTCTTTGCCAACTTTGTCATAACCTCAATAAACTTCTTCGCTCCGCGTTTTCCTTCCTATTTATTTTACATCCTTATTTAGTTTTATCGGTTGGTGGGGTTAGTTTAACGAAATTATCGAAGTTCATTTCACGATAATATCACAAAATTTCTGAGGAAATAAATGATACCATGAATAGTAATTCACCACGATATTAATAGGCAAAGATTTTATTGTCATGAATTGACACTGCAACCAAAGAGGCAATCACACCCAGTTAAAGCATAAAACACAGAATTGATAGTAAGACGATGATAGACTTTACTTATTAGCAAGACGATCAGCTCAAAACGAGCAACTTAACAAAATAAAATCCGTTTTCTTTCGTTGGATATAATAATACTCGTGCAATGGCACAGATTGGACGATGTAAATGCACAGGCCGAAAAGAAATAAAATGAATTGATCCTTTGCTAGTTAATTATTCTTATAAATTCGATATCTTCTGTTTGTTATGTCTTTTTCTTATTTGATCTACAGGCGAGAAACATGCTAGATAAATCTTTTTTTTTTTAATCTTCCTTTAATTTCATTCTCTTCTGGTTTTATGACTTTTTTTAGTTTCCCCCTCCTGAGAGTCAGATCTATTGATTCCTTTCTGTTTGTTCAAACATCATTCTCACAAGTTTATTATCATGACCATACATGTAGTAGACATGAAACACTGAACCCATTAGAAGAACCATTGAATTCATCATGTTTTGTCTTTTTAATCTTGCAAAAACTGCATCACCCGGGGCATTATATAACACAGCACGCACTATACGTAAATATAAACAATTACACCGGTGTTAGGTGATACCCCAGGAACTAAAGTTTATTTCAGAAAATTCCAAGTATACAACAAGCTGATTATTTATGACGATTATATAACTTAAATTAAATACAAAGATACGGTAAACCCCAATGGTCTAACACCGAAAAAGAAAACTAATGTAGCTACGAAAGAGATTTTTTTTTATTTACAATTTTCCTTTACATGCAATAATATAAACTCATGTCAAATGCGTAAAACAGATAACATAACACAACAATTCAAGAAAATTACGTCACGTAAACTCCACATAGGCGTTTGATGATCGAAATAATAGTTGTTACGCTTTTCTCTTAATTGTTAAATGTCAAAATAGTAAACATGTATATATCAATACAGAATAGACCTTCATTACTTAACGGCCTTTAAAATGATAAAATGATGTAAGTTGGCCTACATTACTACAACTAGATTCAAAAGCTGAACACCAAAAAAGACTTATTTACATATTTATTCTCATCCTTAAACCAAAATAATTACAAAAATAGATTATCAATCATAAATACTTGACGCATTTTAAGTCAATAATATACAGTCAGTGTCATAAAACTGAACGTTTAAACATATCAAATAACATTTCTATCGTAGTTTTTAAAGATTTAATATGAAGAGAAAGAACAAAACCGTTCTGAAATACACATTTTGTATCGAGCATTCTCATGCGTGCACTTTTCTGGTATAACCTACTTCCCATACAATAAAGCGTGTAATTTATATACGAAACGATCACCGCGTCAGAACTCTTGCTTGTATACAGCATTTGGAGCGTGGAGGTGTAGAATGGGCTCAGAGCGTCGTCTTCTAAAGTGACAAATACGCAAACGCAGACATCTGAACTGTCACCGCACCAGAAAGCATGAGCATAATCACGTGTTAAAACATAGCTAGCTGATTGGTTAATCTTGTAGGAAAGCTCCTCTTGGTGTATTCTCCTTCCCGACCTCTTGAGATAATTATCTTAATTAATCTCTGCGTAAAAATGGTTCTGTACAAACAAAAGAGAGACAAATTTATTCAAAATAATGCATCAGTAAAGATGGACTACGCAAACTCCAGACATTTGTTATGTGCTGCTAGTGTAATTAAGAGCTTAAAATAATGGCTGAAGATGTGTCCTACTAAAGCTGATTTACATACGTATTTGTATAAATTATGTATATGTATATACATAGATACAAAAATACATATATATATATATATATATATATATACATGTATACATATTATATACCTCTATGATAATTATGATTTAAAGCGGAAGCTAAAAAACCGCCGTTTGACTTATTTTAATATTAGGATAGTAACCTAGTAACTAGCAGTTTATTAGCCGTAAACGTATTACCATAAATATACTTTCATCATCACAACAATTTACGTAGCCATCCCTCGAAAACCGTGGCAAACTGATGAAGTAAACTAAAAACAGGCTCTAGTCAATGATACTGCTAATGTTTAGATGTAAAATGATTTATTTAGGATATGTCAGGATATACCTCAGGCAAGTCCAGGGTACCTTCAAGGTTGTCCTCGACGTACTTTCTCCCATGTGCCGTGCTCGTACGCTTCCCGTGCGCCTGCTGCTTCTGCCCAAACAAAATAATCGAGTAAAATATTTTTTTTATCTCTGTCGCTATTATATCACAATATTATGACGTTAGCAAATTATATTACAGCCAAACCTGTCTCAGCGGTCATATGAAGACCACCTGTCTATAATGGTCAATTATATTGTCTCCATCTGGGTAGAAAGATGTGTTGGAGGACCTGTCTACAGTGTACAGTTTTCCTGTTTACCTTGGGTGGACTTTATAGACAGGTTTGACTGTATAATCATTCCGATAATTTAAAGTACATGTGTATATTATTATAATTGCGTTGGGCGATTTCAATAGCATTTTGCATCATCTTTTGAAATGTGCCAACTTAGTTTAATCCGAAGTTCACAAGAAAGGCATTTTGACAGAAATTGCCATTGAATTGCTTTGTTGAAAGTCCTCGTGATCGTGCTTATTTAGATTTGTCAGGATATCCTACTAAATATTCTCAATTTTAGATTAAAAACCCAACATTTTAAAATAAATTTTAGGAGAAGTTTAAATAAAATATGGGAATTAGTGGTAAAGCAGTACAGGTTGTTGGAAGAGGATGAGAAGGAAGAGGAAAAGGGGTAGGGGGAGAAGGAAGAGGAAAAGGGGTAGGGGGAGAAGGATGATGTAAGGAGGAGGAGGAGGAGGAGAAAGAAGTGAGTGAGAAGGAGGAGAAGGATGAGTACGAGGAAGAGTAGGAAGAGGAAGAAGGGGGAAATTCAAGATGAGAAAAAAGAGGAGAGGGTGGAGCAGGAGGAGAGATGGTGGTGATAGTGTTCGTTGTGTATCATGTAGTATTTGCTGAATAAAAAGTAGGAAGGTATAACTGTTTTCTTCCTAACTTACGATCTCCCTCAATCTCATCTCCTGCGTGTCTTCTGGGAGAAAGAGAGCGTGACCTCCTACCCGGGCTGCAACATAGAGGTCGTGCTCCTCCTGCATCCGTTGCTATGGAGAAAGGAGATGAACAGGTGATAATAATGTATTTGCTTGTTTGTTTAATTTGATTTCTGCATTTTTAAACATAATACCGTCAAAACACATATACCTGTAGAATCATATATTAATACAAATCAATTAAATAATTACAGCTTTAAAAAATACAGTTCTTTAATAATACAAAATGCAGGAGATCACCGTCTTAAGCTTGAGCTTGAACTCGATGGCGGCCTCATCAATGACTGAACATTGCATCAAAATGCTCCGAAAAACAGGAAATATGATATATCATATAAAATGAAATAGAAGGACCGAATGCAATTCTTTGATTAAATTTCTTTTGAAAGATATGTAGCTTCATGCATCATCGAAAGGAAAGATTGTTATTTAAACAATATGTATGATTAATCAAAATTATAGAGGAGCGGGCGTTAGTATTCATGTTTTTTTATCTGTCCTTAATGCTCTGGAAGTAAATTCAGGGGAAATCACAACTATGAAATGCAATGCAACGAAAGAGTTATTAAATTATTATTTAAAAACTTGTAGAAGAAAAAGATATTGCAATTGAAGCTGGAGATCATTGTGTTTTTTTTTTAATCTTACCCTTTGCATTTCCTTGACTTTTTTCTTGGTTTTCTCCAGCTCTTTCTTCAAAGAGTCGACCTGCCCAACCGCCTTCTCTCTGTCATGCCTTTCTTGATTGAAATCAGCTCGGAAAACATCAATCTAGAATGGGGGGAAAGCCCGAAAACGGCCATGAATATAATAATTAACTCATATAAACAACGGCAAATAATTTCAAGAAATCGTATCTAAGCCTACTTCAATCTATTTATCATAATTATTTTGTTATATCATGAATAATTGTAATATTCGAATATAAAATGAGGGCATGCGCTTGCCATTTGGAAATTCACTGCCATTGAAAAAATTTGCTATCGTATCTGTGTTGTATTGTTTATAAAAATAGAGTTTATCACCATAATAAAAACCGTTTCAACTTTCCCCCATTTTTATACAAAGCATATAATGACACTGAAACAATTCAACAAATAGTCTTTTAAGTTATATTTATTTGTTACCATAATTTGAGAGGTTAATTATGGATTACGTTATTTGGATAAAGGATACAGTTGACTTCAATTTAACATCATATTTGCACGAGTTTATGCATGTAATTCATTACTAATCTAATCACAAACATCACGGCAGCAAACGTGAGAATTTGCTACTCTTTATGGCTGTAATTTACGTCAAAGACATGTCACAAAATAGGACCGTCCTTCAGTTACAGACGCGTGAATACAATTGACGGGTGTCAATTAAGTTGTATATCTTTTGACAGTTTCAAAAGACGTCATTCACTTTTCATGAATGTAAACAAAGACGGGTAACCATGCACAACCACACACATTTGATCGCTTTTATAGTTTGCACTACCGTCAAGCTCGCTGGTCACAAAACAGAGGTCGATATTCTTGATATGCAAAAAAAAAAAAAAAAAAAAAACTTTTTTTTTTCTGTCACCATTCTTAATTGGACGGTTTACTTTTCTTACGTCATTTTAAAACAATAATATGTTTTAGTTATTATGACAAAAATCTGTCATGTCGTTTGTGTTGTAACAGTTTTAATTTCGTAAATTTTCTCTCTGCGTATTAGGAAGATAAATAAAATGATAAAGTATTCGTAAACTTGAGACATTGATTACTGTTTTGGCATAAAGTTTATCCGATTCAAAGGGTGCTGCGACATTTAGCTCCAATTTCATTTTTCTAAAGGAAAATTGAATTTCCAAATGTCATTTCTGAAAATTGAATGGTGGGTAGACACGCAAGATTACTATATGAAAAAATGGATTTTCCCTTATTTAAGTAATACACAGAAATGGTATTTGTCCAAGGTAAATTAATTGTCGTTCCAGGAAATTCTTTCACAATTTGTGTATCCTTACTTTAAAAAAAAAACACAAGTTCCTTTTCGGAGATCATTAAGATTGAATGGTTGATAGACATGAAAGATTTGTATACATGACGTATGAAATATGGATTTTCCCTTAATTAAATTATACACAGAAATTGTGTTTATCCAAGGAAATTTGATACCCATACCAGGAAATTCCTTCACAATTTGTGTATCCTTACTTTAAAAAAGAAACACAAGTTCCTTTGAGGAGATCACGCCATACAGTTGAGAATTATATTCTGGCAAAAAAAAAATGCCCATTATTACATGTGTTTGACGTCACAATAGATTCCCATACATGAATAATTAAAACTCTCTGAATATTATCGTGTAATGTAAGGTATACGGGGCGTCATTGGGGAGAGGCAGGGAAAACATACCTCCACATAATTATTCTATTTAATACATTTTCTGTCTGGTCAAGAATTTTGGAGATATGATGACGCTGTGAGAATCTTATTTTGTATACCCCCCCCCCCCCCCCCCCCATTACAGAAGTTCTGGCGCCGCCCCTGTTAAATAAAAAGAATTGAACAAAAACAATTCACCTGAAAAGTTTTTTACAAGGTTATCAAACACTTGGTTGCACTATACAAACACGGTATTCACTGTTAGAATAGTGCTTTTCCGGTACTACAGTTAATGGACTTTGTACCCTGTATCGTTATTAAGGCAAAGCGGACAAGACTGTTATTGCATTGATAATGGGTATCACATTATCACTCAGCAGACTTATATATTGTACAGTTTCCTGCGTATGGCTTGAATTGCCTCCTTTGATTTATGCTCTTAAAATGAAGTGCGCCGCATAATAGAAACAAAAAATTATTTATCATTAACCAAAGAAGGGCTTTTATGTAGTAAATTACTCATAGTTCTTGTCATGTATAGATATAAGTTTCCATTGTAGTTTCTGGAAACGATGTGAAATAGTGTTATAGTGTAAGCACTGTGGTTTATAAGTGGCCAGTCATGTGTGATAGTCAATATAAATCTTTCCCCTCGATACAGAAACCATTTTCGTGTTGAGCAAACAATTTGTATTAAAACGGAAATGCATTATCATCAAATTCCATTCTGACCAAAATATGTGTTATAATGTCGTTTTGGATATTGAAACTGGCAGCAAAATTGAAAATTTCTTATTCGTTAATTATGACAATATAGTCGGGGAAGCCCGATTAAGAAAATAAATTCCCGATCGAATGAACAAGAAATAGACAATGTTGCCTTTCTCTTTCTGTTCGTTGTATAAGACATAATAAACATTGAATGTACCTAATCAGAATTCACTCCAGTCATCAGACCTTAAACGCAATTAGCAGTAACTATCATATTAATATAAGAGGAATAAACAGAACGCCTTTGTATCTCACTGCATGCAACTATACAGGAATCATAAGCACAATTTATTGCCATGCTTTATTACACTGTATACTATCAAGATATTTGAGCCCATTTGATAGAAAACGTCATCATTATACCACTTACAGTTACAGGTACTTCCCGACTACGGTATAATGATCAGGAAAAAAATATATATCACATTCGTCAAAACATCAGTCGTAATTTACCTTCTACGACGTTCATTTTGATACGGCGCTGCTGCTTGCAAGATCCATTTTCACAAAGGCACTGTCGCGCAAAACACGCCGCGGTTATAATGCTAGCAGAACGAAACGCACCTTGGAATGTCGCCCAGGAAAAATCATTATCCAATAGAAAACGTCATCATTATTCCTGTTACAGGTACTTCCCGAGTACGGTATAATGATCAGGAAAAAATATATCAATCACATTCGTCAAAACATCAGTCGTAATTTACCGTCGACGACATTCATTTTGATACAGCGCTGCTGCTTGCAAAATCCATTTTCCTAACAGCGCTGTCGCGCAAAACGTGCAGCGGCTATACTGCTAGCAGAACGAAGCACAATTTGTAATGTCGTCCAGGAAAATTGATTATCCACGTTAGATCTGAACACATGCCTACACCGGAGATTACTAAGGTCTAGAGCGCCATCATTGGGCAAAGGGACTATATAAAGCGAGAGTCAAGTTGTTAGTTTTTTCCGTTTGCCATTTGCCTTGGCGTATATAATATTCGTCAATGCCGCCTAGATCATTATGTAACGTATTAAGGAATGCAACCCAGTCAAATTCGTTAAATTCTAAAGCACCAGTAACCATGATTAGTGCACTTGTATAGTTGTCATTAAGAGGAATTGGAAAGACGGATGAATACTGCAAAGGTCATTTAACAGTTAGCAATTATAATAGTTATGAACATGTTTTCTTAATATTTTGTTTTGTTTTAATCAAGTTATGAAATATTACAGTCACTGAGGTAATAACAACAAAGTACCTTGCCAGTGACAATGACGTAACCGGGCGTAACCGACCAAAATATTTTCAGTATAATACTCCAGCCGTTGGTTTCAATTATGATTCTACACTTTAGAGGTCCGGCCTCTCCAGTTCAGATGGAGTATTCAAGACAGTGAAATTATTATCCATTCAAATTGACGTTGGGTCATACCGGTGCCAGGTCTCAATAAAGCACCTGAGTGGAGAGGAGCTGTGTAAGTAAAAAAAATGCCTTTCTCAAGGACACAACTGCTCGAACCCATGACCTTTGCATTTTCACATTGAAATAATAAACTCACCTGCTCCTTGTAGAGAACAACTTGATCCTTCAGTTCATCACGGGTCAGGCTCATCGGGCTGCTGGCTTTCATGTAACCGGGAGGACCACGCGGCGAGAGAGGAGGAGATACCGGCTTGGTTTTCTGCGGCTTGCCATCCTTCGCTTTGCTCTTCTCGCGGTGAGCTGGCGGTTCAACCGCGTTGGCAGCCGGAGGCGCTGCGGTAGCGGTGCCTTGCTTCTCGGTGCGTTCGGGCTTTCTACGCGGTACGTTGTTGTACTTCTCGTCGATATGAGCTTGCTGGGTAACGATTAGTGCTGCAGGCTTCAGATACAACTTGGCCGTGCCCTTGCGCGCAATGACCTGCAAGGTGGAAAGGAAAGTAGCGTTGGTGTAATCTTATCAGACATAAAGTTGGAAACTAGTAATCCCCTTCCTAAGTTGAAAGTAGTTTATACTGTTCAGGATCATTTGGACATACAGTATGATTGCACAAAGATTGATACCTTTCACATGAAAAATAAGTCCTTTCTGCATTGGTAAACGTTACAGTAAAATTTAATAGTACTACAATTATTTATCATTTCATTATTATTGTTAATATTTCCCCATCATTACTATTATTGTTATTATTATTAATTTTATTGCCATTATATTATTATTATATTTAAAAAAAAATATTATTAATATTATTATTAGTAGAAGTAGTAGTAGTAGTAGAAGTAGTAGTGTCATTATCATCAATATTATTATTAACGTTGTTGTTATTGTCATCCCCCTCCTGATCATTATCATTACTACCATACCATTGTTATTTTGTGTTATCGTTATAAATGGGAGTAATTGATAAATATATCAGCAGTGTTGTGAAGTCGCTATTGAGCAGAATGATCGTGGATGACAGTAGATACTTAACAAGTTTTTGTTCTTTCTCTTAGCCTCTAATGAAGTGTTTATTAAATATTCCAACAATGACATAATTTCACAAACAATTTAGCAAAACGATGGAACATCAATTATACACATTTTTGTTTAAATATAACTTAGCAAATTTGCAGGAAATTTTGGGTCTGTGAGTCATTCCTCTCTTAAATAAATGAATCAAAGTCAAATCTTTTTTATCATACCATACTTATTACGAAAAATAATCATTTTATAAATAGACAAAAAGCAATCGTCATAATCAAATCAAATTCGGTTTGCGAATTCATTTTGAGTAACAAAATGATATCCATATCTATTTTAAGATTAAACGCATGTAAAACTAAGTCCTTTAAAGCCCATCTGTACTAGTGTACAGGAGGGATTTGACCACCCTGCAAGGTCACTGGACAGGTGGTTATCTCATCAAATCAGCTCTCAATTAACATTAGAAAAAGAGGATCATGGGGACCAATGGTCACCGATTAGGCATCGTTTGTTATATAGAGGGCACAAGTAGCTATAAGTAGTGCAGTGGGGCTTTAAGTACTTATCAAGTTACCCTACCTCATTGAGTCGTTTTATCTCCTCTTCTTGTTCTTTCACCTGCCGTTTCAGTTCATCATACTTCATCCGCAAGACGTCACGCTCTTTCTTATATTCAGAAGCAACGAGCTATTCATAAAAAACGATTAAAAGTCGTAAAACTATTAAAAGCTGCACACAAAAATCATGCGCGAATAATTTGACAGTCATTCGAATCATCATGACTGTGATGCAATGCTTACAAACTGTTGGTGAGGAAGTGGTAAGGGGGAGGGGTCTTTATTGTGTTGCCCGGTTTCATATCTTGTGAGAATACGTAGGGGCTGGTATATTCTCTTTGTTTCAAAGTTATTGTGTGCAAATACTAGTAGTTTAGTTCTCTTTTTAAATTCGAGAAAACGAACAATACTAACTCCGCGAGACTGAATGCATTTAATTCCCTTTGACAAGATATGTTCACAATAATAGAAATGCCCTAGTGAGATCATGTTCCAAATACATAATACATGTGCGTCTTCGTATAATGTTCGCACATTTCCTGAGGTGATGACCGAGACTATTGAGATTTCTCTATGCAGATTTGTGTTCAAAAGTCTTTGTGATCGTGTTCATGATAAATCGTAGAAAACCACTTTGAGACGCACCCCCTCATCATCCCGTCATCGAAGCAAAAGCGATGAGATTACTAGGCCACATTGCACAAAAATTACCATTGATGGTAACTTTGCCATCAATGGTAACTACCCTGGAAACCTTGATTTTGATTTGTTGTTTCCATGGTAGTTGCCATTGATGGCAAAGTTACCATCAATAGTAAGTTTTATGCAACGGGGAGTATGTATAAATCGGAGAAAGGCAATAAGAATAGGTATAAATTGCAAACCTTGTGACGTTCTTCAGAGTGTTTCATCTCCATCAAGGTCTGGTCGTACTTGCGGAACTTTTCCTCCAGTCTTTTCTCCAGTTTCCTGGCTTTCTCCTCACTAGTAGCCAGCTTTTCGGTCATCTTTCTGACCTCTGCGGCGTGTCGACTCGATTTCTTGGTGCTGTATTTCTCCCAAGAGAGGTTGACGTGCTGAAGCTGTAGAAGAGTCAAATATAAGAAGAGAATCGGTTGGTTGCTGGTATTATCTTACTGCTAGGAAAGCATGTGTATGCTTTGAAGTAAGCAACCATGGGACAGACGGCTTTAAGTTCTCTCCGGGGAACTTGGATATACGAATCAATGCCTTACCAAAGGGCACAAGCTTGGTTTCGCACCCCGGACCTCCCGAATATACCACATAGCCATCGTGATTAAAGGTAAAGACGCTTTGAGAGACGTATCACCCCACCCCAACTCTGATGCTGTAGGAACAAATCCACGTTAAAGTGACTCGATAACATTGTTTAAGGTTGATGAAAATATTGCTTTATTTTTGTATAAAATGTTACTTACTATATTCCTTTTACTGTACTAACCCTCTGACATCCAAGAAATCCTGAACGAAATTCTCAAACCACGGAAATATCTATGGTTTTCTTTAAAGGCATCACTGTGCAACACCCTCTAACGGTGATTAACAGTAAATTCTCCCAACCATTTTTGAATTTTCCCAACCGTTTTTCCATGAAAAAAAGACTAAAACAGGCTATTAAAAATATGTCAGCACTTAAATGTCTGGAATGGAATGTAAAGCCATTTTATTGCTTTGTGAAGATTTGCATTCACCTAAAATGTAATTAAATTGTAATAATATAGTTGGGAGAATTAAGGAGTCGATCAGATCAGTTTTTCTCAATTTGTATCATTAATAATGGTCCGTTTTCACTCAAATGTTCAGATTATCTTTAATTGTACATCGAGCATTGAAGTCACTACCTTAGCACCACTATATCTCATCTTAACAATGTTACCAAGTCCCTTTAAGTGGTGTCGTACGTAGCCGAGTGGTCTGAGAAGTTAACTGGGTTCGATACCCGCGACGGCACTAATATTTCCTTATAATGCAATGCATTTTATCTTCACTGCTTCTCTCCACCCAGGTGTTAAATGTGTACCCGGTAGGATACCAATCCTCATTGTGGTTAGGTTAGCAAGACAGTGTGCGCCTGTAAAATGGCGCCTGGTTGGATCACCCCTTATCGGAGCGGAGAGAACATGAACTATTTCCGGCATAATTATCAGTTGAATTCAAAAGCCGGGGTAATCATAAGTATACGTCAAGTGTTCAGGAATTGAGTGCTACACAAAATAATGTGAGCATCGTTATTTTGTATTTACCTCTTTGCATTGCATTCGGAGCTTCTTGGAATCTCTCTTAAGAGCTTCTATCTCCAGCTGTTTATTGGGATCTTCACCCTCTGGTTTTCCCTCAGTGCAGTTTTCGCAATTTGCCTGTAATCATAAAAGGTTATTGGTGTTATCATCGTAAAGAGCACTACTTTCCATAACGATCTCACTCCTTTAGTATCGATCATCATACTTTATATTTATCTTTTCCAACTTCATTGTAATTTTCTAGACTTTTGTTCAATTATATCAGCTATACCTTTAAAATGTATGCATTTTTGTAAAGACCCACCTAAGAAAAATATTAATTACCAAAAAGATTTTTTGTGCATCATGAGAAAAGTAACTAAAGTATTTAAATAGTGAAGAAATTGTGTGTTGGCACACTTTTTAAATTTCTAGTTTCCCATACGAGATGGAAGGATATCCTTTCAGAATCAGTTGTTAATTGGAATGAAATTTACATTTAATCTACTAAACACTTATTTTGGGAATGCCCCTCAACTCGTCGATTCTTAGAAGATTTTGAGAAATATAGCCTCCAAAATAAAAATTAAGTTAACATGTACTGACTTCATTTTTGGCATCCTATGTGGAAATTATTCCTCTTTTAATTTCGTAACTTTGTAAGCAAAATATTCTATATTTTCAATTAGATGTTTAAAGGAATCTTTACCATTTCCATGTTTTCAAATGAAAATTAAAATATCAATACGAAGTTGAACAAAAGATGTACGAGCAACAAGATATGTTTATTTTATTTATTACTTATCTAAATACTGTAATCTTGTTTTTCATCGTACCTTTGTTTGTCAAAATGTATGAATTCATCATTTTGTACATTTGCTTAATATATTGCATTAGGGTTTTCAATTTTCAATTTGAATGTCTTTATGGGTTTTCCTTATTAATTGAATTAACAGGGAAGCAAATGTGCATGCCATGTTTTTCATATAACGTGTATAGGTAGGGTTAGCGTTAGCGTTATATCGGTGGTGTTTTGTAGAAACATGCTTCTACGACTGATTGAATAGTGAAGCTTCTACCGGCCTTTAAACATAGTAGGCAAGCTTTCGTTAATGGTTAGATGCTTAAAAAAACTACATGTTATGACGATCCCAGTCAATGGCAGTTTTTCCATATCAATACTATATTTCCTCAGAGAAATATAATGTTTTTTAATTATCTGAATATGCCAAACAATCGCTCGTGTGTTAGTGTAGAAAGGTACACTGTGAATGGAAGCGAACCAGTGAATTAATAAACTGCGCACAGATTTTTTTTTTTAAAGCATTTACGCAAAACTATTAAACTAATAGCAAAACACGATCGAAAATAGTTTCCCCGAAGATTAACCTGAGGCGATTTTATTAGCCGTGTCTATAATATTAGAAAAGTGAAAATTTATAATGGTATATTTTACGAAACCCGATCGTGACTTGTATAAGCATTAA
This sequence comes from Strongylocentrotus droebachiensis, assembly GCA_035222895.1. Lineage (NCBI taxonomy): Eukaryota > Metazoa > Echinodermata > Echinoidea > Camarodonta > Strongylocentrotidae > Strongylocentrotus > Strongylocentrotus droebachiensis. The sequence continues at coordinate 16,535 of JAVYIG010000230.1, read as the reverse complement.
ATCGGGTATTGAAACTGCCCTTGGATTGCCTTTTCGAAACTGTTTGCTATTATGTTTTTTTAATATTATCAAGAAATGTAGAAAGTGTAAAACTTAATGACAGATCATATATATATATATATATGTGTGTATATATTACATAGTATATAATGTTGTTGATGTTATTGATGTTGTTGTTGATGTTATTCTGTCGAATCTCTGTTGAACTTGCATGAAGGCCAAGGGAAAGACGAATACAATGTGGATTGTATTTCGAGTCTGATTAATACTGTTTGATCCATGACTACTTACAGTTTTCTCGTCGTTTTTTGCAGTCGTACCAACAGACTTCGTCTCGACGATGGTCCTAATTGGGTTCAAGAAAATTAAAAAAAAGAATACCCATAAGAATTAATGAAAAACCTAAATAAACGGACTACAAGAATAAAATCGCGTTCAGCCAAATGTTTGAATTACTTACTATACGAGAAAAGAAATAATGAATTAAAGTTCATGTTATTGGAATACAATGTGGCAAAAAATCATTAATACAATCACGTCAATGCACTAGGCAGAATACTCCATGGACCTTTTTTCTGGGCTTTATTTCGTCAAAGGTATACGTCTATATAGGGATAGTGTTAGTGTTGGGATTGGGCTTTATGTTAGTTGTAAGGTTTGGTTTAAAGTTAGGTATGTAAAGTGTTATAGTTCGAGGGTTGAAATTAGGAATTTAGTTAGTGTTAAAAAAAGGGGGAGGGGGCTCCGTGGAGCAATGTCGTCAGAGCGCTGTTTCCTATTTGGAAGCGAAGGAAAAGTGAAGTGATCCGATTTACTACCTCCAACAATTCTGCCTTTCCGAACACGAACACGCAGTATATTTTCTTAGAACACTTCGCACACCGTATGGGCAGCAGAATGCCATCTCTATGGAAGTGGCATGGTTAGACAAGACCATTAGAGAGGAGGATCTCATCGTTTGAAAATCGCGTTTATATAATCGAGATTGTTGTATAGTAGAAATGCAATAAATTCTCACACGCACCCGGTGTTTGGAAACAGGCATATAGCTGGACAAGTGCAGTGTATTTGGTCATTTTATGTCCTATTTATCACCAAGTGGCATAGAAAACTGGACATAATTAATATAAAACGTATAAGTTTGTTAAAGATGTTGTCTTACCCAAGCTATAGTCGTGTTATCAACTTAATACAGTTATCAGGTATGCAAGAACATTTATGTCTAGGGCAACGTATGGGACGGAATAAATTGAACTTGCCTTGTGAGAAAGATTTTGTACATTTAAATAATGTTTTATTTGACATTAATAGTATACATCTTTTATTTTTTCAGAGAAACGTTATACCTTTGCTCAGCTTCTTGGCGAGCTTGTTGGTTTTCCTTCGCCAGAGTACGACAACGAACAAGCAGATCCTTCTTGCTATCCTAAAATTAAAATGAAGAATAATATAGAAGAACTTTCTATTTATTTTATTCAAATAGAGATGATCGAAATTTATATCTATGAATATCAGCCATGTTAAATTCAACTTCAAATTTATTTCGAATGCCTAGGCAACGTCTACAAATTAGGAGGAACATAACTCATATTAGATTTAATTTTAAATTTCTTTCTAATGCCTAGGCAACGTTTACAAATTCCCCGATTGGAGAGCATCTCATATAATAATATGAAAACGAAAAACACTTCTGAAATATGGAGTAGCAGCTATATATAAATAGTAACTAAAAACTATTTACAGAATGAAATTTGAACTGAAACCAATGTATACATTATGATTATATATATATATATATATATATATATATATAAGTATGTAGCGAAAGTGGAACTGATGATCTGAAGGTGTTTTAGGATTGATAGTCGATAATCGGAAGCGAAAGCTATGTCCATTTTAAACCTTCTATTTGAAGTAAAGAATAAATCGGTTTCAAACCGTAGACAGTTGCACGACTGGTCTTACGTCATTACGATTGGGAGCAGAATTGTTTTTTCTTCCTATCAATTCTCTACAAATTCTATTTTTCTGTTCTTTTTCATTTTATCCATAAAACACTTCAGAACTGCCATCATTATGATTTGTAATGTCTGAATGTTCTTGTCAAATGCTTATGCGAATTCTTACAAACTCGGGTCGCAACCAAGTCATATATCGTAGAGTGTGTGCCTGTGCGGTGATAATAATCAAAGATAATAACCGTTTTACTCAGGAAAATCTCTTCAGCATTAATGCTATGCTTACTGAGAGCCCTACAATAATTATTGCCCCTGGACTTGTCTTACAAAGAGTTGATATTAATCGCAACTTGTGTGTAAAGAAGAGATAGCAGATTGCAAACTTGCGATTGATTAGAGGACTTGCGATTGATTTGGGTCAATCGCAACTCTTTGTAAGACAGGGTCCTGGAATAGAAAGGTACCCGTTTAATGCACCTGGGTGGAGAGGGACAAATGTGAGTAAAACGCCTTGTCCAAGGATGTAAGCACCAATCAAAGATCGAACCCGGGACCTTTCGTATTAACTCAAGAGCTCACCAACGTACCACAGTGCTTCCACGGGATAGAGCGTTTAGTGTACGGTGAACTTTCTCCTGTTTGTATACTTACTCGCAACATCTTGACTTCGTCGGCCATGTAAAGTGTCATCGGGAGGAAAACCCTAAGGATGGCGACAAGGCCATCGAAAGCCTCCGGTTCATCTTTTGACATCGAATCGACGGCGCTCTCCAAACGGTCGACGAGCTCGGTCACATTGTCGGTGTCGAAGTTGCCATCTGACATGTCTTTGCTCTTCTGTAAGTTGTTCATGCAAAAATGGAAGAACGAGGGGAAACAAAATAGTACTCGATAAAGTTGGATAAAATCTGATCATTTGGTATACAATACACAATACGAAATTAAATTTGACATACATGAAAACGTGAACAAAAAAGAATTTCATTTCTCGCCAAAATGTTGCATAATAGGTTTCGGACTTTCGAAAGTCGGTTGGATGTTCTGGTATGAAGACCATTCACAAGGAGAAAACTTTTGAATGGTTAGCATCGCTAGTTTTGATTAATTTAAATCAATAATATTATTGCAGTGTCACTTTTCATGTCGCTGTCTCGATTATGAAGAGATGAAGAGAGATCGTATAGTTAGTTAATTTTAGCATTAATACCAAACATGATTCGACAGAACGCAATATCAGTACCTGAATCTTTGATGGAAACGTGAAAGTATGCATGTTTATAGCGTAGTCCATTTATTGATAATCATAAAGCAATTCAAGACCACTTCTGTACATTAACATTTTTATCTTATAGGACAAATGTTTTTTTCTGATTGCATAATAAAAATATATATGTCATATATTCGTTTAAAACTATACACTTGTCAACGATATTCTAGTGTTTATTAAGTCTTTTTTAATATCCTACGTCGCAGAACATCACCTCCTCTTTATATGGGCACTATTTTCACATCTGATCCTTTCATAATTTTTAAAAAGTTTGATAATTACCTCTCCCTCTTTATTCAATGGGTCTTGACGATCACGTGACTTATCACCTCCCTTCCTCGCACCCTTCTTTTCTTCTTCCGCGCCATCATTCCTTACGACCTTTTCTCCCTCAACAACTTCTTCTCCCTTCTTCGTTTTCTTCCCTGGAGGATGTTTCTTGTCCCCATCGCCGTCATGAAGGGTATCCTTGTCGAGATGGACGGTGTTGTCGACAGCCCGAGCAGAACTTTCGATCCCGTCTCCATTTACAACGCCTTCATTAGCGTCAATCTGTTTCGCTGGTTCCGTTTCACGTTGATGACCCGCCGTGGTTGAAGGATGCTCATCGGGTGGTGGTCGGGGCTCATCGAAGTCGTCTTCCTCCTCTTCGCTGCCCCCCTCATTGTAGTTTGGTGGTTTCGCGATGCGTGGGACTGTTTGATGGGAAACATCGCTTGGAGTCAGCGATATGTCATTGCTTGCCATTTTACCTATGACAACCAAGATAAATACAAAACGGGAATGAAAAACAAATTGATACAAAAACGAAAATGAATAATAACTTTCCTCAAAAACCCTTTTAAAGGCCTAGTCTGAATCGAATAATGTTGACGCAGACCAATGATTTTATGTAAAATAACTTCATGAACGTTTCTTCTTCGTGTGGCAAACTATGCCGTTCGTCTTCGGTTTGTATTATGCCCATAACAAAAATCACCTTGCCTGCATTATTGGTGATAATGATTGAAAATAAAAATCTCTAAAATATCAAATAAGTTAAAGTAACTAATGGTAGCAATTAAAGATAACATCCAGTCCGTACCGTTTCACTCGTCATGTACATGTACATGTATATGCTGATCGGCTCATCAATACTTATGAAGTGTTGTCGTATAGCGCATATACATGTAACATTATGACATAACGTCCCTAAATAGACCCTAAATGAGAAAGGGGTAGATTTCTTCTTCAAAAAATAATATTCCGTCCCTTTGATAACAATTGGCAATGTTTTTCAAACCAAAAGAGGGGGTAAACAAAAAAACGAGTATATATCCCGGAAGCTGTGTCGTAACAATGAACGTGCCAAATTGAACAAGGAATCAACTGTTAGTTCCCGTTTACTTTGGTTACAAAAGGCACAAGGATAGGATACAAAGATATGCCATGTCATTTCAGGAACTTTTGACAGGTCACATGTACTTTGGAAGCAACGTAGACAAAGTTTACGTGCCAGTTACTTCTCTCTAAAACACTTAAGTGTTTAAAATCAAAATTTTCATTTTCAAAATGGTAGAGCATTTATTTTGATATGCTAGATCCAAAGGTTGGCTCCAGTGTAACAGCTTCCATTTTGCAAATGCTGTTCCTTCTCAGCCCTTTTAAATGTCGATTTGGAATTTTGAAATTAGGGTTTTATAGCGTTTTCCGGTAATAAACATTGCCCGATAGCCTTCATTCTATTGCCCAAAATGTATGCCAACCCAAATATACCATCGTTCCTTTTCTTTCTTTCTCCCTTTCTCCCTTTCTTTGTCTCTTTCTTTCTTTCTATTTTTCTTTTCTTTTCTTTTCTTTTCTTTTCTTTTCCTTTCTTTTCTTTTCTTTTCTTTTCTTTTCTTTTCTTTTCTTTTCTTTTCTTTTCTTTTCCTTTCTTTTCTTTTCTTTTCTTTCGTTCTTCCTTTCTTATTTGTTTTACATAATATGCGAGCTCAGTATACATAATTAATGATCAACATCGAAACAGATTACAAAGATAAATTTGACATAAAACCGAGAATCTGTCTTGCACATGCCTATTACAACCAAGGTTTCATAATGCAGGGGATTATTTGTACTTGTCGTTCTTTATATTCTTCAAGAGTCTATGAAACTATCGATCGAATATTGCGAAATTACTTCATTTGTTAAACAAACAGCGCTTAGTATTAGTACTTATTGTAGATCATACACTGTTGCCCATAGAGTTGGAATAACTTGTTTATTGCCTCATTTTGTGGAGTGATCGTGACAAAATGCATTCTTATATCTTTTTAGAACTTTATCAATAAATCTCTATCACTATTTAGATTGTCAATAAAACTCTAAGAAGATCGCATTGTCACAATTAAGAATGTCATGAGGAGAGGTAAAAAATGCAGGTACTCTTTATAACTGAACTTGGCATTAGGGACTTTTAGATAAGCACGACGACATAGTGAACTGCTACGTGTGACGTCCTTTAAAGGCACTGCCAGTGCCTTAAAAGGACGTCACACGTAGGAGTCAACGCAAATATAAAAGTTGATTCGTCGGTGAATGACGAATTCAGGAAGATCTGATTCGAAGTGAAGATTTAAAAGTTTCCAGTAATTCCCTTTCATCATATTCACGATGTCCATGTATAGAGTTACAAAGAAACCTATTACCTTGAAATGATCGTTTATATCATACTCTATCTGATGTAGAAATGAAAGAAAGAATTCTTAGAACTTTTATGATATAAAAACATGACATCTCTAAAAGCATGTAGAGGACTTTTCACAAGAATTTATACTATATCCTCTTTGCGTAGAATTGGCATTATGATTAGGGGATACCCTTCTATTATCTATTCCATGTCTGTATGGCATATCGTACCGTTACTTCCTCATCATGAAATGGCAGCGAACAATTAGATTTACATGAATGAAAGGGGCAACCCCTTCACCCTCCCCCCCCCCCCCCCCCACAGACACACACACCTAGAGAAGCCTTGGGAGGGTAGATACTATTCATGACATCACTATTCTTCTGAAGTTCATGTTGGGGATTTTTTGGGGGACTACATTGAAATGGCAATGCTTTACAAAGTCATGTAGTACATTGCATTTATGATCACATGTCTTCGTCATGACACGTAATGACACGTAATGGAATATATATAACAAAAAGTCACTTTTTTGTTTTATTGGTCTGACATCTCGTAACGCCCTCTCCTTTCAACAATAATAACAATAAAAGTTATCTAAGGGCGTCACAAGTTATTTCACTGACTCATGTAAACTTTGTTGGCTTCATTGTAGCCCCCGCCCCCTTACTTTACATGTTACAGTCATTTGGGGGTGGCTCGATCCATTTTTTAAAACCTTTATTTTTGCTGTCCAATTTAGTGACCCCTGCGCCCCCGCTTAAAAAACCCACGGACGGAATAGTTCAGTGACTAACCCTTGTACAAAAGGGCGTAAAACCGTTTTATTTGTGTATTTACTAGACATTATGTATATCACTGTGTTTGTTCATTCTAATGGGTATATATTCTGTACATGACGTAATCAAAATAGATATGTCATTCTTTCTTTAGGGTAATTCCCGAATTAGTTTTGAATACAGGACGTACATGGAGAGCTATTGGCTTTTAAGCCTCGCATATATATAGTATGTCACACTTACCATGCCAGCAGGAAATATGTCCTTCATCCTTTCATATACTGGTCATTATATAACTACTTAAATTTCTTCGGCAAGGCATTACATGTAAATGTCATAGTCAGATGATACTGTCTCATCCAGGAGTTTAGAACATATTTCGAACATATTATGGCGCCCCTCCAACAAAACTATAGCTTGAATAGAGCTCGACACATTTTCGTATATCAGGGGCGGATCTAGCTTTTTGCTAAGGGGGGGGGTTTGACCAAAATAATGACGATGCGGAGCATCGTCCACGAGCCGCGAAGCGGCAAGCCGATTTTTTTGGGGGTGTTTATTTGAACCCCGTAAGTGATGTTTTCCTGGCATCTATTAACACAATGGAGACCATAAAAAGCAGTGCATGATAACGTCTTTTTAAATCAAGTAACAGTTTAATACACAGTTATATCCAGAGTTATCATGTGTTTGGTTAAGTTACCAGATGAGTTGAATATCTTCTCACAATATTTGCACTTGAAAGGGTTTCTCTCCAGCGTGCGTTCTTTTTTCTTTCTTTTTTTTTTGTTTTTTTTTGTTTCCCTTTTTTTTTTCTTTTTTTTTTTTCTGGGCCGCCCAAGGGGGGGTTTAAACCCCCTAAACCCCCCCGTAGATCCGCGCCTGTATATATTGATTTAAAATATGCCACACGCTGTGAAATCAATGTTTATATTCAGTATATGTGATTTTAACCTTGAAACTTTGCTATTCACACAATATACAACACTATTTTCCCAGCTATAACTACATGAATCAAAATGCAATATCGGCAGAACTGCTTGCTTTTTAACCCACATAATTATGCTTTTAGTATTTGGAAGCCCAAACTTGACTATCAATTTTATTGATAATATCAAGAAACACTATTGGATGGCTGTTACTTCATCAATCCAGAGTTATTATTGCTACTATTATTAATTTATTATCATTATCATCACTATCATTAGTGCTCTACTTTCAATTTTGGAGGGCATATAAGCAAAAAGCTTGAAACTATCATCATTTCTCAACATAGTTTGTTCGAGAAAAAAAATAGAATTCACTCAACCAAAGACCCAGAATTCGGCACAAAGTGAGAATAGAATATTCATTTCCATCATAAGATAATGAATAGAGGATCCAGAAACCTATACGCTAGTGAGCAGTTTTCGGAGGTTAATTGGCTTTTTTTTTCTTTTTCTTTTTTTCTTTATGGAGATGCTCTTTTCATCTTTATTCCTATTATACTGATTATATTTAAAAGGAATTACTTAAAGAAGAAAAAAGAATAATCGAGTGACTTTTACCCAACAATTATCGATACTGCTGTATTCCCTTGCTGAAAGAATATGAATAACTATAGTAAAGATAACTATATTATAGCTACTGTAAAATCGATATTTACGAACAATAAAGAGTCAGTTTTTGTTTACAAGTTTAGTACTCAGTATCAAATCAAATCGTGACATTTCTCTTGCATTTGATATAAGAGGTGCATTCACATAATAGTATAATCTTTGAAGAGCATTGGAACATTTCGTTTACCGTCCGTAAGGTAAGGTCTAATAATCATTTGATGAGGATTATTAAGTATTATTAAAAGATTATCACGTGGAACGTAGACAAAAAGGGCATTATACAAACTGGGAATCAGGCCGACTGGAAATTAGACTTAACGAGCAATAGACCAAATGGGTAGTAGACTTATTGGAGATAAGACCAAATGGTAATTAGACCAAATGACTATTAGCCTAAATGATTATTAGACCATGTGGATAGTAGACGGGCTGGGTGTAGAGTCTAGACCATAATGGGCTTAAACCAGTCTTGGGTAGTTTGGGTGTGGACTTTTAAAACGGCGGTTCTTTTTGTGCGTGGCAATAAACTATGGAAATAGATATATTACTATGAATATAAAACGAATCCTAACATTTGTGGTCTGAATGCTGTATAGTGAATACCGGAAGATTGCTTCACTTCGGTTACTTTGGTATTTCACTCATAATACCTCAATCATGGGCTTCGATGGAGAATGAATCATACCCCCCCCCCCTCCCACGACCCCATTCTCCTTCACCAGCCCCCCCCCCCCCCCCCGTCCCTCCCTCCCCTCATATTCCGCCAGTAGCTACCCCTCATTTAGAAATAGGAGTGAAAGATGGAGTTTGAGCAGTATCAGATCAGTATGGACCTATATTATTAGGGGGAGTATCCCCAAAATAATCGCTTCCGCAGCGCCATGACAAGACACCAGCGTATCTCTTGGTAAACAATTCATAACTCGAAATCAATTTATGATAACTTATATTTTTGGATATTTGCATTGATATCATTCGACTTTAGACAGAAAAACTATTGATCAATGTTTATCATGATAGAGGTTTTGATAAATATCAAAGGTGCATATGTATTTGACATTTAAAACAGAAAGTCGCAAAGTAATCTTCAAGTCGGGTTTGAAGGAAGATTATCGAGAAAGCAAACATTAAATTTGATATTTCTCCGAAAATAAAATTGTATAGATATTTACTGCTAGTATATGCACGATTTCGCTTATGGCTCATGACACAGGATCACTGGTATATAACGCAAGAAACGAAACGTTTCTCAACATATTTTACTGGAATTTCTTCCTTTCATGGTAACAAGAAACGAAAAAAAAAAATCAATTATGACGTTGGTCATTAAGGGTAACCATGCGTATTATTTACTTAAATGACGTGTATTTGAAACTAATAGTGACGCGGGTTACCGTCATAAAAAGTCAGATCAAACCACAATGCAGCATGGGGAAGGCAAGCCCCACCCAACCCCGCCCCTCGGCAAAACTCAATCAGATTATCAAAAGTCACGGACTTTGATTTGAATAATACAGTATTCAAATTAAGAGTTAGAAAATCAAATGAGGCAGGTGTGCTACTTTCACCATGAATGATATTTGAATAGTGAAACCATGCATCTCAGAAGGAATTTCATAACAAAGGACATGCGCAGTGAGTACCGCAGTCCATACATGAAGGGATAAGGGGTAAAAACATTATTCAACAAGACGTATAGGGCTATGAATAAATGAAGATCTGTTTAGGGGGATTTAGGGTACCAATAATATTGTAAAGACAAGGTGAACCCCCCCCCCCCCCCCAAAAAAGGGAATAATGATAATAATCGAAAACAAAGATAAAGAAATATAGCTAAATAAATGTATTAACTAATTAACTAATCAAAGAATTATAATCAATAAAAAGGCTCGTATAATAAAAGAAAAAGGTCGATCCGTATTGACTTTACACACCGGATTTTGCTGAAAAGGGGGGGGGGGTCGCTTGGAACACGCATATGCGTACCCTAAATAACACTGAGTGGGGGGGGGGCGGGATCCTGAATCTGTTAGGGTTGTTTTGAAAGTCACCTCAAAGGCCTATACTCTATAGCCAGCTTACGGGGAATATGGCATGTGCTAATATTAATATTGTTATGGTTTGAGGGTGTAATGTTATATATACAAATAATCCCTTTGCCAAATTGTAATACTAATGGGATAGGTTATATGAAAGGTTTCAAGATGATTTAAATGTTTTCAGTGGAAGAATAATTAATCTAGTTTATACTGAAGGTTAAAGGGTCATTTTCGTAGTTTCATGAGGCTTATATCAAGCCCAGAAATGTGTAATATTTCGTAGCCATTGTGTTGCACAAGGCAATCCTGTTGTTTCGTGCCAAAATGCACGTGTGGCAAACGACGGTGACCGTGCATAATAATTATGACTCGAAAATGAAATGACCCCATATCACTAGTCGGCCTCATCATGTATTTCAACTTACCAGTGATATCTCCACGTGGTACATGCGTTACGCAATCTCTGATAAATACACACGTGGTTTTGTGGTTGACATTGGGCAATATCATGACTAATAGCCACCACGTGCATATACGAATGGAAAATGAAAATGATTTAGCGGAAATATCCGGATATCTGAGAAAGGCAACAAGAAAGTGGTCATGTGACTCATCCGATTTGTAACCGGGTCTTTGTTCGAATCATTGACATTGCGGTTCGAAGTGCTATTCGGTGGCGGTTAGGCGGTAGGCTATACCACTATAGTTTGCAAGTACAAACCGTTGTTAGTCATTGTGTGTAACAGCGTCTGTACTTTGAGACTGTACAAGTCAGAAACAGATACTCTAGGCTCTGCTCAAGGTTTCAGGATTATTGTGGTAAAGTGTCAAATTAGAGTCTGTGATTGCAGACTAGTATACTATTTGATGGAGGTCAGGTGACCACAATCGAGTTGTACTTTGTGTTTATCATGCAAGTTCTGACCCTATCTCATATTTAGTGACGGTTCTGGAGAAATAGAGAAACTATTTGTACGCCATATCGACCAAAACAGCAGTCGATCAGGCTAAAATACTCAACTGTTTCATGCTTGCATAATTTCCACTGAACGACTACGCAAAGTTTAGTGATAATTGTGCGTGGGTATAGACTGCCACGTACACATGAATACGAAGCAATATGTTGCTATAATACAGTTCGCTTGCTAAATTGAAATTCATTGAATTTCTAAGGTTGTATGATTGTATTCCGAAAACAGCTTGCTTCTCTAATGTACGTAGCGAACATTGTATTTGTAGTACGAGCAGGGACATTCCAGCTCCATGATACGAGTACATGTATTATATACAATGCCATGCAAGACAATTATACAGCAGCTTCCCATTGCAGCGTCAGTTGTATTGTAACGAGAAACGGCGTTTGACCTCTAACATAATGCAGTATACGTACTCAGAGCTCAATGTGCATGTAGCTCGTCAAGTATGGGCCTAGAAAATAGCTACAATATTATTTTGCATTATGAGACCTACGGGTACTCGCTGTATGTAAATTGATATTAGCTAGGGCAAGTTCATTCTTGCTTTCGATCACGATCCACAAGATTAGTATTGCAGCTTGTTGTGTAATTGTATCGTACCTGTAAAATGAAGTTTATTTCAATTCATTCAAATACCTGACGGTGCAACGCAATACCTAGGCAATACCAGCACGCTCTCCTCGAAAATGTTGCAATCAAGAAAAATGAATTAATACAAATGCGATATTTTCTTGCATTTCCCTCAATATCGACCAATTCAGTCAGTCATCTCTGTTACAAACTGAAGAGATATCTTTCCAGTTCTAGTCATATACATTTCTTACAAGTTTTTGTCTTAGCAAATTACTGTAATGGCGCTTGCCAGAGATCAAGACCAGAACAAAGAGAGAGAAATAACAAATAAAAAAAACATAGGGCCTACTCGAACGGCAAATCATGAATATATTCACCCGTGTCCCATGGAACCCTGAAAATCAGTTACCATTATTTATTGCCACCTTTATTGAAATTATAGGAATCAATCGGGCTATCCTGTTTTTCTAGCATCATTTAAAGCTGATATCTCCCATACACATCGTGTATGGGAGACAGGCTATGATGTATGACGTCATAAAGGGAGAATTAAGACAGAAACATCCCCTCGATACAGAAAAGAAAGATATCCTTACCAAACACTGTGTGAACCCGATTGTAGTATTTCCATATGTCGGTGAGCCTGAGCACGGCTGACCCTTGCTTGCTAGAGTGTTAAAATATGAAGAATGAGTAGCTTCCTACACGCACTGACTAAAGACGCACAACAATAAACCAAAAGGGGAATCCCCCTTTGCGTCATAGCGCGGGAATACCCTTCAAAGTTTCCGCCCTCTCGAGTCCGAAAAAGAGCAGCAAATAAATCCTCGAAAAAAAGTTGGGAAACTCGAGTTATGGCATAATCATCTCCATGGTGGATATAAAATGCACCCTATATTATAGCACCCTTTCCCTTTTCACATCTATTTTTCTTAACCCCGGACTATCCTTAACCCCATACTATCCTTAACCCCATACTATTTTTTTTGCTGTTCACATCTATTTTCTTAACCCCGGACTATGTGCTTAGCCGGGGTTAAGAAATTTCACGCGATTCACACTACGTTCGCCTTAGCCCCGGACTATTCGATAGCTCATGAATATTAATGCTTTTGCTGTGTTATCCAGCCTTGCGCAAAGCGTTTTCCCTTTATTATTTTACCGATACAAATCAATTACCCATTTTTCATCCAATTCACTTGATAAATTTACCTACGTAAATATGACTGATAATGATAAATGCAATACAAAATTATGAGCTACATGTTCTTTCACTATTTTTTTAAATCAATTTTATAATAAAGATTTTTTCATAATGACCTCTGCCTCGTAAAAGACTAAACGTCAATACAGAGAGCGTAAATATTCATAATTGAATGAAACACGCCCTTAAGACTAAAACAACAACAACAACAACAACGAGCATGCATGCGTAACGTGAACTGCATGCATAGCGCGCGATAAATGCAAATTCACGACCACACGACCACGCTGTCTGTGATTGGCTGTTGCTTAGCCCCGCTTCTCCTTAGCCCGGTTCGGATTCACACTACGCAGCTTAGCACCACAATTGCCCGGCTAACCCCGCAATTGCCCGGCTAACCCTGCTATTTTGCAGGGCCAGATAGTCCCGTACTATTTGTGGGGTTAGCCCACTTTGGCAAAACGTAATGTGAACAGAAAGCCGGCTAAAATTACCCCGGGTAATTGGTGGGGCTAAGGAAGGAATAGGTGGGGCTAAGAGCCCCCTTAGCCCCACCTATTTCCCGGGGTTAAGCAATATTTGGTAGATGTGAAAAGGGTATTAGTGTGCACTGTTGACGGAGTCGACATTCCTTTAGTAAAAAAATAAGGCACGCAACTTGGGTAAAATTATAAATAGGCACCTCACAATAATTATTTAAGTAATATTGACAGCCTTCTGGGCAATACGACGAAGGTGAGGGTGATATATGACAAGTCGTATTGCCCTGAATTAGGCAGTCAATATTACTATTATTAACCACATCAGACATCTAGAGCAAACAAGAAACTCTTACTATCTTATACTTTTAAATTATATAGGCTATACAGGGTTTCCTAGCATTAGAAGTTGCAAAAACATTGTCAAACCAGCACTGTTCATCCAGTGTTTGACAGATTTTCGATACACTGCAAACAGTTTGCCTTGGGTGTGATTGTTACGTCACAATAGAGTTCGCGCAAAGTGCGCATTTTCTTATACACGATGCGCGATGTAGATTACAGTAGCTGATGCGCGATGTAAATTACAACTGGCTCTATATTATTGCGCACTAGTTTAACACGCATTTTGCCATTGACTTTTCAGATGCAGAGCGGGCTAAAATATTTGTCCATTGGTTTACTGTATAACCTATATTGCCCGGCAAATTACACACAAATCCCATTGACTTTTCTGAGCAGGCTAAAATATTTGCGCGTTGGTTTACTGTATAACCTATATTGCCCGCCAAATTACACACAAATCCCATTGACTGTTCTGAGCGGGCTAACTTATTGTAATTTTGTTGGCTTATCCATCAAACCTTGAGGGCAATAACATTTAAAAATTGCCCTGCTCAGATGTCTGATACGGTTAATAATTGATTCACATCCCTAAAACCTGTGTCAGTTGGCATTCATGGCCATTCGGAAAATTGGACAGATCCGGCAATGTCTAAAGTGCGTTCAACCAGAAAAAACGAAACCGATAATTATCGATGTTTTATCATAACTTAATCACATTTGTAATTAATAAATGACACATAATTTTATTTGGAAAGCTTAGATCCTCCTTATTTGATTGCAACTCATTATGATGCATATTTCACGCATGAGTGATTAAAATCAATTTGAAGAGAGGGAACCGAAAAGTCGTTTGGCGGGCGGTATCTGATTTCAAAGAGAAAATCACATTTCTAAAAAGTTGAGTTTATGCCTTTTCATGTGACACCTCAATCAGGAAAAATGAGCAAGGAATGACGAAGTTCTGTTTTCTTTTTCGTTATTTTTTATTATCATTGTTATCATCGACATCATTGCGTCATTTCATGATCATCTTTATCATTTTATTATTAAACCTTTTAAAAGGATAATTGAAAGAAAAATCTTTTTTAAAACATGACCGGCATCAGTGACCTATATACACAAACACACACACAAGAACATTACAAATCATTGTACAGGAAAGTGAGTGATCTGCAATGAATAAAAGGTTTTTCTACTATATATCATGTTGCCTAAATGACAGAAATTTTGACTAATTTATTGAAATATGATGAAAATAATTATGTCATACTTATTTTAGGGCACAAACGAAACACCTTGCGACCATAATAGCAATGAATTCCTAATTCATGCATTATGTAAATGAGTTCATGTTGGTATATTGCTCAGGTGACTATGCATTGCCTCATTTCTGTTATTTCGAGAGAAAAAAACATATTAATGATGCAATTTACTTTAAATGTCATCACTAAATGTACAGACTGAATGAATTTTAAAAATATAACGAGTTCACGTGTCACCCACCTACTAAAATTGATGACTCATCCACCCCATTTATGATACCAATCATTTACCCTAGTTAATTCTTTGGATGTAGTTCAATGATCAGTAATGTATGCACACGAGTTTCTTTGCATATATTGCTCTCCCCATCAGATGGCGCTGTTTAGCAAATATCAGTGAGCATGACCAAGATAATTTCTAGAATATTCGCTGTGCATGCATGATGAAACATGAAAACAAAAATATACACGTGACTCAGTCATTGCATTATAGAATTACGTTATGTAAAGAAAACGACGATTTTCCACATGCCAACCATCTGAAGTGGAACATAATTGTCATAAGATCCATATTGCACAAGTGAACATGACTTGTCAAAATAGACAAGAAAAAGGGGGTTAATGATAAACCAATAGCTTCTGACTGTTACAGTATACACCTTCGAAGGGTGATATCGTGAAGATGTTACTCAATCATGATGATCACATTCTCAGATTCAAAAGACATTTCTTTTCATATAAGATAATAAATAAATAGATATACATATGGCATTTACATTTTAAGGAGCTCATAACATCGATGAATTAGTAAGCGAGAGCTGATCAGTCACGCCAACAAGACCGAACCCGGCCCGACTATAGACCGAACAAAAATTACACTTTATTCCATTTGATTTAATTCCACAATAACAGCAAATAAAACATACAAAGCTTTTCGTTTTACAAAGTCATTCCAATACAAATATATTAACAAACGGGCAATATACATAGTAAGGAAGTCTACGTGCGATGCAGTAAACTGTACAATTGAGATTAAAAGAGATACTAGGCCTACTGCATGCTTGCTGAATTGCGGAGGTAACATAGGAAAGCATAGGTTGTAATTTAGGTTCCCAAACATAAAATATCATAGTATCATAAACAGTAGAAAATGCAAGGAAAAGAAAAGATGGGGGGTCGACTAAACGGCACGATACAAAACACACAAGCACAAAAACAGAACACTGCCGACGGTATGCATTCTGCAGCTTTCATGCTGCACTAAAAACATTGCGCAACATTGGATCATGGACTTACTAATACCATGATTGGATGCTATCAATCAAATTCCATGTGAAATTATGTATTGTAATCATTAAAAAATGGTATGCATTTGAAGCAAATGAGAATAATCTTATACATGGA